>CM056719.1:122382420-123002535 GCA_029844215.1 Przewalskia tangutica
TCCACGGCCAGGGAGCAGAATATAGATTTCAAGGAGGCGACCACATTACTAACTATGAATTTGACTATGGAGAGTATACGATGTCTGCGAGTCTTGATGAATATCAGCGAGAAGGTTGTGCAAGAAGTAAGTTCTTGATTAGGCTTGAGCATGGCACGTATGCGGGCTTATACCTGCGGTAAAGCGTAGAGATCGGCGGGTTAACGAAGGGCGGCGAAGAGGGCGAGTAAGGTCGTTTGGTAACTTGCGGCGAGTCGCCTCGCGGCGTAGATTATGCGCATCCGCGGTCTGAAAGGTCCTCGCGGGGTTGGGGCGTTCGGGGTATGCGAGGAGTTGGTGAGCTCGAGCTTAGGTTCCGATCGCGAAGGTTCCGGCCATACAGATTGATTTTCTCGGTGTTACCGGTGATGTGGCGTCGTCGTCGGGGAATGTCGTCTTTTAGTTTGTATTTGTTGTACCTATGACCGTCAGGGTCTGATGTCGAAAGAGTGTCCTTGCGGGAGGACTTAGCCCGAGATCGGTGGGTAGTTCGTCATCTTACAGCTATCGCCTGCAGGCGGGTTTGATTAGAGCGACTAAGGAGTGAAGCGGTAGATCTGAGATAGATCTTTAACCTACAGGGTTTAGTATGTGTGATAAGGTGAGTATACCTTAAGTGTTATATTACGATGGCATTGTGTAAATGGTGATTAGAAATCTTGGTTAGTTAACAGTAAGATTTGGGGATAGAGAAAGTGTGAGCCTTAGAGTTTTATGCGTAGAGACCTTGAGGTAAGGCCGTCGAGTAAAGGCGTATGTTTATGTTTGACCCTTATAGGAGTGCATAGTGCACGTGAGCTATGTTCTGGGGTAAGTCACGAGTAGTGTGGCATGAAAGAGGGTAGTTGAGCTAAGAAGGCGCTAGGTTTCGTAGCGTGATTAGTGAGTTTTCCTTGGAGAGCTGGCGTTTAGCGCGTTAGGGTCGGGTTGAGGCCGCGTTGCGGGTCAACCAGCGGCATGTTAGGTGGTAGGGTCGGTTGTGGTGGTCGCGCTTGTGGTAGGGTCGCGAGGGTGTTAGGCGAGTTTAGTTAACAGCGTATGAATTCGTGGATGCGTTCGACCGATGATCGGGCGAGGAGTCGGCCGTCTTGTCTTAACAAAGACCGTTTACTCGGCGAGAGGTTATGCGAGATGATATATCGAGAAGGTTGTAAGAGTGCACGAGGTGCCTACGCCCGCCTTATGGCGAACGGTGGAGCCAGTGCGGCTGTTTTTGGTTTGGAAGTTTTTACCAGCGGGGTTAGAACTTCGGTGAGTGCCGAATCGCGTTCGCCCTCGGGCGGTCGTGAATTTGAGGTAGTGTAACGACGTTCGGGCAGTTCGGTGCCTTATCCGGGCACCTGGTGATACAACATCGGAGAAAACCGGCGGAAAATAAAACATGAGTCATGAAACAAGAGATATAATAATAAGCAGGCCAACCAAAGCGGTTGCCTTGGTATATCATAAAACGACAGTTTAATCCTTTACTGACCACGCCAGCGATCTACGGACCTCTAAGATTTACAACGACTATGATGGGGCGAGGCCCGCCATACCACAGAATGTACAGAACCTACAACTCGGGGAACACATGCAAAAGATAAGCCTCAGAAGAAGCGGAGCTTCCCAATCTGTTGGCTGTGATCCTAGGCGGGGATCACGGCCAGATGTACCTCTACTGCGGCATGAGCGGCCCAGAAGGAGTCGATCTGGCGGTACAGTATGTGCAGCGTAAAAGATCTTGTAATGAAATCATACTAGTCTATATAAAGCGGGAGACATGTATGATAACCAAACTCTGATTCCTGACATAAAGCGATCATGTCGATCGAGGACTCGCGCCTCAGTCATCGCTCAAATATAACTATGGGTCTCACGCCCGGCATCAATCGTGTTCGCGTCATGGCGCGTGCCGGAATTACGCATCGGTGTAGACATGTCCGTGATGCAACAATAATACCAATGCCCGGCCACGTGCCGAATTCTACCTCGGTGTAGGCCGTCCGTGGCGTCAACAATAATATCTTGGGTGATCAACCTGCGCGTAGCCACGTGCCGGAATTCTACCTCGGTGTAGACATGTCCGTGTAACCGCGATAACAATATATCGGGTAATCAACCCGACCGCGTAACGCGTGCCGGAGTCTGCGTCGGTGTAGACATGTCCATGTGACATCAGCAATGAGCGATAATCAAAATGGAAACATACGTGGAATTCTCCATCGGCGGCCGCGTCGAGTAAGTTCTCGACAAGTCGGCCGCCCTGTCGAGAGGCGGTAACAAATACCACACTTGCGACAAGGCTATCATCACAAGCGTAGGCGAGTTTCACGACAACAAGCATAGGCAAGTTTCACGACAACAAGCATAGGCGAGTTTCACCTGACTCAAAGTACTTTCATTTTATGCCAAAGTCGGGTTTTAACCCCAAGTACTACATCGTTAAGTTCTTTTAAAGAGATCCATTTCTTTTATAAAAGTCACGATACGTAGTATTAGAATGACCAACCACGCTTCCTTTTCAAAACCAAGTAACAACATTCTTTTCCTAAGTTCCGGTTGCCTAGTTTGATTACTCAAACTTACCGTTTTCAAATGGTTTCATAGTTCCCAAACTTAATCACTTGATTCCTTTTAGAACAATTGAGTAACATATATGTCATATATGTGAGTAGTTTATTCTTGTTTATAACGATCTTATTCTGACCATGATCTAGAAAATGTAATATCATTTTGTCTTATCTTAGCTTACATGCGGATGGAGGTTTCTCTTGGTTTTAATCTGACACGTCATTATTCAATACATTTTCCTTTTATTAGTATTGCGGTGGTGCAGCCGATACACGTTACGATTCGAAATCGGTAAAACATTATCCACTTTAAAACCAAGTACTCATTACTCACGAATGAGGTTTCACACAAACATCACATTAAAACAAATAAGTTAAGTCTCTTATCTTATAAGATCAAGTCTCTTAACTTAACGTGATAAACCATTTTCACTTACATAAGGTCGTTATAACTAACTTCCCGTAAAGCTATTATAACACACATGTTTTAAACCAACCAAATCACTTAGCACGTATGCGTCTGCGTACTACATAGTTCCACAACAATCATGCTAGAAAAGATAGGAAGAGGTTCGCGTACCTCGCGGCGATTTATCGACGATAAGCAAAATGCTCCAATCTTCTGACACTAGCCACTTTCCATCCTTGGTAGAATCGCTACTCTTGTACTTTCACTATAAAGGTCAAGCGTCTATTAACCCCAAAACACAAGTTTCTATCTTTACATAGAAAATTGGCACCTCACACGCAGCGTAAATCTCTCTCTCTATCGAGGCGGCTGCAAGCCAACGAGGGGTTTACCGTCTACCGGGCGTGTACAATTCTACTCGATAATACTACACAAGTCTTTGCAATACGATCCTATGTAAATCTGATTGATTCGATTCTTTATTCTTGACTTAAGTCAAAGACATTGCGAATACTAAGTATAGTTCGTATATAGTATCTTCAACTATATATTCTAACAAACATGTAATTTCCAATTACAATAGAGAACGAGATAATTACCTCGATAAGCCCAAAATTATCCAAGTTATAATGTCGATCTGAGCAAGGTTTGAAGCTCATTCAGTGCGCTCGAACCACTCGAGCAACCCCATAGAAGTTCTAACCAACCTGCTCAAATCTTGACCAAGCATGAAGATTTCCTTAGGGTTTGGTTTGAGACTAAAAGGACAAAGGTAGTATTTCGGACTACGTAAAGAGGTATCTTTGGAATACTACAAGGTCTGAAAGGCTAAGGTATTTTGGGCATTATAACAATACTAGGGAGTGTTTCTATACCTGACAAAGGGTATTATATGAAAACAACTAGGCTAGGGGTGCCCAGGCCGAGAGCACCACAAGGGGAGGAGGAGGCCCTCGGCCAAGACTCTCAAGAGGGGATGAGTTGGGCCGAACTCACTAGAGGAGGGAGGATTTTAGGCTTGGAAGGTTTCATTTGTGGATGAAGAGTTCATCGACATAAGGGGGTATTTATAGCAAAACCAAAAGCCAACCAATGGCGAGATCAAGCCATGTGCAAGGCAAGTGTAAGGCGAGATCAAGCCAAGTGCACCACAGACCTACTCCTTAAAACCCTGCGAAATATCTGCAAATATCTGGCACCACTTGCCCGCCGATTCGGCCAGTGCGCCCCGTCTTCCGTTGTGAGGTGACACATGTCACCCTCCGTTGGTCGAATGTTTCGTCTCTCGGAAAAATCCATAAAAATACAAAGCGACATAGCGGAATTTTCCGCCATGAAGTTATGTAAAGCGTTTAGTCAACGACTCTGGCAGGGTGTTGTGCACAAATGTAAAATCGGCCAAAGGGTGCCACATGGGGTGACACGTGTCGCCCCGATTCGCCAGAATATTTAGTCTTAGAAAATATCCAAAATCTAAATCTAAAAACAAAGCGGGCCCCTTGGCCAGTAAATTTCTCAGTGGGCCCTACGTGACCATTTCAGAAAATAAAATCTCAAAATTCTAATATAATCTATGAAGTCCAAATACCAAATCAGGAATCAATTCCCGTTAACGAACCTTTTTCTTCACAAATAGCGGAAACTTTTAGTCGAAAACTCGCGTCTTTCTTTCTTTCAAAATTTACTGCTGTACTCTCGTGCGTCGTCCTCACATACCACCTGCAACTACGGTATAACATTCTCCCTCGCCCGAAACATTCGTCGAATGTTCCTTCTCAAACGGATATCGATGAAGTTCCTCTAACAAGTTATCAGCGCCAGCGGCGCGAAATAACACCGTTATCTTCCTTCCTTACTCGTCGTGCCCTTCTCGAACACTTGAACTCTCGGTATGTACCATACTTGGTCATTACTTCCGTTCCCAAAATCTGCGAGTCACTACCTCGAACTTGGTCATCTTACTAACCTCGAACTTCCTTAAGGCCGTTCCGGCCTTTTGAACGGCTACGGTCGAGCGCGTCCACGAACTCATCGTTGGTCGCACAAACTTGGGCCTAGCATCCTCGTGACCCTACCACTGGCGGGACCACCCGAGCTGACCCACCCCAAGCCGGGTTCTGGGTTGACCGCAAATGGTCCTCGACCCGACCCCAACGCGCCAAACTCTTGTTCCCGATTGGAACAATCTTACTAATTCACATCATGAAAGCTACCACTTCCATCTCACACTACCCGCGGACTTATCACACAAATAAATCCCGTATACTACTACTCGATAAGGGTCAAAAATAAATCTTTAACTTTCGAAGCGACCTTACCACAGGTCTCGATCGTGACATAGTCTAAGGTTCGCTTACCGTACCATCGTATCCTCCCAACTAAGCATGTTTTCTAACTCACAATTAACACAGCGCTATTCGTACATGTACGTAATAATGAGACCATCATAACAAGCATACCAAAACTCTAGAGGTTAAGGATATACACGAAGCTCTGGCTCACTCTAATCATAGGCACGCCTGCCAGTATGCATGCTATGAAAGCGATGAACGACCAGCGATCCATTGGTGATCGTAACATCCGTGCTACCCTTGGTGGACGGTTCCTGCAAAATGGCCTGCTGTCGCAAAAATAACAAGCTCCTGGCGCCACGACACTCCCGAAATGCGGTCTACGCATCGACCACAGAGGTAGGGGTGACCGCGTCCCAGCGCGCCGCCACTTCCTGAAACTGAACCCTTGGAGCCACGACTGCTCCGAATACTCTGAAGGTTGTGGAGGACCACTCTGCTGGCGGAGGTACAAAACTAGTATCTTCTTGGCGGTCGCCTCGAAAGTCACCAAAGGACCTGTTGTTACGGCCTCTTACTGCTGATCTTGGTCGTTCGTCGACCTCTCCGTGCCTCGCGTCGGTGCGTGAGCTGCGTGCGGGCAATGTCCATGCGGTGAAGGGCTACTCACGAACATGCCTCGACGTGTAATCGTCGAGCCACTGTAACATATCGGTGCACTCGATCCTCCGTACTAGCTACAATATTTGGGGCGTCACAAGACGATGAGTGAACTCCGCATTGTACTCCCGAACGTGCGCGCTCTCTGTCTAAGCATCAAAAATCGCCGGCGTGCCCTCGCCATCTGCGGAGGCAAGAAGTGCGTGAGAAAGCCCGAAAACTCATCCCATCTGCTGCTGGAGTGCGTACTCTCCCGGAAAGCTCAGTGAATCAAACCAATCATTGCGGTATCACGCGGCCGATGCGAACAAAGGTCGCGGACTCGGTCTCTGAAGCCTTGATCACCGCGTGATCGTATGCTGCGGGATGAACTCTGCGGATCATCCTCGAGCCTCGACCCGTAAAACTGCGGCGGGCTCTGACTCGAGAAAGTCCAGTAGCCTCAAACTATCTGCTCGGGGTGAACCATTGGTGCTCTTTGGGCCCAGGCTGCTGCGTCGGCCTATCGCATGCTCGGCCACGACCAGCGGCCAACGAGCCATCTCGCGCCAACCCGTCTCCTGCGCCCCGGTGTGGGGTGGAGGCTCGAGTCTTGTAGTCTCATCGGCCGCAGCTGCGGCTCTAAACTTCTTTGGGTGGCGGCGTCCTGAAACCCGCCGTCTGAAGCCTGACCTCAGTCTTGTCGGGCTGCGCCCTCGTACTCCTCTGTATCTCACTAGCGGCACCCTCGGTTGCCTTGCCGCCGGGCTCTGGTTGCCTTGCGCGGAGGCATAAGCGGTAAAAGCGAGATCGTCGGAGGGTCGACTTACAACACGGCTCTAGGCACGATCTCGAGAATGAGAAAAATGAAACCAATCCTAAATGTCTGCGACCTCACGATTATAGATGTGGTGCCGACACGTGATAATCAAGACTCTACTGAACGCGATGCGTAGACACTTTCAGAGGATTAAGCGCTCACGATACCACTTTTGTAACGACCGTTCGGGGCGGTTCTTGGTGCGCTATCCGGGCACCTAGTGATCTGACATCGGAGAAAACGGCGGAAAATAAAACATGAGTCATGAAACAGAGATATAATAATAAGCAGGCCAACCAGCGGTTGCCTTGGTATATACATAAAACCGACAGTTTAATCCTTTACAACCACGCCAGCGATTACTACGGACCTCTAAGATTTACAACGACTATGGCGGGGCGGGGCCCGCCATACCACGAATGTACAGAACACAACTTCGGGAACACATGCAAAGATAAGCCTCAGAAGAAGCGGAGCTTCCAATCTGTTGGCGTGATCCTAGGCGGGGATCCACGGCCGATGTACCTCTACCTGCGGCATGAGCGCGGCCCGAAGAGTCGATCTGCAGTACCAAGTATGAAGCTGTAAAAGATCTGTAATGAAATCATACTAGTCTATATAAAGCGGGAGACATGTATGATAAGCAAACTCTGATTCGCGACATAAGCGATCATGTCGATCGAGGACTCGCGCCTCAGTCATCACTCAAATATAACTATGGGTCTCGCGCCCACATCAATCATGTTCGCGTCGTGGCGCGTGCCCCGGATTCTGCGCCGGTGTAGACATGTCCGTGATGCAACAATAATACCAATGCCCGGCGCGTGCCGGAATTCTACCTCGGTGTAGAACGCGTCCGTGGCGTCAACAATAATATCTTGGGTGATCAACCTGCGCGTAGCCACGTGCCGGAATTCTACCTCGGTGTAGACATGTCCGTATAACCACGATAACAATATATCGGGTAATCAACCCGACGCGTGGCGCGTGCCGGAGTCTGCGTCGGTGTAGACATGTCCATGTGACATCAACAACAAGGCGATAATCAAAATGGAAACATGCGTGGAATTCTCCGTATTTGCCCGGCCGCGTCGAGTAAGTTCTCGACAAGTCGGCCAGGCCTCTATCGAGAGGCGGTAACCGAAATACCGCGCTTGCACAAAGGCTATCGTCATGACATAGGCAAGTTTCACAACAACAAGCATAAGCGAGTTTCTGACAAGCATAGGCAAGTTTCACCTGACTCAAAGTACTTTCATTTTATGCCAAAGTCGGTTTTTAACCCCAAAGTACTACATCGTTAAGTTCTTTTAAAAGAGATCCATTTCTTTTATAAAGTCACGATACGTAGTATTAGAATGACCAACCAGCTTCCTTTTCAAAACCAAGTAACAACATTCTTTTCCTAAGTTCGGTTTGCCTAGTTTGATTACTCAAACTTTCATTTTCAAATGGTTTCATAGTTCCCAAACTTAATCACTTGATTCCTTTTTAGAACAATTGAGTAACATATGTCATATATGTGAGTAGTTTATTCTTGTTTATAACGATCTTATTACGACCATGATCTAGAAAATGTAATATCATTTTGTCTTATCTTAGCTTCTATGCGGATGGAGGTTTCTCTTGGTTTTAATACAACACGTCATTATTCAATACATTTTCCTTTTATTACATTTGTAGTGGTGCAGCCGATACACGTTACGATTCCGAAATCGATAAAACATTATCCCTTTAAAACCAAGTACTCATTACTCACGAATGAGGTTTCACACAAACATCCACATTAAAACAAATAAGTTAAGTCTCTTATCTTATAAGATCAAGTCTCTTAACTTCTAACATCGATAAACCATTTTCACTTACATAAGGTCGTTATAACTAACTTCCCGTAAAGCTATTATAACACCACATGTTTTAAACCAACCAAATCACTTAGCACGTATACTTCTGCCGTACTACATAGTTCACAACAATCATGCTAGAAAAAGATAGGAAGAGGTTCACATACCTCGCGACGATTTATCGACGATAAGCAAAATGCTCAAGTACTACAACGCACTAGCCCTTTCCACTCCTTGAGTAGAATCGCTACTCTTAGTACTTTCACTATAAAGGTCAGCGTCTATTAACCCCAAAACACAAGTTTCTATCTTTACATAGAAAATTAGCGGCCTACCTCCCCATGGCGTAAATCTCTCTCTATCAGTAGGCTGCAAGCCAACCGGGGTTTACCGTCTACCGGGCGTGTACAATTCTACTGATGTCTTACACAAATCTGCTGTCTGATCTATGTAAATCTGATTCGATTCGATTCTTTATTCTTGAGGCTTAAGTCAAAAGACATTGCGAATACTAAGTATAGTTCCGTATATAGTATCTTCAACTATATATTCTAACAAACATGTAATTTCCAATTACAATAGAGAACAAGATAATTACCTCGATAAGCCCAAAATTATCAAGTTATAATGTCGATCTGAGCAAGGTTTAGCTCCTCCGTGCGCTCGAGCCACTCCAAACAACCGCCAGAAGTTCTAACCAACCTGCTCAAATCTTGACCAAGTATGAAGATTTCCTTAGGGTTTCGGTTTGAGACTAAAAGGACAAAGGTAGTATTCCGGACTCTACGTAAAGAGGTATCTTTGGAATACTACAAGGTACAAGGCTAAGGTATTTTGGGCATTATAGCAATACTAGGAGTGTTTCTATACCACAACAAGGGTATTATCTGAAAACAACTAGGCTAGGGGTACCCAGCGGCAGGCACCACAAGGGGAGGGAGGAGGCCTGGCCAAAACTCTCAAAGAGGGGATGAGTTGGGCCAGACTCAGCACTAGAGGAGGGAGGATTTTAGGCTTGGAAGGTTTCGTTTGTGGATGAAGAGTTCATGACATAAGGGGGTATTTATAGCAAAACCAAAAGCCAACCGATGGCGAATCAAGCCATGTGCAAGGCAAGTGTAAGGCGAATCAAGCCAAGTGCACCACAGACCTACTCGCTTAAAACCCTACAAATATCTACCTGAATATCTGGCACCACTTGCCCGCCAGTTCGGCCAGTGTGCGCGTCTTCCGTTGTGAGGTGACACATATCACCCTCCGTTGGTCGAATGTTTAGTCTCTCGGAAAAATCCGCCAAAAATACAAAGCGACATGGCGGAATTTTCCGCCCATGATTCTGTAAGCGTTTAGTCAGCGACTCTAGCAAGGTGTTGTGCACAAATGTAAAATCGGCCAAAGGGTGCCACGTGGGGTGACACGTGTCGCCCCGGTCGCCAGAATATTTCGTCTTGAAAATATCCAAAATCTGAAATCTCAAAAATAAGCGGGCCCATGGCCAGTAAATTTCTCCGTGGGCCTAAGTGACCATTTAGAAAATAAAATCTCAAAATTCTAATATAATCTATGAAGTCCAAATACCAAATCAGAATCAATTCCCATTCTTGAACCTTTTCTTCACAAATAGCAGGAAACTTTTAAAGTGAAAACTCGCGTCTTTCTTTCTTTCAAAATTTACTTTGTACTCTCGTGCGTCGTCCTCACATACATACCACCAACTACGGGGTATAACGGTGGTGTGGGGATTGTTGTCTCTGTGGAGGAGTATTTAAGCTACCATTTCGGTGTTGGATGTCGCCGCATAAGCGCTTGTAGGGCGGATGTGTAAGTCGCCCGTCGATTGGTTCGATGTTGGCAAGATTCAAATAGTTGGTTGAGCTTGTTCCGGTATGTGGATAGAGTAAAGCTTGTCTAGAAGAGGTTACGCTGCTCGGAGAAATCGTGCGGATAATGTCGGCGACAACGCTTAGAGTTCGAGGTTGGCGGTCGGTCTGCTTGAAAGTACCGCCCCGGTTTGGGTGTGAGTTTTGGAAAGCAGAGGAACTTAGCGAGTTACTTTGGGCCCTTTGAGTTCATGTGAAGAATAAGCCGGGTTGCCTATATGTTAGCATTTCTTAGTCAGACTTAGGAAGCGATGCGTCCGATCTTTCGTATTGTTATGATCGGAAAGTATCGGAGATCCGTCAGTGTTCGATTAATGATGACCACGTTAGAGATAGTAACCCGAGTTTTGGAAAGCGACGATGCTCGAAATGTGGTAAGAGTTCGAGTGTCACGATAGCCTCGAGGATCGCGTCTGACCGATACCGTCTGTTGAGTCGCCGGAGTGACACTAGAACCTCGCGGCAAAGTGACAAAGTGGTATCACGGCGAGTAAAGGGAGAAGCGAGCATGTATTGCGGCGAGATATGACCATTTCTTTTGTTTGGAAAAGTGTGGAGGAAGTATATTTTAGACCCGGAGAGAGGTGTTTGTGGTGATGTTAGAGGTGATTCCTCGTGGACTTGGATGTAAGTATTTTCTTGTGATTGTTTACGTGGCCATTTGTGGCGAGATTGTTCTCGTAAGCATAGTAGTGAAGACTATCTGGTAGCGTTTGTTTTGAGACTTAGAGGAACATTCGGGGCGAATGTTTCTAAGGAGGAGAATGTTATACCCGTATTTCGGAGTATGTGCGTGGGGCGTGCGTAGAAAATTTGAACTTTTACATAGGCTTGGCGATTAACTTTGTTCACACACGTTTAGAGTCGTTTTTAAATGAAGCGTTTCCACGACTTTCGTAGGGTAAATTACGGCTATGTCATTTTTATTTTTGTGGATTTTTCAGAGGCGAAACATTTTGGACCAACAAGAGGCGACACTTGTCACCTCTCATTCAACACCCAGGCGGTAATAGTGGTGGCGAAAGTGTGGCCTTTGTGGCAGGTTGGTAGGATATTTTTGTGTTAGTTGGCTAGTGTGCCTTGGCAAGATCTTGGCCTACACTTGCCTTGCACTTGGCAAGATCTTGGCCGTTGGTTGGCCTTGGCATCCTATAAATACCCTCTCCCTTTGAAGACTTCTTCGTCCATAAATTTGCCTAAGTCTTGAAAGCTCTCTTTCTCCCCCTTGTGAGGCCTTGGCGAGAGCCCTCTCCACTCCTTGGGGTGCTAGCCGTGGGGTACCACAGCCTAGTAGTTTTAGTATAAATACCCCACTCTTGTTAGAAATACTCTCAAAAGTATTGTTATAATGCCCAAATTACCTTAGCCATATACGCTTGTAGTATTAAGGTTATACCTTTACAAAAAGCCAGTTATACTATTATACTTCCCGTCGGTCACAAAGCAGACCCTAAGTAAATCTTCACCGTAGTTGAAGTTATAAGTAGAAGTTGGTTAGAACTTCTAAGGGTTGTTTGGAGCGGAGTCGGGCGCATGGAGTAGGAGCTAAACCTTGCTCGGGATCGACGTTTAAACTCGGATAATTATGGGCTTATCAGGTAATTATCTTGCCCCTATTGTAATTGGAAATTACATGTTGTTAGATATATAGTTGAAGTATACTATATATAGTACTGAAACGTTGTTATCGGCAATGTCTTTTGACTTAAGCACGAATAATAAGAAACCTTTTGAAGAAAGTCTTGAGCTGTAATTACATGGGGCGTATTCTGATAGACTTGTGTAGCTTTTACGTAGGGTAGAATTGTGCGCGTCAGGATTAGGCGTATAACCCCCTGGTTGGCTTGGTAGCGGCCCCGATAGAGGAGGAGATTTCTGTTTGTTGCGGGGAGAGTCTTCTTGCGAATTTTTACGTAGAATGTTCTGCGATTAGACCTAAATGTTAATAAAGCGCCTTGTGGCCTTATAGGTTGAAGTACTACGTGTGGCGCGATCTACTTGGCTTAAGGAGTAGCGGTTGGAGGTACTTGGGCGTTTTGCTATTAGTCGATGCTCGTCGCGGTATGTGAACCTCTTCATATCTCTTACAGCGTGATATGTGTGAACTATGTAATGCGGTGAGCGTGCATGTGCTAAATGTATTTGATTGGTTTAAAACATAAAGTGTTATAACGGCTTTATGGGAAGTTGGTTATAACGATTTTATGTTGGTAAGAAAATACTTGTGGTTTTAAAAGGTAAGCGATTTGAACTATAAGCGGCTTGTTATGTGTTAATAAAGAACTTGAAGTATTTGAAAGATTTTGAATCATTTTGAAAGAAGAGGTATCTTGATTTTTAGAAAACTTAAGAGTTATACTAGCTTTATGGAAAGTTAGGTATAACGGCTTAAGAATGTTTCTTGATTTTGGGAATCGAGAATGTGTATTGACAAACCAACTGCGGCGTTAATAAAAATGTTTTTAATAATTAAGTATTATTAAAACGGTAGAAACTTCCGTCTGCATAGAAGCTAAGATGAGACAAAATGATATTTCCTAGATCATGTTCTTTGTACTAAGATTGTTATAAACAAGAATATCCTACTCACGTATAAGGCTTATGTTTCTCAGTTGTTTAAAGGAGAATTATATTCTTAAATGAATAAGACTATGAACTACGAAACCTTTCTAAAATGAGAAACTTGAACATTGGAAATTAGGCAAACTTGAACATTGGAAAGAATGTTGCTACTTGATTTTACAAAGAGAAGTAATTGATTTACTTTAAAAAGATAATCACTCTATTGTTATATACTACGGGTATTGTGTGACTTTTGTAAAGTAACATATCTTTAAAGTTATTGTATAAAGTACTTTGGGGATAAAAGCAGATCTAGATTAATCATATAGTAGAAAGTACCTTATGTGTGAATAACTTGATTGTATTGGTTTGTGATAGCCTTGTAATACCTTCGTGTTGATTTGATAAGTAATCATATTAGGATGCTACGTGTGTTAGTATTACGTGATGTTTGTGAAAAGGGGTTTTCCGCTTGATTGTGCTTATGTTGTTTAAGCGATAAAGCGTATGTTGGTATTATACCACTCGCGTGTTTTCGGGGTTAATTTGCCCTCCGATGCGGGGGTAGACTCGAGTGATGCAGGACCGTGATTGAGAATACCTCATGCGGGTCAGGGGCCTATCGCGGGCTACGAGTTCGAGTTAGTGTGCGGCCTTTATGGTCATGCGATGCATGTGGCCCGTGCGGGTGCGAGTCGGGGCGATCTTGGGAGTAGCTACCGCCGATGCGGGGTTATACCATGCGGGCCTATGAGATTGGCCTATGCGGAGATGCGGGAGTTCGGGGGCTAGGCAGCGTACATTTGATATTGCGAGCGGCGACCGGCTTTGATCATGTGAGTGCAGACATATATCGTAATCTGATTTATGACTTTGTTAATCTTGCGGGTGTTAGTAGTCGGCTATGCCTTACGTCTTACCACTGTCTTGTTCTTTTATTTGGACACGGTGGGACTGCTGTTCATGTGTATTTCTTGGTGCTTTTCTATCATTGGCTGGCGGTGAGAAGGTATTCCACGGGCATGATTGGTGTTGTGGGCGTGAGACCCGTTGTTATATTGGAGTGATGACTTTGAGGCGTGAGTCCACGACTAGACATATTTGCTTATTTATTGTGTTGTAGTTTGGTTATCATACATGTCTCTGCTTTGTATAGACTATTATGATTTAATTTCTGATATTTTGATTTCACATACTTGGTACTGTTATCTTGACCTCGCCGAAGTGCGTTAAATCTGCGAGTTGAGGTACACCGATTGTTGATCCTCGCTCTTAGGGTCACGATTCGGCGTTTGGGAAAGCTCAAGCTTCTCGGAGGCTTATCTTGGTATAGTCCTGTTGTTGTAGGTGCTTACATTCGGGGTATGGCGGCCACTGTCCATCGTTGTTGTCATATCATTCGTGAAGTGCATGCCAATCTTGTTGTGGCGGGGTTTGTAAAAGGATTAAAGCGTTCATTTGGAAAGAGTTATTTATATATCTTGTGATGTCGTTTTTGGTTGCTTTGTCTTCTTATTTCACTGTCTTCTTACATTGATTTCATGTATGTGTTTTATGTTCCGCTGATTACTCTGATGTTGTATCACTAGGGTGCCCGGGGTAAGGCACCAGTCACGGGCCCGGGTTCGGGTCGTGACATCTGTATTCATATGTGGGATTGGACTCGTGTACAGTGTAGTGTATTTTGATTATGTATATTATATGGGAGCCTTATCGGCTTTGCCCTTGTACGTACGTTGGTTTAAAAAAAAATGAGGCGTTATTTAAATTCCGCAGTTTACTTGTGTTGTTAAGGTAGAAGGGTGCCCAGGTAGGGCACTGATCCGCGAGCTTGGGGTTGGTCGTGACAGTGTAAGCATGATGTATATATTATGAAGTTTGATAAGTGTATTGACTATTGGAACCCTAATCCGAAAACTAGTATGTTTAGCTCTTGAGATTACAATTCAACTTGATTATTAGTTTAAGTCGTCACATGTTATATAAAGAAGGAATTGTAGTTGTTGAAGTTGTTTATGACTATATAACATGTTAGACCTAAGAACTTGGATTGAAAAAGAATAGGAAAGGACTTTGTGTTGTTAGACATATTAGCCGAGAATGGCTTTGGATATTAAACTACTTGATTTTAATTGTGGGGCAGAATTTTACATGTATTGTAAGACGTGTAATCCCCTTTGATTGGTTGATGTATTGAGCCTTAAATGTGGCATGTTGGTTATTGATTATCGGGCCTTGAAAAAGGTGGAAAAGTATGTAGAAACAAAGGAGGTGCTGCCCAATTTTCCGTAGAATAAGAGGCCGTATACTTCTATGTGCGGCGTATTATAGGTTGACAATTCCGTAGAGTAAGAGGTCGTAGAATTAGAAGCTAGAAGTTGATAGTCGTGTTGTGGCCATTATAGGTTGACAATTCTACGTGCGGCGTATTCGACTTAGCTTGTGGATTAAGCCGAAAAGGTATGTGAACCATCTCCTCTTCTTCTAGCATGATTCCTTATGATAAAGAAAGTAAATCCATGATCCATTCCTTGATTGTACTTGGATTGCCTAATATAGAAGTTGTTATATACTCCTTGATTGTACTTTGGATGATTAAGTTGTAAGTTGTTATAATCCGTCCACAATGAAGTTTGGATTCTCAAAAGTGAAAGTGTTTTACTTGAAGTACTTAGAGTCTTAAAAAGGAAGTGGTTTCCAAATCTTTTGGCTAGTGCCTTAGTTCCAAAACCTAAAGATTGTTATAATGACTTTAGGGGAGTCAAAAGAGTGATTTACTTAATTGATGTAAAAGAGGAGAAATGACATGATTTAAAGATAAGTAACTTGTTTTAAAGGTGTGAGTTACTTGAGATTTAAAAGTATAAGAAACTTGATTTCTAAAGATTAAGAGACTTGAAGTATTTTGAAAGTTAAGGAACTTGATTTGAAAGTATGTGATACTTGGTTTTAAAAGTATAAGTCTCTTGGATAAAAAAAGAATAAATTTAACCATAAAGGGTTATAACGGCTTTATGGGAAGTTAGTTATAACAACTTTATGGAAGGTTAAGAAAATTGTCTATTTTGATTGATAGGCATGAGTTGCCTAGGTTGTGAAATTTAAAGTTACTTAGTTTCAAAGCCTTGAAATGAATTTCTAAAGGTGTAGTAACTTATTTTGAAAAATAGACATGCCTTGATACTACGGGTGTTAGTATCTTGGGGCATTGTATAAAAATGAGTCTTTTGAAAAGAATGGACGTACGTAGTACTTTGGCTTGTTAAATGAGAATTATTCTATTTTTGCCTTGATAGTACTTTGGCTTGTTAAATGAGAATTATTCTATTTTGTGCCTTGATAGTACTTTGGCTTGATTAAATAAGGATTTTCTCTTGGTTTATGTAAAAAGAAGGCATGGTAATTGTCTTGGTTTATGTAAAAAGGAAAGGCATGGTAATTGTCTTGATTTATGTAAAAAGGAAAGGCATGGTAATTGTCTTGGTTTATGTAAAAAAGGAAAGGCATGGTAATTGTCTTGGTTTGTATAAAGGCATGGTAATTATCTTGGTTTGTATAAAGGCATGGTATTGTCTTGGTTTATGTGAAAAGGAAAAGGCATGGTGTTGTCTTTGTTTACTTGCATATGGGTTGCTCATATAGATATTCATGAGCCTGAATGTACAAAACTATCTACAATCTGAGGAGATCGTGCCAAAAGTAGAGCCTCGGAGAAGATGGAGCTCACAACACCGATGCAAAGAGATCCACAGGATGTGGATCTAGCACCTGCTTGCCTTTACCTGCGGCATGAACGCAGCCCCCCGAAGGAGGTCAGTACAACAGGTACTAAGTATGTGAAAGTGTAAAGTACTTAAACGAAAACATATCATTTTAAAATCAGTTTTGCAAGTATGTATGAAACAACCCAGTAGCTGCGCATAGTGCCGCATCATAAGCAAGAGCAACGATAGGTAAGCATGCGAGGTCTTTTCTAGGCTGCGAATGATCGAGCGGGCGGCCAATTGCGTAGTATCACCATGCAAGCCTAATCACGGACTCCGTAGTCGCATAGGCCACTCCACGTAGGCCCGCGTAGGGTATATAACCCCGTCGGTAGCTACTCCTCGGCGTCGTCACGGACTCGTGGTCGCGTAGCCCACATAGGCCGCGTGAGGTATAACCCCACATCACTAACACGGAACTCCGTAGCTCCGCATAGGTCCCACAGACACGCGTGAGATATTCTCGAATCATGGTCCCCGGACCGCTGAGTCTACCGCGTCGGAGGCGACTTAACCCCGGTAATATGTCAAGAGGTGAGTGATATTATACTAACATAACGACTTTATCGTTAAACAACATAAACACAACAAGAATACTCTCTTATACAAATGTTACAAGACACTAACATGCGTAGCATCATATCGTGTCTACTTATCAAACCATCTTATTATTCTTTTCACAAATCAATATAAGTGCATTATAAACACATAGGCAAATTGTTTCTTTTATCATGCTTAAGTGGTTATACCTAACTTCCCATAAAGCTAGTATAACTCTTAAGCACATTTTAAAACCAATTAGTTCTCTTACATTAAAAATGATTGATAATCTTTTGAAATGCTTTGAGATCCTTATTATTGAGGCTTAAGTCGCGAGACATTCAGTAAGTATTAATCGGGCTTAAGTCGAAAGACATTGCCGTAAGTATTATTCGATTAACACGTCGTCTAGTACTATATATATATTTTAAAATATCATGCTTTAGGAAGAATCACATACCTTACCGTGAAAACCACGCCAATTGAATATGTCGCGCGAGAATCGACCTATAATAGTCGGACACGTCTATCAGCGTTGGACTACTGCAACTTGATTCTAAGCAGAGGGTTCTCTATCCTACGGAAAATTGGGCAGCACTTCCCTACCCGGTGAGCTACTCAAGTCTACTGTGAAAATAGTCCTATGTAAGTACAATTTGATTATTCTTCTTTTAAACCCTTCTACTGTGATAACAGTTCAATTCTATTCTATAATATTCTTCTAAGTATTTAATACTAATTCTTATACTACTACAGTATGTATTCTCTAATTCAAAAGAGGGTTAGGATTATTTACCTCGGTAAGCCCAATAATATCCTAGATAAAAGTCGATCAGGATGGCTTAGCTCTAAGTTATGCGCTCAGATAGCTCGAGAAACCTTAGAAGTTCTTTACAACCTACTAAGTACTAAAGGATTTGGGCTAGGGTATTTTGGGCATTATAACAATACTAGAAGGCAACTTTTCTACCAAGGGAGGGTAGTGTTTGGCTAGGCTTCTTTTAGAGAGGGGTATTCGGCGAGACTTCACAAGGGGAGAAGTGAGGCTTAGGGCGATGGCTCGCGGGAAGGATGATTTAGGCTTGGAAATTTGTGATGAATAAGTCTTCAAAGAGAGGTATTTATAGGAAACCAAGGGCCAAGATCAAGCCGAGTGGGGGCAAGTGGAGGCGGAATTTGCCCAGTGCCCTAACCTACTCCTCGAATCACTCCTGAGCAAAGGTCCGTGTTCTAAGCCCCAAAGCCTCCCAATCGTCAGGCAAAAGCCCAGGCCAGCGTCCACTTGAGGTGACAAGTGTCACCTCTCGTTAGTCCAAAAAGGTTCCGTCGCTCGGAAAAATTCGCAAAAATTAGAAATGACATAGCCGGAATTTACCTACGCGAGTCGTGTAAAGCGTTTAGTCGGAAAGCGATTCTTTGTGTGAGTTGTGCCCAAACAGCGTCCTGAGCCTAAACTTTTAAGGCTATACTTTACGTCGTCGCATACCTCGTACATACTCGGAAATACGAGGTATAACATTCTCCCTCGCTTAGAAACATGCGTCGAATGTTCCTTTAAAACGATTATCGATAAGGTTCTTCATAACTTAGCGATTGCAAGCGCCACACGGCCACGAACAATACCAGGCATAAGCGATAATGAAAATTTATAAGTAGGAAAGTGAATTACGGAGGTGTGGGGAATAGGTGAGATATACGCCTCGTATCTTCCTCGGCTTCCGCGTCATCTCGCCACGAGCTCGTTCGCCCGCAGACTTTGTGGAAGCCGCGTCCGCCGTCATGAGCCTAACGGCGATCGATTATCGCTATGGGAATCTCGCCGTCGATAACCCTCGGTCACTGGACATCGTCAATCGGGTGTACCCTAGATGGATCCCGATACATCTCGCCAACATGGATCGTGAAAAGCCGGATGCCTTGCCTCCGGTCGGACGGCGGATCGACTCGTAGGCAACCTTGCCTACCTGCGGACAATGCGAAGCGGCCCGATGTACGGTGAGTTTCCCTTCCGAATCTCATCACACCGCCATGGGTGTGACAACTTTAGGAAAACCCAATCATGAACCTCGAACTCCGGATCTTGACGGCGATGATCTGCGTATGACCTGTCGACTCTACGGTGTCGTGACCTCTCTGGATAAAGCGCTTATCCTTGCTCTTGCACCAAATCTGGTCCTACTAAGCGCACCTCGCCCACATCGAACCAGCTATAGGCGTCTTCACTTCCTCATACAAGGCCTCATAAGGCGCCGTCCGAATCTTGGAGTGGTAGCTATTATTATCACTAAACTCAACTAGAGACAAATGATCCTCGGCTACCCACGAAGTCGATAACACGGGCTCGCGACATATCTCGAAGTGCGGATAGTGCGCTCGGCTGTCCGTGCATGCGTGGATGAAATGCGATTACTCGAGCTCACTGCGTCCACTAAACCTCTGGAAAGATCTCGAAGTTAGCAAGTGGCGGCTCCTGCATGCGATATGATCGAAATAGGGACTCCATGCGATCGGCGATCTCGGATGTAAAGTCGGCATAATCCTCGGTAGAAAAAGTCGTCCTTACGGGAAGAAAGTGGCCTGATTTAGTCGACTGTCGGCGATAACCCATATAGAATCATGGCTCCTCCGAGTGCGAGGTAATCTGTGATGAAGTCCGTGTTGATTACCTCCCACTTCAGTCGGGATCTCCATCGCTGCAACAAACCACGGGCCTCACGGTGCTCTGCCTTCGCTGCGACAGCATGGGCGAGCTCGAACTCTGCAGCGTCCTCTTCAAGCCGTCCGCTGATACCTGGATCTGAGTCGTGGTACATTTTGGTCGACCACGGATGGATAGAAGTAGCTTGTTGTGTGCTTCCCCGAGAACTGCTGCGAAGTCTGAAACATCTGGAACACACAGCCTGCCCTCAAACCTTAGCACCTCGTGGTGCTACCTCAAGGACCGCCCTCGAAGAGTTGTATCGCGATAGCGTGTCAAGCTGGATCCTCGGCGTTGCCTCTTACCTCGCCGGCGATGGAAGACTCGGCAACCTCGCGGTCGAACCCAGCTGCTATCGAGAATCAATCAAGCGGACACGAGGCTCGCTAAGCGATGCAAATCACGAACCATGTCCCTCCTCTCTGCGGCTGCACATCGATGGGCTCCCCGACCTACGACTAAGGCGTACGCCTGACGTTGGCCTTCCGGATGGTGCGGGATATCAACATCGTAATCCTTAGCAACTCCAACCACGCGTCTGCCGTAAGTTCGGCTCCGTGGTGAAGATATCTTTGGAGGCTCTTGTGGTGCGTATAAATATCCACATGAACCCCGTACAAGTAGTGCCTCGGATCTTGGCGTGAATCACGCGCCCGACTCGAATCATGGGTGGGGTAGTTCCTCGTGTTTCTTGTTGTCGGGATCGTATGCTATAACCTTGCCTCTTTGCGTCAACACACATCCCAACCCGATGCTGGCGCGTCTGATACACAACATAACCGTCTGGACCTACGGAAGAGTAAGAACGAGGCGGTCGTCGATCTCTCTTTCGTGCCTGGAAACCACGCTCCAAGCATCAGTCGGAAACTTGGCGCCTGCGAGTCGGCTAGTCAATGGTGCGAAGATAAAGCAAACTTCTCCACGAACCGCCGATAATATCTGCAAGGCCCGAGCTGCGAACCTGCGCCGGAGTAGTAGGTGCAGGCCAAGTCTGCGCCTCGATCTTGGTGTATCCACTCGAATGCCATCGGCCCGACAATATGCCCGAAAAAGCCACGAAGTCAGCAAAACTCACGTTTGGAAAACTTGGCGTATTGCTTTAGTCTGGAAGCGTCGGCCGCGGTCGCCGAATGCTCGCGTACTCGCTCTGGCGAGAATAAGCAAGATATCATCGATGAACACTATCACAAGCGTGTCAAAAATGGTTTGAACACTCGGTTCATCAAATCCATGAATCTGGCGGAGCATTGGTCAACCAAAGACGCGACCACTGAACTCATAATGCGTGCGGGTCGGAATGCGATCCTAGGGACATCCGCCTCTCGACTACTTTTGATGATAGCGATCGCGGTCAATCTTGGAGAAACATCTACGCACCTGCAGCTGGTCGAACAAATCATCAATCACAGGAAGGGTATCTGTTCTTAATGGTCACCTTGTTCGCCTGTAATCAACATGCGCGCGGCGTCCGTCCTTCTTCTTGCGAACAATCTGGCGCTCCCGGAAACACTGGGCACGATGAAGCCGCCTCCGTAATCCCTAGTGATCCTTGACTCTCTCTTCGGCGGTGCCGTCTGTATGGCGGAATGGAAATAGGCGAGTGTGCAGCAATATGTCTATACAAAACTCAATCTCCTCTCGGGAGGATGCGGAGGTCGTGCGGAAACCGTGCGGGAACTCTCGACTCTTTGGGCGGTGAAAATCACGCTGCGACCTCGATATCAAACACGAGCGAGATGGTAGATATACCCATTACGCACCGTCTTCCTAGCCTTGGTAGGAAATAAACCTACCATCGGCGTCTGAGTGCTCCTCCCACTCAACAATGGCTCCTCGGGGAAGCTGGAACCGTGTACTACTCTCTGCGATCTACATTGGCGTAGCAGAAGCTTGCCAATCCGTCCCAATGATCACGTCGAAGTCGATCATCTCGACTCTATCAAGTCGGCTGAGTCGGCGGTGTAAATGATCACAGGACAAGCTCATATACCCGCCGAGCTACCACCGAATCACCCAGGCGTAGCTACCTCGAAAAGGGTCTATGGACTCGGGCTCTATCCACTATCCTACTAGCGATAAGGGAGATATATGGGGCAGTAGAACCGGATCTATCAAGCATACATCAAACCAGCGATAAGGTACACGTGGCGACATCGGTGAGGCCTCACGATCTGTCGGTGGACAAAGCATAAATGCGGTTACGAGGACCGCTAGAAGCTGAGACCGCGCCACGACCTGCCGCGACCTGCTGGTCTATGAGTACGCTTGCCCTCGGCGAGTGGCTGTCGGGGATGAAGAAGACGTGAAAGAACGTGGTGACCCTACCGTCGACCTTGCCGCCCGGTGGACGGTTCCTCGCATAGTGACCTGCTGGCCTGGCGAAACAAGCTCATAGCACCACGACTCCGAAGTGGGATCTCTGCGTCGGCCACCGCTGAGGGGTGGTCCGTCGGCGATACCTCTGCTGCTATGGGCGTCAAGTCACAGGGCCAGTGCGCCCTCAAATATCTGTTTGTGTTGAGGGCGGTGCGGGAGTGCTCTGTGGGCGTGGTGCAAATCTAGGCTAGCTGCGAGGCCGCCCGCCCGATAGCCACCAAAAGACCTGCCGTCCTAGTCTTAACCTGCTGCACTGTCAACGCGTCGGTCTCTGCTCGCCAGCATCGAGCATGAGCACGCGTGCGGGTAATGTCATACGGTGAAAACACCCGCACATGACTCGGCCATATAATCATCTAGCGGTGGCGTAGCGATGCACCTATCCTCATGCTCGGCTACGTGGCGGGACATGCTCGAGCGATGAATCAAACTGCGACATTGTACTCCACGGCGGTCGTCCTCTGCCTCGGCGGTAAATTTATCGACCGCGCCCTCCTCATCTGGAGGCAAGAAGTGAGTGAGGAAAGCCTCGAGAACTCATCCCAGTAGGCGGGGGCGTGCTCTCCGGGGATAACTCCCGTGAATCAAACCAATCGGCTGCGGTATCCACGCGACCTATGTGAACCAAAGATCACGGACTCGGTCTCGGCATGCGATCACTCTCAAAATCCTCTGTGGCTGATGAACTCCACGTGGATCATCCTCGGCCTCGACCCGTAAAACTCTGGCGGGCTCTGACTCGGGAAGTCTCGTAGCCTCAGGCTCTACGCCTCGGGTGAACCGCAGTGCAGCCCGAGTGGGGCTGAGCTGCGCATCGGCTGTCCTCGTATGCAGCCACGATCCTGGCGATGGCGGGCCATCTCTCTGTAACCCGTCTCATCTGCTCCGGTGTGGGGTGGAGGTGTAGGTATTGTGGTCTCGTCAGCATTCTTTGCTGCGTTAAACCCTCACAGGGTCGGCGGCGTCGTAGAACTCGCCGTCTGCAGTATAGGCGGGCCGAGCCTCGTGACTCTAGGTGTCCCACTGGCGGCTCCTCGTTGCCTTGCCATACGGGCTCGGGTTGCCTTACGTGGAGGCATAAGCTATTCTGAGAAAGGAATCGTTAGAGGGTCCGAGCTTTAACACTCTAAAGCACGATCTCGAGTGAGAAGAATGGAAACCAATCCTAAATATCCTATAGCCTCACGATTATTGGTGTGGTGCACAACACGATAATCAAGACTAGATACTGATGCGGTCTGTAGACACTTTCAGAGGATTAGCGCTCGATACCACTTTTGTCACTTTCTGCGAGTCTCGCTCGGAGACCCGACAAATGGTGCCGGGCTGCTGCGATCCATACACGGCGGGCGTGCCATACGGAGAGCCACGGTTGGTCTGTTCCGTGGTAGAGCTCGGCCTCTTTATCGCTCGGCCCGAAGGAGAGTCGATCTGACAGTACTAAGTATGTGAAGCGTAAAGTACTTAAATGAAAACATATCATTTTAAAATCGGTTTGCAAGTATGTATGAAACAACCGAGTAGCTGCGTAGTGCCGCATCATAAACAAGAGCAACGATAGGTAAAGCGTAGCAGGTCTTTTCTGGTGCGAATGATCGAGCGGGGCCGATTGCGTGGTATCACCATACAAGCCTAATCCTGGACTCCGTAGTCCGCATGAGCCCTCACGTAGGCCGCGTAGGGTATATAACCCGCGTCGAGGTGCTACTCCTCGGCGTAAATCCTGGACTCGTAGTCGCGTGGCCACATAGACGCGTGAGGTATAACCCGCATCACTAACACGGAACTCCGTAGCTCCACATGGGTCCCTGGACCGCATGAGGTATTCTCGAATCATGGTCCCCGGACGCTTTGAGTCTACCCGCGTCGGAGGCGACAACCCCGGTAATATGTCAAGAGGTGAGTGATATTATACTAACATGACTTTATCGTTAAACAACATAAGCACAACAAGAATACTCTCTTATACAAATGTTACAAGACACTAACACACGTAGCATCATATCATGTCTACTTATCAAACCATCTTATTATTCTTTTCACAAATCAATATAAATGCATTATAAACACATAGGCAAAGCTGTTTCTTTTATCATGTTTAAGTGGTTATACCTAACTTCCCATAAAGCTAGTATAACTCTTAAAACACATTTTAAAACCAATTAGTTCTCTTACATTAAAAATGATTGATAATCTTTTGAAATGCTTTGAATCCTTATTATTCGGGCTTAAGTCGCGAGACATTCTGTAAGTATTATTCGAGCTTAAGTCGAAAGACATTGTAAGTATTATTCGATTAACACGTAAATCTAGTACTATATATATATTTTAAAATATCATGCTTTAGGAAGAATCACATACCTTCTGAAAACTACCTTGAGTTGAATATGTGCGGAGAATCGACTATAATAGTCGACACGTCTATCAGCGTTGAACTACTGCAGCTTGATTCTAAGCGAGAGGGTTCTCTATCTACGGAAAATTGGGCGGCACTTCCTGCGGTGAGCTACTCAAGTCTCTGAAAGCGATCCTATGTAAGTACAATTTGATTATTCTTCTTTTAAACCCTACTTGTGATAGCAGTTCAATTCTATACGTAATATTCTTCTAAGTATTTAATACTAATTCTTATACTACTACGGTATGTATTCTCTAATTCAAAAGAGGTTAGGATTATTTACCTCGGTAAGCCCAATAATATCCTAGATAAAAGTCGATCCGAGCAAGGCTTAGCTCCTAAGTTATGCGCTCAGGTAGCTCGAGAAACCTTAGAAGTTCTTTACAACTTCACTAAGTACTAAAGGATTTGGGCTAGGGTATTTTGGGCATTATAACAATACTAGAAGGCAACTTTTCTACCAAGGGAGGGGGTAGTGTTTGGCTAGGCTTCTTTTAGAGGGGGTATTCGGCGAAGACTTCAAGGGGAGAAGTGAGGCTTAGGGCGATGGCTCGCAAGGGAAGGATGATTTAGGCTTGGAAATTTGTGATGAATAAGTCTTCAAAGAGAGGGGTATTTATAGGAAACCGAGGGCCAAGATCAAGCCGAGTGGGGCAAGTGGAGGGCCAAGATTTGCCCAAGTTCCCCTAACCTACTCCTCAAATCACTCCATGAGCAAAGGTCCATGTTCTAAGCCCCAAAGCCTCCCAATCGTCGAGGCAAAGGCCACTTGGCCGTCCACTTGAGGGTGACAAGTGTCACCCTCTCGTTGGTCCAAAAAGGTTCCATTGCTCGGAAAAATTCGCAAAAATTAGAAATGACATAGCCGGAATTTACCCTACGCGATTCGTGTAAAACGTTTCGTCGGAAAACGATTCTTTGTGTGAGTTGTGCCCAAAAAACGTCCTAGGTCTAAACTTTTAAGGCTATACTTTCGTACGTACGCCCTCACGTACATACTCCGGAAATACGGGGTATAACATATTCTAAGGGCTTCAAGTGGCGGATTGGAGTGTCAAGGAGAGGCTCTAAGTTGCTAGGGAGCGACTTCAGATCTTGAAGTTGGATTAAGGCTCGTTAAGGTAACAATCTTGTTCTCTTAAGTGTTATAAGATTACATATTGTTGTAGCCTTACATTTTAACTAGCATGAAGTACATGTATTAAAGATTGATAAGTGTTATGGATATTGGAAGCCTAAATCCGAAATGACATTATTAGCCATTTGAAATTGAAATACAATTTGGTCGGTAATTAGAATCGTCGCATGTTATCTACTTGAAGATTGTAGTAGTTATAATCGATTACGACTTGATAAAATGTTAGACTAAACAAAGTGGATTGAAAAAGAATTGGAAAAGATTGTGTATTGTTGTACCTCAATGGTCGAGAATGACATTGTATTTTAAACTAGTTGGATATCAATTGTGGGGCAGAATTTTACACGTCCTATTAGGCGTGTAATCCCCTATTGTTAACTACATTGTTGAGCCTTAAATGTGGCATGTTTGGTTATTGAATTCGGGCCTTGAAAAAGGTGGAAAAGTATGTAGAAACAAAGGAAGTGTTGTCCGATTTTCCGTAGAATTTAGTGACTTTGCACTTGGAATATTCTACGTTTGAAGTTAGAAGTTAATAGACGTATTATGGTCATTATAGGTTGACATACTACGTACGTCATATTGGACTTAGCAAGTGTATTGGACCGAAGAGGTATGTGGAACTTTCTTATCTCTTGAGCATGAGTAGTTGTAAACGTATAGTACGGTTGACGTACGAGATTTAAATGAATTTAGTTTCATTTGATATCCTTGACTTGTTTTAAGGATGTCCAAGTCGGTTGAGTTATAGAATTAACTCACTTGTTTTTAAAGGATAGAAATGCCTTGGTTTCAAAAGTATAAAGTTGGTTAATAACTTTATGGAAAGTAAAAAGAATGGTTTATTCTAATAAGATAAACAAAGATTTATTGACTTGAAAATGTATATGATACTTGATTTGGAAAGTATTGATTCTTTGAGCTATTCTAAAGTTAAGAAACTTGAGTACTAAAGTTAAGAGACTTGAAGTATTTTAAAAGTATATGGTACTTGGTTTTGAAAGTATAAGTCTCTTGGTTATAAAAAGAATGGAAGTGTCTAAAGCATAAAGTTAGTATAACGGCTTTATGGAAAGTTGGTTATAATAACTTTATGGAAAGTTAAAAGAATGATTTGCTCTAGTGATGTAAATAAAGATAAATGACTTGAAATGAAGAAAGGCAAATTGATTTGAAGGCATCAATTGCTTAAGGTTTTAAAGTAAAAAGTCACTTGATTTAGAAGTCTTTAAACGTAGTTCTAAAAAGGTATTGTGACTTGTTTTGAAAAGTAGATATGACTTGATACTACGGTTATTAGTATCTTGGAAGTTTTATATTAAAAAGAGTCATTTTAAAAGAATAAAAGTACGTAGTACTTTGGGTTAAATTCCCGTATTTTATAATGACATGTTAGTGCCTTAAGTAAACTAAAATGTGAGTGTGTATGCACAAAGCTAATAAGAAGTTAGGGGACTTCTTAACTTGCTTATGATAATTGTGATAAGCCGGTGGTTCTTATGTTATGTATGATAAGCTGGTAGTGCTTATGTTATGTATGATAAGCTGGTAGTGCTTATGTTATGTATGATAGCCGATTGTGCTAGTGATATATTGTTCATTCTGGTCATTCCACGGGTTTGTAACATTGCATACGTGGATTTGCTATCCATGATACGAGGAATACCTCATGCGAGTCCGTAGGGCTTATGCGAGTGAAATAGTCCTATGCGGGGCGGACCAGTCCTATGCGAGGAGATTACCTTATGCGGGTCCACAAGACCTATGCGGGCGGATACAATCTATGCGAGGAAATTACCTCATGCGGGTCCATACGGCCTATGCGGGTGAAATAGTCCTAGGAGTAGGATGACTTAATGATACTAGGGGCGGGTGGCCCTACTTTGGTCATGAGCCTCCTATTTTTATGCAGTAAAGTATACTCTTATTTACTCTCATTGTTAGTAAGGCACGATTATCTTTGTTATTTTAGTTATCATACACGTCTCGACTTTATTTTAGACTTATGATTTCACTCTGATGCTGATTTCACATATTTGGTACATGTTGTCTTGAACTCCTTGAATTGCGTTAATTACCACGGGTAGAGTATCTGAGTTGTTGATCCTCACTCTTAGGATCACTGTTCAGCTGTTGAGAAACTCCATTACTCCGGAGGCTTATCCTTGGTTTAGATCCCTGGTATTGTCGATTGTTGTACATTCAGGGGTATGGCGGGGTCCTGTCCCGCCACAGTTGTTATTCTTAGAGGTTTGTAGTCACATTTGTGGATTGGGTTGTAAGAACAGAGATGTACTATTTTATTTTGTATTATGTATATGTTACGGAAGGTGGCCTTGTCGGCTAGCCTGTTGATGTTTAATATCTAAGTATTTTTATGAGTTGTGTATGTTCCTCTGCTATTCTCTGATGTATACCTGAAAGGGGTGCCCAGGTAGGGCACCAGTCGCGGCCCGGAGTCGGGTCGTGACAAAAGTGGTATCAGAGCAGTTAGTCCTCGGAAAGTGTCTACAGACCGTGTCTAGTAGAGTCTTGATTATCGGTGTGTTGTGCACCACATCTATAATCAGGAGGCTGCATGACATTTAGGATTGGTTTCCATTCTTCTGACTCTGAGATCGTGCGATAGAGTTGTGTTGTTAGGATCGTCTCTCTCTAACGAGTTATGTTGATTGCAGCTACGAGAAAGGCAGTAGTGACCCAGGAAGGATTATGTGGATTGCGTATCCAGGTTGGTTGTAATTATTATGTAGTTGGTATAATGACGTACAACTATACAGATTTATGTATGAGGGTCATAAATGGGTTGCCTAGAATGATTTTAGATTACCAGGAATTGGTAAGGACTAATTAGATACCAGGAAGGTATGAAACAGTTTAATGAATTCTCATCAAGATTTATGTGCTAATTTGATATAATTAGGAAATGATGAGCTGTCTGATAAGGTAATGAACCCTTAAGAAGTTATAATTAAGGGACTTAATGGAAGACTATGTTAATAGATTAAGCTACGTGGTATGATCAAGAGAATGGTACAGATGAGATCCGTATGAAGTAAGTATGGTTGTTGTGATCAAGACAACACGATTATGGTATTATGAGAAGTTATTGTACCCATTTACGGGGGGCTGATAAGGTAGGCTTGGAGCATGGAAAATGCGAGCCTAAGAATATAGATAACCGCCGAGACCTTAGGTATATAAGGCCTTCTCGGGTAGTAAAAATTTAAGTCAGACCAGGATAAGAGTTAAGTGCGACGCTGAGTCGGGTTGAGGACCTATTAAGGGTCGCCCCATAGTCTGAAATGGAATGGGATCAAATGGTAGTAGTTGTCACGACCCGAACCGGGGCCCGTGACTGGTGCCTTACCCCGGGCACCCTCGTGATACAACATCAGAGAAAATCAGCGGAAATAAAAACATAAACATGAAACAAGAGACATGATAAATAAACAGGCGACCAAAGCGGTTGCATACGTATATACGTAAAAACCCGAGCAGTTATCCTTTTACAAACTACGCCTTGCAGTACTCTGACCTACAGAAGTGACAACAACTATGGCGGGACGGGGCCCGCCATACCCAGAATGTACTGAGAACCCTGGACTCGGGGTAGCATGCCAAAAGATAAGCCTCAGAAGAAGCGGGGCTTCCAATGTTGAGCTGTGATCCTATGGTGAGGATCCTGGCCAGATGTACCTCTACTGCGGCGTGAGCGCGGCCGAGGAGGTCGATGCTGGTACCAAGTATGTGGCGAAAAATCACGTAAATGAAATCATAACGATCTATATAAAGCAGAGACATGTATGATAGCAAACTACATTTCATAACATAAGCGGTCGTGTCAGTCGGGACTCGCGCCGAAGTCATCCACCGTGCAGTGGAACTCCTTACTTGCTGGCGATCTAGGTACAAACCATGTAATCGTATAACATGTCTCGGCCCGTCGTGGACCCGGTATAAGCGTGTGGAATACATTCGGTTAAATCTCATGAACTCGGTGATCGGATGGAATACATTCGGTCCGTCCCGTGGGCCGGTAGTCGAGTGAAATACATTCCCGGTTCGTCCCGTGAGCGCGGTAGTCAGTGAAATACATTCCGGTTCATCCCGTGAAACGCGGTAGTCGGGTGAAATACATTCGGTTCATCCCGTGAGCCGTGATCGTAAAATCTGATGCTTGCAGTGAGGCTATCACCCAGCATGAACATAGGCAAGTTACACGCGACTTAAGGTACTATCGTTTTATGCCAAAATCCGGTTCGACCTAAAGTATTACATCATTAACTCTTTTAAAAGAGTTTCTTTCACAAAAGTCACCTGATGTTCGTAGTATAAAATAGAGTGACTATCTTTTAAATAAACCAAAACACTTCCGTAAAATCAAGTAACATTATTTTCCAAGCGTTGAGTTTGCCTAATTTCAAATGCTCGCGTTTCTCATTTTGAAAGGTTTAGTAGTTCATAGTTTTAATCACTTAAGAATATAATTCTCCTTTAAAACAAATTTGAGAAACATATGCCTTATGTGTGAGTAGGTTGTTCTTGTCTATTCTGATCTTATAAGCGACCATGATCTAGGAAATGTAATATCATTTTGTCTCGTCTTAGCTTATGCAGTTGAGTTTCTACTGGTTTTAATAACAATTAGTCAATACATTTCCTTTATTATTTTGCAATGGTTTGTTCGATACTTAATCTCATTTCGAAATCGGTAAAACATTATTCTTTTAAAACTGACTACTCATTACTCATGAATGAGGTTTTTACAACATTTAACAAAATTCATAACAAGTCAAACTAAGTCAAGTCTCTTATCTTTCAAGATCAAGTCTCTTAACTTTCAAAATCAAGTCGTGTATAAGTCAAGTCTCTTATCTTTCAAGATCAAGTCTCTTAACTTTCTGATCAATAAACCGTTCTTTTACCTACATAAAGTCGTTATAACTAACTTCCCAAAAGCTATTATAACACACATGTTTTAAACCAACCAAATCATAGCACATGCGTCGTCTGGTACTACATAGTTCTGACAATCATGCTAGAAAATATAGGAAGAGGTTCGCATACCTCGCGGCGATTATCGACGAATAGCAAAAGCGCTCCAAGTACTTGACCCGTCGGCTACTCCTTAAGCCAAGTAGATCACGCCTGCGTAGTACTCCGCTCCCAAAGCGGTCATAGTACTTTTATCAAACCTTTCTCACCATTGAAGACTTATACCAATAAAAGCCCTCTAAATCTCACGGAAATTTGTTGACTTCCCGTTTTACTCCTTTTCCATCTTTTACCAAGGCGAATAACAGTAATATATATACCATATATATATATAAGGCGTAATAATTAAACAACATAAAGAAGGGATTACCGCCACGGTATGGTTTACTATCGCGCCTCATAATAACAACAAGTAAAGAAGGGGATTACGCGCCAAGCGGTAGCGGTTTACTATTGCGCCTTCATGTAATACAATAATTAAAAAGGGGATCCACGCCCCAAGCGAGCGATTGAACAATCTTCCCGCGAAATGTAAATATAGTCAAGTAAATACGGTCAAGTAAATCTTGTCCAAGTAAATCTGATCCAAGTAAATCTTGTCCAAAGTAAATCTGATCCTTAAGTTGGGGTCCTTGGCCACTTTGTCCATTTACTTATCGATTACTTAGTTAGTCATCCAACATATTCCGTCTTAATATAAGTTATAGTTACTTTGTTAATTACTTAACTTTAGTAAGATCGTTTTTACCATTTTAATGGCAAGCGGCGATCCTTTCTTTTAACAGTTAACAAGATCGACTCTTCCAAACTTTACTCCATATATTATATACTCCGTAATATACTTATAATATATGTATAATGACCGATTCACAAAGAGGTTGGGTTTACTACCTCGAATAGCCCAAAATTATCCAAGAACTTAATGTGGCTCCAGAAAGTCTTAGCTCCGAATCTTTACGTTCCAATCCATTACAAGCAGCCCATGAAGCTCACAACCAACTTCTCTTGAGAACCGACTCAAGTGAAGAACAACAGGGTTTCCAACTAGTAAGTTTCGCCAAGGCGTGAACAATAGGTTAGGGGTGTGAAATCTTTTCCAACTCTTGGTATACAATCTTCCTAACACCTTAGGGAAGAACAATTGAGAGTTTAAATTGTTGGACAAATTTAGGTCAGAAATGGGCTCAAAACGAGATCAAGGTCAAGGGAGAAGGGAGGAATTTCTTGTCTTGAAATGGTTAAGTGTGGAAGTTTTCATCAACTAAGGGTGCGTATATAGGACAACGAGGGCTAGGATGAAGGCAAGTGTGTGGTTGAGATTGGGGACAAGTGTGTGTGGGTCCCATGAGCCACTTGTCCACACAAAATATCTAGCAAGACTTGGCGACTTGTCGCGCAAAATATCTAGCAAGACAAGGCCACTTGTCTTGCCACATTAACAAATTTCGACCGTGAGGCCACAGGGGGTGACACGTGTCATCTCACTGCTCGTCAAAATATTTCATCTTAGAAAATATCCATAAAGGCCAAAATCTAGAAAACAAAGTGGGCCCCACAAAGCAGTAAATTCCTCAGTGGGCCCAGCGTGACCAATTCGGAAATAAAATTCCATAATTCTCTAATATTCCACGAAGTCGAATACCAAATCACGGGAATCAATTCCCGTTAACGAACCTTTTCTTCACAAAAACGAAACTTTTAGTCGAAAAATCACATCTTTCTTTCTTTCCAAAATTTCTGTCGTATTCTCGTACGTACATCCTCACATATATATCCTGGAACTACGGGGTATAACATTCTTCCCAGAAACATTCGTCGAATGTTCGCCTAAATCTCCAAGCGTGCTTGTGTCGGTATAGTCTTCACTCTTATGCTTACAAAGCCGATCGTACCACGATGGCGGGAATATAACATGTCGCAAAACTCAAATCCAAGCGGCGAGGAATCATTTATAATCTCGCAATAGCTCAGCAACGATTTACTCTAAGGCCATTCGGCCTTCACGATCTGGTCTGGTTGAGCGCGTCCACGAACTTCGTCACGATGGTTACCTAAACTTGGGCCTGCGCCTCGTGACCCTACCGCTGGCGGGACCGCCGAACGACCCCACCGATGGGCTGCGAGTTGACGCAAATGGCCTCGGCCCGACCACAAGCGCGACTCTTGTTCCGTCCGGAACAATCTTACTAATTCCGCGTCGTAGAAAGCTACCACTTCCGTCTCACGCTACCCGTATAATTATCCCGCGATATTTCCCGCGTACCAAATGCGCCGACAAAGACCAGCCAGTAAAATCACCCGCTCAGGCGGCCTGCCTCTAAGGTCTCCACGTATAAAACTCTAAGGTTCGCACTTTCCGTACCCCGGCTTATCCTTCCAACTAACCGTGTTTTCTAACACAAATAACCTGCGCTATCCGTCATAGCACATGATAATAAGATCGTCATATCGCGCAAACAAAACTCTAGAGGTTAAGGATATACTGTATCTCCGCTTGCTCTGTCATAGGCCTGCCCTGCAGTACATGTATGTAAGGTGATGAACCTACCAGCGTCCGGTAGGCTGCGTCGTCTGCGGTACCCTCTGTAAGCACATTCTCTCGTCCACATGTGCGGCCGCGGTGAAACAAGCGCTGATAAAAACGACATTCCGGGATGGCGCTGCCGCATCGTGCGCTGAGGGGGCGTGAATCCTGTGGCTAGAACTCGCGTATATCATGAACCGAAGCCACGGAGCCACGACCGGCTCGAATACCGAGCGTCACGAAGGCGTGAAGGACCACTCTATCTTGGCGAAGGTGCATAACTAGCCTGCCGTGGCGGTCGCCTCATGTTACAAGGACCTGCTGTTACGCCTTACTGCGATCCGGTCATTCCGTCGACCTCTCCGTGCCTCGCATCAGTGCATGAGCTGCGTGCGGGCAATGTCCGTGCCGTGAAGAGCTACACCGAACAAGCCTCTGCGGTAATCGTGAGCGGTGGCGTGGCGGTGCACTCATCTTCCATGCTCCGGTCACTAAGGCGGGGACATCTGAGGCCAGCGAGTCAAACTCCACGTTGTACTCCTAGCAGTGCGCCGATGCGCATGCGTCAAAAATCTGCCGGCGAGCCCTCACCATACGTGGAGGCAAGAAATGTGCAAAAATGCCGCGAGAACTCGCCCCATGGCTTTGGGGCGCGTGTTCCCCTCGGGGCGATTCCGTGAATCAAACGATCATTGCGGTATCGCGCGGTGATGCGAACAATACCACCGACTGCGCCTGCGAGACTACGATCACTCTCGCGATCCGTGTAGGTATCGGATAAACTCACGAGGTCATCCTCGGCTCGATCCATAGAACACGGCGGGCTCTGACTCGAGAAAGTCCGTAGTCTCAGCATGCGCTCGGGGTGAACTACGGGTGCTCTTGGGGCTGAGGCTGCTGCGTCCGCCTCTCGCCATATCGGCCCGCGACCACGGCGATGGCGACCATCTCGTACCCGTCTCATCTGCTCCGGTGTGGGGTGGAGGCTCAGTCTTGTAGTCTCGAAGCCCGCTGCTGCGGCTTTAAACTCTGCCGTGTGGCGTCGCCCAAACTTCGCCCGTCGGAAGAACTATCTCGGTGCTGGCCGGGCCTCTGCCGGTAACCCTCAGTGCTCTGCTCAGCTCCTCGCCTGCCTTGCCCATACGGGCCACGATTGCCTTGCGTGGAGGCATAAGCGGCACATAAGAATACGTCGGAGAGTCAGACAACCTGACTCTAAGGCACGATATCGAGAATGAGAAGAATGAAACCAATCCTAAATGTCCTGCGACCTCGATTATTGATGTGGTGCGCGGCCTGCGATAATCAAGACTCTGCTAGACACGATGCAGACACTTTCAGAGACTAAGCGCTCACGATACCACTTTTGTCACGACCGAGCGGGGCGTGGTAGTGCCTTACCGGGCACCCTCGTGATGACATCGAGAGAAAATCGCGGAAATAAAAACATAAACATGAAACAAGAGACATGATAAATAAGCAGGCCAGCAAGCGATTTGCCTTACGTATATACATAAAAACCGAGCAGTTATCCTTTTTACAAACTCTGCCCATGATTACTACGAGACCTAGAAGTGACAACAACTATGGCGGGACGGGGCCCGCCATACCACGAATGTGCAAGAACCTGCGGACTGGGTAGCATACCAAAAGATAAGCCTCAGAAGAAGCGGGGCTTCCAATCTGTTGAGCGTGATCCTATGGTGAGGATCCTGGCCGATGTACCTCTGCTGCGGCGTGACGCGGCCCGAAGGAGGTCGATGGCAGTGCAAGTATGTGGCGAAAAATCGTAAATGAAATCATAACGATCTATATAAAGCAGAGGCATGTATGATAACGAACTACAGCTCATAACATAAAGCGGTCATGTCGAGTCGGGGACTCGCGCCTCGAAGTCATCCGCCGTGCGTGGAACTCCTTTCTCATTCTTGGCGATCTAGGTACAAACCATGTGATCGTATAACATGTCTCGGCCCATCTCATGGACCCGATGTAAGCGTGTGGAATCGTTCGGTTCGTCTCGTGAACTTCGGTAGTCGGATGGAATACATTCGGTCCGTCCGTGGGCCGATGGTCGAGTGAAATACATTCGGTTCATCCCGTGAGCGCGGTAGTCAGTGAAATACATTCGGTTCATCCCATGAGCGCGGTAGTCAGTGAAATACATTCGGTTCATCCATGAGCAGCGGTAGTCAGGTGAAATACATTCGGTTCATCCGTGAGCCGGTAGTCGGTAAAATACGATACTTGCACAACAAGGCTATCACCCGCAAACATAGGCAAGTTACACACAACTTAAGGTACTATCGTTTATGCCAAAATCCGGTTCGACCTAAAGTATTACATACATTAACTCTTTTAAAAGATGCGTTTCTTTCACAAAAGTCACCTGATGTTTGTAGTATAAAATAGAGTGACTATCTTTTAAGTAAACCAAAACACTTCCCTTGTAAAATCAAGTAACACATTATTTTCCAAGCGTTGAGTTTGCTAATTTCAAATGCTCGCGTTTCTCATTTTGAAAGGTTTAAGTAGTTCATAGTTTTAATCAACAGAATATAATTCTCCTTTAAAACAAATTTGAGAAACATATGCCTTATGTGTGAGTAGGTTGTTCTTATCTATTACAATCTTATAAGCGACCGTGATCTAGGAAATGTAATATCATTTGTCTCGTCTTAGCTTATGCAGTTGAGGTTTCTCTTGGTTTTAATAACAATTAGTCAATACATTTCCTTTATTAGCTATGATGGTTTGTTCGATACTTAATCTCATTTCGAAATCGGTAAAACATTATTCTTTTAAAACCGACTACTCATTACTCGCGAATGAGGTTTTACAACATTTTAACAAAATTCATAACAAGTCAAACTAAGTCAAGTCTCTTATCTTTCAAGATCAAGTCTCTTAACTTTCAAAATCAAGTCGTGTATAAGTCAAGTCTCTTATCTTTCAAGATCAAGTCTCTTAACTTTCTCTGATCGATAAACCATTCTTTTACCTACGTAAAGTCGTTATAACTAACTTCCCGTAAAGCTATTATAACACCTATGTTTTAAACCAACGAATCCTTATACGTATGCGTCTGCGTACTACATACTTCCAACAATCATGCTAGAAAAGATAGGAAGAGGTTCGCATACCTCGCGGCGATTATCGACGAATAGCAAGCGCTCAGTACTTGACGTCGGCTACTCCTTAGCCAAGTAGATCACGCCAGCGTAGTACTCCATCTAAAGCGGTCATAGTACTTTTATCAAACCTTTCTCACCATTAAAGACTTATACCAATAAAAAGCCCTCTAAATCTCTGGAAATTTAGTAACTTCCCGTTTTACTCATTTTCCATCTTTTACCAAGGCGAATAGCAGTAATATATATACCGTATATATATATAAGGCGTAATAATTAAACAACATAAAGAAGGATTACCGCCCACGTGACGGTAGCGGTTTACTATCACGCCTCATAATAACAACAAGTAAAAGAAGGGGATTACGCATGGCGGTAGCGGTTTACTATTACGCCTTCATGCAATACAATAATTAAAAAGGGGATCACACGCCCGAAGCGGGCAGCGATTGAACAATCTTCCCATGCGAAATGTAAATATAGTCCAAAGTAAATCTGATCCAAGTAAATCTTGTCCAAAGTAAATACGATCCAAGTAAATCATCCAGTAAATCTTGTCCAAAGTAAATCTGATCCTTAAGTTGGGGTCCTTGGACTTTGTCCATTTACTTATCGATTACTTAGTTAGTCGTCGAACATATTCCGTCTTAATATAAGTTATAGTTCTTGTTAATTACTTAACTACAGTAAGATCGTTTTTACCATTTTAATGGCAAGCGGCCAATCCTTTCTTTTAACAAGTTAACAAGATCAACTCTTTAAACTTTACTCCGTATATTATATACTCGTAATATACTTATAATATATGTATAATGACGATTCACAAAGAGGTTAAGGTTTACTACCTCGAATAGCCCAAAATTATCCAAGAACTTAATGTCGCTCCAGAAAGTCTTAGCTCGAATCTTTACGTTCCAATCCGCTACAAGCAACCCATGAAGCTCTAACCAACTTCTCTTGAGAACCGACTCAAGTGAAGAACAGCAGGGTTTCCAAGCTAGTAAGTTTCGGCGGCGTGAACAATAGGTTAGGGGTGTGAAATCTTTTCCAACTCTTGGTATACAATCTTCCTAACACCTTGGGAAGAACAATTGAGAGTTTAAGAATTGTTGGACAAATTTAGGTCAAGAAATGGGCTCAAAGCGAGCGAGTCAAGGGAGAAGGGAGGAATTTCTTGTCTTGAAATGGTTAAGTGTGGAAGTTTTCATCGACTAAGGGTGCATATATAGGACAACGAGGCTAGGATGAAGGCAAGTGTGTGGTTGAGATTGGGGACAAGTGTGTGTGGGTCCCTGAAGCCACTTGTCCACACAAAATATCTAGCAAGACTTGGCGACTTGTCCATGCAAAATATCTAGCGAGAGGCGGCTTGTCTTGCCCTGATAGAAAATTTCGACCATGAGGCCACCTGAGGGTGACACGTGTGCCTCTACTCGTCCAAAATATTTCATCTTAGAAATATCCATAAAGGCCAAAATCTAGAAAACAAAGTGGGCCCACAAAGCAGTAAATTCCTCCGTGGGCCCAGCGTGACCAATTAGGAAATAAAATTCCATAATTCTCTAATATTCCACGAAGTCAAATACCAAATCTGGGAATCAATTCCCATTAACGAACATTTTCTTCCAAAAGCGGAAACTTTTAGTCGAAAAATCACGTCTTTCTTTCTTTCCAAAATTTACATGTATTCTAAATGCGTACATCCTCACATATATATCCTGGAACTACGGGGTATAACATTCCCGCTACGTGATAGCGTCACGAGGGTGAAAGCCCAAGTCTAGTTAATCGTTTTACAGGTTCTTGGACGTGTTCCACCGGAAACCAGGTTGTGAGAGCCGAAAATGGCCTTAAATTGTTCGATGTAAGTAACTTCAAAGATTGGAGGCCAGATTTAGTATGGAAGTTATGTACGTATGCTAGTATAAGTTTGAAAGTACGGAAGAAATGCGACGATGAGAAAGAGAGCGACGAGTGCAAAGGAATAGAGCACGAATCCGTGAGGACGCTTTCGGTGACTACACGCGTGAGTGATGGGTGGTAGGCGGCGGGTATATAATAATTGCGGTGGCGATACGATCGTCGGACCCTAGCGAACCTAGCGCTGTTATGGCCGAACTTTGAGGACATTATGGAGTGCAGGTGGTTGGCCTCTCGTTATGCAGCGTTGGCTGAGAGAGATTTGTTCGAGTCGGTTCCGTGGCCGATTATCGAGTGAAAAGGAAGAAGTGGTGGTAACCAGTGAATTATCCTTCCTTCTTTGACATCATTGTTTTTAATAGGTCTGTGTGACTGGTTCATTTGAGGTGAATTGAGGCAGAAGGTAAGTAGTACTTGAATTTGAAGGAGTTTATGTTAAGTACCCTTGGGGGTACTTGGAGTTTGTCTGGTGTGGCGGTCAGGGCCACGACCTTCCGAATAATTTCAGGAAAGCGCACAAGCAAGAATAAGAAAAATACGAGTCTTTGCTGCGGAGAAAGCGAAGACATCGTTGGTAGGTTTGAAAATCTATCAGATTATAAGGTGGCGACTTGATGATTAAGATTTTGAAAGGAGATAAGTTCTCTCCCACGTAAAGGATAGTTTCACGTATTATGGGGTTATGTGTACCCGTGTTGTTAGGCGAAGGATATGAGGCTAGTAAGATCTTGATGTCGTCATGCCATAAGTTCTGATTTTAGATAGCAGTGAGAAAAGTATTGTGTTGGGGTAATTGAGAGCAGCGTTAGGAAATGGTCGAAGTGTCGTAAGGATATAAATACGGTGAAATGCGCATGTATGAAGCTATGCGCTTATGAATCAAGATGGAAATACTTTTGCTAATAATAATCATAAGGAAGGTTATGACGAGAATGATAAAGAGAATGCAACTATGGTTATGTAAGTTGAGCGAGATATGATTACCCAGGACTAGTGTAAAGACCGTTAATAAGTGATGGGCGGTAAGAACACCTCGAGGAAGGTGGTAACATGCATGTGCAAGCGAGAAGGATAGTAGGAAAATACGGGGGTAAGGACGGGACAACTTGAAATAACTTATAAAGAAAAGGCAGTAGACACTCGAGCGATAAGAAATCTTGACAAGTCATTAGATTATGTAATACCGTGAATTGAGGTTGTACACTGGCTATAAGCTCTACAGTGGGGAGAATAATAGGATTGCTACTTGTGAGATCAAGAAATCTCCCCTAAATTGTGATTGTGAGGAAGTCTTAGCCATGAGGCAAGCAAAGGAATCAAGTCTAAGTTAGTGACCGAGTTTGGTTGCTGTGAGAGAAAGGAAACATGAACCATAATTGAGATTAAGGATACCGAATATTTGTGAGTATGAGAAAGGCTTCCGATTATCGGAAGATAAGTTGACCACGACTCTGATTCTAACCCCTCTAAGAGACTAGAGGTTAGGGTATTATTGTAACACTTTGGGTGTTGGGCTAGGTTGTGTCTTGTGTGACACGATAAGGTTAGAGCTATGTGTCGTGGTTAGGGAAGCATGAAAGGAATTACTGCTACTCATGATTTAGAGTCGTGGCGATTAATCGTGCCTTGAATATTTGGAGGCATTCCTTATATAGACTTCATGTGGATATTTGTGCAGACCATAAGAGCCTCCGGTATATCTTGAGACGAGCGGTGAACTTGCGCGAAGGCGGTGGTTAGAGTTACTCGAGGATTGTGTTATTGACATCTGTACCAGGAAAGCGAGGCGATTCTGAATGCTCTTAGTCGTAAATCTATGGGTGATGCATCAGATGGGCAGCCAGATAGATAGGACGTGGTCCGTGAGATTCATCAGCTACCGAGCCGAGGGGGTTCGATTATTTGTTTCCAAGGTTAATGGAGTTTAGATCCGAGAGGTTGTCGAGTCTTCCATCATTGAGGAGATAAAGAGGCGACAATATGAAGATCCAGTTATGATACAATATCGAGATACGGATCTTCGAGAGGAGGAAAGTTTATTTGAGGTAGCGCCTGATGGGGTGCTAAGATTCGAGGGTAGATTGTGCTCAGATGTTGCGAGGACTTCGTCAGCGGTGCAGGGAGGCCTGCGGTGCTCGTTACTCTATTCACCCGGGGTTGACTAAGATGTAACATGACCTTAGTGGTATGTATGGGTAAGATGACCTGAAGAGGGATGTAGCAGAGGTTGTTGTTTAGTGTCCGAGTTAGTAGCAGGTCAAGGTGGAACACCAGGAGCCCTGTGGGCTACTACAGGCGATTGAGATCCAAACTTAGATATGAGAGGTAATTAATATGGATTTTGATTACAGGGTGGCATCGTACTCAGAGGAAGTGCGACTCCGAGTCATAGTAAGCGGGATAGCGAAACCATCATGTGTGCTTCTGGTTAGGACCACTTACTCGGCTGAGGATTATGCTAGCTTATAGCAGGGAGATTGTGAGACTTCACGGGGTTCCTACATTTATGATGTCAGACAGATGAGCTCAGTTTACGGCTGACTTCAGGAGGTTTTCCAGAAGGTATTAGGGACACAGGTGAGTCTCAGTATGGCATTTCACCTCGAGGCAAGCGGACGAGCGAGCGTACTATCAGCTGCGAGGATAGGTTTCAGACCGGTGTTATTGATTTCAGAGTTAGCTGGAAGAATTATTTTCCTCTTGTTGAGTTTGCGTATAACAAAAGCTACTATTCCAGTATCCAGATGGCCCTGTATGAGGCTTTGTATGAAGAAAGTGTAGACTAAATCGATTGGTTGGTTCAGCGTGGCGAGGTTGAGATAATTAGCCGGACTTGATTGTGAGTGTGGATAAGCGGCTTTATCGAGAAAGATTATTAGCAAGCTCAGAGTCGACAGAAGCTTTATGCAGATAACCAAAGTCGACGCTTGGAGCTCAGGTTGACGTTTTAGTATTTTGCTTAAGTGCTATTATGTGGCCACGTGTGGCATTATTGGTATGAAGGGGTTGTAAAAGGAGAATATGTCGCTATCAATAAGTTTGACTCCGAAAGAACATTCGGGGATGAATGTTTCTAAGGGGGGAAGAATGTTACACCCCGTAATTCCAGGACATGTTTATAAGAACGTACGTAAGAACTCAAAAATGTTAAGATTTGAGACTAGTAAAAATTTATCGGAATTATGGAAATGTCGGAAAATGAAATATTGCAACGAATGGGAGGGAGAAACGTGTCACCCCCCCCCCCTAGTTGGTCTTGGACGAAATGGACCATGGGTGAAATTGTTACACCCCGTAATACCAGGGCTACTAATTGAGAACGTGATTAAGGATTTAAGAATTGAATTTTGGAAGGAAAGAATAATTACATTTTCTTAAGGAAAATTTCGGAAAGAGTATGTGAACTTCTTCATTCCTTTGACATGATTATTTGGTAAGTCTATGTGACTAAATTTTAGTGAGTCTATGTGACTTGATTTGGTAAGTCTATGCGACTTAATTCATTTGAAGTAAGTAAGTGGATTTTGGAAATATATGAGTCTTGATTATGAAAGTATGAGTGGCTTAGTCAAAATTGTATAAGTTACGTGGAGTACTTTAAAGTTAAGAGATTTGATTTAAGGTTAAGAGACTTGATTTCTTTACAAGTTATGAGACTTTATTTTTCAAGATATGGGACTTGATTTCTTAAGTTAAGAGATTTGATTTAAAGTTATGAGACTTGATTTCTTTACAAGTTATGAGACTTTATTTTTCAAGATATGGGACTTGATTTCTAAATTTAAGAGATTTGATTTAAAGTTATGAGACTTGATTTCTTTACAAGTTATGAGACTTTATTTTTCAAGATATCGGACTTGATTTCTAAAGTTAAGAGATTTGATTTAAAGTTATGAGACTTGATTTCTTTACAAGTTATGAGACTTTATTTTTCAAGATATGAGACTTGATTTCTAAAGTTAAGAGATTTGATTTAAAGTTATGAGACTTGATTTCTTTACAAGTTATGAGACTTTATTTTTCAAGATATGGGACTTGATTTCTAAAGTTAAGAGATTTGATTTAAAGTTATGAGAATTGATTTCTTTACAAGTTATGAGACTTTATTTTTCAAGATATGAGACTTGATTTCTAAAGTTAAGAGATTTGATTTAATGTTATGAGACTTGATTTCTTTACAAGTTATGAGACTTTATTTTTCAAGATATGAGACTTGATTTCTAAAGTTAATAGATTTGATTTAAAGTTATGAGACTTGATTTCTTTACAAGTTATGAGACTTTATTTTTTAAGATATAGGTTACTTGATTTACTTCTAAAGTTAAGAGGCTTGATTTCGAAAGAGTATGTGACTTGAGTTTTAAAAGTATACGTTTATTGATTTAAAGAGAAGAAGTTTTATGATTCTTTTTAAGTATGTATGTACGTAGTATTTTTGGGTTTAGTTTCCCTAATGTTGCAAGAATAAAAGTGTCTTATGTTCTCTAAAATGAAAGGTTGTTATAATAGCTTTATGGGAAGTTGTTATAACGAATTAAGAAAGAAGTGAAGCGATGGTTTAAAAATGTTATGTAAGGAAAATCTGCAGAGCCTACAAATAGGCGGATTATGTTATGAGATACAGAGCCTACAAATAGGATGGATTATGTTATGAGATACATTGAGCCTACAAATAGGCGAATTATGTTATGAGATACAGAGCCTACCGTAGGCGGATTACGCCATATTACCACTGCTTCTGCATGTAGGGTTCGTCGTCATCTTGCAGGCCGGGCGGGCGGATTATCTACATGATTCCACGATGCATGAGCCGGGCGGGCGAATTATGCTACATGATTCCACGATGCAAGGCCCGGCGGGTCGGATTATGCCTCATGATTCGTGATTACATGTGTCCATAAATGGGCGGATTAAGTTATCACGTATGGATAATCAAAGTAAGCTCTAAATAAAGTCCCTCGTAAAGTAGGATTATGTTATGTAAGATATGTAAGTTATGTGGAAAACTTGATTGAATTCTTAAGTATGTATGTAAGAATATGATGTTAATTCTCATTGAAAGAAGGAAAAGAATGATTAATGTAGAATTGATTTCATGAGTTAAAATGTACAGTAGGATCACGGTATTTTAATTTTTATACTTGCACTGTCATTCTTTTATGCAGATTATGATCTTGTTTAATGTACTTTATTTAGTTCCATACTTAGTACTTGTTGTCTTGACCCCGCTTAGAAGCTGCGTTAAATGTCATGAGTCTAGGTACCTGATTGTGGATCGTGAGCTTAGGATCCTTGTTCGGCATTTTGAGATGGCTCAGTTAGGAGTTTGTCATATATGGCTAGGTATATTCAAGTGCAGCGGGGCCTTGTCCGTCATAGTTGTTGTCACCTGCTTAGAGTGCAGTAGTCATATGTGAGTTGGGTGGTGTAAGTTGTATTTACATTGTTGTATAAGCGTAGACCACTTTGGGTGTTTTATATTTATCACGGAAGCCTTTCAGGCTTTGCCTTTGTTTTAAAAAATATGAGTGTTATTTATCTTAGCGGTTTATTTTTGTTGTATGGGTAGAAGGTGCCCGGTAGGGGCACGATCCGCGAGCTTGAGGATTTGGGGCGTGTGAGTGGTATCGAGCGATTAGTCTTAGCGTGTCTCTGAGGCCAGTGTATAGTAGATTCTTATTTATCGATGTGTTGTGCACGTCTATAAGCGAGGAGGCTATAGTACATTTAGGATTGGTTTCCCTTCTTCTCACTCTGAGATCGTGCGATAGAGCTGTGTTGTTAGGGTAGTCTCTCCCTAACGTGTTATTTTGATTGCAGATATGAGAAAGGCAACAGTGACCTAGAAAGGATTATATGGATTTCGTATCCAAGTTGGTAAAACTATTGTACAGTTGGTATAATGATGATATGTATTTGTACGAGCATATTTATTTGGGGTCATATGTGTGTTGCCTAGAATGATTATGAGTTACCATGAGTTGGTTAAGCCTTAATAATTACTTGGAAGGTGTGAAACAGTTTATTGAATCCATACCTAGGCTTTATATATGTACTTATTTGGAATAGTCAAGAGGTAATGAACTGACTAAGATTGTGATAGACTCTTGAAAGATCAGGTTTAATTTACTTATGGACATACCATGTTATTAGATTAAGCTGTGTTGTATGCTTAAGTGAGATGCATGAATAATATTTTTATGGAGTAAATATGGTTGTTGTGATTAGGACAACATGATATTGAGATTATGAGAAACTATCTTGCAGTATGAGGAGAGATAATGTAAGATTGGGACATGGAATAATCGAGAATCGTGGAATACTAGCTAACTATTGAGACCTTAGATGAACATTCGAGGACGAATGTTTCTAAGGGGGAAAGGATGTTACACCCCGTAATACCAGGACTACTAATTGAGAACGTGATTAAGGATTTAAGAATTGAATTTTGGAAGGAAAGAATAATTACATTTTCTTAAGGAAAATTTCGGAAAGAGTATGTGAACTTCTTCCTTCCTTTGACATGATTATCTGGTAAGTCTATGTGACTAAATTTTAGTGAGTCTATGTGACTTGATTTGGTAAGTCTATGCGACTTAATTCATTTGAAGTAAGTAAGTGGATTTTGGAAATATATGAGTCTTGATTATGAAAGTATGAGTGGCTTAGTCAAAATTGTATAAGTTACGTGAAGTACTTTAAAGTTAAGAGATTTGATTTAAGGTTAAGAGACTTGATTTCTTTACAAGTTATGAGACTTTATTTTTCAAGATATGGGACTTGATTTCTAAAGTTAAGAGATTTGATTTAAAGTTATGAGACTTGATTTCTTTAAAAGTTATGAGACTTTATTTTTCAAGATATGGGACTTGATTTCTAAAGTTAAGAGATTTGATTTAAAGTTATGAGACTTGATTTCTTTACAAGTTATGAGACTTTATTTTTCAAGATATGGGACTTGATTTCTAAAGTTAAGAGATTTGATTTAAAGTTATGAGACTTGATTTCTTTACAAGTTATGAGACTTTATTTTTCAAGATATAGGACTTGATTTCTAAAGTTAAGAATTTGATTTAAAGTTATGAGACTTGATTTCTTTACAAGTTATGAGACTTTATTTTTCAAGATATGTGACTTGATTTCTAAAGTTAAGAGATTTGATTTAAAGTTATGAGACTTGATTTCTTTACAAGTTATGAGACTTTATTTTTCAAGATATGAGACTTGATTTCTAAAGTTAAGAGATTTGATTTAAAGTTATGAGACTTGATTTCTTTACAAGTTATGAGACTTTATTTTTCAAGATATGAGACTTGATTTCTAAAGTTAAGAGATTTGATTTAAAGTTATGAGACTTGATTTCTTTACAAGTTATGAGACTTTATTTTTCAAGATATGAGACTTGATTTCTAAAGTTAAGAGATTTGATTTAATGTTATGAGACTTGATTTCTTTACAAGTTATGAGACTTTATTTTTCAAGATATGGGTTACTTGATTTACTTCTAAAGTTAAGAGGCTTGATTTCGAAAGAGTATGTGACTTGAGTTTTAAAAGTATACGTTTATTGATTTAAAGAGAAGAAGTTTTATGATTCTTTTTAAGTATGTATGTACGTAGTATTTTTGGGTTTAGTTTCCCTAATGTTGCAAGAATAAAAGTGTCTTAAGTTCTCTAAAATGAAAGGTTGTTATAATAGCTTTATGGGAAGTTGTTATAACGAATTAAGAAGAAGTGAAACGATGGTTTAAAAATGTTATGTGGAAAATCACATCGAGCCTACAAATAGGCCGGATTATGTTATGAGATACACCGAGCCTACAAATAGGCCGGATTATGTTATGAGACACATTGAGCCTACAAATAGGCCGGATTATGTTATGAGATACAGGAGCCTACACATGGCGTGTCGCCATATTACCAGAGCCTACACATAGGTGGGTTCGTCATCTTGCAAGAGCCACGGCGGGCGGATTATGCTACTTTATGATTCCACGGTGCAAGGCGGGCGGGCGGATTATGCTACATGATTCCACGATGCAAGCCCCGAGCGGGCGATTATGCCATGATTCGTGATTGCAACGTGTCGCAAATGGGCGGATGCGTTATCACGTATGGATAATCAAAGTAAGCTCCTAAATAAGAAGTCCCTCCATAAAGGGCCGGATTATGTTATGTAAGATATGTAACTTATGTGGAAAACTTGATTGAATTCTTAAGTATGTATGTAAGAATATGATGTTAATTCTCATTGAAAGAAGGAAAAGAATGATTAATGTACGATTGATTTCATGAGTTAAAATGGCACGGTAGGATCTGATATTTTAATTTTTATACTTGCCTCTGTCATTCTTTTGTACAGTTATGATCTTGTTTAATGTACTTTATTTTCTTTCCATACTTTGTACTTGTTATCTTGACCCCTTAGGGGCTGCGTTAAATGTCATGAGTCTAGGTACCTGATTGTGGATCATGAGCTTAGGATCCTTGTTCGACATTTTGAGATGGCTCAGTTAGGAGTTTGTCATTATGGCTAGGTATATTGAGTGCGGCGGGGCCTTGTCGTCATAGTTGTTGTCACGCCTTAGAGTGCAGCAGTCATATGTGAGTTGGATTGGTGTAAGTTGTATTTACATTGCTGTACAGCGTAGACCCTTTCGGATAATTTATATTTATACGGAAGTCTTTCCGACTTTGCCTTTGTTTAAAAAAAAAAAGAGTGCTATGTATCTTCCGCGGTTTATTTTTGTTGTATGGGTAGAAGGGTGCCCAGGTAGGGCACGATCCAGGCTTGGGATTTGGGCGTGTGAAATGGTCATTTAACCATTATAGAGATGAGAAAGTCTTGCTAAGCTAAGAACTTGATAACATTGACTAAGTCAAGGCCACTTGGCTTGATCTTTTATTAAAATACATCCAAGCCACCCATTTGTTTTAATCTTGACCCTCCATGTTGTTATATAGTAACACTACTAGCAAGACAAGCTCCCATACTTAGTAAAATTTTCAAGAAAATCGGGTGCTTCATTATTGAGCTCTCGGGTTAGGGCTCTCTCTCAAGAGAAATTTTTTTGTTTGTTGCTCAATAATCTCCATACGTTAAACCAAGGTTCCTAAGGGTATTGTAAGGGTATCTCAATAGAAAGATCCCGGAAAAGTGTCGTTTTTGCGTTAGTCGCAAGGTGAAAACCTAAGTCACTTTCCTAGGTTTGGATTGGAAATTGAAGGAAAGTTGTTGGTGATCTTCTAAGGGCTTCAAGTGGCGGATTGGAGTGTCAAGGAGAGGATCTAAGTTGCTAGGGAGAGACTTCAGATCTTGAAGTTGGATTAAGGCTCGTTAAGGTAACAATCGTGTTCTCTTAAGTGTTATAAGATTACGTATTGTTGTAGCCTTACATTTTAACTAGCATGAAGTACATGTATTAAAGATTGATAAGTGTTATGGATATTGGAAGCATAAATCCGAAATGACATTATTAGCCATTTGAAATTGAAATACAATTTGGTCGGTAATTAGAATCGTCGCATGTTATCTACTTGAAGATTGTAGTAGTTATAATCGATTGTGGCTTGATAACATGTTAGACTAAACAAAGTGGATTGAAAAAGAATTGGAAAAGACTTTGTATTGTTGTACCTCAATGGCCGAGAATGACATTGTTTTTTAAACTAGTTGGATATCAATTGTGGGGCAGAATTTTACACGTCCTTGTTATACCCCGTATTTCCAGAGTATGTATGTGAGGGCGTACGTACAAAAGTTTAGCCTTAAAGTTAGGCATAGGACGAAAATTTGTGCACAACCCACGAAAAGAATTGTTTTAAATGAAGCGTTTTCCAAGACTTGCGAAGGAAAATTACGGTTTGCAGCGTTAATAATTTTTGCGGATTTTTCAGAGATGAAATATTTTGGACCAACGAGAGGCGACACTTGTCACCCTCAAGTGGGCGGCAATGGTGTGCATTCCTTGCGCGTTTTTTCAAGTTAAAGGCCTTACATTGGTCGAGTTAGGTAGGATATTTTGTGATATTTGTGTGGTAGATGGATAAGGGTACCGTGTGCAAATCTCGCGTCCACTTGCCCTCCACTTGCCTTCATCTTGACCGTTGGTGGTCTATAAATACCCACCAGTTGAAGAATTCTTCGTCCATGAATTATCTTCCAAGTCTCAAAAACTCCCTTCTCCCTTAAGAGCTCTCGTCAAACACCGTCTCCCACCTCTTGAAAGCCACTGGCAGAAACACACTTGCTAGAAAGTTGTCTTGAGTATAGTTGCTACTCCAAAATACCTTAGCCAATCCCATATAGTATTTCCAAAGTTATCTACATGCTTAGAGTCAGGAAAATACTACTATACTTCCTTTAGTCACTCATGCGAAACCACAGGAGGAACCGTTGTTGGTTGAAGTAGTAAGTAGAAGTTGTGTAGAAACTTCTAAGGGTTTCTTGGGCGGATTGGAGCATACAAATTAGGAGCTAAACCTTGCTCGGGATGGAAACATATCTTGGATAATTTTGGGCTTATCGAGGTAAATAATAATCCTATCCTTATTGTAATTGGAGAATACATCTTTGTAGATGTATAGAATTAGGTATAAAATACATAGAAGGATATTAAAGAAGAGAATTGAGCTGTAATTACATAGAAGGGTATTCTGAAGAGAATTGAAGCTAATCACATCGGAAGAATTAAAGAAGATTGTTGTACTTACATGAATTTGTATTCTGATGAACTTGTATAGTTCTAGGGTAGGGAAGTGCTGCCCGATTTTCAGTAGAATAGAGAACCTCTGCTTAGATTATCCTGAGTAGTCTAGGCGTTGATAGGCGTGTTGACTATTATAGGTTGATACTCTGCGCGACGTATTCGACTTGGCGGTGGATTTGTAGATAAGGTATGTGATTCTTCTTATCCGCGAGCATGATACTTTAAAATATATATATAGTACGGTAGGCGTATGTGTGTTAGCGAGCATGGTTTTTCTTGGGCGTGCGTTGACTTGAGTCTAAATAATAAGAACCTTGAAGTATTTCAAAAGAATTATGAATCATTTTTGAAAGAAGAGTAATACTTGATTTTTAAGCGAAAGCTTAAGAGTTATACTAGCTTTATGGGAAGTTAGGTATAACGACTTAAGAAAGATAAAAGGAGCGGTTTTACTTATTTGTTTATGAAAATCTTGTATTGATTTACGAAAAGTGTAGTAAGATGGTTTGATAAGTAAGCGTGTTATGATGCTACGGCGTGTTAGTGTCTTGTGATGTTGTGTAAGGGGATATTCTTGTTGTGCTTACGTTGTTAAGCGTTAAGCGTTATCTTGTTCTTATATCACATACCTCGCTTGACTTGTTATCACAGGGCTTGCCACGCGATGCGGTCTATCGGCCTGCGATCTGTGTGACCGTGCGGGGCTGCGGGAGTTCGATTGATCATTCGGGTGTATTATCCGTCACGAGGAGTGCCTTATGCGATGCGTGTGACTATGCGATGCAGTGTGACTATGCGGACTGCGGGAGTCGAGAGGATACGGCTAGCTACCGTCACGAGAATACCTCATGCGGGTGCGTGTGTGACTATGCGGTGCGGGAGTTCGAGTTAGGCTCGCATAATGATACTATGGGCGATTGGCCTTGCTTGATCATTAGCGGCCTAGAAAAGACCGATTATGTTATATATATTTTGCTTTTGGTTATCTTTGTGGCACTATGTGTGAATTACATTAGTTGTTTCGTACATGTTTGTAAATTGCTTTTAAAATGGTATGATTTCATTTAACGTACTTTCTGATTTCACATACTTGGTACTGTTATGCGACCTCCTTGAAGTGCGTTCATCTGCGCGAGTAAAGGGAAGCGGTAGCGGATCCTCGATTTAGGATCTTTTCTTTGGTGTCGAGCTCCGTCTTCTAGGAGGCTCGACTTTAGGTATGATCTCACTGTTGTTGTAGATAGTTTTGTACATTCGGTATGGCGGGGCCACATCCGCCATTGTTGTTACTTCCTTAGAAGTGCGTAGTCTATTATGCAGTTGGGATGTAGCGCGGACTTGGGTTATATATACGTGCAGAAAGCGACTTTTCTCAAATAAAGCGTGTCTCATTTACATTTGTTACTTGTCTTGTTTTATATTCCGATTACTCGATGTATGCCTACTTGGGTGCGGGTAAGGCACGATCCACGAGCCGGGCAGTCGTGACAAAAGTGGTATCGAGCGATTAATCCTCGGAAAGTGTCTACTGAACCGTATCTAGTAAGTCTTGATTATCGGTGTGTTGTGCACCACCCATGTCGAGGAGGCTATAGGATATTTAGGATTGGTTTCCATTCTTCTCACTCTGAGATCGTGCCTTAGAGGCATGTTATAAGTTGGACCCTCTAACGTATTTCCCTTTCTTTATGATTATGCCTCGCGTAAGGCAACCCGGGCGAAGAAGGCAAAGCGGCGTAGGCTGCTAATCTGACAAAGTCGCGAGGGCTCGAGCCGATCTATGCAGGCAGCGAGTTCCACGGCGCCGCCCGGCCCCGAGGGTTTAGGAGCGGCGGTGGCGATGAGACCACGATGCTGCACCTCGATCCACGGCTTTGGAAGCGAGATGAGATAGATTCTGAAGAGATGGCCCGATTCTTGGCGGGATCGTGGCGAACGTGAATAAATTTGGATCTGGCGATTCGATGCACCCGTGGTACATCTAGATCGGACGGCTTGAGACTACGGGATTTTACGAGTTGTAGCCGCCCGAGTTCTACGGGTCGAGGCACGAGGATGATCCGCGAGTTCATCCGTCGATTCTGAAGGATCGTCGTGTGATCGAGCTTGGAGACGAGTCAGTGATCTTGGTTCGCGTCGGCTGCGTGATCTGCATGATCGAATGGTTTGATTCGTGAGAGCTATCGGGAGAACACGCGCCTCGGCTATTTGGGGCGAGTTCTCGGAGGCTTTTCTTACTCACTTCTTGCCTCGCGGATGAGGAGAGCCGCAGTGACAAGTTTTGATCTTTGAGGCAGAGAGGCGCACCGTTAGGGAGTACAGCGTCGAGTTCGATTCGTTGGATCGATATGTCCCTGCGCTAATGCGAATATGGAGGGCCGGGTGCACGCTCGTCGGGTTAGATGATTATCTGGAAGAGTCTTGCTCAGTGTGGCTCTTGATCGAGCATGGACATTGCCGCATCTGAGCTCATGCACTTGGATGCGAGGCGTAGAGGCGGCGGGTCGACATATATCGGCGAGAAGAAGGCGGGGCAGCGAGATCTTTTGGTAGCTCTCGGGTGGCGGCCTCGTCAGTGATCTAGGTGCACCCGGCCATCTCGAGCACTCTACCGTCTTGGGGCGGCCGGTGTATTGAGGCGGTCGGGGCCCGGGCTTGGACTTCGGGTACGAAGTGCTAACGATCGAGTCCTTCGGTGTATCCGATGCGGTAGATACCATTCGAGTTGTGGTACTACTTGAGTTTGCTATACTTGTGGCGGCGAGGTCACTATCGGCTGTCAGGCGAGCGTGGCGATGGGAGGAGTCGGCTACGAGTGCATTGCGGGTCTTCATCCCTCTGATTACTCGCCGGGGCGGGTACTCGTGGACCAGCAGTCGCGGCGGAGTCGTGGCGCGGGTCCCGATTCTGCGGTCCTCGAGCGCATCTATGCCTTGTCGGTGGCGGGACGGAGGCCTCGCGATGTAAATCCGCAGTACTTTATCGGTTCATGTTGTGGCGTGTATGCCTTGATAGATCGGGTTCTACTGCATCTATATATCTCCACTTATTGCTAGTAGGATAGGGATAGAGCACGAGTCCATAGACCACTTCCGAGGTAGCTACGCGATGGGTGATTCGGTGGTAGCTCGGCGGGTATATAGAGCACCCCGATGACTTTATGCGATCGTCGGACCTAGCCAACTTGATAGAGTTGGACATGGCCGATTCGATGTGATCATGGACATGGATTGGTTAACTTCTTGCTACGCCCGATGTAAGCTGCGAGGAGAGTGAATGCGGTTCGATTTCTGAGGCCGGTTATTGAGTGGGAGAACAACGTGTCGCCAGAAGGGTAGGTTTATTTCCTACCTCGAGGCGGAAGATGGTGCGAGAAGGGTATATCTACCATCTCGTTCGGGTGTTTGATCACGAAATTGCGGTACCAGATTTTGATCGATTCCGATAGTCGAGAGAGTTCCCGGATGTGTTTCGGGCGACCTCCGGGTATCCTCACGAGAGGAGATAGAGTTTTATCGATGTCTTTGCGGACACTCGGCTTTATTTCCATTCCGCCATCTGAATGGCACTGCGAGTTGAGAGAGTTGAAGGACGGTGAGAGATTTCTTTGGAGAAAGGGCTTCATCGGGCCTAGTGTTTCTCGCAGGAAGCGCGGTATTGTTCGTGAAGAAGAAGGGCGGGGCCTGCGCATGTGTGTTGATTGAGGAAGGTGAACAAGGTGACTATTAAACGAATACCCCGCTTCCGGGATTGATGATTTGTTCGATCGATTGCGAGTGCGAGATGTTTCTCAGATTGATCTGCGATCGGGCTATCATCAGTGCGAGTTAGAATGCGGATATCCCTGGGCGCATTAGGACGTGCGGGCACTATGAGTTCGCGTTATGTCGCGGTTTGACGATGCTCGTGATATTCATGGATTTGATGAGCAAGTGTTCAAGCCAATTTTGACACGTTTGTGATAGTGTTCATTGATGACATCTTGGTTTATTCAGCTCGGAAGCGAGGCATGCGGAGCATTTGAGGCTGTCTTTGAGAGTTCTCGAGACCAGCGATTATCGCCAAGTTTTCTAAATGTGAGTTTTGGTTGGATTGGTGGCATTTCTTGGGCATATTATAGGGCGGATGGTATTCGGTGGATCTGACGAAGATCGAAGCGATCGGGACTTGTCCTGAACCTACTACTCCGGCCCGAGGTGCGCGGCTTTACGGGCCTCGCGAGTTATTATCGGCGGTTCGTGGAGAAGTTTGCTTCTATCTGCACCGTTGACTAAGTGACTCGGAAAGCGGCTAAGTTTGATGGTGATGCTTGTGGCGGGGTTTCCGATTCTTGAAGGAGGCGATGGCCCGTTCTTACTCTTCGGAGGGTCGGATGGCTATGTCGTGTATTGTGATCGTCGGGCATCGGGCTAGGATGTTTGTTGATGCGCGAGGGCAAGGTTATGGCATCACAGCGTCAGGCGGCTTAAGAAACATGAGAGGAACTACCCGCCTGTGATTTGGGTTAGCGGCGGTGATTCACGCCTTGATGATGCGAGCACTATTTGTATGGGGTTCGTGTGGATATTTATCTGAGACCACGAGAGCCTCGGTATATCTCGGCCGGAGGAGTGAACTTCACGATAGAGCGGTGGTTAGAGGCTGCTCGAGGATTACGATGTCGACATCTGTACCGCGGGGAAGGCGATGTTGTGGCGGATGCCCTTAGTCGTAGGTCGATGGGAGTCTATCGGACGTCTGGAGAGGAGGAGAATGGTCGCGAGTTGCATCGATTAGCGAGCCTTGAGTCGATTGATTGATTGTGATAGCGGTGGGGTTCGAGTTCGAGAGGTTGCCGAGTCTTCCGTCGTCGAGGAGGTGAAGAAGCGGCGATTTGAGGATCGGTTTTGGCAGATGCGTGATCTGACTCTTACGTGAGGAAGGTCGCTTTTGGTAGCACGATGGGGTGCTAAGGTTTGAGGCGAGTTGTGTGTTCCGGATATTGCGAGGACTTGGCGGCGGTTCTAGGAAGCACCGCGGCGCGGCGTTACTCTATCCGTCGGCGTCGACCAAGATGTACCACGACCTCGGATCGTGTATTGGTGGGATGGCTTGTAGAGGGCGTTGCGAGTTTGTGGCTCGATGCGTGTTGTCGGCGGTGAAGGTAGAGCACGAGAGGCACGGTGGTTTGTTCGCGAGCGATAGAGATCCCGACACGGAAGTGGGAGGTGATCAACATGGACTTTATCGCGGGGTTACCTCGCACTCAGAAACATGATTCTATTTGGGTTATCGTCGGCGGTGAAATCAGCCCACTTTCTTCCGTCGGGGCGACGCACCGGTGAGATTATGCGGACTTTACATCGAGAGATCGTCGGTGCGTGGGTCCTATTTCTATCATATCAGACGAGGAGCCCGATTTGGCTAACCACGGAGTCTTTCGGAAAAGGGTCTAGGGGCCTTGGTGAGCACAGTACTACATTCCATCCTCGAGCAGACGGGACGAGCGGCGCCTTATCGGACTGCTTGAGGATATCTGCGAGCTTTGCTATTGACCGAGGGTAGTGGGAGGATCATTTGCCTCTAGTTGAGTTTGCGTATAATAATAGCTACCACTCGATGTCGGATGGCGCCTTATGAGGCCTTGTATGGGAGGAAGTGCGGTCGCCGATAAATTGGTTTGATATAGGCGAGTGCGATTAGTGGGACCGGACGTCTGACGATGGATAAGGTGAAGCTTATCGGGGCGGCTAGTGGCGGCTCGAGTCGACAAAAGTCATATCACGAGATCATCGTCGTCGGCATGCAGGTTCGAGGTTGATGATTGGGTTTTCTGAAGGTGTCGCCCCATGAAGGGTGTGATGAGATCGGGAGGAAAGGAAACTTCGGCTCGAGTACGTTGGGCGTATCAGTTGTCGCGAGGTAGCGCAAGGTTGCCTATGAGTTGAATCTGCCGTCCGTCTGGAAGCGGTGCATCCGGTGTTTCATATTTCTATCTTTGCGGAGATGTATCGGGGATCATCTAGATTGCACCCGATTGGCGATGTCCAAGTGGCCAGGGGTTATCGTATGAGGAGATTCCATGGCGATGTCGATCGTCGTCGAGTTAGGCGTCTGCGGACGGGGCGTGGCAGTTAAAGTCTTGTGGCGGAGCGAGCTTAGGGAGGAGATGGCGTGGGAAGGCGAGGAGGACATGAGGCGAAGTATCCTCACCTATTCCCCACACCTCCAGGTAACTCACTTTCCTACTTGTAAATTTTCATTGTCATATTTGCTTAAGTGTTGTATTGTGGCCATGTGTGGCATTTGCAACTGTTTAAGTTATAAAGAACCTTATCGTTATCTGTCTTGGGAAGGAACATTCGGGACGAATGTTTCTAAGGAAGAGAGAATGTTATACCGTATTTCCGGAGTATGCGTGAGGCGTGCGTCTGTTTAGCCTTAAAGTTAGGCATGGGGCGAAAATTTGTGCCTGACCGAAAAGAATTGTTTCGGCGAAACATTTTCCAAGACTTGCGAAGGAAAATTACGGTTGCAACATTAATAATTTTTGCGGATTTTTAGAGATGAAATATTTTGGACCAACGAGAGGCGACACTTGTCACCTCAGTGGGCAATGGTTTGCATTCTTTGTACGTTTTTTCAAGTTAAAGGCCTTAAACATTGGTCGAGGTTAGGTAGGATATTTTGTGATATTTGTGTGGTAGATGGATAAGGGTACACGTGTGCAAATCTCCGCGTCCACGCCTCCTTGCCTTCGTCTTGACCGTTGGTGGTCTATAAATACCACTTAGTTGAATAATTCTTCATCCACAAATTATCTTCAGTCTCAAAACTCCCTTCCCCAGAGCTCGTCCAAACACCGTCTCCCCACTCTTGAAAGCCTTGGCGAAACACCCACTTGGTAGAAAGTTGTCTTCAAGTATAGTTGCTACTCCAAAATACCTTAGCCAATCCCTTATAGTATTTCTAAAGTTATCTCTATACTTAGAGTCCGGAAAATACTACTATACTTCCTTTAGTCACTAAATGAAACCCTAGGAGGAACTTCATTGTTGGTTGAAGTAGTAAGTAGAAGTTGTGTAGAAACTTCTAAGAGTTTCTTGGAGCGGATTGGAGCATACAGATTAGGAGCTAAACCTTGCTCAGGATCGACTTATATCTTGGATAATTTTGGACTTATCGAGGTAAATAATAATCCTATCCTTCTATTGTAATTGGAGAATACATACTGTAGATGTATAGAATTAGGTATAAAATACATAGAAGGATATTAAAGAAGAGAATTGAACTGTAATTACATAGAAGGGTATTACAGAAGAGAATTGAACTATAATCTCATCAGAAGAATTAAAGAAGATTGAACTGTACTTACATAGTACTGTATTCTGATGAACTTGTATAGTTTCTGGGTAGGTGTAAAGCCCGAACCGGGCAGATTCAGTGCCTTACCCGGGCGCCCTAGTGATACAACATCGAGAGAAAACCGGCGGAAAAATAAAACATGAATCATGAAACAAGAGATATAATAAATAAGCAGGCCAACCAGCGATTTGCCTTGGTATATCGTAAAACCGACAGTTTAATCCTTTTACAACCACACGCAGCGATTCTACGGACCTAAGATTTACAACAACTATGGCGGGGCGGGGCCGCCACGAATGTACAAGAACCTACAACTCGGGAACGCATGCAAAAGATAAGCCTCGGAGAAAGCGGAGCTTACGGCATGGCGAATGTGATCTATAGCGGGGATCGGCGATCGATGTACCTTTACTGCGGCATGAGCGGCCCGAAGAGAGTCGATGCAACGGTACCAAGTATGTGAAAGCGTAAAATCTGGCGAAATCATAATAGTCTATATAAAGCGGGAGACATGTATGATAACCAAACTACGATTCCGCAACATAAAGCGATCATGCGAGTCGAGTGGAACACGTTCGGATGGCCGTGGTCGAGTGAAATACATTCGGATGAACGGTCGTCGAGTGAAACACATTCGGGTGAACGGTAATCAAGTGAATACATTCGGATGAGCCGGTGCGTCAAGTGAAATACATTCGGGTGAGCCGGTAATCAAGTGAGATACATTCGGATGAGCCGGTCGTCAGTGAAATACATTCGGGTGAGCCGTAATCAAGTGAGATCATTCGGATGAGCCGTCGTCAAGTGAAATACATTCCGGGTGAGCCGGTAATCAAGTGAACCACGATACTTGCACAACAAGGCTATCACCGTAACATGGTCAAGTTTCACAACAACAAGCATGGCGAGTTTCAGCAACAAGCGTAAGCGAGTTTCGCAACAACTCAAAGTACTTTCATTTTATGCCAAATTCGGATTTTTAACCCCAAGTACTACATCGTTAAGTCCTTTTAAAGAGATACCTTCCTTTTATAAAGTCACGATACGTAGTATAAAACTAGAGTGATTCACGTTATTAAGTAAACGAGAACAACTTTCTTTTTAAACTCAGTACCAGCGTTCTTTTCCTAAAGTTAGGTTTGCCTAATTACAAATGCTCGAGTTTCTCGTTTTAGAAAAGGTTTAGTAGTTCATAGTTTTAATCCTTTAAAACATAATTCTCCTTTAAGCGTTTTGAGAAACATATGTCTTATATGGGAGTAGGTTATTCTTGTTTATAACACTCTTTTTTTTCTGACCGTGATCTAGAAAATGTAATATCATTTTGTCTCGTCTTAGTTTCTATGCGGATGGAGGTTTCTCTTGGTTTTGTACGATACATCATTATTGATACATTTTCCTTTATTATTTGCGGTGGTTTGTCGATACGTTCGAATTCGAAATCGATAAAACATTATCCGCTTTAAATAAAACCAAGTACTCATTACTCACGAATGAGGTTTCACACAAACATCCACATTAAAACAAATAAGTTAAGTCTCTTATCTTATACGATCAAGTCTCTTAACTTCTAACATTAGTAAACCATTTTCTTTACCTCCTTGAGACCTTATACTAACTCCCGTAAAGCTAGTATAACTCTTTAAAACCAAGTGTTACTCTGCCTTGAAATGATTTATAAATCTTTTGAAATCATCAAGTTCTTTATTAACACATATCAAGCGGTTATTATTCAAATCGATTACCTTTTTAAAAACCACAAGGTATTTACTTATCCGCGTAAAGCTATTATAGCAGAGCTTCCCATAAAGTAGTTATAACACTTTATGTTTTAAACCAATCAAATACATTTATGCATATCGTCTCCGTACTACATAGTTCACACATATCATGCTAGAAGAGATAGGAAGAGGTTCGCATACCTCGCGGCGATTATCGACAAAAAGCAGCAGCTCAGTACCTCAAGCCAGTCGGCTACACTCTCGATTAAGCGGTCACTCCACGTAGTACTACAACCTATAGAGGCCCTGGCGCGCTATTAATATTTTTAGACACAAGTTCCGTCTTTCTACAGAAAATTGGCGGCTCCCGCCAGCGGCGTTAATCTCTCTGTCAGTGGCTGCAAGCCAACGGGGGTTTACCGTCTAAGCGGGCGTGTACAATTCTACTCCGCAGTACCACTACAAGTCTCTTTGTCTACGGTCGATGTAATTCTGATTCGATTCTCTTATTTAAATTGAGCTTAAGTCGCGAGACATTGCGTAAGTATTGTCGAGCTTAAGTCAAAAGCATTGCCGACTACTACGTTCGATTCTTTATATAGTATACTTGACTATATATTCAACAATATGTAATTTCAATTATAATAGAGGACAAGATATTTACCTCGATAAGCCCAAAATTATCCTAGTTTAAAGTCGCTCGCGAGCGAGGTTTAGCTCGGCTCAGTGCGCTCGACCCGCTCGAGCTACCCTTAGAAGTTCTAACCAGCTTCTACTTACAACTTCAACAACGGGTGAAGATTTCCTTAGGGTTTCGTCTTAGTAGTGAGGAAAGTATAGCGGTATTTTTACGGGCTTGTATAAGTGTAACCTTGGGAATACTACAAGGTATTTGGGCCAAGGTATTTGGACATTATAACACTACTAGGAGGGTATTTCTATACCACAACAAGGGGTATTTATACGAGACAACTAGGCTGGGGTGCCCCACTGCTAACCACTACAAAGGGAGGAAACTCTCGGCCAAAGGCCACTAGGAGGAGGGAGAGGCTTTGGACGAGAACCACAAGAGGGAGGGAGTATTTGAGACATAGGTAGATTGCTCGATTTTGGATGAAGAAAGTTCATCAACTAAGGGTATTTATAGGTCAAGTGAAGGCGACGATGGCGAATCTTGCCAAGTGCATAGCAAGTGTAGGGCGAAGATCTTGCCAAGTGCCACTATCCATCTACCGCAAAATATCCTACCAACTACTTGACAAAAATGCCGAGTCAATTCGTCCAAGCCGAACCCTACGTCCGATGGGAGGTGCCAAGTGGCGCCTCTCGTTGGTCGACACGTTCGTCTCTCGGAAAAATCCGAAAAATTAAAAATGACATAGCGGAAATTCCCTACGAAGGCTGTGAAAGCGTTTAATCGGCGACTCTAAGCGGGTGTTGTGAACAAAATTAATCGGCTAAGCCAAATCAAAAGTTTCAAATTTTCTCGTGCGTCTTGCGTACATACTGCGAAATACGGGTATAACATTCTCCTCCTTAGAAACGTGCGTCCCGAATGTTCATTCCGAGCGGATAACGATGAAGTTCTTCTTAACTTTAAACAAGTTTCCAACGCCACGCGTAGCCACGAAATATCACCGCGTTCTCTTAAGCCTTACTCGTCGTGCCGCTACCGAACACTTGAACTTTCTAGTATCGTGCCATACTCGATCGCTTTAGTTTCCCAAAACTTTGAGTCACCACCTCGAACTTGGTCATCTACTAGCCTCGATCTTCGCCGAGGCCATTCCGGCCTTGCGATCTTACGGTCGAACATATCCACGAACTCATGCGATGGTTGCAAAACTTGGGCTAGCACCCTCGTGACCCTACCACGGTGGGTTCGCGGTGACCCCAGCGCGAAGCAGTGCGGGTTGGCGCGACATAATGACCCGACCATTTGTCGCGACTCTTGCTCGCCGACGCGGAACAATCTTGCTATATCACGTCATGAAAGATACCACTTTCGTTTACCCGACCAGGACTTATCGCCTGATACTTTCTAGGCATAAAATGCACTCGACAAGGATCACTCGCAAAATCTTGTACCCAAGACGGCCTTACATCTAAGGTCTCGACTGTAATATTCTAAGGTTCATCATTCCCTCACCCCCAGGCTTACCCTTTTTCCCCAACCAGGTGCTTAAATCACATTTTAGAACAAGGCTATCCGAACATAACACCTAACACATTAACATAACATCAAAACATCAAGCCTACAGAGGTTAAGGATATACACAAGCTCTGCTCCACTCTGTCGTAAATGCGCCTGCGGGTATACTGTATGAAAGCGATGAACGCCCTTGCGTCCGTGAGGTGCGCAGCTGCGGTACCTCTCTATAAGCCTGATCTCGTCACATGGCCTTGGCGGCGCGGTGAAGCAAGCACGATAAAAAGCGACATTCCGGGATGATGTTTGCCACATCGCGTGCATTTGAGGGCGTGAATCTGTTGGCTAGAACCCGTATATCGTGAACGAAGCCACGGAGCTCGACCGGCTCGAATACCACGAGCGTCACGGCGGCTGGGGACCACTGCATCTTGGTGGAGTGTACATAACTGGGGCTCTGGCGAGGCGCGCCTCGAAAGTTACCAAAGGACCTGCGTCACGGCCTCTTCTGGCGATCTCGGTCGTTCAGTCGATCTCTCAGGTGCCTCGCGTCTGGTGCGTGAGCTGCGTGCGGGCAATGTCCGTGCGGTGAAGAAGCTACCGAACAAGCCTCGCCGAGTACTCGTCCGGCCCGGTGGCGTGGCGGTGTACTCTGTCCCCATGCTCGGCTACTCTGCGAGAACATCTGAGCTAATGAGTCGAACTCCACATTATACTCTCTAACCGTCCGCCCGTCCTGCCTCAACGTCAAAAACCTGTCGGCCCGAGCCCTTCTCATCTGTGGGGGCAAGAAATGTGCACTCGACTGTAAGGAGAGGAGTGGAAGCCACTTCCTTTACTATAACCTGCTAAGTAAGCCCTTGAGAACTCGTCCCATACGGCTGGAGGTGCATGCTCTTCCGGGACGGCTCGCGAATCAAACGATCCAAGCTGCGGTATCAGCGGTGATGTGAACCCAATACCACCGACTGCGCCTGCGAGGCTCGATCACTCGTGATCCGGCTGTATTGTCGGATAAACTCCTGGTCGTCTCGGCTCGATCCATAGAACAACGGAGGCTCTGACTCGAGAAAGTCACGTAGCCTCAGCCATGCGCTCGGGGTGAAATCACGGGTGCTGCGGGTGGGCTGCTGCGTCGGTAGATCCTCATATCGGCCACGACCACGGCGATGGCGGGCCATCTCGTACCCGTCTTATCTGCTCCGGTGTGGGGCGGAGACTCGAGTCTTGTAGTCTCGGCGACGCTGCTGCGACTCTAAGCTCTGCTGGTCTTTGGCGGCGTCACGAAACCAGCGTCGGGCTTGTCTCAGTCTTGGCCAGGGCTGCGCCTCGTACTCCTCGTATCTATGCTAAGCTCCGCCATTGCCTTGCCCGTACGGGCTGGGTTTGCCTTGCAGCGGAGGCATAGCGGTAAAGGAAAGGAATCGTCGGAGGGTCGATTTATCCTGCGACTACAGGCACGATCTCGGAATGAGAAGAATGAAACCGATCCTAAATGTCCTATAGCCTCACGATTATAGATGTGGTGCCTGACAGATAATCAAGACTACCTAGACACGATGCATGACACTTTCAGATTAAGCGCTCTGATACCACTTTGTAAAGCCAGAACCGGGCAGTTCTGGTGCCTTACCGGGCACCTAGTGATACAACATCGAGAAAACCAGCGGAAAAATAAAACATGAATCATGAAACAAGAGATATAATAAATAAGCAGGCCAACCAAAGCGATTTGCCTTGGTATATACATAAAACGAAACAGTTTAATCCTTTTACAACCACACTTGGCGATTCTCAGACCTGCAAGATTTACAACAACTATGGCGGGGCGGGCCGCCGTACCACAGAATGTACAGAACCTGACTCGAGAACACATGCAAAAGATAAGCCTCGGAGAAGCGGAGCTTCCAATGGCCCGAATGTGATCACATAAGCGGGGATCGGCGATCGATGTACCTTTACTGCGGCATGAGCGGCCGGAAAGTCGATGCAATTACCAGTATGTGAAGCGTAAATCTGGCGAAATCATAATAGTCTATATAAAGCGGGAGACATGTATGATAGCAAACTACGATTCGCGACATAAAGCGATCATGCGAGTCGAGTGGAACACATTCGGATGGCCGTGGTCGAGTGAAATACATTCGGATGAGCCGTGCGTCAAGTGAAACACATTCGGGTGAGCCGGTAATCAAGTGAATACATTCGGATGAACCGGTCGTCAAGTGAAATACATTCGGGTGAGCCGGTAATCAAGTGAGATCATTCGGATGAGCGGTCGTCAGTGAAATACATTCGGGTGAGCCGGTAATCAAGTGAATCGTTCGGATGAGCCGTGCGTCAGTGAAATACATTCCGGGTGAGCCGTAATCAAGTGAACCACGATACTTGCACAACAAGGCTATCACACGTAACATGGTCAAGTTTCCGCAACAACAAGCATAGGCGAGTTTCGCAACAACAAGCGTAGGCAAGTTTCACAACAACTCAAAGTACTTTCATTTTATGCCAAATTCGGATTTTTAACCCCAAGTACTACATCGTTAAGTCCTTTTAAAAGAGATACCTTCGCTTTTATAAAAGTCACGATACGTAGTATAAAACTAGAGTGATTCACGTTATTAAGTAAACGAACACTTTCTTTTTAAACTCAGTACAGCGTTCTTTTCCTAAAGTTAGGTTTGCCTAATTACAAATGCTCAAGTTTCTCATTTTAGAAAAGGTTTAGTAGTTCATAGTTTTAATCCTTTAAAACATAATTCTCCTTTAAGCGTTTTGAGAAACATATGTCTTATATGGGAGTAGGTTATTCTTGTTTATAACACTCTTTTTTTTCTGACCGTCTAGAAAATGTAATATCATTTTGTCTAAATGCTTAGTTTCTATGCGGATGGAGGTTTCTCTTGGTTTTAATACGATCATCATTATTAATACATTTTCCTTTATTATTTGCGGTGGTTTGTCGATACGTTACGAATTAGAAATCGGTAAAACATTATCCACTTTAAATAAAACCAAGTACTCATTACTCACGAATGAGGTTTCACTGAACATCCACATTAAAACAAATAAGTTAAGTCTCTTATCTTATCGATCAAGTCTCTTAACTTAACATTAGTAAACCATTTTCTTTACCTCATAAGACCTTATACCTAACTCCCGTAAAGCTAGTATAACTCTTTAAAACCAAGTGTTACTCTGCCTTGAAATGATTTATAAATCTTTTGAAATACATCAAGTTCTTTATTAACACATATCAAGCGATTATTATTCAAATCGATTACCTTTTTAAAAACCACAAGGTATTTACTTATCGCGTAAAGCTATTATAGCAGAGCTTCCCATAAAGCGGTTATAACACTTTATGTTTTAAACCAATCAAATACATTTAGCACGTATGCGTCTACCGTACTACATAGTTCCACACGTATCATGCTAGAAGAGATAGGAAGAGGTTCGCATACCTGCGGCGATTATCGACAAAAAGCAACAGCTCAGTACCTCAAAGTCGGCTACACTCTCGATTAAGCGGATCGCTCCACCGTAGTACTCTGACCTATAGAGGCCCTGGCGCTATTAATATTTTTAGACACAAGTTCCGTCTTTCTACGAGAAAATTCGGCACCTCCACATGGCGTTAATCTCTCCTCTATCGAGTAGGCTACGAAGCCAACCGGGGGTTTACCGTCTAAGCGGGCGTGTACAATTCTACTCACGATACCCTACAAGTCTCTTATGTCTGATCGATGTAATTCTGATTCGGTTCTCTTATTTAAATTGGGCTTAAGTCGCGAGACATTGCGTAAGTATTATTCGGGCTTAAGTCAAAGACATTGCCGACTCTACGTTGATTCTTTATATAGTATACTTGACTATATATTCAACAATATGTAATTTCAATTATAATAGAGGACAAGATATTTACCTCGATAAGCCCAAAATTATCCTAGTTTAAAGTCGCTCACGAGCAAGGTTTAGCTCATTTCAGTGCGCTCTCGACCCGCTCAAACTACCCTTAGAAGTTCTAACCTTCTACTTACAACCAACAACGGGTGAAGATTTCCTTAGGGTTTCGTCTTAGTAGTGAGGAAAGTATAGCGGTATTTTAGGCTTGTATAAGTGTAACCTTGGGAATACTACAAGGTATTTGGGCCAAGGTATTTGGACATTATAACAATACTAGGAGGGTATTTCTATACCACTGACAAGGGGTATTTATACGAGACAACTAGGCTGGGGGTGCCCATTGCTCCACTGAAGGGGAGGAAACTCTCGGCCGAAGGCCACTAGGAGGAGGGGAGAGGCTTTGGGCGAGAACCACGAGGAGGGAGTATTTGAGACATGGGTAGATTGCTCGATTTTGGATGAAGAAAGTTCATCGACTAAGGGGTATTTATAGGTCAAGTGAAGGCCAACCGATGGCGAGATCTTGCCAAGTGCATAGCAAGTGTAGGGCGAGATCTTGCCAAGTGCCCTTATCCGTCTACCACAAAATATCCTACCAACTACTTGACAAAAATGCGAGTCAATTCGTCCAAGCCGAACCCCTTACGTCGCCAATGGGAGGGTGCCAAGTGGCGCCCTGCGTTAGTCAACACGTTTCGTCTCTCGGAAAAATCCGCCATAAAATTAAAAATGACATAGCGGAAATTCCCTACGAAAGGCGTGAAAGCGTTTAGTCGGCGACTCTAGCGGGTGTTGTGAACAAAATTAATTGGCTAAGCCAAATCAAAAGTTTCAAATTTTCTCGTGCGTCTTGCGTGCGTACTGCGGAAATACGGGGTATACTTGGTAGGAAGTCTTTGCGATTTTCCGTAGAATAGAGAACCCTGCTTAGATTATCTACGAGTAGTCTAGGCGTTGATAGGCGTGCTTGACTATTATGAGTTGATACTCTGCGCGCGACATATTCGACTTGGCGGTGGATTTGCGAGAAGGTATGTTGTAACGACGTTCGGGGCAGATTCTTGGTGCCTTACCTGGGCACCCTAGTGATCATACATCGAGAGAAAAATCAGCGGAACATAAAACATGAGTCATTTAACAGAGATATAATAAATAAGCAGGCCAACCAGCAGTTGCCTTGGTATATCATAAAACACGAGCAGTTTAATCCTTTTACAACCACACTTGCATTACTACGGACCTAAGATATACAATGACTACGGGACGGGGCCGCCGTACCACAGATGTACAGAACCTGACTCGAGAACACTGCCAAAAGATAAGCCTCGGAGAAGCGGAGCTTGAATCTGTTGGCGTGATCCATGGCGAGGATCACGGCCGATGTACCTCTACCTGCGGCATGAGCGGCCCGGAGTCGATGCAGCGGTACCAAGTATGTGAAAGCGTGCAATCGTAAATGAAATCATACTAGTCTATATAAAGCGGGAGACATGTATGATAACCAAACTACGATTCGCGACATAAAGCGATCATCGCTCGATATAACTATGGGTCTCGCGCCACGACATCAATCGAGTTCGCATTATGGCGCGTGCCGGAATCTTGCATCGGTGTAGACATGTCCATGATGCGATAATAATACCAATGTCCGGCCACGTACCGGAATTCTGCATCGGTGTAGACATGTCCATGTGACCTCAGCAACAGACATCAATCAAATGGAAGCATGCGATGCGCTACGCATCGTGTCGGTATGTCGAAAGGAAAAATAAGACAACATTCCAAATGGGCGCATGCGTGCGCTACGCGTCGTGTCGGTATGTCGAAGGAAACAACAAAGCGGTAATCTAAATGGAAGCATGCGATGCGCTGCGTCGTGTCGGTATGTCGTAGCGATGCGCGAAAATAATACTATCAGCGAGGCGTGCGAGTGGAATTTCTCGTCGCTGTAAGCGCGTCGAGTAAGTTCTCGACAAGTCAACCGACCCTCCGTGAGAAGCGGTAACACGAAATACAGCGCTTTGCACAACAAAGGTTATCACGATAAGCATAGCCAAGCTTAGCGACAACAAGCGTAGGCGAGTTTCGCAATGACACAAAGTACTTTCATTTTATACCAAAGTCGGGTTTTAGCCTAAAGTACTACGTCGTTAAATTTTGTAAAGAGATCCATTACTTTTATCAAAGTCACGATACCGTAGTATTAGAATGACCAACCCGTTTTAAGTAAGCGAACACTTTCCTTTTAAAATCAAGTACCAGCGTTCTTTTCCTAAGTTCGGTTTGCCTAGTTTCAATTACTCGACTTCTCGTTTCAAAAGGTTTCATAGTTCCCAAACTTAATCACTTGATTCCTTTTTAGAACAATTGAGTAACATATGTCATATATGTGAGTAGTTTATTCTTGTTTATAACGATCTTATTACTGACCATGATCTAGAAAATGTAATATCATTTTGTCTGTCTTAGCTTACATGCGGATGGAGGTTTCTCTTGGTTTTAATCTGACACGTCATTATTCAATACATTTTCCTTTTATTTCTGCTGCGGTGGTGCAGCCGATACGTTCGATTCGAAATCGGTAAAACATTATCCACTTTAAAACCAGTACTCATTACTCACGAATGAGGTTTCTGCAACGTCCGCATTAAAACAAATAAGTTAAGTCTCTTATCTTATAAGATCAAGTCTCTTAACTTCTAACATCGATAAACCATTTTCACTTACATAAGGTCGTTATAACTAACTTCCCGTAAAGCTATTATAACACCTATGTTTTAAACCAACCAAATCACTTAGCACATGCGTCTCTGGTACTACATAGTTCCACAACAATCGTGCTAGAAAAGATAGGAAGAGGTTCGCATACCTCGCGGCGATTTATCGACAATAAGCAAAATGCTCCAAGTACTACAACTTGCTAGCCCTTTCCACTCTCGAGTAGAATACGCTACTCTTGATACTTTCACTATAAAGGTCCTGGCGTCTATTAACCCCAAAACACAAGTTTTCTATCTTTACATAGAAAATTCGTGCCTCCCCACATGACAGCGTAAATCTCCTCTCTCTATCGGCGGCTACCAAGCCAACCGAGGGGTTTACGTCTAACGGGCGTGTACAATTCTACACAAGTCTCTTTGTCTGATCTATGTAAATCTGATTCGATTAAGTTCTTTATTCTTGAGCTTAAGTCAAAAGACATTGCGAATACTAAGTAGTTCCATATATAGTATACTTGACTATATATTCTAACAAGCATGTAATTTCCAATTACAATAGAGAACAAGATAATTACCTCGATAAGCCCAAAATTATCAAGTTATAATGTCGATCTGAGCAAGGTTTAGCTCATTTCAGTGCGCTCAGGCCACTCCAAACAACCGCCAGAAGTTCTAACCAACCTGCTCACATCTTGACCAAGCTATGAAGATTTCCTTAGGGTTTGGTTTGAGACTAAAAAGGACAAAGGTAGTATTTAGGGCTCTACGTATAGAGGTATCTTTGGAATACTACAAGGTACAAGGCTAAGGTATTTTGGTCATTATAACAATACTAGGGAGTATTTCTATACCTGACAAGGGTATTATACTAAAACAACTAGGCTAGGGGTACCCGTGGCAGCCTCGCAAAGGGGAGGAAGCCTGCCGGCCAAACTCATAAAGGGGTAGACGCTTTGGGCGAGAACAACACTAAAGGGGAGGATATTTCAAGACTTAGAATGAAATGAGGATGAAGAAAAAACCTTCAAGCGAGGGGTATTTATAGGGACACCAGCGGACAAGATCAAGCCGTGTGGGGCAAGTGGATGGCGAGATTGGCACAAGTGCACCTAACCTACTCCTTAAATCCCTCATGAAACAAAGACCCGTGAAAAGGGCCTTAAAACCTCTGGCGTGGCCTCTCAAAGCCGTCGATGAGGGTGACAAGTGTCACCCTCCGTTGATCCAAAAATGTTCCGCGCTCGGAAAAATCCATAAAAATACAAAGCGACATGGCCGGAATTTTCCGCCGCATGATTCTGTAAGCGTTTAGTCGAAAGCGACTCTAGCAGGGTGTTGTGCACAAAGGTAACCCGGCCAAGCCACTAGGCGGGGTGACACGTGTCACCTCCTGTTAACCCTCAAAGCGTCTTTGAAAAATATCCTGATGGCCAAAATCTAGAAAACAAAGTGGGCCCCAGCGTAAATTTCTCCGTGGGCCCAGCGTGACCATTTCAGAAAATAAAATCTCAAAATTCTAATATAATTTAAAAGCCCAGCATACCAAATCTGGAATCAATTCTTATTAACGAACCTTTTCTTCACAAATAACGGAAACTTTTAGTCGAAAACTCATCTTTCTTTCTTTTCAAAATTTACATGCGTACTCTGTGCGTGCGTCCTCACATATATACCACTGCAACTACGGTATAACATTCTCCTCGTAGAAACATTCGTCCGAATGTTCCTTCTCAGTCGGATAACGATAAAGTTCCTCTAACGAGTTGCAGCGCCACGGCAGCCGTGAAAATAACCAGCGTTATCTTTCTTCCTTACTCGTCGTGCCCTCGCCGAACACTTGAACTCTTCTAGTATCGTACCACACTTGATCGCCGCAGTTCCCAAAACCTTGAGTCACCACCTCGAACTTGGTCATCTCTGGCGTAATATCCCTAAGGCCATTCCGGCCTTCGCGACGATTCTGGTGAGCGCGTCCACAAACTCATCGATGGTGCGTCTAAACTCGGGCCTAGCACCCTCGTGACCCTACCACTGGCGGGACCACCGAGCTGGCCCCAAACCGGGTTCTGGTTTGACCATGAAATGGTCCTAAACCCGACCCCGACCGTGCCAAACTCTTGTTCCCGATCCGGAACAATCTTACTAATTCACGTCATGAAAGCTACCACTTCCGTCTCACACTACCCATGGACTTATCACACAAATAAATCCCGCGTATACTACTCGCATATAAGGTCAAACATAAAGCGAATCTTTTACTCGAGCGACGCTTACCTCTAGGTCTCGATCGTGAAATAGTCTAAGGTTCACACTTACCGTGCCTCATGCGTATCCTTCCAACTAACCGTGCATTCTAACTCGCACGTATCACAATGCTATCAAACATAGCACCTGATAATGAGATCATCATAACAAGCATACCAAAACTCTAGAGGTTAAGGATATGCACGAAGGCTGGCTCCACTCTAATCATAGGCACGCCTGCAGTGCGTATGTAGAAGGTGATGAACCAGCCACGGATCTGAAGGTGAGTCGTAACATCAGCGCTTCCCTTGGTCGGACGGTTCCTCAAAATGGCCTGCTGTCGCATGCAAAACAAACTCCCAATCTAGCACGACACTCTCCAAAATGGAGTCTACCGCGATAGTCCTGAGGTAGGGGTGGCTTGGTGGTTAACACCTGCTCTGCAGAAAATCTGAACCGCGGAGCCACGACGCTCACGAAGGCGGTGGAGGACCACTGCATGCGGTGGGGGTATATAACTAACTTTCTTCTTTGGCGGTCCGCCTCGAAAGCCACGAAGGACCTGCCGTCACGGCCTCTTCTGGCGATCCGGTCGTTCAGTCGACCCTCCGTGCCTCGCGTCTGGTGCGTGAGCTGCGTGCGGGCAATGTCCGTGCGGTGAAGAAACACCGCAAGACTTCGGCCGTATAATCATCTAGCGGTGGCGTGGCGATGCACCTATCCTCCATATCTGCTAAGCGCGAGGGCATGCTCGAGCAGAATCGAACTTCGACATTGTACTCACGACGGTCGCCTCTCTGTCTCGATAACAAAAATCGCCGGCCGTGCCCTCGCCATCTGCGGAGGCGAAGTGCGTGAGAAAGCCCCGAAAACTCATCCCATCTGCTGGAGTGCGTACTCTCCCGGAAAGCTCCGTGAATCAAACAATCATTGCGGTATCACGCGCGGCCGTCGCGAACAAAGGTCCGGACTTCGGTTTACGAAGCCTTGATCACCGCGTGATCGGCATAGCTGCGGATGAACTCTGCGGATCATCCTCGAGCCTCGACCCGTAAAACTCTGGCGGGCTACAACTCGAGAAAGTCCGTAGCCTCGAACTATCTGCTCGGGGTGAACGGCTGGTGCTCTGGGCCCAGGCTGCTGCGTCCGGCTATCGCCATATCGGCCCACGACCACGGCGGCAAGCGAGCCATCTCGCGTAACCCGTCTCCTGCCCGGTGTGGGGTGGAGGCTCAGTGCTGCGGTCTCGGCGGCCATTCTTTGCGGCTCCAACCTCTCTTTGGTGGCGGCGTCCTGAAACCAGCCGTCGAAGCCTGACCTCAGTGCTATGCGGGCTGCGCCGCCGTACTCCTCTGTATCTCACTAGCGGCACCCTCGGTGCGCCTTGCCGCCAGGCTCACGGTTGCCTTGCGCGGAGGCATAAGCGGTAAAAGCGAGATCGTCGGAGGGTCGACTTACAACGACTCTGAGGCACGATCTCGGAATGAGAAGAATGAAACCAATCCTAAATGTCCTGCGACCTCACGATTATAGATGTGGTGCCTGACACGCCGATAATCAAGACTACTACTAGACACGATGCGTAGACACTTTCAGAGGATTAAGCGCTCACGATACCACTTTGTAACGACACATTAGGGGCGATTCTTGGTGCCTTACCACAGGCACCCTGGTGATACATCATCGAGAAAAATCAGCGGAACATAAAACATGAGTCATTTAACAAGAGATATAATAAATAAGCAGGCCAACCAGCGATTTGCCTTGGTATATCATAAAACACGAGCAGTTTAATCCTTTTACAACCACCGCACAGCGATACTACAGACCTCTAAGATATCTGATGACTACGGGACGGGGCCCGCCGTACCACAGATGTACAGAACCTAAAACTCGAGAACACTGCAAAAGATAAGCCTCGGAGAAAGCGGAGCTTGAATCTGTTGGCTTGTGATCACATGGCGAGGATCACGGCCGATGTACCTCTACTGCGGCGTGAGCGGCCGAAGGAGGTCGATCTGGCAACGGTACCAAGTATGTGGCTATGCAATCGTAAATGAAATCATACTAGTCTATATAAAGCGGGAGACATGTATGATAACCAAACTCTGATTCCTGACATAAAGCGATCATCGCTCCGATATAACTATGGGTCTCGCGCCCGACATCAATCGAGTTCGCATTATGGCGCGTGCCGGAATCTTGCATCGGTGTAGGCATGTCCATGATGCGACAATAATACCAATGTCCAGGCCACGTACCCCGAATTCTGCATCGGTGTAGACATGTCCATGTGACCTCAACAAGAGCGGCAATCCAAATGGAAGCATGCGTCGTGCGCTACGCGTCGTGTCGGTATGTCGAAGGAAAAATAAGACAACATTCCAAATGGGCGCATGCGTGCGCTACGCGTCGTGTCGGTATGTCGAAGGAAACAACAAGCGGTAATCTAAATGGAAGCATGCGTGCGCTACGCGTCGTGTCGATATGTCGTAGCGATGCGCAAAAATAATACTATCAGCGAGGCGTGCGGTGGAATTTCTCGTCGCTGTAACGCGTCGAGTAAGTTCTCGACAAGTCAGCGACCCTCAAGTGAGAGCGGTAACACGAAATACAGCGCTTTGCACAACAAAGGTTATCACAATAAGCATAGCCAAGCTTGCGACAACAAGCGTAGGCAAGTTTCACAACAACACAAAGTACTTTCATTTTATACCAAAGTCGGGTTTTAGCCCTAAATTACTACGTCGTTAAATTTTGTAAAGAGATCCATTACTTTTATCAAAGTCACGATACAGTAGTATTAGAATGACCAACCCGTTTTAAGTAAGCGAACACTTTCCTTTTAAAATCAAGTACAGCGTTCTTTTCCTAAGTTCGGTTTACTAGTTTCAATTACTCGACTCGTTTTCAAAAGGTTTCATAGTTCCCAAACTTAATCACTTGATTCCTTTTAGAACAATTGAGTAACATATGTCATATATGTGAGTAGTTTATTCTTGTTTATAACGATCTTATTACAATGACCGTGATCTAGAAAATGTAATATCATTTTGTCTCGTCTTAGCCATGCGGATGGAGGTTTACTTGGTTTTAATACAACACGTCATTATTCAATACATTTTCCTTTTATTTGCTGCTGCGGTGATGCAGCCGATACGTTACGATTCGAAATCGGTAAAACATTATCCGCTTTAAAAACCAAGTACTCATTACTCGCGAATGAGGTTTCACACAAACGTCCACATTAAAACAAATAAGTTAAGTCTCTTATCTTATAAGATCAAGTCTCTTAACTTCTAACATGATAAACCATTTTCACTTACATAAGGTCGTTATAACTAACTTCCCGTAAAGCTATTATAACACCTATGTTTTAAACCAACCAAATCACTTAGCACACTGTGCGTCTGCCGTACTACATAGTTCACAACAATCATGCTAGAAAAGATAGGAAGAGGTTCGCATACCTCGCGACGATTTATCGACGATAAGCAAAATGCTCCAAGTACTACAACGCACTAGCCACTTTCCACTCCTCGGTAGAATCGCTACTCTTAGTACTTTCACTATAAAGGTCCTGGCGTCTATTAACCCCAAACACAAGTTTTCTATCTTTACATAGAAAATTCGGCCTCCCCACATGACAGCGTAAATCTCCTCTATCGAGTAGGCTACGAAGCCAACGGGGTTTACCGTCTAACGGGCGTGTACAATTCTACAAGTCTCTTTGCAATCTGATCTATGTAAATCTGATTCGATTCGATTCTTTATTCTTGGGCTTAAGTCAAAAGACATTGCGAATACTAAGTAGTTCCGTATATAGTATACTTGACTATATATTCTAACAAACATGTAATTTCCAATTCTGATAGAGGACAAGATAATTACCTCGATAAGCCCAAAATTATCAAGTTATAATGTCGATCTGAGCAAGGTTTAGCTCGCTCAGTGCGCTCGAACCACTCCAAACAACCCTTAGAAGTTCTAACCAACTTGCTCATCTTGACCAACTATGAAGATTTCCTTAGGGTTTGGTTTGAGACTAAAAAGGACAAAAGGTAGTATTTAGGGCTCTACGTATAGAGGTATCTTTGGAATACTACAAGGTACTGAGCTAAGGTATTTTGGTCATTATAACAATACTAGGGAGTATTTCTATACCTGACAAGGGTATTATCACGAAAACAACTAGGCTGGGGTACCCGCGGAAACCTCGCAAAGGGGAGGAAGCCTCTCGGCGAGCTCCTCAAAGGGGTAGACGCTTTGGGCGAGAACAACACTAAAGGGGAGGATATTTCAAGACTTAGAATGAAATGAGGATGAAGAAAAAACCTTCAAGCGAGGGGTATTTATAGGGACACCAGCGGACAAGATCAAGCCATGTGGGGGCAAGTGGATGGCCAAGATTGGCACAAGTGCACCTAACCTACTCCTTAAATCCTCGCAAAACAAAGACCCGTGAAAAGGGCCTTAAAACCTCTGGCAGTGGCCTCTCAAGCCGTCGATGAGGTGACAAGTGTCACCCTCCGTTGATCAAAATGTTCCGCTCGGAAAAATCCATAAAAATACAAAGCGACATAGCGGAATTTTCCGCTTGCATGATTCTGTAAAGCGTTTAGTCGGCGACTCTAGCAGGGTGTTGTGCCAAAGGTAACCGGCCAAGCCACCTGGCGGGGTGACACGTGTCACCCTCCTGTTAGCCCTCAAAGCGTCTTTGAAAAATATCCACAATGGCCAAAATCTAGAAAACAAAGTGGGCCCCAAAGCCAGTAAATTTCTCCGTGGGCCCAGTGACCATTTCGAAAATAAAATCTCAAAATTCTAATATAATTTAAGAAGCCCACATACCAAATCAGAATCAATTCTTATTAACGAACCTTTTCTTCACAAACAATAGGAAACTTTTAGTGAAAACTCAGCGTCTTTCTTTCTTTTCAAAATTTACATGCGTACTCTCATGCGTCGTCCTCACATATATACCCTGCAACTACGGGGTATAACATATGTGATTCTTCCTATCCCCTTGAGCATGATACTTTAAAATATATATATAGCGGTAGGCGTCGTGTGTTAGCGAACGTGGTTTCTTTGGGCGTCTGTTGACTTGAGTCTAAATAATAAGAACCTTGAATTATTTCAAAGAATTATGAATCATTTTTGAAAGAAGAGTAATACTTGATTTTTAAGCGAAAGCTTAAGAGTTATACTAGCTTTATGGGAAGTTAGGTATAACGACTTAAGAAAGATAAAAGGAGCGGTTTTACTTATTTATTTATGAAAATCTTGTATTGATTTACGAAAAGTGTAGTAAGATGGTTTGATAAGTAAACATGTTATGATGCTACAGCGTGTTAGTGTCTTGTGATGTTGTGTAAGGGGATATTCTTGTTGTGCTTACGTTGTTAAGCGTTAAGCGTTATCTTGTTCTTATATCACATACCACGACTTGTTATCACAGGGCTTGCCACCCTTGATGCGGTCTATATGGCCTATGCGATGTGTGACCATGCGGAGGCTGCGAAGTTCGAGTTGATCATTCGGTGTATTATCCGTCACGAGTGCACTTATGCGATGCTGTGACTATGCGGTCTATGTGACTATGCGGTTTGCGAAGTCGTGAGATATCTGCGGGCTAGCTACCCTATCACGAGAATACCTCGTGCAGTGCAATGTGACCTATGCGGACTGCGGAGTTCGAGATTAGGCTCGCATAATGATACTATAGGCGATTGTCCTTGCTTGATCATTAGCGGCCTAGAAAAGACCGGTTATGTTATATCTATTTTGCTTTTGGTTATCTTTGTGGCACTATGTGTGAATTACATTGGTTGTTTCGTACATGTTTGTAGAATTGCTTTTAAAATGGTATGATTTCATTTAACGTACTTTACAGTTTCACATACTTGGTACTGTTATGCGACCTCGCTTAGAAGTGCGTTAAATCTGCGAGTAAAGGAAGCAGTAGCGGATCCTCGATTTTAGGATCTTTTCTTTGGTGTCGAGCTCCGTCTTCTCGGAGGCTCAACTTTTGGGTATGATCCCCTGTTGTTGTAGATAGTTTTGTACATTCGAGGTATGGCGGGGCTGTCATCGCCATAGTTGTTTCTTCATTAAGTGCGTAGTCTATTATGCAGTTGGGATGTAGCGCGGACTTGGAGTTATATATACATGCGAAAGCGACTTTTCTCAAATAAACTATGTCTCATTTACATTTGTTACTTGTCTTGTTTTTATATTCGCGATTACTACGATGTATGCCTACTTGGGTGCGGGTAAGGCACGATCCACGAGCCGGGCAGTCGTAGCGATCTGATAAGCGTGTAATCCCCTATTGTTAACTACATTATTGAGCCTTAAATGTGGCATGTTTGGTTATTGAATTCGGGCCTTGAAAAAGGTGGAAAATAATGTAGAAACAAAGGAAGTGATGTCCGATTTTCCGTAGAATTTAGTGACTTTGCACTTGGAATATTCTACGTTAGAAGTTAGAAGTTAATAGACGTATTATGGTCATTATAGGTTGACAAACTACGTACGACATAGTGGACTTAGCAAGTAGATTGAACCGAAGAGGTATGTGGAACTTTCTTATCTCTTGAGCATGAGTAGTTGTAAACGTATAAGTACGGTTGACGTACGAGATTTAAATGAATTTAGTTTCATTTGATATCTTTGACTTGTTTTAAGGATGTCCAAGTCGGTTGAGTTAGAGAATTAACTCACTTGTTTTTAAATGATAGAAATTCCTTGGTTTCAAAAGCATAAAGTTGGTTAATAACTTTATGGAAAGTAAAAAATGGTTTATTCTAATAAGGTAAACAAAGATTTCTTGACTTGAAAATGTATAGGATACTTGATTTGGAAAGTATTGATTCCTTGAGCTATTCTAAAGTTAAGAAACTTGAGTACTAAAGTTAAGAGACTTGAAGTATTTTAAAAGTATATGGTACTTGGTTTTGAAAGTATAAGTCTCTTGGTTATAAAAAGAATGGAAGTGTCTAAAGCATAAAGTTAGTATAACGACTTTATGGGAAGTTGGTTATAATAACTTTATGGAAAGTTAAAAGAATGATTTGCTCTAGTGATATAAATAAAGATAAATGACTTGAAATGAAGAAAGGCAAATTGATTTGAAGGCATCAATTCTTTAAGGTTTTAAAGTAAAAAGTCACTTGATTTAGAAGTCTTTTAACGTAGTTTTAAAAAGGTATTGTGACTTGTTTTGAAAAGTAGATATGACTTGATACTACGGTTATTAGTATCTTGAAAGTTTTATATTAAAAAGAGTCATTTTAAAAGAATAGAAGTACGTAGTACTTTGGGTTAAATTTCTGAATTTTATAATGACATGCTAGTGCCTTAAGTAAACTAAAATGAGAGTGTGTTTGCAAAAAGCTAATAAGAAGTTAGGGGATTTCTTAACTTGCTTATGATAATTGTGATAAGCCGGTGGTTCTTATGTTATATATGATAAGCTGGTAGTGCTTATGTTATGTATGATAAGCTGGTAGTGCTTATGTTATGTATGATAGCCGGTTGTGCTAGTGATATATTGTTCATTCTGGTCATTCCCGGGTTTGTAACATTTGCATATTAGTGGATTTGCTACCCGTGATCGAGAAATACCTCATGCAGTCAGTAGGGCTTATGCGGTGAAATAGTCTATCTGGGCGGACCGGTCCTATGCGAGAGATTACCTCATGCGGGTCCACAAGAACTATGCGGGTGAATCTGATCTATCACGAGAGAGATTACCTCATGCGGGTCCATATGGCCTATCACGGGTGAAATAGTCGGGAGTAGGATGGCTTAATGATACTACGGGGTGGCCTACTTTGATCATGAGCCTCACTATTTTTATGCGATAAAGTATACTCTTATTTACTCTCATTGTTAGTAAGGCCTGATATGTCTTGTTATTTGAGTTATCATACACGTCTCGGCTTTATTTTAGACTTATGATTTCACTCTGATGCTTTGATTTCACATATTTGGTACATGTTGTCTTGACCTCCTTGAGTGTGTTGCATCTTGCGCGTGTAAGTATCTGAGTTCTTGATCCTCGCTCTTAGGATTATTGTTCAGCTGTTGAGAAGCTCCATTACTCCGGAGGCTTATCCTTGTTTTAGATCCCTGGTATTGTCGGTTGTTGTACATTCAGGGGTATGGCGGGACCTGTCACCACGATTATTATTCTTAAGTGCATAGTCATATTTGTGGATTGGGTTGTAAGAACAGAGATGTACTATTTTATTTTTGTATTATGTATATGTTACGGAAGGTGGACTTGTCGGCTAGCCTGTTGATGTTTAATGTCTAAGTATTTTTATGTGTTGTGTATGTTCCGCTGCTATTCTCTGATGTATACCTGAAAGGGGTGCCCAGGTAGGGCACCAGTCGCGGCCCGGGGTCGGTTCGTGACAGGGTCGGGTTATGGACTTATTTTGGGTCAACCGGTAGTATGGAATGGGGTGATGTCAGTTGGATATGGTCTCTCTATGTTATAGGATCACGAGGATGCAAGGCCCAAGTCTAGTTAATCGTTGTACGAGTTCGTGGACGCGTTCCACCAGAATCAGATCGTGAGGGCCGAGAAGAGCCTTAACGGGAATGCAAGTAGCATAATGGCCAAGTTTGGATAGTAACTCCAAGGACTGGAGAACAGAAACAATATTTGAGATTTTGTACGTGTACTAAATAGGTTTTGATGTACGAGAAAGTATGACAAGTAAGAAAAGGAAGGAACAAGGGTTAAAAGAACTATAGTGATTATAGTTATGAGTAATAAAAGTGTGTTGAGAAAATCATTTTTAGGCCATGAGTGGAGGTTAATTGTGATGATACACACGCCTTAGGTTCAGTAACTCTGTCCATAGGTGCTCGTGATTGAGATGCTACTAGTATTAGAGTTTACAGGTTGGTAAACTAAGCTAGGCGATTATAGGTTCGTGTCCCAACTAGTTTGGTGAGTAAGTGAGGCAGAGAAGGGGAGTAACACGGGGAACACGTCGATTAGGCGAGTGGGAGTCCAGTGAAGGATGAGATAGTGTTAGTCCATGACTTAGATCTGACAGGGCCGTCCACTTTTGCGGGGAAAAGAAAGTAACCTCTAAGGATCCCGTTTTGAAAATTGTAATCTTGAGTTTTGTGAGAAGGGACGCGAGACGGAAGGTCCGTTGATATGTTCACGTATGTTATGTGGGGGCCAGGTGTGGCATCGTTGGTCTTGTGGAGTATTGATTGATAGGCATAGTGAAGAGACTACACCGGAGTTTGTATAGCTTGATGTTATACCCCGTATTTTCAGAGTATGTACGTGAGGACGTACGTAGAAAATTTGAGCCTTAAGTTAGGCAAGTTTGAAATTTGTACACAACACGATTAGAGTCGTTTTTCGGCGAAAGCGTTTCCACGACTTTTGTTGGGAAAATTAGGCTATGTCATTTATAATTTTTGCGGATTTTTAGAGGCGAAACATTGTGGACCAGCGGGAGGGTGACATGTGTCACCCGCATTGGAACAAATGGGCGGCAATGGTGGACGAAAAGAGGGCTTTAGTTGGTAGGATATTTTTGTGCAAGTTGTGTGGTAGATGGATAAGGTACACATGGTGGAAATCTAACCTAAACTTGCACCACACTTGTCTTCATCTTGGCCATTGGTTGGCCATGGCTTGACCTATAAATACCACTGGCTTGAAGAGTTCTTCGTCAAAATGTGCCTAAGTCTTGAAATCTCCTCCCCCTCTCCTTGTAGTAGTCGTCATGCACCCCTCCCCCTTTGAGAAGGCCCCGGCGAAAGTATCCCACTCACAGTGGTGCTAGCGTGGGGTACCCCACTGCCTAGTTGTTTTAGTATAATACTCCCCTTTGTGGTATAGAAATACTCTCTAGTATTGTTATAATGTCCAAAATACTTTAGCCCAAATACCTTGTTGTACTTTCCAAGGTTATACTTATCTGAAGCCAGAAAATACTATTATACTTCCTTTAGCCACTAACGAAACCCTAAGGAAATCTTCATTGATAGTTGAAGTAATTGAGTAGAAGTTGGTTAGAACTTCTAAGGGTTGTTTGGAGGCGGGTTGGAAGCCTTGGAGTAGGAGCTAAACCTTGCTCGGGATCGACATATTAACTCGGATAATTTTGGGCTTATCGAGGTAAACACTCTTGACCTTATTGTAATTGGAAATTACATGTTGTAGGAATATATAGTTGAAGTATACTATATATAGAACTGAGCATTATAATTGTTCGGCAATGTCTTTTGACTTAAGCTGAATAATACTTACGCGATGTCTTGCGACTTAAGCTGAATTTAAATAAGAAAGCGAGCTGTAATTACATGGGGTATTCTGATGAACTTGTGTAGCATTCTTTGTGTAGTAGAATTGTACGTCCGGTCGGGCGTGTTAACCCCACTGGTTGGCTTGGTAGCGGCCTCGATAGAGAGGAGATTTCTGTTGTTGCGGGGAGTCTTTGCCGAATTTTACGTAGAATATTCTCGTCGGGATCTAAAGGTATTAATAGGCGCTTTGTGGCCTCATAGGTTGTAGTACTACGTGTGGGTGATCGGCTTGGCAGGAGTAGCCGCGGTTTGAGGTACTTGGGCGTTTTGCTATTAGTCGACAATCGTCGCGAGGTATGTGAACCTCTTCCTATCTCTTCTAGCATGATATGTGTGAACTATGTAGTGCGGTAGGCGTCACGTGTGCTAATGTATTTGATTGATTTAAAACATAAAGTGTTATAACGGCTTTATGGGAAGTTGGTTATAATAGCTTTATGTGGATAAGCACATCTTTGTGGTTTTTAAAAGGTAGCGATTTGAATAATAAGCGGCGATGCGTGTTAATAAAGAACTTGAAGAATTTCAAAGATTTATGAATCGTTTTGAAAGAATGAGTATTACTTAGGTTTTGAAAGCTTAAGAGTTATACTAGCTTTATGGGAAGTTAGGTATAACGGCTTAAGAATGTTTCTTGATTTGAATCGGAATGTGTATCGACAAACCAACTGCGGCGTTAATAAAGGAAAATGTATTGACTAAAGAAGTATTATTAAAACGGTAGAAACCTCCATCTGCGTAGAAGCTAAGATGAGACAAAATGATATTACATTTCCTAGATCATGATTTTGCTTAATAAGATTGATTATAAACAAGAATAACCTACTCACATAAGACATAGGTTTCTCAAGCGTTTAAAGGAGAATTATGTTTTAAAGGACTAAAACTATGAACTCTGAAACCTTTTTCTAAAATGAGAAACTTGAGCATTGAAATTAGGCAAACTTGAGCGTTGGGAAAATAAGGTTGTTACTTGATTTTACAAAGGAAAGCATTTTGGTTTACTTAACAATGTTAGTCACTCTATTTTTATACTACGGTGTCGGGTGACCTTTGTAAAAGAAATGGATCTTAAAAGGAATTTAGGACGTAGTACTTTAAGGTTAAAATCAGGACTTTGATATAAAATGAAAGTACCTTGAGTCGTGTGTAACTTGCTTATACTTGTTGTTATGAAACTTGACCGTATTACGTGTGATAGCCTTGTTGTGTAAATCTTTGTGTTCTACTCGACTCTAGGTTCATCAGGAATGTATATCACTTGACTCTAAGGTCGTCAGGAATGTATATCACGATTAGGTTAAATCAGGAATGTATTTCACTTTCGACTCTGGTTAAATCCAGGAATGTGTTTCACTTGATTAGGTTCATCAGAATGTATTTCACTTGATTCTAGGTTCATCAGGAATGTATTTCACTTGAGGCCAGTTCGTCAGAATGTATTTCACTTGAGGCCAGGTTCATCAGGGAATGTATTTCACTTGACTCTAGGTTCGTAGGATGAGCAGAATGTATTCCACCCTTTTCTATATTGGGTCCATAAGATGGGCGAGACACATTATCGTATCACATGATTTGTACCTAGGCTGGCGGTGAGGAAGGAGTTCCACGGGCATGAGGATGACTTTTAGGCGTGAGTCACGACTTGACATATTTGCTTCTATGTTGTGAGCGTAGTTTGGTTATCATCATGTCTCTGCTTTATATAGACTATTATGATTTCATTTCTGATATTTTCTGATTTCACATACTTGGTACTGTCTTGACCTCGCCCGAGTGGCGTATAAAGGCGAGCCTCTACCACGAAGCAGACGGCAGTGGCTCTCCGTATGGCACGTCACGAGAAGGGCGTAGGGCGTGCCTCGAGGATCAAGCAACCCGGTACCATTTGTTGGAGTCGTCGGGCAAGGCTCGCGACAAAGTGACAAAAGTGGTATCGAAGCGATTAGTCCTCGGAAAGTGTCTGACCGTGTCTAGTAGAGTCTTGATTATCGGTGTGTTGTGCACCACGTCTATGTCGGAGGCTGCGGGGACATTTAGGATTAGTTTCCATCCTTCCGTTACGAATCGTGCCTTAGTGTGTGATAAATTGGACCCTCAGCGTATTCCTTTCCTTTACGATTATGCCTCGCGTAAAACCTTGAGCCAGTGGGCAAGGCAATCGAGAGGCTGTTAGTGAGATCTGAGAGAAGCAGCGCGAGCGGTCGATGCACGAGCGATGCCAAGCGGCGGGTTTAGCGACGCCGCCCGGCCTGAGTTTAGAGCGCGCGGCGATGGCTGCTGAGACTCTGATACGAGCCTCGGTCCACGGCTGGGCGATGAGATAAGTACAAGGAGATGGCCCGATTCTTGGCGAGTCGTGGCCAAATATGAGGATAAATTTGGATCGTGATTCCGGCCCGATGCACCGTAGTACACCGGCGAGCGGTTTGAGGCTACGTGACTTCACGAGTTGTAGCCTCCGGTGTTATGGATCGGGCGAGGCGACCCTCGGGAGTTTATCAAGCGGCTCGTCGGATCGTGAGTGATCGAGCCTCGAGCGAGTCGGTGGTATTGAGTTGCATCAGTGCGTGATCTGCGATTGGTAGTTTTGATTCGTGAGCTGTCGGGAAGAGCATGCACTTCCAGCCCGGTTGGGGCGAGTTCTCGAGGCATTTCTTGCACATTTCTTGCCTCGCGGATGAGAGGCTCGGTAAACAGTTTTTGGCGTTGGCGGGGCGGGCGGGCGGTTAGAGAAGTACAATGTGGAGTTCGACTCATTAGCTCGGTATGTTCCGTAATGGCGGATATGGAGAGCAGTACAGCTACGTCAGGGCTGGGCGATTACTTGGCGAGCTTATGCGGGTGTAGCTCTTGGTAGGGCATGGACATTGCCGCGTCTGGCTTCATGCACTAGGATGTGAGCACGCGGAGGTCGGCGGAATGGCGAGATCGGCGAGAAGAGGGCGAGCAGCGAGGTCGCTGGTAACTTTGGCGGACCGCCTCGTGGCGATCTAGTTATGTACCTCCGCGATGCAGTGGTCCCCTCGATCTTGGGGCGTTGAGGTATTCGGGGCTGGTCGAGCTCGGGGCTTAGTTCCGCGGTATCGTGAGTGCTAGCGGCCGGATTCATGTCCCGCCGGTGTGCGCGATGTGGCAAACATCATCGGGAATGTCGTCTTTCTTGGTGCTTGTTTCACTGCGGCCGTCGAGGCCATGTGAAGGCGTGCTTATAGGAAGTGCAGCGGCAGCGCGGCCTGCGGATCGATGGCGAGTTAATGCGCCCCTGCGATTATGCGCCTGCGGTGGACTTATGATTAGAGTGGGCGGTAACCGGTATATCATAACCATCTAGAGGCTTGTATGTTTTGATGTTATGTTAATGTGTTAAGTGTTATGTTGGATAGCTTTGTGCTAAAATGTGATTTAGGAACACAGTTTGGGGAAAAAGGGTAAGCTTTGAGGGTGAAAATGATGAACCTTAGAATATTACGATTGAGACCTTAGATGTAAAGTAGTCTTGAGTACAAGATTTTGCAGTGATCCTTGTCGAGTGCATTTTATGCCTAGAAAATATTGTGTGATAAGTCTGCAGGTTGGGTAAATGAAAGTGGTATCTTTCATGATGTGATTTAACAAGGTTGTTCGGATCGAGAAACAAGAGAGTTGGCGTGACGGAGGGTCGGGTTGAGGCGTGTTGCGTGTCAACCGTGGCAGAATGAGGTGGGGTCAGCTGCAGGTGGTCACGCCCGGTGGTAGGGTCACCCGGTGCTAGGCCCAAGTTTTGATGACCATCGTATGAGTTCGTGGATACGTTCGACCAGAAGTAGATCGTGAAGGCCGGGAATAGCCTTAAGGAAGATCGAGGCTAATAGGATGACCAAGTTTGGAGGTAGTGACTCCAAGGGTTGGAAACAGAAGCGTTGACTGAAGTGTGGTGCGTGTACTGGGAAGAGTTCGAGTGTTGAGCGAGTGCGGCGAGTAGGGGAGAAGTGAGCGAGTGTGATCGTTTCTTTTGTGATACTGAGGTGATTCCTCGTGGACTTGGGATTTCGTATTTTGTGCATTTGTTATTTCATGGCGGGTGTGGCATGATTGTTTTTAAATGCGTGTAGCGATGAAGACTATCTTGGCGCGTGTTTGTGTTGAGACTTGAGAAGGAACATTCGGGGCGAATGTTTCTAAGGAAGAATGTTATACCGTATTTTGAGTATATGCGTGAGGGCGTGCGTGAAAATTTGAGCCTTAAGTTAGGCAAGTTTCGAAATTTGTACACAACACCCGATTAGAGTCGTTTTTAAATGAAGCGTTTCCACGACTTTTGTTGGGAAAATTCGGCTATGTCATTTATAATTTTGCGGATTTTTAGAGGCGAAACATTGTGGACAGCGGGAGGGTGACATGTGTCACCTCGCATTTGAACAAATGGGCGCAATGGTGGGCGAAAAGAGGGCTTTAGTTGGTAGGATATTTTTGTGCAAGTTGTGTGGTAGATGGATAAGGTACACATGGTGGAAATCTAACCCTAAACTTGCACCACATATCTTCATCTTGGCCATTGGTTGGCCATGGCTTGACTATAAATACCCCTAAGCTTGAAGAGTTCTTCGTCCAAAAATGTGCCTAAGTCTTGAAATCTCCCTCCTCTCCTTGTAGTAGTCGTCAGCCACACCCTCCCACTTTGAAGGCCCCATGGCGAAAGTATCCCCACTCCTAGTGGTGCTAGCAGTGGGGTACCCACACTAGCCTAGTTGTTTTCGTATAATACCCCTTTGTGGTATAGAAATACTCTCTAGTATTGTTATAATGTCAAATACTTTAGCCCAAATACCTTGTTGTACTTTCCAAGGTTATACTTATCTGACCAGAAAATACTATTATACTTCCTTTAGCCACTAAGCGAAACCACAAGAAATCTTAGGTGATAGTTGAAGTAATTGAGTAGAAGTTGGTTAGAACTTCTAAGGGTTGTTTGGAGGCGGGTTGGAAGCGCGGAGTAGGAGCTAAACCTTGCTCGGGATCGACATATTAACTCGGATAATTTTGGGCTTATCGAGGTAAACACTCTTGACCTTATTATGCTTGGAAATTACATGTTGTAGGAATATATAGTTGAAGTATACTATATATAGAACTGAACATTATAATTGTGCGGCAATGTCTTTTGACTTAAGCTGAATAATACTTACAGCAATGTCTTGCGACTTAAGCTGAATTTAAATAAGAGAAGCTGACGTAATTACATAGGGCGTATTACAGTAGACTTGTGTAAGCATTCTTTGTGTAGTAGAATTGTACGTCCGGTCGGGCGTGTTAACCCCACTGGTTGGCTTGGTAGCGGCCTCGATAGAGGAGGAGATTTCTGTTGTTGCGGGGAGAGTCTTTCTTGAATTTTACGTAGAATATTCTACGTCGGGATCTAAAGGTATTAATAGGCGCTTTGTGGCCTCTATGGGTTGTAGTACTACGTGTGGAGTGATCCACTTGGCAGGAGTAGTGGCGGTTTGAAGTACTTGGGCGTTTTGCTATTAGTCGACAATCGTCGCGAGGTATGTGAACCTCTTCCTATCTCTTCTAGCATGATATGTGTGAACTATGTAGTGCGGTGAGCGTCGTGTGCTAATGTATTTGATTGATTTAAAACATAAAGTGTTATAACGGCTTTATGGGAAGTTGGTTATAATAGCTTTATGTGGATAAGCACATCTTTGTGGTTTTTAAAAGGTAGCGATTTGAATAATAAGCGGCTTGATGCGTGTTAATAAAGAACTTGAAGAATTTCAAAGATTTATGAATCGTTTTGAAAGAATGAGTATTACTTAGGTTTTGAAAGCTTAAGAGTTATACTAGCTTTATGGGAAGTTAGGTATAGCGGCTTAGAATGTTTCTTGATTTGAAATCGAATGTGTATCGACAAACCAACTGCGAGCGTTAATAAAAGGAAAATGTATTGACTAAAGAAGTATTATTAAAACCGGTAGAAACCTCCATCTGCGTAGAAGCTAAGATGAGACAAAATGATATTACATTTCTAGATCATGGTGCTTAATAAGATTGATTATAAACAAGAATAACCTACTCACTTATAAGACATAGGTTTCTCAAAGCGTTTAAAGGAGAATTATGTTTTAAAGGACTAAAACTATGAACTACGAAACCTTTTTCTAAAATGAGAAACTTGAGCATTGAAATTAGGCAAACTTGAGCGTTGGGAAAATAAGGTTGTTACTTGATTTTACAAAGGAAAGCATTTTGGTTTACTTAACAATGTTAGTCACTCTATTTTTATACTACGGGTATCGGGTGACCTTTGTAAAAGAAATGGATCTTAAAAGGAATTTAACGGACGTAGTACTTTAAGGTTAAAATCGGACTTTGATATAAAATGAAAGTACCTTGAGTCGTGTGTAACTTGCTTATACTTGTTGTTATGAAACTTGACCATGTTACGTGTGATAGCCTTGTTGTGTAAAGTCTTGTGTTCTGCTCGACTAGGTTCATCAGGAATGTATATCACTTGACTACGGGTCGTCAGGGAATGTATATCACTTGATTCTGGTTCATCAGGGAATGTATTTCACTCGACTACGGTTAAATCAGGAATGTGTTTCACTTGATTAGGTTCATCAGAATGTATTTCACTTGATTAGGTTCGTCAGGAATGTATTCACTTGAGGACCGGTTCGTCAGAATGTATTTCACTTGAGGCCAGGTTCGTCAGGAATGTATTTCACTTGACTAGGTTCATAGGATGAGCAGGAATGTATTCCACCCTTTTCTATATTGGGTCCATAAGATGGGCGAGACACATTATCGTATCACATGATTTGTACCTAGGCTGGCGGTGAGGAAGGAGTTCCACGGGCGTGAGGATGACTTTTAGGCGTGAGTCACGACTTGACATGGCTTCTATGTTGTGAGCGTAGTTTGGTTATCATACATGTCTCTGCTTTATATAGACTATTATGATTTCATTTCTGTATTTTTGATTTCACATACTTGGTACTGTTATCGACCTCGCCCGAAGTGCGTTCATCTGCATGAGTAAAAGGTACATCGGTTCTCGATCCACTTTTAGGATCACCTTTGGCGTATTGGAAAGCTCCGTTCCTTGAGCTTATCTTTGGTATGTTACCACGAGTGCAGTAGATGCTTATACATTCGGGGTATGGCGGGGCCACTGTCCGTCATGCGATTGTAAAATCTTAAGTCTATGCTTTGTTGTGGCGGGGTTTGTAAAAAGGATAAGCTGTTCGGGTATTTATGTATATTTGATGAAGGCAATTGTTTTGGTTGCTTTGTTTATTTATCTTTTCTCTTAATACATGTTCATGTTTTTATTTCGCTGATTTTCTCGATGTTGTATCACTAGGGTGCGGGGTAAGGCACGATCCACGGGCGAGTTGGTCGTGACAACGACACGACTAAGAACATTCGGGGCGAATGTTTCTAAGAGGAATAATGTTACACCAGTAATTCGGGACATGTATAAGAGAATAGATGCGAGAACACAAGACTTGAAAATTGATGCGAAAGGAAGAATTGTTTTTCAGAAGGAAAAATCTTAGAAACAGGAAATGAAAAATATTCGTTGAGGAGAATTAGATTCTCAAAATGCATTATTTGAGGAGTATGGGATGTATTATCATTATGGAAATTTATTTTTATGGATTTGGTCACATGGGGCCCACCCGAGGAATTTACGTTTTGTGGGGCCCACGAGGTTTACGGAATTTTATGGACGAATGGGATGGGCGACATGTGGCACCCCCCCCCCCCCACGCATGGTCTTGGATGAAATTGGGCAATGGTAGTATGGTCATTGACCTATGTAGATGAACAAGTCTTGCTAGCTTGAGATAATTGACTTAGTCAACTTTCCACTTATATAGTTATCTTAGTAACCTTCATCCTAGCCACTCAAGTGTTGCAATCTAAGCCCTCCATTTTTTTATATATACTACACTAGTGCAAGACTAAGTCTCCAACACTTAGAAAAATTAGAGACCTTGTTCTTCACTTGAGATAGCTCTCGGGTTGGTCAAGAATCCCACACAAAAAATTTGCAATTGTGGTTATTTATTCACAAAACTTTAACCCAAGGTCCCTAGGGGTATTGTAAGGATATCTCAATAGAAATATCTCGGAAAAACGACATTTTCACGTTAGTCGCAAGGAGAAAACCTAAGTCGTTTTCATAGTTTTGGATTGGAAATGGAAGAGAAGTTGGTTGTGGACTTCTAAAGGCTTCAAATAGCGGATTGCATCGTAAAGGAAAGGAGCTAAGAATTTCTAAGGAGCGACTTTGAATCTTGGAATTTATAAGGGCTTATAAAGGTAACCATCTTGTCGTTTTAGTAATTAAGGTTACTTATTGTTGTAGTTATGGATATTTGTTATACCCCGTATTTCCAGAGTATGTACGTAAGGGAATAAGTACAAAAGTCTAGCCTTAAAGATAAGCCTTGGACGTTTTTTTATTTGTGCACAACTCACTAAAAGAATCGTTTTCCGACGAAACGTTTCCCACGACTTTTCGTAGGGTAAATTCGGCTATGCCATTTCTAATTTTGCGGATTTTTAGAGAGGCGAAACATTTTGGACCAGCGGGAGGCGACATGGCACCCTCGATTGGTGGACTTGAATCGTCCATTGGGCGAAATTGGAAACATTAGCACGTTTTTGTGCCTTGTGCACAAGTCGAGGAGTTGGTAGGATATTTGTGTGGAGTAAATCTTCACCTACACTTGCCTTGCACTTGTCTTAATCTTGGCCATTGGTTGGCCACTTCTTGACCTATAAATACCCCTTAGAGATGAAGAGTTCTTCGTCCACAAATCTTTCAAGTCTTGAAAATCCTCTCATACTCCCTTTGTAGCCTTTTCGTCCAAACCCCTCCCCCTCCCCTTGTGAAGGCCCTTGGCCGAATACCCCCCCTAGCCTAGCCAAAATCTACTCCCCCTCCAAAATACCCTAGCCCAAATACCTTAATACTTAGTAGAAGTTGTGAAGAACTTCTAAGGTTTCCTTGGAGCATACAACTTAGGAGCAAAACCTTGCTCAGTGCGACTTTTCTAGGATATTATTGGGCTTCTTGAGGTAACTAATCCTAACCCTTTTTGAATTAGAGAATACATCTTGTAGTAGTATTAGAATAAGTATTAAATACTTAGAAGAATATCACAGAATAGAATTGAAATGTTACCCACGATAGAAGGGTTTAAAGAAGAATAATCAAAGCGTACTTACATGGAATTTGTTTTCCACGATGAACTTATATAGCTCACGGGTAGGAAGTGCTGCCCAACTTTCCATAGAATTGTGAACCCTCTGTTTAGAATGACCTTGAGTAGTCTTTGATAGATGTGCGTGACTATTATAGGTGACTCTGCTGTGCGACATATTGACTTGGCGGTGGTTTTTTGAGAAGGTATGTGATTCTTCCTAAAGCATGATATTTTACAATATATATAGTGCGGTGAGCGTCGTGTTAAGCGAATAATAACTACGGCAATGTCTTTGACTTAAGCACGAATAACACTTACGGCAATGCCTGGCTTAAGCACGAATAACACTTCTGCGATGCCTGGCTTAAGCTTTGAATAATAAAGATCTGAAAGCATTTCAAAGAATCTTGAATCATTTTTAGAAGAGAACTAATTGGTTTTAAGCGAAGCTTAAGAGTTATACTAGCTTTATGGGAAGTTAAGTATAACCACTTAAGATTGATAAAAGAAACGATTTGCCTATGTGTTTATAACGGACTTATATTGAATTGTGAAAGAATAATAAGATGGTTTGATAAGTAGACATGATATGATGCTATGTGTGTTAGTGTCTTGTAAGCGTTTGTGTAAAAAGTATTCTTGTTGTGCTTATGTTGTTTAACGATAATTTGTTAGGTTAGTGTAACATCACTCGCCTCTTGACATATTGCAGGGGTTAAAGCGCCTCCGTCACGGGGTAGACTTCGGTGATGCAGGACCGTGATTGAGAATACCTCATGCGGGTCCAAAGGGACCTATGCGAACTCGGGAGTTCGAGGTTAGTGTGCGGGGTTATACCTCATGCGATGCATGTGGCCATGCGGACTACGAGTCGGGGCGATGCAGGAGTAGCTACCCTCGATGCGGGGTTATATACCTATGCGGGCCTATGTGATTGGCCTATGCGGACTACTGAGTCGAGATTAGGCTTGCATGGTGATACTACGGGCGGTGGCCGCCCGATCATTCGCGGCCTAGAAAAGACATTACGATTTACCTATTCTTTGCTCTTGTTTATGATGTGGCACTATATGCGGTTTCCTTGGTTGTTTCATACATACTTTACCAGCTGTTTTTAAAATGATATGTTTCATTTAAGTATTTCTGATTTCATATACTTAGTACTGTTATCTTGACCTCGCTTGAGGCTGCGTTCATCTGCGAGTAAGAGCAGCGGTGCTTGATCCACATTCTTAGGATCTCTACGTTGGTGTCGGGAGCTCCGTCTTTTAGGAGGCTCTACTTTTGGGTATGATCTCCTGTTGTAGATAGTTTTATCTGATCGAGGTATGGCGGGCACTGTCCGCCATAGTTGTATATTTCCTTAGAAGTGCATGAGTCATGTATTTATGCGATGTCGGATGTAGCGCTAAACCATGTTTATATATATATCTTAGAAAGCGTGTTTTCGCATAAAGCGTGTCTTATTTTATAAAGCGTTTCATGTCTTGCTTTATATTTCGATTACTCGATGTATGACTACTTGGGTGCCGGTAAGGCACGATCCGAACCGGGCAGTGCGTGACAAAAAGTGATATCGAAGCGATTAATCCTCGGAAAGTGTCTGAGCCGTATCTAGTAGAGTCTTGATTATCGGTGTGTTGTGCACCACGATGTCGAGAGGCTATAGGATATTTAGGATTGGTTTCCATTCTTCTCATTACGAGATCGTGCTTTAGAAAGGCGTGTTATAGGTTGGACCCTCTAACGTATTCCTTTCTGTGCTGATTATGCCTCGCGTAAGGCAACCGGGCCCAGAAGGGCAAGCGGCGAGAGGCTAGCGAGACACCCAGTCACGAGGGCTCGAGCCCGATCTATACGAGGCAGCGAGTTCTATGGCGCCCGCCAGCCAGCGAGACCGCAGTACCCGCGCCTCGTCCCACGGCTGGGCGGAGAGTTAGGAAAAGGAGATGGCCCGGCTATTGGCTAAAGTTGTGGCCCGTCGAGAGAGAGGTTGGATCGGCGATTCGGTTCGGCTCGGCTCGATCGCGCCCGTGGTGCACCCAGGCGAATAGTTTGAGACTACGAGATTTCTTGAGTTGTAGCCCTTGAGTTTCTGGTCGAGGCGGAGGATGATCGCGAGGAGTTCATCCGTCGGCTCTGAAGGATCGTAAGGGTGATCAAGGCCTCGAGAGGCAGTCTGTGACATTCGGTTCGCATCGGTGCGTGATACGCGATCGATTGGTTTGATTCATGGGAGTTATCGGGAAACCAGCGTCCCGGCTACTTGGGATGAGTTCTCGAGGCTTTTCTCACCCACTTCTTGCCTCGCGGATGAGAGGCGCGGTGATAGATTTTTCTTCTTTGGCGAGAGAGGGCGCCTTGTCGGGAGTACAATGTCGAGTTTGATTCATTGGCTCGATATGTCCCGGTATTAGTAGCGATTATGGAGGATAGGGTGCACGCTACGTCAGGGCTAGATGACTATATGGCGAGTCGTATGCGGGTGTTTCTCTTCGGCCGGGTATGGACGTTACCGCGTGCGAGCTCATGCTCTTGGATGTGAGGCGTAGAGATCGCCGGGTTGTGACGGCGGCGAAGAAGGCCGGGGCGGCGAAGTCGTTTGGTGGCTATCATGGTGGCGGCCTCGGCGGCGATCTGGGTGCACCACGGCCGGCTCGAGCACTCTGCCGTCCTCACGGCCCGAGATATTCGGCGAACCGGGGCGAGACTTGAACATCGAGCGGCGAGGTTACGGCGATCGGGACCACCCGCCGGTGTGGCGTCGGTAGATCCCGCCGGGAGTTGTGATGCGGGAGTTTGTTTGATTGTGGCGGCGGTCACTATGCGGCTGTCAGGCGAGGCGATCTTGATGGTAAGTCGACCCTACGAGTTCTTTCGCCGGTGCTTCATCTCCTCTGATTTACTCGCCCGGGCGAGGTACTCATGGGTCGGCCAGTCGCGGCAGTCGTGGCTCGGGTCCCGATTCTAGCGGTCCTCGAGAACGCATTTATGCTGTCGGTAAGCGGGATCGGAGGCCTCGCGATGTCGTCACGGTACTTTATCGGTTCACGGGTTTGATGTGTATGCTTTGATAGATCCGGGTTCTACTCTGTCTATATATCTCCCCTTGTTGCTAGTAGGATAGGGATAGAGCACGAGTCCATAGACCACTTTCGAGGTAGCTACGCGATGGGTGATTCGGTGGTAGCTCGGCGGGTATATAGAGCTTGTCTGTGACCATTCTGATCGTCGGACCCTGGCCGAGCTTGATAGAGTTGGAGATGATTGACCGGCGTGATCATGGGGATGGATTGGCTAGCTTCTTGCTACGCCAATGTAGGCTGAGAGAAAGTAATGCGGTTCGATTTCTGAGGCCAGGTTGTTGAGTGGGAGGGAACGCGGTATCGGCAGAGGTAGGTTTATTTCCTACCTCAAGGCTAGGAAGATAGTGCGAAGGGTATATCTACCATCTCGTTGGTGTTTGATCTTGAAGGCTGCGGTACCAGATTTTGATCGATTCGATGGTCGCGAGTTCCCAGGCGTGTTTCGGATGACCTCCGGGTATCCCTCACGAGAGGAGATCGAGTTTTGTATAGATGTGTTGCGGATACTCGGCTATTTCCATTCCGCCATCTGAATGGCTTTGCCGAGTTGAGAGAGTTGAAGGACGGTGAGGATTTGCGGGAGAAAGGGCTTCATCGGGCTAGTGTTTCTCCACGAGGCGCGGTATTGTTCGTAAAGAAGAAGGGCGGGGCAGCTGCGCATGTGTGTTGATTCTGACGGTGAACAAGGTGACCATTAAACGAATACCCGCTTCCCGAGATTGATGATTTGTTCGACGATTGCGAGTGCGAGATGTTTCTCGAGATTGATCTGCGATCGGGCTATCATCAGTGCGAGTCGAGAGGTGGATGTCCACAGGGCGTTCGGGACGTGCGGGCATTATGAGTTCGGTCATGTCTTTTGGGTTGACGATGCTCGTGGTATTCATGGATTTGATGAGCAGTGTTCAAACCATTTTGGACACGTTTGTGATAGTGTTCATTGATGATATCTTGGTTTATTCTCGCTCGGAAGCGAGGCATGCGGGCATTTGAGGCTATCTTGTGATTCTCGAGACCAGCGGTTATGCGCCAAGTTTTCCAAATGTGAGTTTTGGTTGACTTGATGGCGTTTCTTGGGCATATTATGGGTGATGGCATTCAGTGGAAGCGGCGAGATCGATCTGATCGAGACTTGGCCTGAACTCTTACTCGGCGAGAGGTTCGCGATTTTAGGCCTTGCGAGGATATTATCGGCGGTCGTGGAGAAGTTTGCTTCTATCTGCACCGTTGACTAGGCCCGGCTCGAAGCGGAGTTTGATGGTGATGCTTGTGGCGGGGTTTCGATTCTTTGAAAGAAGGCGGCGCCCGTTCTTACTCTTCCGGAGGTCGGATGGTTATATGCGTGTATTGTGATGCGTCGAGCATCGGGTTGGGATGTGTGTTGATGCGGCATGGCGGGGTTATAGCATATCGTCAACGGTGAAGAAACACGAGAGGAACTACCCGCGTGATTTGGAGTTAGCGGGTGTGATTTACGCTTTGAAGATGCGGAGGCACTATTTGTATGGGGATCACGTGGATATTTTTACGGACCACAAGAGCCTCCGGTATATCTTGACCAGAGGAGTGAACTTACGGCGAGCGGTGGTTAGAGTTGCTTAAGGATTACGATGTTGATATCTGTACCACGGGAAGGCGATGTTGTGGCGGATGCTCTTAGTCGTAGGTCGATGGGAGCCTATCGGATGTGCGGCTAGAGAGGAGGACATGGTTCGTGATTTGCATCGATTAGCGAGCCTTGGTGTCAGTTTGATTGATTACGATAGCGATGGGGTTAGAGTTCGTGAGGTTGCGAGTCTTCCGTCGTTGAGGAGGTGAAGAGCAGCGATTCGAGGATCGGCTTTGATTCGATATCGTGTCTGACTCTTACGTGAGAAAGGAGTCCTTTTGGTAGCACGATGGGGTGCTAAGGTTTGAGAAGCGGTGTGTTCGGATGTTTGAGGACTTGGCGGAGTTCTTGGGGAAGCACCACGGTAGCGCGTTACTCTATCCATCCGGTCGACCAAGATGTACCACGACGCCAGATCGTGTATTGGTGGGATGGCTTGAAGAGGGCGTTGCGAGTTAAGTAGCTCGGTGCCCTTGTTGTCGGCGGTGAAGGTAGAGCACGAGGCACAGTGGTTTATTCTGACGATTGAGATCCGACACGGAAGTGGGAGGTAATCAACATGGACTTCGTCACGGGATTACCTCGCCTTTCGGATGAGACATGATTCTATATGGGTTATCGTCGGCGGTGTGAAATCAGCCCACTTTCTTCCGTCGGGGCGACTTTTGGTGAGGATTATGCGGACTTTACATCAGAGATCGTCGGTGCATGGAGTCCCTACCCGATCATATCGACGAGAGCCCGGTTCTGGCTAACTGGAGAGTCGCTTCGAGAGGGTTTAGGGGCGGTGAGCACGATGCGCATTTCATCCGCAGCGACGGCGGGCGAGCGCACTATCGAACTCTTGAGATATCTTTGCGAGCATGTGTTATTGACCGATGGTAGTTGGGAGGATCATTTGCCTCTAGTTGAGTTCGCGTATAATAATAGCTACCACTCGGTATTGAGATGGCGCCTTATGAGGCCTTGTATGGGAGGAAGTGCGGTCGCCTATAGGTTGGTTCGATGTGGGCGAGTGCGGCTAGTGGGACGGTTGATACGACGATGGATAAGGTGAAGCTTATCGAGGCGGCTATTAATGACTCGAGTCGACATAAGTCGTATCACGGATCATCGTCGTCGGCATCTTGAGTTCGAGTTCATGATTGGGTTTTCCTAAAGGTGTCACCCATGAAGGGTGTGATGAGCCGGGAAGAAGGAAACTTCGGCCCAGTACATTGGGCGTTTTAGATTGTCGCGAGGTAGGCAAGGTTGCCTATGAGTTGAATCGGCGTCCGTCTGGAGGCGGTGCATCCGGTTTTCACGTATCTATCTTTGAGGAGATGTATCGGGGATCCATCTAGGGTACACCGATTGGCGATGTCGGTGGCCAGGGGTTATCGTATGAGAGATTCCATAGCGATAGTCGATCGTCGAGTTAGCGTCTGCGGACGGGGCGTGGCTTCGTCGAAGTCTTGTGGCGGAGCGAGCTCGAGGAAGAGATGGCGTGGGAAGCCAGGAGGACATGAGGCGAAGTATCCTCGCTATTCCCACACCTCCGGGTAATTCACTTTCCTACTTGTAAATTTTAGTTATCGTTTACGCCTAAGTGTTGTTACGTGGCGTGTGTGGCATTTCCAAGCTGTTTAAGTTATGAAGAATCTTATCGTTAAGCATCTTGGGAAGGAACATTCGGGACGAATGTTTCTAAGGGAGAATGTTATACCGTATTTCGGAGTATGTGCGTGGGAATATGTACAAAAGTCTAGCCTTAAGATAAGCCTTGGACGTTTTTATTTGTGCCTGACTCACTAAAAGAATCGTCCAGGAAGCGTTCCACGACTTTCGTAGGGTAAATTCGGCTATGCCATTTCTAATTTTGCGGATTTTTAGAGGCGAAACATTTTGGACCAGCGGGAGGCGACACTTGGCACCCTCCAATTGGTGGACTTGAATCGTCCATTGGGCGAAATTGGAGGAAACATTAGTACGTTTTTGTGCCTTGTGCACAAGTCGAGGAGTTGGTAGGATATTTGTGTGGAGTAAATCTTCACCTACACTTGCCTTGCACTTGTCTTAATCTTGGCCATTGGTTGGCCACTTCTTGACCTATAAATACCCCCTTAGAGATGAAGAGTTCTTCGTCCACAAATCTTTCAAGTCTTGAAAATCCTCTCCTCTCCCTTTGTAGCCTTTTAGTCCAAACCCCTCCCCTAACTTGAAGGCCCTTGGCGAATACCCCTAGCCTAGCCAAAATCTACTCCCTCCCTTGGTAGAAAAGTTGCCTTCTTGTATTGTTATAATGCCCAAATACCTAGCCCAAATACCTTAGTACTTAGTAGAAGTTGTGAAGAACTTCTAAGGTTTCCTTGGAGCATACAACTTAGGAGCAAAACCTTGCTCAGTGCGACTTTCTAGGATATTATTGGGCTTCTTGAGGTAACTAATCCTAACCCTCTTTTGAATTAGAGAATACATCTTGTAGTAGTATTAGAATAAGTATTAAATACTTAGAAGAATATCACGAATAGAATTGAGCTGTTACCACGATGAAGGGTTTAAAGAAGAATAATCAAGCTGCTTACATGGAATTTGTTTTCCTGATGAACTTATATAGCTCAGGGTAGGAAGTCTTGACTTTCCATAGAATTGTGAACCCTCTGTTTAGAATGACCTTGAGTAGTCTTTGATAGATGTCTGTGACTATTATGGTGACTCTGCTTGCGACATATTGACTTGGCGGTGGTTTTATTTGAGAAGGTATGTGATTCTTCCTAAAGCATGATATTTTACAATATATATAGTGCGGTGAGCGTATATGTGTTAGCGAATAATAACTACGGCAATGTATTTGACTTAAGCTTTGAATAACACTTACGGCAATGCCTGGCTTAAGCACGAATAACACTTACTGATGCCTGCGGCTTAAGCTTTGAATAATAAAGATCGAAAGCATTTCAAAAGAATCTTGAATCATTTTTAATGAAGAGAACTAATTGGTTTTAAGCGAAGCTTAAGAGTTATACTAGCTTTATGGGAAGTTAAGTATAACCATTTAAGATTGATAAAAGAAAGCAGTTTGCCTATGTGTTTATAACAGACTTATATTGAATTGTGAAAAGAATAATAAGATGGTTTGATAAGTAGACATGATATGATGCTATGTGTGTTAGTGTCTTGTAAGCGTTTGTGTAAAAAGTATTCTTGTTGTGCTTATGTTGTTTAACGATAAATGTTAGGTTAGTGTAACATCACTCACCTCTTGACATGTCAGGGGTTAAGGCGCCTCCGTCGGGGGTAGACTCGGCGATGCAGGACCGTGATTGAGAATACCTCATGCGGGTCCAAGGACCTATGCGAACTCTGGGAGTTCGAGTTAGTGTGCGGGGTTATACCTCATGCGGTCTATGTGGCCGTGCGGACTACGAGTCGGGGCGATGCCGAGGAGTAGCTACCCTCGATGCGGGGTTATATACCATATGCTTGCCTATGTGATTGGCATATGCGTACTACTGAAGTCTAGGATTAGGCTTGCATGGTGATACTACGCGCAATTGGCCTGCTTGATCATTAGCGACCTAGAAAAGACACATTACGATTTACCTATTGCTGCTCTTGTTTATGATGTGGCACTATATGCGGTTTCCTTGGTTGTTTCATACATCTTTGCTTGTTTTTAAAATGATATCTTTCATTTAAGTATTTCTGATTTCATATACTTAGTACTGTTATGCTTGACCTCCTTGAGGAGCTGCGTTCATGCGCGGTAAGCGGCAGTGCTAGATCCACGTCCTTAGGATCTCTACGTTGGTGTGGGAGCTCCGTCTTTTAGGAGGCTCTGCTTTTGGGTATGATCTCACTGTTGTAGATAGTTTTATGCGATCGAGGGTATGGCGGGCCTGTCGCCATAGTTGTATATTTCCTTAAGTGCATGAGTCATGTATTTATGCGATTAGTCGGATGTAGCGCTAAACCATGTTTATATATATATGCGAAAGCGATGTTTTCTCGCATAAGCGTGTCTTATTTTATAAAGCTGTTTCATGTCTTGCTTTATATTTTAAGATTACTCGATGTATGACTACTTGGGTGCCGGTGAGGCACGATCCACGAACCGGGCAGTCGTGACAATATTAGCAAGCATGAGGTATATATTATGAAGTTTGATAAGTATATTGACTATTGGAACCCTAATCCGAAAACTAGTATGTTTAGCCCTTGAGATTACAATTCAATTTGATTATTAGTTTAAGTCGTCACATGTTATATAAAGAAGGTGTCACGACCCGTTCCGGGGCCCGTGACTGGTGCCTTACCCCGGGCACCCTAGTGATACAACATCAGAGTAATCAGCGGAACATAAAGACAATACATGAAACCAATGTAATAAGGCGGTGAAATAAGAAGGCAGGCTAACCAAGCGATTCCGTCGGTATATATAAATAACAATTTGAGCGATTACATCCCTTTCTACCACTCTGCCCATGCGGTACTACGGACCTCTAGAATGATATGACAACAACGGCGGGATAGGGCCGTCATACCCTGAATGTAGCACCTACAATCAGCGGGGCAATACGAGATAAGCCTCGGAGGAACGGAGCTTCCCAACTGACTGTGACCACTAAGGCGAGGATCAGCGGCGGTGTACCTTTACTGCGGCATGAGCGGCCCCGAAGGAGGTCGATCTGGCGGTACCAAGTATGTGAAACATGAAGATCGTAAATGAAATCATAGTAGTCTATAAGCGGGAGACATGTATGATAGCAAACTACGATTCGCGATAAATAGCGATCATGTCTGAGTCGGGGACTCGCGCCCTCAAAGTCATCACTCGATATAACAATGGGTCTCACGCCCGCAACATCAATCATGCGTGGAATACCTTCCTCGCTGCGGCGATCAATGATAGAAAAGCACCAAGGAATACACATGAAGCGGGTCCCACGTGTCCAAATAAAGCGATGCAGGTAAATGCGAAGGCATGGCGGACTACTAACACCAGCAGTACTAACAAGGTCATAAAGCGTATCATGATATCTGTCTAGGCCGTCACATGATCAAAGGCGGTCGCTCGCCCGCAATATCAAATGTGCGCGTCTAGCCACAGAACTCCGCGACTCGCGTAGGCCAATCTCATAGGCCCGCGTGAGTATAACCCGTCGGTGGCTACTCCCGGCGTCGTCCTGGACTCGCGATCCGCGTAGCCACATAGTCCGCGTGACCATAAAGGCCGCACACTAACTGGAACTCGTAGCTCGCGCATAGGCCGGGACCGCGTGAGGTATTCTCGAATCATGGTCCCGAACACGCTGAGTCTACCCGCGTCGGAGGCGGCAACCTCGGAAACACGGTGAGTGGTATAATACCAACATAACGGTTTATCGTTTAAACAACATAAGCACAATCAAGGAAAACCGCTTTACACAAACATCACGAATACTAACACGTAGCATCCTAATATGATTACTTATCAAATCAACATGAAGGTATTACAAGGCTATCACAAACCAATACAATCAAGTTATTCACACATAAGGTACTTTCTACTATATGATTAACGAGATCGGGTTTTATCCCCAAAGTACTTTATACAATAACTCTTTAAAGATATGTTACTTTCACAAAAGTCACACAATACCGTAGTATATAACAATAGAGTGATTATCTTTTGCGATGAAATCAAAACACTTCTCTTTGTAAAACCAAGTAACAACGTTCTTTTCAAGCGTCGAGTTTGCCAAATTTCAAATGTTCACGTTTCTTATTTTAGAAAGGTTTAGTAGTTCTAGCCTTATTCATTTAAGAATATAATTCTCTTTTAAACCATCGAGAAACATAAGCCTTATGTGTGAGTAGGATATTCTTGTTTATAACAATCTTATTACTGACCATGACACAGGAAATATCATTTTGTCTCATCTTAGCCATGCGGATGGAAGTTTCTCTTGGTTTTAATAATACTTAATCTATCAAAACATTTCCTTTTTTAACTGCGGTGGTTTTTCGATACACGTTACGATTTCGAAATCGATAAAACATTCTTAAGCGTTATACCTAACTTCCCGTAAAGCTAGTATAACTCTTAAGTTTTCAAAAACCAAGTATTACTCTTCTTTCAAAATGATTCAAAAATCTTTTGAAATACTTCAAGTTCTTTATTATCACAAAACCCATGATTATAGTTCAAATCGATTACCTTTTTAAAACCACAAGTATTTTCTTACCTACGTAAAGTTATAATCAACTTCCCATAAAGCGGTTATAACACTTTATGTTTTAGACAATCAAATACATTTAACACATGTCGTCTCTGTACTACATAGTTACACATATATCATGCTAGAAGAGATAGGAAGAGGTTCACATACCTCGCGGCAGTATCGACTAATAGCAAGCGCTCAGTACTTCCAAGTCGGCTACTCCTTAAGCCAAGTAGATCGCGCCACGTAGTACTTGACCTATAAGGCCACAAGGCTCTTATTAACATCTAGATCTCTTTGTAGAACATTCTACGAGAAAATTGGCGACACCTCCCCATGGCAGCGTAAATCTCCTCTATCGGGTAGGCTTGCCAACCGGGGAGAGAGGGTTATCTGACTAATCGGGCGTGCACAATTCTACCTCACGAAAAGCTACACAAGTCTCATGTCTGATCCATGTAATTCTGATTCGATACTCTTCTTTCGAAAAGTTTCTTATTATTGGGCTTAAGTCAAAAGACATTGCGATAACAACGTTCGATTCTATATATAGTATACTTCAACTATATAGTCTAACAATCATGTAATTTCCAATTACAATAGAGGACAAGATATTTACCTCGATAAGCCTATAATTATCAGTATAAAGTCGATCACGAGCAGCGTTTGGCTCGACTCAGTGCGCTCGACCGCTCTAAACCGCCCTTAGAAGTTCTAACCAACCTACATACTACTCAACTAACCATGGAGATTTTCCTTAGGGTTTCAGTTTGGTGGTGACGGGAAGTATAATAGTATAAGCGGGCTTTTGTATAGGTATAACCTTAGAATACTACAAGGTATCTGGCTAAGGTAATTTGGGCATTATAACAATACTTTGAGAGTATTTCTACGAGGGGGTGTATACCCATGGCCTACCAGCTAGGGGATTCGGCGAGGGGAAAGAACTCGGCCACAAGGCCTTCTCGAAGGGGAGGGTGGGACGAAAAAACTACCTGAGGGAAGGGAGGATTTTAACACTTAGGAATTTTAGGAATGGATGAAGAAGTCTTCCAAAGGGGTATTTATAGTACAAGCCAAGGCCAACCAATGGCGAGATCTAGCCAAGTGCTATGCAAGTGTAGGGCCTAGATCATGCCAAGTGCACCTTATCCATCTACCCACAAAATATCCTACCAACTACTTGACAAAAGCCAAGCAATTCGTCCACTCTACGCCACAGATGAGAGGGTGCCAAGTGGCGCCCTCTTGTTGGTCCAAAATGTTTCGTCTCTCGGAAAAATCCGCAAAATTAAAAATGACATAGCGGAATTTTCCTACGAAAAGTGGAAAGCGTTTAAGTCAACGACTCTCTAGCAAGTGTTGTGCACAAAAACAATTCGGCCAAGCCTTATTCTTAAGTTCAAATTTTCTACGTACGTCCTTACGTACATACTCTGGAAATACGGGGTATAACAGAAGGAATTGTAGTTGTTGAAGTTGTTTATGACTATATAACATGTTAGACCTAAGAACTTGGATTGAAAAAGAATAGGAAAGGACTTTGTGTTGTTATACATATTAGCCGAGAATGGCTTTGGATATTAAACTACTTGGTATTAATTGTGGGGCAGAATTTTACACGTATTGTAAGACGTGTAATCCCCTTTGATTGGTTGATGTATTGAGTCTTAAATGTGGCATGTTGGTTATTGATTATCGGGCCTTGAAAAGGTGGAAAAGTATGTAGAAACAAAGGAGGTGCTGCCCAATTTTCCGTATAATAAGAGGTTGTATACCTATTCTACGTTAGAAGCTAGAAGTTGATAGTCGTGTTGTGGCCATTATAGGTTGACAATTCTACGTGCGGCGTATTCAACTTAGCTTGTGGATTAAGCCGAAAAGGTATGTGAACCATCTCATAACTTACAGCATGATTCCTTATGATAAAGAAAGTAAATCCTACTCCTTAAATGATTCATTCCTTGATTGTACTTGGATTGCCTAATATAGAAGTTGTTCTATATACTTCCTTGATTGTACTTTGGATGATTAAGTTGTAAGTTGTTATAATCCATTCCCTTAATGAAGTTTGGATTCTCAAAAGTGAAAGTGTTTTACTTGAAGTACTTAGAGTCTTAAAAAGGAAGTGGTTTCCAAATCTTTTGGCTAGTGCCTTAGTTCCAAATCCTAAAGGTTGTTATAATGACTTTAGGAGAGTCAAAGGAGTGATTTACTTAATTGATGTAAAAGAGGAGAAATGACATGATTTAAAGAGAAGTAACTTGTTTTAAAGGTGTGAGTTACTTGGGATTTAAAAGTATAAGAAACTTGATTTCTAAAGATTAAGAGACTTGAAGTATTTTGAAAGTTAAGGAACTTGATTTGAAAGTATGTGATACTTGGTTTTAAAAGTATAAGTCTCTTGGATAAAAAAAAGAATAAATTTAACCATAAAGAGTTATAACGGCTTTATGGGAAGTTAGTTATAACGGCTTTATGGAAGGTTAAGAAAATTATCTATTTTGATTGATAGGCATGAGTTGCCTAGGTTGTGAAATTTAAAGTTACTTAGTTTCAAAGCCTTGAAATGAATTTCTAAAGGTGTAGTAACTTATTTTGAAAAATAGACATGCCTTGATACTACGAGTGTTAGTATCTTGGGGCTTTGAATAAAAACGAGTCTTTTGAAAAGAATGGACGTACATAGTACTTTGTCTTGTTAAATGAGAATTATTCTATTTGTTCCTTGATATTACTTTGACTTGTTAAATGAGAATTATTTTATTTGTGCCTTGATAGTACTTTGGCTTGTTAAATGAGAATTATTCTATTTGTGCCATGATAGTACTTTGGCTTGTTAAATGAGAATTATTCTATTTTGTGCCTTGATAGTACTTTGGCTAGCTTAAATAAGGATTTTCTCTTGGTTTATGTAAAAAGGAAAGACATGGTAATTGTCTTGGTTTATGTAAAAAGGAAAGGCATGGTAATTGTTTTGGTTTATGTAAAAAGGAAAGGCATGGTAATTGTCTTGGTTTATGTAAAAAAGGAAAGGCATGGTAATTGTCTTGGTTTGTATAAAGGCATGGTATTGTCTTGGTTTATGTGAAAAAGAAAAGGCATGGTGTTGTCTTGGTTTACTTGCATATGGGTTGCTCATAGAGATATTCGTGCAAGTGTCATATTTCCACATCTCCGTGTCCCTCCATAAAGGGCCGGCAACTTGTTTCAAGGATATCATGGGGTAGCTCCCCATGGTGGTGAGTGGTACACACTCACGGCGGGTCGGTATTTGACTCGGGCAGGTTAAATTCCCGGGATATATATAAGCCATGGATTAGCTATCCGTGATGCGTGTATCGTGTACCGATGACTCATTGCGGGTCCACATAACCTATGAGGGTGAAATAGTCCCTTGCGGGTGAAATAGTCCTATGATAGGTTGCATTATAACACAGAGGGTGGTTGACCCTAGCAGCGCACGACGCCCGTGTTTTGAAACGGTAGTGATTTCATTAATGAAAGGGTGCAGTGTTTATGACTTAAAGTGGAACAGTTGGTCTCATTGTTAAAAGCATAACTTAAAAGATAAAAAGGATTGCATTACTCTCATTATTGCAAGGTTTAGTGTGCTTACTGATGTTATATTATATCATGGACTGCCGGCAGTGAGGAAGGATTCCACGGGCATGATTGATATTTTGGGCGTGAGACCCATAGTTATATTTGAGTAATGACTTTGAGGGCATGCGTCCCTGACTTGATATGACTGCTTATGTATTGTGTATTGTAGTTTGGCTATCATACATGTCTCTGATTTTGTATGGCGATATGATTTAATTCTGATATTCTTGTTTCAAATACTTGGTACATTTTTCGCACTGACCTCCTTCGGGGGGCTGCATTCATGCTGTAGGTTTAGGTACGCAGTTTGGTGATCTGCAGGTGTAGAACCCTGCTTAGAGTTTTTGGATAGCTCTATCTGTTAAGGAGTTCATCATTTTGGTATAGATCCTTCAGTACAGGCTTTTGTACAGTTATGGGTACGGCGGGGCCTTGTCCCGTCATAGTTCAGTAAAACTCTTAGAGGTCTGTATTCATATGTGGGATTGGACTCATGTACAGTGTAGTACCATTTATTATGTATATTATGTGGCAGCCTTGTCGGCTTTTCCCTTGCATGTTCGTTGGTTTTAAAAGAAAAAAAATGAGGTGTCATTTAATTCCGCGATTTACTTGTGTCAGTTAGGTAGAAGGGTGCCCAGGTAGGGCACCAGTCACGGGCCTGGGGTTCGTGGCGTGACAAGTTCGTCCTCGGAATGTCTACAGACCGTGTCTAGTAGAGTCTTGTGTATGGGTATGTTGTGCACCATGCTTATACGCAGGAGGCTGCTAGACATTTAGGATGTCATCTTTTCTTCTTACTCTAAGATCGTGCGATAGAGCTATGTTATTAGGATAATCCCTCTCTAACGAAGTATTGTGTTTTCAGCTATGCCTCCAAAGAAAGCGACAGCGGCCCAGAAGGGAATATATGGACTTTGTATATAGGTTGGTAAGATTGTTGTATAGTTGGTGTGATGATGATGTGCATATATACGAACATATTTATTAGGGACATGTGTGTGTTGTCTGAAGTGATTATGGGTTATCATGAGTTGTTTAAGCTTTAGTAATTGTTTGGAAGGTATGTTACAATTTCGATAACCCCGGTTACTGAAAAAAATGATGACTTCAGTCAGTTGATACTCGTAGCCAATAGATGAGCGATTTATACCTCGATTATTGATATGCCAGAAGGGTAACATGACTTTGAGATTATGAGAAGTTATAACACTCATATACAGGGAAATAATGTAAGCTTGGGACGCGGAATATCTGAGAATCTTAGAATGTTAGATAACCGTTGAGACCATAGATATGCCTTGAATATGGTATTTGACGCTTAATCTTGTTGAAATATATGGTATGTGATGATTGTGAGTTATGAATAACATCTAAATGCTTCTTCTTAAAACTATGTTGACTTGGGTTATTGAATTATGGATGCTTTGGAAGCTCATGGAATTTGGTATTTGCTACATGATTACACATTAGAGTAATCAAGAAATAAATGGATTGTGTATGGAATGATAAGATTATTGTACTACTTTATATTATGAAGAGATGAATATGTTTTTATGATCTAATGTGGTATGAAATATAATAGTTGTGATTATTCCTTGGTGTGCCTTATGTCCATGTGAAATGAATATGGGTATATGACCTAAGAAAATGCATATGGTTATATTGGTGTTGTGTTGGTCCTAAATTGTTACACCCCGTAAGTCCAGGACATGTATAAGAGAATAGACGCGAGAACACAAGACTTGAAATTGGTACGAAAGGAAGAATTGTTTTTCCGACGGAAAATCTTCCGAACGTCGGAAAGCAAAAATGTTCGTTGATGAGAATTGGATTCTCAAAATGCATTATTTGAAAAATATGGAACTTATTAGCATTATGGAGATTTATTTTTACGGATTTGGTCATGTGGGACCCACCCGAGGAATTTTACGTTTTGTGGGGGCCACGAGGGTTACGGAATTTTATGGACAAATGGGAGGGCGACACGTGGCACCTCCCCCCACATGGTCTTGGACGATTTAATGCAAGGGTAGAATGGTCATTGACCATGGTAGATGAACAAGTCTTCAAAGCTTGAGATTGTTGACTTGTCAACTTGTCCACTTGGCTAATTATCCAAGTGTTCTTCATCCTAGCCACACATATGTTGATATCTTGACCCTCCATTGTGTTATATATACACTACACTAGTGCAAGACTTGTCTTCAACACTTAGAAAAATTAGAGAACCTTGTTCTTGAAAGAAAGGCTCTCGGGTTCACCACATTTCTCACACAAAAATTTTGTAGTTTTGATCCATTATTCACAAGACTTTAACCCAAGGTCCCTAAGGGTATTGTAAGTATATCTCAATAGAAAGATTTCGGAAAAACGACATTTTCACATTAGTCGCAAAGCGAAAACCTAAGTCGTTTTCCCAAGTTTGGATTGGAAATGGAAGAGAAGTTGGTTGTGAACTTCTAAAGGCTTCAAATAGCGGATTGGAGCGTAAAGGAAAGGAGTTAAGAATTGCTAAGGTGCGACTTTGAATCTTGGAAATTATAAGGGCTTATAAAAGGTAACAAATCTTGTCGTTTTAGCAATTAAAGATTACTTATCATTGTAGTTATGGATATTAGCAAGCATGAGGTATATAGTATGAAGTTTGATAAGTATATTGGTTATTGGAACCCTAATACGAAAACTAGCATGTTTAGCCTTAAGATTACAATTCAATTTGATTATTAGTATAAGTCGTCACATGTTATATAAAGAAGGAAATTGTAGTTGTTGAAGTTGTCTATGACTATATAACATGTTAGACTTAGCTTGTGGATTAAGCCGAAAAGGTGTGTGAACCATCTCCTCTTCTTCTAGCATGATTCCTTATGGTAAAGTAAGTAAGTCCTACTCCTTAAATGATCCATTCCTTGGTTGTACTTGGATTGCCTAATATAGAATTTGTTCTATATACTTCCTTGATTGTACGTTGATGTTTAAATTGTAAGTTGTTATAATCCATTTCCTTAATGAAGTTTGGATTATCAAAGGTGAAAATATTTTACTTAAAGTACATATAGTCTTGAAAAGGAAGTGGTTTCCAAATCTTTTGGCTAGTGCCTTAGTTCCAAAACCTAAAGGTTGTTAAAATGACTCTAGGGGAGTCAAAGGAGTGATTTACTTAATTGATTTAAAAAGAGGAGAAATGACATGATTTAAAGTTAAGGGACTTGAAGTATTTTGAAAGTTAAGAAACTTGGTTTCCAAAGATTAAGAGACTTGAAGTATTTTGAAAGTTAAGAAACTTGATTTGAAAGTATGTGATACTTGGTTTTAAAAGTATAAGTCTCTTGGATATAAAAAGAATAAATTTTTCTAAAACCATAAAGGGTTATAACGGCTTTATGGGAAGTTGGTTATAACGGCTTTATGGAAGGTTAAGAGAGTTGTCTATTTTGGTTGATAGGCATGAGTTGCCTAGATTGTAAAAATTAAAGTTACTTGGTTTCAAGCTTGAAATGAATTTCCAAAAGGGTAGTAACTTATTTTGAAAAATAGACATGCCTTGATACTACGGGTGTTAGTATCTTGGGGTTTTACATAAAAAGGAGTCTTTTGAAAAGAATGTACGTACGTAGTACTTTGACTTGTTTAAATGAGAATTTTTCCATTTGTGCCTTGATAGTACTTTGGCTTGTTTAAATGTGAATTATTCTATGTGTGCCTTGATAATTACTTTGGCTCGCTTAAATAAGGATTTCTCTTGGTTTATGTAAAAAGAAGGCATGGTAATTGTCTTGGTTTATGTGAAAAGAAGGCATGGTAATAGTCTTGGTTTGTGTAAAGGCATGGTATTGTCTTGGCTTATGACAAAAAGAAAGGCATGGTAATTGTCTTGATTTGTGTAAAGGCATGGTTTTGCCTTGGTTTGCTTGCATATGGGTTGCTCATATAGACATTCGTGCAAGTGTCATATTTCCACATCTCCGCGTCCCTCCATAAAGGGCCGACAACTTGTTTCAATGATACCATGGGTTAGCTCCCCATGGGGTGAGTGGTACACACTCACAGCGGGTCGGTATTTGACTCGGGCGGGTTAAATTCCCGGGATATATATAAGCCATGGATTAGCTATCCGTGATGCGAGTATCGTGTACCGATCACTCATTGCGGGTCCTCATGACCTAAGCGGGTGAAATAGTCCCTTGCGTGTGAAATAGTCCTATGATAGGTTGACTTATACACAGAGGGTGGTTGACCACGCATTGGTACGGCGCCCGTGTTTTGAAAGCGGTAGTGATTTCATTAATGAAAAGGTGCGGTGTGTTTATGACTTAAGGTGGAACAATTTGATACGGTAGGCTCGGTGGATAGCTTCGCACTTGCCCGGTCATATCTCGTGGCGGCAGTGGATCTTGTAGTTAGCTTCGTACTTGCCGGTCGATTGATGACACAGTGAATCTGTAGTTGGCTTTCGTACTTGCCCCGGTCGTTTTATGATGCAGGCTGGATCTGGTGGTTTGTTTTCCTACTTGGCATCTGATTTTAGGACACATGTGGGACTTGGTGTTCATGTATGCTTATCTGGTGTTATATTATATCATGGACTACCGACAGTGAGGAAGGATTCCACGGGCATAATTGATATTATGGGCGTGAGACCCATGGTTATATTTGAGTAATGACTTTGAGGGCATGCATCCCTGACTTGATGTGACTGTTTATGTATTATGTACTGTTGTTTGGCTATCATACATGTCTCATGTTTTGTATAGACTGTTATGATTTTATTACAGTATTTTTCAGTTCACATACTTGGTACATTCTTCGTACTGACCTCCTTCGGGGGGCTGCGTTCATCTGCCGAGTTTAGGTCTTGATTTGGTGATCTGCAGTGTAGGACCTGCTCGAGTTTTGGATAACTCCATACATTGAGTTTATCATTTTGGTATACATCCTTGATGAGCTTTTGTACAATTATGAATCTGGCGGGGCCTTGTCGTCGTGTTTCGATAAAACTCTTAGAAGTGCGTATTCATATGTGGGATTGCACTCGTATGCGGTGTAGTGTATTTTGATTATGTATATTATATGGCGGCGCTTGTCGGCTTTGCCACTTGCGTCGTTGGTATTGATAAAAAAAGAGGTGTTATTTAAGTTCGCGATTTACTTGTGTCGATCGGTAGAAGGTACCGGGTAGGGCACGATCCGGGCACGAGGTTCGGGCGTGACAGTGGTATCAAGCGATCGATCCTCGGAATGTCTGAGGCCGTGTCTAGTAGAGTCTTGATTATCGGTGTGTTGCGCGCCACACCCATAAGCATGAGAGGCTACTGACATTTAGGAGTTAGTTTCTATTCTTCTTACTCTGAGATCGTGCCATAGAGCTGTGTTAGTAAGATAATTCCTCTCTGACATATTTTTTTGTATTCTGGTATGCCTCGAGGAGAACCTTGATGCCGAAGGAAAAGGAGTATGAGCTACCAGTCAGACTCAGAGAGTTGATAGGGCTTATGCCAAGGGTATGCCGGATATTGTGCCGCAGTCGGCGAGTTCTTCTGCGTCAGGTTTTGAGGCCCCAACACCAGAGCCTCCAGTTTCTCAATTAGGAGAAGACTATAGGGTCATGAGGGAAGCAGTTATGTTATTGACCAACATAGCGGTGCTACAATTTCATCAGCAGGAGGTTATTCGGCGATGCAGGCAGTGTCTGAGGGTAGAGGGCCAACGCGGAAATCAGCGTAAGAGGGCTAGACCGGTTGGTTATCCCGGTGAGTTTTTGGACGAGCAGCCCCAGCAGCGAGTGAAATATTTGTCCCAGCCTACCCAGTACATACCCCCGCAGCTCACAAGTGGGAGATTGGACCCCACAAGGTATTTAGGAGCCGGTCCGAGCTCCAGGGTTCGAAGTTCTCAGAGGAGCAGAGGATTTTCTCAGTCGAGGCCACCTATTACTCAGTGTGTCCGATGTAGTAAGCGTCATATGGGGAAATGTTGTTATGGCACAGGTGTTTGTTTTTATTGTGGTGGTCCGGGCCATATACTGAGGGTATGTCCTTTTAGAAGGAGCACCGGTGAGGTGGCTCAGCCTATGAGGCCGATGGTTGGTTCCCTTTCCTCTACAGCTGTGCGACCCCCAGGGCAGGGTGTTCATATGTCAGCCAGCCGTGGAAGAGGGCAGGGTGGAGTTTATAGTTCTGGCGGTCCTTCGAACCGCATAGATGACGTGACTACTGGGCAGGATCAGGAGGCAACATCGCATGGGGTTACAGGTATATTTCGATTCTTTTGAATCATACGTGCATTGATAGAGTCAGATTTTTCCCTAGAGTATATGTTTTCCCTTTATTGCTAGTAGTTGTAAAGTGATAGTACCACCAGAGGTAGAGATACTTTGATTAGTAAAGTGAAAAGTGAAGAATGTTGACAAGGATGATAAAGTGAATGGAGACTATAGTTATGTAGGGTTCTGATTGCAATTACGCGTAAGTGTAAGGCCGATGGGAATGATGTCTGATGAAATACTTGCCTGTGTGGAACCTCTAATGAATATGGGGATAGGGTAAGAAGTACCTTGAGATAAGAGAGAGAGATTTATTTCAGACTACGAATGAGAGGTTAAGTGTGAAGATGGGTCGGGTTATGGACTCATTTCGGGTCAACCGGTAGTATGGGATGGGGTGATGTCAGTTGGTTATGGTCTCGCTATGTGATAGGGTCCCGAGGATGCAAGGCCCAAGTCTAGTTAATCGTTATGCGAGTTTGTGGGCGCGTTCCACGGGTTTCCAGTCGTGAGGGCCGAGAAGGGCCTTAACTGAAATGCAAGTAGCAAAATGGCCAAGTTTGGATGGTAACTCAAAGGATTGGAAAACAGAAACAATATTTGAGATTTTGTACGTTTACTAAATAAGTTTGGAAGTACGAGAAAGTATGACAAGTAAGAAAAGGAATGAACAAAGGTTAAAGAACTATAGTGGTTATAGTTAAAGAGTAATGAAGGTGCGTAGAAAATTCCTTTTAGGCCATGAGTGGAGGTTAATTGTGATGATACACCTTAGGTTAAGTAAAACTGTCATAGGTGCTCGTGATTGAGGTGCTACTAGTATTAGAGTTTACACGGTTGGTAAACTAAGCTAGGCAGACTATAGATTCATGTCCCAACTAGTTTGGTGACTAAGTGAGACAGAGAAGGGGGAGTAACACGGGGGGAACACGTCAGTTAGCTGAGCGGGAGTCCGACTGAAGGATTCAGGTAGTGCTAACTCCCAAGACATAGATACAGCAGGACCATCCCTAGTACGGGAAAAAGAAAGGAACCTCTAGAAGATTCCGTTTTTGATAAGACTGTAACCTTTGAATTTTTTGAGGAGGGACCGTGGATGGAAGGTCTATTGATATGTTTACGTATGTTATATGGTGTCCATGTGTGGCATCGTTGGTCTTGTGGTGTATTGATTGATAGGCATAGTATAGAGACTGTGCCGGAGTTTGTATGGCTTGACAACCGACTAAGAACAGTCGAGGACGAATGTTTCTAAGGGGATAATGTTACACCCATAAGTCCGGGACATGTATAAGAGAATAGGCGAGAACACAAGACTTGAAATTAGTGCGAAAGGAAGAATTGTTTTTAAGCGGAAAATCTTAGAACGTCGGAAAGGAAAAATGTTCGTTGATGAGAATTGGATTCTCAAAATGCATTATTTGAAGAATATGGCACTTATTAGCATTAAGGAGATTTATTTTTACGGATTTGGTCATGTAGGGCCCACCCGAGGAATTTTACGTTTTGTGGGGACCACGGCGGTTTACAATATTTTATGGGCGAATGGGAGGGTGACACGTGGAACCTCCCCACGTGGTCTTGGGCGATTTAATGCAAGGGTAAAATGGTCATTGACCGTGGTAGATGAACAAGTCTTGAAGCTTGATATTGTTGACTTGTCAACTTGTCCATGGCTAATTATCCAAGTGTTCTTCATCCTAGCCACACATATGTTGATATCTTGACCCTCATTGTGTTATATATACACTACACTAGTGCAATACTTGTCTTTAACACTTAGAAAAATTAGAACCTTGTTCTTGAAAGAAAGGCTCTCGAGTTCACCACATTTCTCACACAAAAATTTTGTAGTTTTGATCCATTATTCACAAGACTTTAATCAAAGGTCCCTAACGGTATTTTAAGGATATCTCGATAGAAAGATTTGGAAAAAGCAGCGTTTTCACGTTAGTCGCAAGGCGAAAACCTAAGTCGTTTTCACAAGTTTGGATTGGAAATGGAAGAGAAGTTGGTTGTGAACATCTAAAGGCTTCAAATAGGAGCGTAAAGGAAAGGAGCTAAGAATTGTTAAGGAGCGACTTTGAAACTTGGAAATTATAAGGGCTTATAAAAGGTAACAAATCTTGTCGTTTTAGCAATTAAAGATTAATTATCATTGTAGTTATGGATATTAGCAAGCATGAGGTATATAGTATGAAGTTTGATAAGTGTATTGGCTATTGGAACCCTAATCCGAAAACTAGAATGTTTAGCCTTAAGATTACAATTCAATTTTATTATTAGTATAAGTCGTCACATGTTATATAAAGAAGGAAATTGTAGTTGTTGAAGTTGTCTATGACTATATAACATGTTAGACCTAAGAACTTGGATTGAAAAAGAGTTGGAAAGGACTTGTGTTGTTGTAAATGTTGGCCGAAAATGGCTTTGGATATTGAACTACTTAGTATGAATTGTGGGGCAGAATTTTACACGTATTGTAAGGCGTGTAATCCCCTTTTATTGGTTGTTGTATTGAGCCTTAAATGTGGCATGTTGGTTATTGATTATCGGGCCTTGAAAAAGGTGGAAAAGTATTGTCACGACCCGTTCTGGGGCCCATGACTGGTGCCTTACCCGGGCACCCAAGTAGTCATACATCAGAGAAATCAGCGGAATATAAAACAAACAGATATGAAACAAGAGAAAAGATAATAAAACAGGCCAACCAAAACGGTTGCCTTCTTGCATATATATACAGAATTTTTTTGAACAATTACATCCTTTACAACCCTGCCCACAACAGTACTACAGACCTCTAAGAATGTAACAACACCTATGACGGGACAGGGCCACATACCCAGAATGTACAAGAACCTACAACTCGTGGAAGCATGCAAAAGATAAGCCTCGGAAAGCGGAGCTTCCCAATCTGTTGACTGTGATCCTATGGCGAGGATCAACAACCATTATCTGAGACTGCGGCGTGAGCAGCCCGAAGGAGTCGATCAACAGTACCAAGTATGTGGCGAAAAATATTGTAAATGAAATCATAACGATCTAAAATAAAGCAGAGACATGTATGATAACAAAACTACGATTCGCAACATAAAAGCAGTCATGTCAAGTCGGGGACTCACGCCTCAAAGTCATCCCTCGTGCGTGGAACTCCTTCCTCACCGCGATCTAGGTATAAATCGTGTGATCGTATAACATGTCTCGGCCCATCCATGGGACTCGAGGTGGAATCGTGTGGAATACGTGTCTCGGCCCATCTCATGGGACTCGATAGAATCGTATGGAATACATGTCTCGGCCCGTCTCGTGGGACTCGATAGGAATCGCGTGTCTCGGCCCATCTCATGGGACTCGATGGGTATCGCGCGTGTCTCGGCCCATCTCATGGGACTCGATAGGTATCGCGCGTGTCTCGCCCATCTCATGGGACTCGATGGGTATCGCACGCGTGTCTCGGCCCATCTCATGGGACTCGATAGGTATCACACATGTCTCGGCCCATCTCGTGGGACTCGACAGGAATCGTACATGTCTCGGCCCATCTCATGGGACTCGAGGTGGAATCGCATGGAATACATTCGGTTCATCCCATGAACGCGGTGTCGTGTGAAATACATTCTCGGTTCATCCCGTGAGCGCGGTATAAATTGACCGTAACATTTAAACGCTCTTTTAAGGCATTAAGATAATACCATGTTTTCCTTTTTAAAATCAACTAAGGCAATATTATGCCCTTCTTCTTTAACCAAAACATTTTCCTTCTTAAAGTCAAGTAACAACATTCTTTTCCAAAAGTTCAAGTTTGCCTAATTTCAAATGCTCAAGTTTCTCATTTTCGAAAGGTTTAAGTAGTTCATAGTCTTAATCACTTAATAACATAATTCTCTTTTAAAACAATTTGAGTAGCATATGCCTTATGTGTGAGTAGGTTATTCTTGTTTATAACAATCCTTATTAAAGCAACCATGATCTAGGAAATGTAATACAATTTTGTCTTATCTTAGCTTCTATGCAGATGGAGGTTTCTACTGGTTTTAATATAATTACTTACTTGTCAATACATTTTCCTTTATTAACGCTGCAGTGGTTCGTTCGATACTTATTCTCATTTCCGAAATCAGTAAAACATTATTCTTTTAAAAACCAAGTACTCATTACTCACGAATGAGGTTTCACACTTTTTAACAAAATTCATATCAATTCAATTAAGTCAAATCGCTTATCTTTTAAGATCAAGTCTCTTAACTTCTTCAATCAATAAACCATTCTTTTACCTACATATAGTCGTTATAACTAACTTTCCATAAAGCTATTATAACACCCTATGTTTTAAACCAACCAAATTCATTTAACACATATCGTCACCGTCTTGCATAGTTTACAAAACATCATGCTAGAAAGGATAGGAAGAGGTTCACATACCTCGTGACGATTATCGACAATTAGCAATACGCTCCACAGTATTGTAACCCTGCTAGCCTTTTCCACTCTTCAAATAGAATACGCTACTCGTAGTACTTCCACCTATAATGGCCATAAAACGTGTATCAACTCATAGATCTCTTCGTAGAATATTCTACAGAAAATTCGGCAGCACCTCCCCCCCGCAACCACTCAAATCTCCTCCTCTATCGAGGTCGGCTACCAAGCCAACTAGGGGGGGTGTTTACACGTCTAACCGGACGTGTACAATTCTACTTCACAGTAATACTACACAAGGCTACTGTAAATACAGTCCTATGTAAGTACAGTTCAATTCCTTTTAACATCCTTCTATACAGTGTAATTACAGTCCAATTCTCTTCTTTAATATCCTTCTATGTAATTATAGTTCAATTCTTTTCAATAATCATTCTATATATAGTATACTTCAACTATATATTACTACAACATGTAATTTCCAATTACAATAGGGGGGCAAGATTATTTACCTCGATAAGCCCAAAATTATCCAAGTTTTAATGTCGATCCTGAGCAACGTTTAGCTCCTATTCTGAACGCTCCAACCCGCTCAAACAACCCTTAGAAGTTCTCATAAATTCTTCTTAATACTTCAACCCGCTATGAAGATTTTCCTTAGGGTTTCGTTTTGTGTTGAAGGGAAGTATAATAGTATTTACGGGCTTTTAGTATAGGTGTAACCTTGGAATACTACAAGGTATTTGGGCGAGTATTTTGGAATAATGTGATATTTGGAGAATACTTTTCTACCAAGGGAAGTTTCGGCCAAGGCCTCTCAAAGGGGGAGGGGGAACCTTGGATGAAAACTACACTAAGGGGGAGAGGGTTTTTAGACTTGGAATTTCAAGTGAGGATGAAGAAATAATCTTGCGTTAGGCCATTTATAGGACATTCAATGACCAAGATTAAGCCAAGTGGTGGGCAAGTGTAGGGTGAAGATTTGGACATGTGTTTGTGGGCCCCACTTGCTCATCTATTACACAAAATATCCTACCTAATCCTTGACCAAAAACAAGGCAACAAAAACGTGCCAATCGTCCAACAATTACCGCCACGGAGGTGACACTTGTCGCCTCTCTTGAATCCAAAATATTTCATCTCTCGGAAAAATCCGCAAAAATTATAAATGACATAGCCGTATTTTTCCCTTCGCAAAGTTTGGAAAACGTTTCGTCGGAAAACAATTCTTTTCGCTAGTTGTGCACAAATTTCGTCCCTAATGCCTACTTAAGGCTCAAACTTTTGTCGTGCACGCGTACATACTCTGAAATACGGGTATAACGTTCTCCCATCCTTAGAAACATTCGTCCGAATGTTCCTTCTCAAGCGGATAACGATAAAGTTCCTCTAACAAGTTGCCAACGCCACACCTGGCCACAAAATAACATACGCGAAAAATACTTAACCCAAGTCCACGAGAAATCACCTCTAGCATTACAAAAGCTCCCACCCTGGTCTAAAGGATACTCCCTTCGCATCTGCACTTCACAACAAAATGATCTCTTTATTCTGCTAACACACGTTCACTTCTTTCCTCACTCGTCGTACTCTTCTCGAACACTTGAACTCTTTCTAGTATACGTACCATACTTCAGTCATCGCTTCAGTTTCCAAAATCTCTGGAGTCACAACCTCCAAACTTGGTCATCTTACTAGCCTCAATCTCCTTTAAGGCCATTCCCGGCCTTAACGATCCGATTCTGGTCGAACATATCCACGAACTCATACGATGGTTACCTAAACCTGGGCCTAGCACCCTCGTGACCCTGCCACCTGGCGGGACCACCTCGAACTGACCCCACAATATTTCAGGTCGCGGGTTGACCCGCGATTGGTCCTCAACCCGACCCGTTATCGCGCTAAACACTTGTTCCCCCGATCCGGAACAATCTCACAAATCAAGTCACAAAAACCTAGTGGTCTTCTTAGCTCAATTACCCTCTTTCATTTCATATCACCCAGGGACTTATCACAAAAATATATCCCACGTACTACGCACTCTGATAAAGGTCAACACAACCATAAATCTTTTACTCAAGATGGCCTCGCACCTAAGGTCTCTACGTATAAAACTCTAAGGCTCACACTTTCCTTGTCCCCAAACTTACCCTTCTAACTAACCATGTTTTCTAAACACAATATTAACATAATGCTATCTGAACATAATACTTAGCATTTCATCATATCATCAACGCATACTAGTCTCTGAGGGTAAGAATATACTGTATCATCCGCTTCATTTTCCTTCGTCGCTCTAATCATAATCACCACTGCCGCGCATAGCTATGTAAGCGATGATCCGCCATCGACCCTGAGCTGCGTCATTCTACCTGTATCCCTCCTTTAGGCGATCCTCGTCACATGGCCACGACGCGCGGTGAAACAAGCACTAGTAAGACGACACTCTCGGGATGGCGTTTGCGCGTCGTGCACCGAGGAAAGCATGAACCGGGTGGAACCCGTGTATTCCTGTGAACGGAAGCCACGGAGCTCTTACGGCTCGAATACCTGAGCGTCCTGAAGGCGCGGAGGACCACTCTGTCTTGGCGGAGGTACATAACTAACTCACTTGGCGGTCCACTCGAAAGTTACCAAAGGACCCTGCTGTTCTGGCCCTCTTCTGCTGATCTCGGTCGTTCCGTCGACCTCTCCGCTCCTCACATCCAAGTGCATAAGCCTGCATGCGGGCAATGTCCATGCCCGGCTGAAGAGCTACACCCGAACAAGCCTCTGCCAAGTAGTCATCGAGCCGGTGGCGTGGCGGTGCACTACATCCTCCATGTCGGCTACCAATGCGGGGACATACCGAGCTAATGAGTCAAACTCCACATTGTATTCGAACAAATGCGCGGTGCGCCTCAGCGTCAAAAATCTGTCGGCCGAACCCTTCTCATGTGAGGCAAGAAATGTGCAAGAAATGCCCCACGAGAACTCGTCCCATACGGTGGAAGTTCATACTCTCCCGAGACGGCTCGCGAATCAAACGATCATTGCAGTATCACGCAGCCGATGCGAACCTAAGACCACCGACTCGGTCTCCGAAGCCTTGATCACTCTCATGATCCGCTGTAACTGTCGAATGAACTCCTGCGCATCATCCTCAGGCCTCGACCCGTAGAACTCTGGAGGCTACAACTCAGAAAGTCCCGTAGCCTCAAACTATCCGATCTCGGGTGAACCATGGGTACTACTGGAACTGCTGCGTCCAGCCTATCCTCATGTCTGGCCACGATTCTGGCCAGTAACTGGGCCATCTCTTTGTACCCCAACTCCTCTGCCCCAGGCTGTGGGACTGGAGGCTCAGGTACCGTGGTCTCAGCAGCCACTGCTGCGGCCCTAAATTCTGCTGGGGCTGGCGGCGTCGCAAAACTTGCCGTCTGAAGCACTATCTCAGGTAATGACGGGCTCGCGCCTGCACTCCTCTGATCCTACTAGCGGCTCCTCGGTTGCCTTGCCCATCTGAGCGGGTTGCCGCTTGCGGAGGCATAACTGGTAAAAACGAAATACGTCAGAGGGGTCCAACTTATAACACAGCTCTAAGGCACGATCTCAGAATGAGAAGAATGGAAACCAATCCTAAATGTCTTGCAGCCTCCTGATTATAGATGTGGTGCACAACACACCGATAATCAAGACTCTACTAGACACGGTCTGTAGACACTTTCCGAGGATTAAGCGCTCGATACCACTTTTGTCACGACCCGTTAAAGTCGTGGTCGTGCCTACCCGCACCCAAGTAGTCATACATCAGAGAAATCAGCGGAATATAAAACATACAGATATGAAACAAGAGATAAGATAATAAAACAGGCCAACCAAAACGGTTGCCTTCTTGCATATATATACAGAATTTTTTTGAACAGTTACATCCTTTACAACTCTGCCCACAACAGTACTACAGACCTATAAGAATGTAACAACACCTATAACGGGACAGGGCCCCGCCATACCCCTGAATGTACAAGAACCTACAACTCAGGGAAACATACCAAAAGATAAGCCTCCGGAGAAACGGAGCTTCCCACTACGCTGAACTGTGATCCTATGAGCGAGGATCAATAACCGGTATACCTCTACCTGCGGCATGAACGCAGCCCCCCGAAGGAGGTCAGTACAACAGGTACCAAGTATGTGAAACTGAAAAATACTGTAAACGAAATCATAACAGTCTAAAATAAAACAGGAGACATGTATGATAACAAAACTACAGTTCATAACATAAAAGCAGTCATGTCAAGTCAGGGACTCACGCCCTCAAAGTCATCCCTCATGCCCGTGGAACTCCTTCCTCACTGCCGGCAGTCTAGGTATAAATCGTGTGATACGTATAACATGTCTCGGACCATCCCATAGGACTCGAGGTGGAATCGTGTGGAATACATGTCTCGGCCCATCTCATGGGACTCGATAGGAATCGTATGGAATACATGTCTCGGCCCATCTCGTGGGACTCGATAGGAATCGCACATGTCTCGGCCCATCTCATGCGACTCGATAGGTATCGCACATGTCTCGGCCCATCTCATGGGACTCGATAGGTATCGCACATGTGTCAAGACCCGTTCCGGGGCCCGTGACTGGTGCCTTACCCCGGGCACCCTAGTGATACAACATCAGAGAAAAACCAGCGAAAATAAAAACTTAAGCATTTAAATAGACATGGATCAAGATAAAGAAAATAGGCCAACCAAAACGGTTGCCTTTCAACATATATATATGTATAGACATTTGAATTCATAATCCTTACAACCCGCCACAACGATTACTCTGCACTTAAGATTTATACAACAACTATGACGGACAGGGCCGCCATACCACAGAATGTACAAGAACCTCTACATCGTGTGGTAACATACCAAAGATAAGACTCAGAAGGAATGGAGCTTCCAAGAGGCGAAAGGTGATCCTAAGCGAGGATCGACAAATGTACTTCTACTGCGGCATGAACGCAGCCCCGAAGGAGGTCGATTACAAGTACCAAGTATGTGAAAGCGTAAATCGTAAATGAAATCATAATAGTCTATATAAAGCGAGACATGTATGATATCCAAACTACGATTACACAACATATAACCAATCATATCAAGTCGAGGACTCACGCCTCCAAATCATCACTGTGCGTGGAATTCCTTCCTCACCGCCGTGCCTATGATATAACAATACCAAGGAGTATATGTGAACACCGTGTCCTACGTGTCAATAAAACCGTGCGGGGCAAGTATAACTACCGATCCGACCGTACCAATAATCTTGTACAACCATATCACGAAGGCGACACGCGTGGCAAGTCATAGCCTCGCGACTCCACTGCGCCACGTAGGCGACGGGGCAAGTGAATCGCTACGCACTGATCACAACCGTAAGTCACGGCTCCATCCAAATCTTGACTCGCGAAGGCGACCGTGGCGGTGCAATAACCTATACCAGATCCACTGCGTCACGTGAAGGCGGCGAAGTAAACAGCTACGCGCACCGATCACAACCGTAAGTCACGATGCTTCGCGCGAAGGCGACACGTGGCGGTGCAATAACCTATACCAGATCCACTGCGTCACGTAGGCGGCGGGGCAAGTAAACAGCTCGCACCGATCACAACCGTAAGTCACGATCTTACGCCATAAATAACCATAATGGTCACATGTCCACATCATCGGTGTAGACATGCCCATGTAATAATAATAATGGGCGTGCGTGGAATCTTCCGTCACCGCCGATGCGTCCAAGTAAGTTCTCAATAAGTCAACGCCTCCATCGAGACGCGGTAGAATAGAAACACAATTCTTGCACAACAAAGACTATCTCAATAAGCATAGGCAAGTTACCCAACAACAAGTATAGGCAAGTTACACAACAACAAGCATAGGCAAGTTACACAACAACAAGCATAGGCAAGTTATACACAACTCAAAGTACTTTCATTTTAAGTCAAAATCCGGGTGTTAACCCTAAAGTACTACGTACGTTAAATTCCTTTTTAAAGAGATACATTCCTTTTATAAAAGTCACCCGATACCCGTAGTATAAAATAGAGTGACTCACATTTTTAGGTAAACCAAAACGCTTTCCTTTTCAACCACATTCTTTTTCCTAAGGTTCCAGTTTGCCTAATTTCAATTACTCAAGGCTCTTTATTTTAGAAAAGTTTCATAGTTCAATGTCTTAATCTCTTTTAAAACATTTGAGTAACATATGCCTTATATGAGTGTAGGTTATTCTTATTCATAATCAATCTTATTAAGCAACAATGATCTAGGAAATGTAATATCATTTTGTCTCATCTTAGTTTCTATGCAGATGGAGGTTTCTACTGGTTTTAATAATACTTCATTATTCATTACATTTTCCTTTATTAACGCTGCCGTGGTTTGTCGATACTCATTCGATTTCAAATCAAGAAACATTATTCCTTTTAAAACCAAGTACCCATTACTCACGAATGAGGTTTCACATTGTTAACAAACTTCATATCAATACAATTAAGTCAAGTCTCTTATCTTTTAAGATTAAGTCTCTTAACTTCTAAAAATCAGTAAACCATTCTTTTTATCTCTCTTAAGACGTTATACCTAACTTTCCATAAAGCTAGTATAACTCTTATGTTTTCAAAACCAAGTATTACTCTTCTTTCAAAAAGGTTTCTTATTTCTTTTGAAATACTTCAAGATTCTTCTTATTCAGGCTTAAGTCAAAAGACATTGTCGTAACACTACATTCAGTTAACACACGTACGTCTACCGTACTATATCTATATTCCTTTTAAAATATTTCAAGGTTCTTATTATTCAGGCTTAAGTCAAAAGACATTGCCGTACAACTATATTCGATTAGCACCAGACATCTACCATATAATATATACATATTATTCAGGCTTAAGTCAAAAGACATTGCCACACGTACGTCTACCGTACTATATGTATTCTTTTAAAATACTTCATGCTCAAGAGTATAGGAAGAATCACATACCTCACGACGATTATCGACTATAAGCAAAACGCTCCACGGCTATAACCCGGCTAGCCTTGTCCACCTTCTAAGTAGCACATGCTACTTGCAGAACATTCAACCAATGAAGGTTATCGATCTCGTAAATCTGATTCTAATCTTCTACTCTAATATTCTTCTGATGTGATTTCAGTTCAAGTCTTTTCTGTAATATCTTTCCATTACAGTTCAATTCTCTTCTATGAATCTTATATTCATTTCTATACAACTACAGTATGTAATTCCCTATTACAATAGAAGGACAGTAGTATTTACCTCGATGAGCCCAAAATTATCCAAGTTTAACGTCGATCTTGAGCAACGTTTAGCTCCTACTTTGAGTGCTCCAATCCGCTCCAAACAACCCTTAGAAGTTCTACGCAACTTCTACTAAACACTTCAACCGACTATGAAGGTTTTCCTTAGGGTTTCGTTTTTGTGACTTAAGGAAATATAGTAGTATTTTCCGGGCTTTGCGTATAGAGGTAACTTTGGAAAGTACTACAAGGTATTTGGGCTAAAGTATTTGGGCATTATAACAATACTTGGAGAAGTATTTCTATACCACAAAGGGGGTATTTATACGAAAACAACTAGGCTAGGGGGGGTAGGTTTCGGCCAAGGGGCCTTTCAAAGGGGGAGGGGGTGTGGTGGACGAAACTCAAGAGGGAGGGAGTAGTTTGAGACTTAGAGAAATGCTCAAGTTTGGATGAAGAAAGTCTTCAACTTAGAGGGGTATTTATAGGTCAAGGAATGGCCAACCAATGGCCAAGATCCATCCAAGTGTTAGGCAAGTGTAGGGCTAGGATTAAGCCATGTGCACCTTATCCATCTACCACACCAACTTGCACAAAATATCCTACCAACTCCCAAGGCCCCATTTTCGTCCCTTAGCCGCCCCACTTCCTCCAATGTGAGGGTGACACATGTCACCCTCCCGTTGGTCCAAAATGTTTAGTCTCTCGGAAAAATCCGCAAAAATTAGAAATGACATAGCCGGAATTTTCCCTTCGCAAGTCTAGTAAAACGTTTCGTCGAAAAACGATTCTTTTCGGCACTTGTGCCCAAATTTCGAACCTATGCCTACTTTAAGGCTTCAATTTTTATCGTCGCCCTCGCATATACTCTGGATATACGGGGTATAACAACATGTCTCGGCCCATCTCATGGGACTCGATAGGTATCGCACATGTCTCGGCCCATCTCATGGGACTCGATAGGTATCGCACATGTCTCGGCCCATCTCATGGGACTCGATAGGAATCGTACATGTCTCGGCCCATCTCATGGGACTCGAGGTGGAATCGCATGGAATACATTCCCGGTTCATCCCATGAACGCGGTATAGAATTGACCATAACATTTAAATGCTCTTTTAAGACAGATTAAGATAATACCATGTTTTCCTTTTTAAAATCATCTAAGGAAATATTATTCCCTTCTTCTTAAACCAAAACATTTTCCTTCTTAAAGTCAAGTAACAACATTCTTTTCCAAAAGTTCAAGTTTGCCTAATTTCAAATACTCAAGTTTCTCATTTTCGAAAGGTTTCGTAGTTCATAGTCTTAATCACTTAATAACATAATTCTCTTTTAAAACAATTTGAGTAGCATATGCCTTATGTGTGAGTAGGTTATTCTTGTTTATAACAATCCTTATTAAAGCAGCCATGATCTAGGAAATGTAATACAATTTTGTCTTATCTTAGCTTCTATGCAGATGGAGGTTTCTACTGGTTTTAATATAATTACTTACTTGTCAATACATTTTCCTTTATTAACGCTGCAGTGGTTCGTTCGATACTTATTCTCATTTCCGAAATCAGTAAAACATTATTCTTTTAAAAAAAAACCAAGTACTCATTACTCACGAATGAGGTTTCACACTTTTTAACAAAATTCATATCAATTCAATTAAGTCAAATCGCTTATCTTTTAAGATCAAGTCTCTTAACTTCTTCAATCAATAAACCATTCTTTTACCTACATAGAGTCGTTATAACTAACTTCCCATAAAGCTATTATAACACCCTATGTTTTAAACCAACCAAATTCATTTAACACGTACGCGTCACCGCACTACATAGTTTACAAAACAACATGCTAGAAAGGAAAGGAAGAGGTTCACATACCTCGCGACGATTATCGACAATTAGCAATACGCTCTACAGTACTGTAACCCTGCTAGCCTTTTCCACTCTTCAAGTAGAATACGCTACTCGTAGTACTTCCACCTATAATGGCCATAAAACGTCTATCAACTCATAGATCTCTTCGTAGAATATTCTACAGAAAATTCGGCAGCACCTCCCCCCCGCAACCACTCAAATCTCCTCTATCGAGTAGGCTACCAAGCCAACCAACGGTGGGGTTTACACGTCTAACCGGACGTGTACAATTCTACTTCACAGTAATACTACAAAAGTTCATCAGAATACAATCCTATGTAAATCAGATTCAATTCCTTTTAACATCCTTCTATACAGTGTAATTACAGTCCAATTCTCTTCTTTAATATCCTTCTATGTAATTATAGTTCAATTCTTTTCAATAATCATTCTATATATAGTATACTTCAACTATATATTACTACAACATGTAATTTCCAATTACAATAGGGGGGCAAGATTATTTACCTCGATAAGCCCAAAATTATCCAAGTTTTAATGTCGATCCTGAGCAACGTTTAGCTCCTATTCTGAACGCTCCAACCCTCTCCAAACAACCCTTAGAAGTTCTACGCAACTTCTTCTTAATACTTCAACCCGCTATGAAGATTTTTCCTTAGGGTTTCGTTTTGTGACTGAAGGGAAGTATAATAGTATTTCTGGGCTTTTAGTATAGGTGTAACCTTGGAATACTACAAGGTATTTGGGCCATGGTATTTTGGAATAGTAACAATACTTGGAGAATACTTTTCTACCAAGGGGGGGGGGGGGTATTTTACGAAAACTACAAGGCAAGGGGGGGGAAGTTTCGGCCAAGGCCTCTCAAAGGGGGAGGGGGAACCTTGGACGAAAACTACACTAAGGGGGAGAGGGTTTTTAGACTTGGAATTTCAAGTGAGGATGAAGAAATAATCTTGCATTAGAGGGATATTTATAGGACATTCAATGACCAAGATTAAGCCAAGTGGTGGGCAAGTGTAGGGTGAACATTTGGACATGTGTTTGTGGGCCCCACTTGCTCATCTACTACACAAAATATCTACAAAATATCCTACCTAATCCTTGACCAAAAACAAGGCAACAAAAACATGCCAATCGTCCAACAATTACCGCCCACTTGAGGGTGACACTTGTCACCCTCTCGTTGGTCCAAAATATTTCATCTCTCGGAAAAATCCGCAAAAATTATAAATGACATAGCCGTATTTTTCCCTTCTCAAAGTTTGGAAAACGTTTCGTCGGAAAACAATTCTTTTCGCTAGTTGTGCACAAATTTCGTCCCTAATGCCTACTTAAGGCTCAAACTTTTGTACGTACGCCCTCACGTACATACTCTGGAAATACGGGGTATAACAAGTATATAGAAACAAAGGAGGTGCTGCCTGATTTTCCGTAGAATAAGAGACCGTATACTTAGTATTATTCTACGTTAGAAACTAGAAATTGATAGTCATGTTGTGACCATTATAGGTTGACAATTCTACGTGCGGCGTATTCGACTTAGCTTGTGGATTAAGCCGAAAAGGTATGTGAACCATCTCCTCTTCTTCTAGCATGATTCCTTATGGTAAAGTAAGTAAGTCCTACTCCTTAAATGATTCATTCCTTGGTTGTACTTGGATTGCCTAATATAGAATTTGTTCTATATACTTCCTTGATTGTTCTTTGATTTTTAAATTGTAAGTTGTTATAATCCATTTCCTTAATGAAGTTTGGATTCTCAAAGGTGAAAGTATTTTACTTAAAGTACATAGAGTCTTGAAAAGGAAGTGGTTTCCAAATCTTTTGGCTAGTGTCTTAGTTCCAAAACCTAAAGGTTGTTAAAATGACTTTAGGGGAGTCAAAGGAGTGATTTACTTAATTGATTTAAAAAGTGGAGAAATAACATGATTTAAAATTAAGGGACTTGAAGTATTTTGAAAGTTAAGAAACTTGATTTCTAAAGATTAAGAGACTTGAAGTATTTTGAAAGTTAAGAAACTTGATTTGAAAGTATGTGATACTTGGTTTTAAAAGTATAAGTCTCTTGGATATAAAAATAATAAATTTGTCTAAAACCATAAAGAGTTATAACGGCTTTATGGGAAGTTGGTTATAACGGCTTTATAGAAGGTTAAGAGAGTTGTCTATTTTGGTTGATAGGCATGAGTTGCCTAGATTGTAAAAAATAAAGTTACTTGGTTTCAAGCCTTGAAATGAATTTCCAAAAGGGTAGTAACTTATTTTGAAAAATAGACATGCCTTGATACTACGGGTGTTAGTATCTTGAGGTTTTACATAAAAATGAGTCTTTTGAAAAGAATGTACGTACGTAGTACTTTGGCTTGTTTAAATGATAATTTTTCCATTTGTGCCTTGATAGTACTTTGGCTTGTTTAAATGAGAATTATTCTATGTGTACCTTGATAAGTACTTTGGCTTGCTTAAATAAGGATTTCTCTTGGTTTATGTAAAAAGAAGGCATGGTAATTGTCTTGGTTTATGTGAAAAGAAGGCATGGTAATTGTCTTGGTTTGTGTAAAGGCATGGTATTGTCTTGACTTATGACAAAAGGAAAGGAATGGTAATTGTCTTGATTTGTGTAAAGGCATGGTTTTGCCTTGGTTTTCAAGCATATGGGTTGCTCATATAGACATTCGTGCAAGTGTCATATTTCCACATCTCTGCGTCCCTCCATAATGGGCCGGCAACTTGTTTCAAGGATACCATGGGTTAGCTCCCCATGGGGGTGAGTGGTACACACTCACGGCGGGTCGGTATTTGACTCGGGCGGGTTAAATTCCCGAGATATATATAAGCCATGGATTAACTATCCGTGATGCGAGTATCGTGTACCGATGACTCATTGCGGGTCCTCATGACCTAAGCGGGTGAAATAGTCCTATGATATGTTGCATTATAACACAGATGGTGGTTGACCCTGGCATTGGCACGACCTTCATGTTTTGAAACGGTAGTGATTTCACTAATGAAAGGGTGCAGTGTGTTTATGACTTAAGGTGGAACAGTTTGGTACGGTAGGCTCCGGTGGATAGCTTTCGCACTTGCCCCGGTCATATTACGTGACGACAGGCTGGATCTGGTAGTTAGCTTTCGTACTTGCCCCGGTCAGTTGATGACGTAGGCTGGATCTGGTAGTTGGCTTTCGTACTTTCCCCGGTCAGTTTTATGATGCAGGCTGGATCTGGTGGTTTGTTTTCCTACTTGGCCGTACAGTTTTTAGGTCACATGTGGGACTTGGTGTTCATGTATGCTTATTTGGTGTTATATTATATCATGGACTGCCGACAGTGAGGAAGGATTCCACGGGCATGATTGATATTATGGGTGTGAGACCCATGGTTATATTTGAGTAATGACTTTGAGGGCATGCGTCCCTGACTTGATGTGACTGCTTATGTATTATGTACTGTAGTCTGACTATCATACATGTCTCCTGTTTTGTATATACTGTTATGATTTTATTACAGTATTTTTCAGTTCACATACTTGGTACATTCTTCGTACTGACTTCCTTCGGGGGGCTGCGTTCATGTCGCAGGTTTAGGTACGCAGTTTGGTGATCTGCAGTTGTCGGACCCTGCTCAGAGTTTTTGGATAGCTCCATCTGTTCAGGAGTTTATCATGTTGGTATAGATCCTTCAGTACAGGTTTTTGTACAGTTATGGGTACGGCGGGGCCTTGTCCCGTCATGTTTCAGTAAAACTCTTAGAGGTCTATATTCATATGTGGGATTGGACTCATATACAGTGTAGTGTATTTTGATTATGTATATTATATGGCAGCCTTGTCGGCTTTGCCCTTGCACGTACGTTGGTATTGATATAAAAAAAAGAGGTGTTATTTATGTTCCGCGACTTACTTATGTCAGTCAGGTAGAAGGGTGCCCAGGTAGGGCACCAGTCACGGGCCCGGGGTTTGGGGCGTGACATAAATGTCACGACCCAACCCGACGGGCCGTGACCCGGTGCCCTACCTGGACACCCTTATGCCCATATGTCACATATAATCACACAGATACCAATGATAATGTAGAAATCGGTAAACCATATCAAAATAGGCAAGCCGAAAAGGCTGCCACTATATACGGGAACATCTCAAAATGAAGTACAACAGCACAGCTGACCAAAACACATATACAATCCACCCAAGTCCAAAATACATCTACCACCCACACCTGTCTACAGACCTCTAAGAATATGATAATAAAACATGACGGAACAGGGCTCCGCCGTACCCCTGAATATACATAAGTCTATAACAAAAGGATCTGTACCAAAATGACTAGGCTTCGGATCAATGGAGCTCTCCAAATAGCTGAACAGGAATCCTAGACTGGAGGATCATCAAACTGAGTATCTGTACCTGCAGGCATGAACGCATCCCCCCCAAGAAAAATGGGTCAGTAAGAAATAATGTACAGAGTATATAAAATATGAAATACTGTAAAGAAGATCATATCTGGCCAAAGAATAACAGGAGACAAATATAATAATCAAAGATATCAATACAAATGTGCCTTATAAAATGAGAGTCATGTAAGTCCATATAATATACCATATCCGTGGATACCTGTCCACATATACCGTACCCGACCCATTATGGGACTCGGTAAATAAAATCATATTCGTGGATGCCTGTCCACATATATATACGTGGATACATGTCCACTACGCACATACCGTACCCGGCCCATCGTGGGACTCGGTGAAATAATCATATTCGTGGATGTCTGTCCACATATGTTGTACCTGGCCCATTCTGGGATTCGGTAAGATCATCATATATATATACATATCGTACCCGGCCCAGTGTGGGACTCGGTAAAATAATATAATCACATCAAACACGAATAGAATGACATGAGTAACTTATACACATTAAATCATCATTTGACTCTCAATGGAATAAATAGAATGAACTATCACTTTTAAAATCAAGGCAACTATCATATCATGTATCACTAGAAATTTGGATTCATTGGAACTATGTACATCCGCCGCACATTCATTTATATAAATCATGCCAAAATAAATAAGGGATAGTTTCACATACCTTATTGTCGAACTAACCAACTCAATAATTAAAACTCGTCTCGATTAGCACCTCTACCTATAACAATAGTAATACGTCCGTAAACGCTATGATTACTAGCATACTTAATATGTGTCAAATGATGACTCTCTTGTTATATAAATTGGGCAGCACTTCCCCTACTTATATACGCATCCACAACTTACAGAGAAGGCCAACAATACCAATAACAAGATACAACTCAAGGATATACCAAAACAGTCCCATATACTTGGTATACACCACCATTATTCATTCTTTCTCTTTACGTTAATGTAATACAATAAATACAACAACCAAGGTGATTAATACACCAAGAGTCGCTTGGGATGTCATCTGTTTGCCCCAATCCGAAGGAGGCTTGGGCCTTATGAACATCAAAGAATGGAACCATGCCTTGCTATCACGGACCATTTGGCAAACTAACACTGAGGCAGATTCCTTATGGGTCCAATGGATCAATAACTACTATTTGAGAGGCCTATCATTTTGGGATTATGAGGTACGTCCTAGGGACTCCCCCTTATTCAAAAGAATTTGTGGGATCCGCGACAAATTTGTTTCCATCTTTGGTAGCCAAGGCGACGCTATTGCCGGCTTGGAAAAGTGTTGTACCAACGGAAAATTTGATTCTAGCCTCGTGTATGATATCTTGCGCATTCCGCAAGATAAAAAGCTTTGGATGTCACAAATTTGGAAATGCTTCATTCCTCCCAAGTTCTCTTTCACAGTATGGCTCACCTGTAGAAAGCGGTTAGCTACAAAAGACACTCTTTCCTATCTGAACTTGGAGGATAAGTCTTGCGGATTCTGCAAGCGTGCTAATGAGACAATGGAGCACCTCTTCTTTACTTGCCCCTACACCCGCTTGATTTGGAAGAGCATAAGGGAATGGTTGGGTATTAGAAGAGAAATGACAACTGTTGAAAGCTCTCTTAAGTGGATCAAGAAAGACCACCGTGGGACAGGCATCCGAGCCAAATCTATCTTGCTTGCCTTTTGCATAGTGGTCTATGAGATTTGGAGGACAAGAAATACATTGCTCTTTGAAGGCACAAGCATACCGGCAGAGGAGGTCATTGCAAAGATTAAAACAACATCTTATAGAGTTCTATATGACTTAATCCCCTCTTGTAAAGGCACCTTTTGAGTGACCACCCCTCCCCCCCTCAATTTCTTGTTTATATTACGTTGAGGATTGAGAACCCTCAATGACTGATTGTAGCCACCTTTCTTTCCGTTATTAGTAATAATATTTGCATTTACCTAAAAAAAAAAAAGACATGAATGTATTATACAAGTTTAAATCCATCTTTCTTACATGTTTTTCTCCAAAATGGTTCATCTTCAAAATTGAAATTTCTTGGTTAATTTTCGGTAGTCACTGCCGAAATACTCACTGTTTTGGAGTTACAATTGCTTAGAAATTTAATAGAAGGATTAATATTGGAAGAAGGAAATAAAAAGCTTCAATTTGGCTATGGAGAGGGGAGTTGTTTCGGCTGAAGAGAGAAGGAATGAGTGAGAGAAATGTTTTGAATTAAGGGGGAGATGAAAGGTTAATAAGGATTAAGTGTGTGCTGAAAATTATTTGCACACTTAGCCCAAATTCCCACAAATTGTCCACTTATTATACTCCTCTCTATTAAAATTAATCTCACAATTAGTTAATCTCCCACATAATCAATCATATATATAACATCTGAAAATTCCATGTCCTAATCACATTATACACGACACTAAGTCCATACCACATTTGTTATATCCAAAATTATTTCGGGATTACATCCTTTGTATACTAATTTCCGTATTAGCATATGTAAATATAATTTATATCCAATATTAGAATCTTATTCTTAATTACGTTCTCTAATTATCGCTTTATAATTACGAGGTGTAACAGATATGTTATCACAATAAACCAAAGACGCCTTACACAATAGACACTGAAGCTCCAGAAGAAGGTTTCGGAGCCAGCAGATCTCAACAACAACATTAGCAACACCTATGTACTTTTCTTCTACACTCGAACGTTATAATGTAGCTTGTCTCTTGGCAGACCAAGAAATGAGATTATCCCCTAAGAACACACAATAGCCTGAGGTGGACCGTCGTGTGTCTGGACAGCCTACCCAATTATCATATGTATTGACAACAACCTGGTCATGCTGAGAGGTATAGATGTAATCCATAATCAAGGGTGCCTTTAACGTATCGAATGATACGTTTAAGGGCAGTAAAATACGGCTCCCTGGGGGCATGCATGAATAAACATACCTACTGAATAGCATAAGCAATGTCAGGCTAGGTGAAAGTAAGGTACTATAGTGCACCTGCAAGGCTCATGTAGAGAGTGCAATTCGACACTGGATTACCATCAACAACACTAAGCTTTGATTTAGAGTCAACATGAGTAGACATAATCTTGAAATTTGCCATTTTAGTCATGTACATAATCTTCTCTCCATACTTACACTAACAAAGAAACATAGTATTTGCAGATCTAGTCACTGAAATCCCCAAAAAATAACTCAACTTCCCCAAGCCAGGCATAACAAATTTGGTTTTTAGTAAGGCAATGATCTCATTTTCAGTAAATCAGAAGAGGCAGTAAGGACAATGTCATCCATATATAACAATAAGTAAGCAATGCTACTACCAAGATGAAAGATGAATATAAAATTATCACATTTGCTGCATACAAATTCAATTTACAAAATATATTGTGCAAATCGATCATACCACGCTCGAGGGGCCTGTTTCAAATCATATAGTGATTAAGACGACATACATATATACTGATGCGCTGCTGGATGGACAAAATTAGATATCTTCTTTCAAATCTCCGTGTAGAAATGCATTTTTCACATCAAGCTGATGAATCAACCAATGCTTACCTATGTCAATACTCAGAATAGTACGAATAGTAGTCGGTTTGACAACTGGACTGAATGTATCACCATAATCAATACCCTCATGTTGATTTGTGTCATTAGACAGAAGTCTCGCCTTATACCTCTAGCTCACCACTGTCTTTGTATTTGTGACAAAAAAGTCACATGCAATGGATCACATTCACCTCTTCCGATCTAGGAATCAAATCCAAAGTGTGCTACTTTGTTAAAGCATTAAATTCCTAACGCATAGCCTCATTCCAATTAGGGTCTTATTTGGCTACTTTTTGTTTTTTAGGAATTGGAGACACAGTTTGTGTAGATAGGTTAAAATGGACTTTGGGTTTGAAAATCTTGTGTTAGGCATGGATTTCCATGTGGTGTGTGGGGGCAGAGATGGGGTGGGTAGTATGATGTAGCTATGTTGCTGTGGTACTTGTGTTGTTTTTGGGATCTGGTTGGTGACTAGGTCGGGTGATGGGGGATAGAGTTGGGACTTTGGTACCTGGGTGTGAGATCGGGCAAGGTGGTGTGTCGGTTTGGGTATATCGACATCAAACGGGTGTCCAAATGGCATAACTGGTGGCATACAACATGTGGGGGGGGGGGGGGGGGGGTGGTGGGGTTGGCACTGGGGCGAGGTTGGTAGGGGTCCTGTGGGTTTTCTAGGTCGGGTGCCTGTCTGATTGGGTTGAGATTATGCAGGTTGATGCGATCAGAACTTGCGATTCTGAGTTGGGGTTGTGACTGGTGGGACGAAGTCTTTTAGGATGACTAGAGGAGCGGTAGTCGATAATACAGTGACTGGGTTGGTATTATCGGCTGGGATGAGAGACATCGACGGGAGGAGATCGGGTGGTAGCTCCGGCAATCGGAGAGGACGAATGCTGGTCCAACCGATTTACAGTGGCGGCAATGTTGTGACGGTGGAGGCGATGGCGGGTAGTGGTGGTGGCAGTTGGTGCGTCTGCCGCCAATAGTTGTCGCCTGACGTAATACTTGTTGGACAAGCGGTGATGGATCAGAATCTTCGAGGAATTAGTAATCAGTGACTCAAAATTTTTTAATGTTGTCAAACGGGAATACATACTCAACAAAAGTGACATGACAAGAAATTATAATTTTATCGGTGGAGAGCTCATAGCACGGGTACCCCCTAAATTTGACGGGAAACCTAGGAAGGCCGTTACACCTCATAGTTTCAGGATATGTATATGAGGACGTACATAAGAGAATGCGACTTTAAGTTTGGAAAGAAAGAAAGATTTCTTTTTTTCTACGGAAAATATTCCGAACCTCGTGAAGGAAAAAAGTTTATTATTGGGAATTGGATTCTCAATTTTGGTAATTGAGACTTTTAGGATTTATAAGAATTATGGAATATTATTTCCAGATTTGGTCATGTGGGGCCCACCCGGGAAATTTTACGATTTTGTGGGGCCCACAAGGTTTTCGATATTTGACCAATTATTGAGATTTTGGGGAGATGAGATATTTTGGACCAATAGGAGGGCGACACGTGTCACCCCATGGGGCCATGTTGGGCGAGAAAGAGAGGACAAGTGGCAAGCCAAGTGTCTCAAGATATTTGTTGGACAAGTGGCTTGTGGGACCCACACACACTTGTCCCCAATCTCAACCACACACTTGCTTTGATCCTAGCCCTTGGTTGTCTTATATATACACACCTAGTGGTTGAAGGCTTCAACACTTAGAATAATTTCAAGAATTATACTCCCTCCCTTGATAGAGCTCTCGGCCACACCCCCTAATTGAAGAACAATTCTTCAATTATTGTTGATAAATCCCAATACCAAACCAAGTGTCCCTAGTAGTATTCTAAGGATATCCCAACCCAAAAATCCCGGAAATACTACGTTAATCTGATAGTCGCAAAGTGAAACCCTAAAGTGATCTTCATATTTTTGGATGAAGTTTTAAGAGATGTTGGATAGGAACTTCTAAGGGTTACTTGGAGTTGGTTGGAACGTAAGGAATTAGAGCTAAGATTCCTAAGGATCGACTTATAATCTTGGAAAATTTTGGGCTTATTGAGGTAATGATCTTTGTCCTTTTAATGAAGTTGGAAATTACATGTGTTAGTGTTATACCCCGTATTTCCAGAGTATGTATGTGAGGACGTACGTACAAAAGTTTAAGCCTTAGTTAGGCATAAGGGACGAAATTTGTGCACAACTAACGAAAATAATTGTTTTCCGACGAAAAGTTTTCCGAACCTTGCAAAGGGAAAATTACGATTGCAATATTTATTATTTTTGCGGATTTTTCCGAGAGATGAAATATTTTGGACCAACGAGAGGGTGACATGTGTCACCCTCAAGTGGACGGCAATTGAGGGGAATTGTTGGCACGTTTTTGGTGTTTTAAAGGTCTAAAACCTTTGGTCAATGTTTGCTAGATATTTTGTGGAGTAGATGGATAAGGTACACATGTGCAAATCTACACCCTCCACTTGCCTTAATCTTGGCCCTTGGTAGTCCTATAAATACCCCCCCTAAGTTGGAAGAATTTTTCATCCACAAATCATTTTCCAAGTCTCAAAAACTCCCTTCTCCCTTGTGAGCTTTCGTCCAAGCCCTCTCCCCCCCCCCCCCCCCTCTAGAGAGCTCTAGCCGAAACACCCCCCTCCCTTGGTAGAAAAATTGTCTTCAAGTATAAGTTACTATTCCAAAATAGCTTAGCCAAATACCTTGTAGTATTCCAAAGCCACCTCTATACTAAAAGCCTAGAAATACTATCTTATATCCATTAGTCGCTAAACGAAACCCTAGGGAAACTTCATAATTGGTTGAAGTAGTAAGAAGAAGTTGTGTAGAAACGTCTAAGGGTTTCTTGGAGAGGATTAGAGCGTACAGATTAGGAGCTAAACCTTGCTCAGGATCGACTTATATCTTGGATAATTTTGGGCTTATCGAGGTAAATAATCTTATCCTTCTATTGTAATTGGAGATTACATACTGTAGTAGTATAGAAATAAGTATAAGATACATAGAAGGATATTGAGGAATAGAATTAAACTGAAGTCACATCAAAAGAATATAAAAGAAGAATTGAACTGTACTTACATAGGGTGTATTTCTGATGAGCTTGAGTAGTTTGACGGGTAGGGAAATGCTGCCCAATTTTCCGTAGAATAGAGAACCCTCTGCTTAGAACTTTCTACAGAGTAGTCTAGACGTTGATAGACGTATTTGACTATTATAGGTTGATACTCTACGCGCGACATATTCGACTTGGCAGGTGGATTTCGCCAAGGAGGTATGTGATTCTTCCTATCCTCTTGAGCATGATATTTTAAAATATATATATAGTACGGTAGACGTACGTGTGTTAACTGAACATGGTTTTACTTGACGTCTTTTGACTTGAGTCTAAATGATAGAGAATCTTGAAGTATTTCAAAAGAATTATGAATCATTTTTGAAAGAAGAATAATACTTGGTTTTTAAACAAAAAGCTTAAGAGTTATACTAGCTTTATGGGAAGTTAGGTATAACGACTTAAGAAAGATAAAAGGAACGGTTTACTTATGTGTTTATGAAAGACTTGTATTGATTTCTGGAAAGTATAGTAAGATGGTTTGATGAGTAGACATATTATGATGCTATGTGTGTTAGTGTCTTGTAAACGTTTGTACAAAGAGGTTATTCTTATTGTGCTTATGTTGTTTAACGATAAGCCGTTATGATAGTATTATACCACTCACCTCTTGACATGATATACCGGGGGTTAAGCTGCCCCCCGATGTGAGGGATGCCTCATGCGGGTCTAGGGGACCTATGCGGAGCTACGAGAGTTCCAGGTTAGTGTGCGGGGGAATACCTCATGCGGTCTATGTGGCCATGCGGACTACGAGAGTCCAGGACGATGCCGAGGAGTAGCTACCCTCGATGCGGGGAATACCTCATGCGGGCCTAGGTGGCCTATGCGGACTGCGGGAGTCCAGGATTAGGCATGCATAATGATACTATGGGAGATTGGCCTTGCTTCGATCATTCGCAGCCTAGAAAAGACCGGTTACAGTTTACCTATTATTGCTCTTGTTTGTGATGTGGCCCTATGTGCGGTTACATTGGTTGTTTCGTACATATTTGTAAAATTGGTTTTAAAATGATATGATTTCATTTAATGTACTTTACAGTTTCTCATACTTGGTACCTGTTGTACTGACCTCCTTCGGGGGGTTGCGTTCATGCCGCAGGTAAGGGAAAGCAGGTGCTAGATCCGCATCCTTAGGATCTTTGCCTTGGTGTCAGGAGCTCCATCTTCTCCGGAGGCTCGACTTTTGGTATGGTTCTCCCTGGTGTTGTAGATATATGTACATTCAGGGTATGGCGGGGCTCTGTCCCGCCATACCTGTTCACTTTCTTAGAGGTCTGTAGTCCTATTGTACAGTTGGGATGTAACTGCCAGACTTGGTTTATATATATATGCCGAAAGGCGACTTTTCTCAGATAAACTGTGTCTCATTTTACATTTGTTTCATTTCTTGTTTTTATATTCTGCTGATTACTCTGATGTATGACTACTTGGGTGCCCGGGTAAGGCACCAGTCACAGGCCCCAGATCGGGTCGTGACAAAAGTGGTATCAGAGCAGTTAATCCTCGGAAGGTGTCTACAGACCGTATCTAGTAGAGTCTTGATTATCGGTGTGTTGTGCACCACACCAATAATCAGGAGGCTATAGGATATTTAGGATTGGTTTCCATTCTTCTCACTCTGAGATCGTGCCTTAGAGTTGTGTTATAAGTTGGACCCCTCTAACGTATTTCCTTTCTTTAAACAGTTATGCCTCCGCGCAAGGCAACCCGGGCCCAGAAGGGCAAGGCAGCCGAGGGAGCTGCTAGTAGTACACAGAGGGTCACGAGGGCCCAGGCCCAGTCTATACCCGAGGCGATACCTCAGACGGCGAGTTCCACGACGCCGCCAGCAGGGTTTAGAGCCGCAGTAGTGGCTGATGAGACCACGAGACTGCACCTCCACCCCACAACCGAGAGGAGATGGGTTCTGAGAGATGGCCCGATTCTTGCTTGATTGTGGCGGACATGAGATAGGTGGATCACGGATTCCAGCTCAGCCCAATGCACGTGGTTCACGAGTCGGATAGTTTGAGGCTACGAGATTTTCTCGAGTTGTAGCCCGCGAGTTCTACTGGTCGAGGCTCGAGGATGATCGCGAGGAGTTCATCCGTCGATTCTGAGAGGATCATCGCGAGTGATCAAGCTTCAACCGAGTCGTGATCTTGGTTCGCGTCGGTGCGTGATACCGCAATCGATTGGTTTGATTCGTGGGAGCTATCCCGGGGAGAGCATGCGCCTCCAGCAGTTTGGGATGAGTTCTCTGAGGCATTTCTCACTCACTTCTTGCCTCGCGAATGAGGAGGGCACGGGCGACAAGTTTTGATCTTTGAGCGCAGGCGCGCCTGATTCGGGAGTACAACGTGGAGTTCGACTCGTTGGCTCGATATGTCCCTGCGTTGGTAGCAGATATGGAGGACAGGGTGCACCGCTACGTCACCGGGCTAGATGATTATATGGCAGAGTCTTGCGCGGGTGTAGCTCTTCAGCCGGGCATGGACATTGCCCGCATGCAGGCTCATGCACTTGGGTGCGAGGCGTAAGTCGGCGGGTTGTGGATATCGCAGAAGAAGGCTAGGACGTCAGGATCTTTTGGTAGCTCTCGGGGTGGGCGGCCTCAGCAGCAGTCTACATTTGCACCACAACCAGCTCAGAGCACTCCTACACCGTCTTGAGGCGGGCCCAGTGACTTGGACGTCCAGGGTAGCAGAGTGCTAACGACGGGACCACCCTCTCGGTGTGGCCGTCACGGTAGATCCTATTACGGGAATTGTGAATGCGCTACGGAGTTTGTTTCACTTGTGGCCAGCAGGGTCACTTTGCGGCTGTCAGGCCAAGCGTACGAGAGGGTAAGTCGCCTACGGGGTCTTTCGCCGCGTCTTCTTCATCTCCTACGATTACTCGCCCGGAGAAAGGGTACTCATGGCGGCCAGTCGCGACAGAGGTCATGGCGCGGGTCCCAGTTCTAGCGGTCCTCAGAACCGCATTTATGCCTTGTCCAGCCGGCAGGACCAGGAGGCGTCGCCGGATGTCGTCACAGGTACCTTATCAGTTTCTTGTTGTGACGTGTATGCCTTTATAGATCCGGGTTCTACTGCATCTATATTGTCACGACCGACCGGGCGTGGATCGTGCCTTACCGGGCACCCTCGTGATACAACATCGAGAAAATCAGCGAAATAAAAACATAAACATGAAACAAGAGACATGATAAATAAACAGCAACTAAAAGCGGTTGCCTTACATGCAATACATAAAAACCCAAACAGCTTATCCTTTTACAAACTCGCCACAACGATTACTACAGACCTTAAGAAGTGACAACAACTATGACGGGACGGGGCCCGCCATACCCCGAATGTACAAGAACCTACGGACTCGGGTAACATACAAAAGATAAGCCTCAAGAAAGCGGGCTTCCCAACACGTTGATCGTGATCCTATGGCGAGGATCCAACCGATGTACCTCTACTGCGGCATGAACGCAGCCGAGAGGTCGATAACAGTACCAAGTATGTGAAACTGAATATCAGAAATGAAATCATGGATCTATATGAACAGGAGACATGTATGATAACAAACTACAGTTTACAACATAAAAGTTGTCATGTCAAGTCAGGGACTCACGCCCTCAAAGTCATCCCTCATGCCCGTGGAACTCCTTTCTCACTGCCGGCAGTCTAGGTATAAATCATGTGGAATACGTGTCTCGGCCCATCCATGGGACTCGATAAAGAACCGTGGAATACGTGTCTCGGCCCATCTCGTGGGACTCGATAAAGTTAATCGGTGGAATACGTGTCTCGGCCCATCTCATGGGACTCGATAAAGAATCAGTGGAATACGTGTCTCGGCCCATCGATGGGACTCGATAAAGAATCGTGGAATCGTGTCTCGGCCCATCCATGGGACTCGATAAAGAATCATACATAACAAATCAGCCGCCTCCATCGAGACGCCAGCGGTACGTAAATACAACACTTGCACATCAAAGGCTATCACCACAATCATAGGCAAGTTCAAAATACTCATGGACTAATATTTACAACAAAGCGGTTTTTAACCCCAAAGTACTACATACATTAACTCCTTTTAAAAGATCCGTTTCTTTCACAAAAGTCACACGATATCCGTAGTATGAAAAATAGAGTGACTATCTTTTTAAGTAAACCAAAACACTTCCCTTTGTAAAATCAAGTAACAACATTATTTTCCAAACGTTCAAGTTTGCCTAATTTCAAATGCTCAAGTCTCTTATTTTAGAAAGGTTTCATAACTTATAGTCTTAATCTCTTTTAAAACAATTGAGTAACATAAGTCTTATGTGAGCCGTTTATTCTTGTTTATAACAATCTTATTACAGACCATGATCTAGGAAATGTAATACAATCTTGTCTTATCTTAGCTTACATGCAGATGGAGGTTTCTCTTGGTTTTAATAACAATTAGTCAATACATTTCCTTTGTTAACGCCGCAATGGTTTGATCGATACTTATTCTCATTTCAAATCAAGAAACATTATTCTTTAAAAGCCAAGTACTCATTACTCACGAATGAGGTTTCACAACTTTAACAAAATTCATATCAAGTCAAATAAGTTAAGTCTCTTATCTTTCAAGATCAAGTCTCTTAACTTCTACAATCAATAACCCATTCTTTTACCTACATGTAGTCGTTATAACTAACTTCCCATAAAGCTATTATAACACCCTATGTTTTGAACCAACCAAACTCATTTAGCACGTATGCGTCTACCGTACTACATAGTTACAAAACATCATGCTAGAAAGGATAGGAAGAGGTTCACATACCTCGCGACGATTATCGACAAATAGCAAAAGCGCTCCAAGTACTTCAACGTCGGCTACTCCTTAAGCCAAGTAGATCACGCCACACGTAGTACTCCACTCCTAAAATGGTCATAGTACTTTTATCAAACCTTTCTCACCATTTAAGACTTATACCAATAAAAGCCCTCTAATTCTACGGAAAATTCGCAAAGACTTCCCTCGCTTTACTCACTTTTCCATCTTTCTCCAAGGCGAATAACCGTAATATATATACCATATATATATATAAGGCGTAATAATTAAATAACATAAAGAAGGGATTACGCCCAACGGTAGCGGTTTACTATCACGCCTTCATAACAACAATAAGTAAAAGAAGGGGATTACGCGGCCAACCGGTAACGCGGTTTACTATCACGCCTTCATAACAACAAAAGTAAAAAGGGGATCACACGCCCAAACGGAACGCGATTGAAAAATCTTCCCTTAGAAATGTAAATACGATCAATGTAAATACATCCAAAGTAAATACGGTCCAAAGTAAATCTGATCCTTAAGTTGGGGTCCTTGGCAACTTTGTCCATTTTACTTATCCAATTACTCATTAGTCATCCAACTTATATTTCCATTCTTAATATAAGTTATAGTTACTTTGTTAATTACTTCTTCACAAGTAAGATACGTTTTTACATTTTAATGGCAAACGGCCAAATCCTTTCTTTTAACAAGTTAACAAGATCCAACTCTTCCAAACTTTACTCCATATATTACATACTCCATAATATACTTATAATATATGTATAATGACCAAATCACAAAGAGGTTAAGATTCACTACCTCAAATAGCCCAAAATCTATCCAAGAACTTAATGTCGATCCAAGCAAGTCTTAGCTCCAATCTTTGCGTACAAACCCACCACAAATCACCCTAAGAAGCTCCTAACCATCATCTCTTCAAGAACCAACTCAAACAAGTGAAGAACACCTAGATTTTTCCTCCAAGAGCTCTCGGCCAAAGTGTCTTTTTAAGGCAAGGGATGTGAAATCTTTTCTATCTTTTGGTTAAGAGTCTTCCTAATAAACTAGGGAAGAACACTTAAGAGTTTAGGAATTATTGGACAAGGTTTGGTTAGGGGGGGGTGTGTTTGACGAACAACAAGTGAAGGAGGGAGAGGGAAAATATTTCTCAAGTCTTGCATTCTCTAAGTGTGGAAGATTTCATCAACTAAGGGTGCATATATAGGACAACCAAGGGATAGGATGAAGGCAAGTGTGTGGTTGAGATTGGGGACAAGTGTGGGTGGGACCCACAAGCCACTTGTCTTCACAAAAATATCTTGCAAGACAAGGCCACTTGTCTTGCCACTTGTCTTGCTCAAATCGGCCAAGCCACCTAGGGGGTGACACGTGTCGCCCTCCTATTCGTCCAAAATAATTCATCTTCCGAAAATATCCATAATGGCCAAAATCTAAAAAACAAAGCGGGCCCCACAAAACCGTAAATTTCTCCCGTGGGCCCCACGTGACCAATTCCGGAAATAAAATTCCAAAATTCTAATATAATTCAAGAAGCCCGAATACCAAATCTGGGAATCCAATTCCCATTAACGAACCTTTTTCCTTCACAAAAACCGGAAACTTTTCCGTCGAAAAATCACATCTTTCTTCCTTTCCATTTTTAAAGTCGTATTCTCGTACGTACGTCCTCGCATACATACCCTGGAACTACGGGGTATAACATATATATCCCCCTTATTGCTAGTAGGATAGGGATAGAGCCTGAGTCCATAGACCCTTTTGAGGTAGCTACGCCAGTGGGTGATTCGGTGGTAGCTCGGCGGGTATATAGGGCTTGCCCAGTGACTTTATGCAGTCGTCAGACCCTAGCCGACTTGATAGAGTTGGACATGACTGATTTCGATGTGATCATGGGTATGGATTGGCTAGCTTCCTGCTACGCCAATGTAGACTGCAGGGAGAGAGTGGTATGGTTCCAGTTTCCTGGGGAGCCGGTTATTGAGTGGGAGGGGAACACTGTGTCGCCGAGGGGTAGGTTTATTTCCTACCTCAAAGCTAGGAAGATGGTGCAGAAGGGGTATATCTACCATCTCATTCGGGTGTTTGATACTGAGGCTACGGTACCAGATTTTGATCGATTCGGTAGTCGAGAGTTCCCGCATGTGTTTCGGATGACATCCCGGGTATCCCTTCTGAGAGGGAGATAGAGTTTAAAATAAAAGGAGTCACTTGATTTAGAGACCTAACTTTATTTCTAAAGGTATTGTGACTTGTCTTGAAAAGTAATTTTGACTTGATACTACGGTTAATAGTATCTTGGAAGTTTTATATGAAAATGAGTCATTTTTAAAAGATTAGAAGTACGTAGTACTTTGGGTTAAACTCGGTTATTATAACATATTAGTGCCTTAAGTAAACTAAAATGAGAGTGTAGATGAATAAGACTAATAAGAAGTTAGGGGATTTCTAACTTGCTTATTTATTGTATATGTGAGGTTGAGATAGGGTAAGAGTATAAGTGAGGGGTAAACCCCCAAGACGCTATACCACCTTCTCCAGGTTAAGAGTATAAATGAGGGGTAAACCCCCCAAGACGTTATACCACCTGCTTTACCACCTTCTCCAGGATAAGAGTATAAATGAGGGGTAAACCCCCAAGACGTTATACCACCTGCCTCAGGGTAAGAGTATAAATGAGGGGTAAACCCCCAAGACGTTATACCACCTGTTTCCATGGATTTGCTACCCATGATTTGATCGTGAGTCTCCTATTTTTATGTTGTAAGTATACTCTTATTTACTCTCATTGTTAGTAAGGTACTGTGTACTGTAATTTTATTATCATACATGACTCCGACTTTGTTTTAAAACTTATGATGTAATTTACAGTATTTTCCAGTTTTACATACTTAGTACTATGTGTCTTGACCCCTTCCTCGGCCGCGTTAAATGCCGCAGAAAGGGTAGCAGTGGTGGATCCTCATTCTTAGGATCACTTATCGGATGTCGAAGCTCCATTTCTCGAGGCTTCTCTCTTTTGTCTGATCTTTCCACGATGTTGTAGATTTATGTACATTCGTGGTATGGCGGGGCCTGTCACATACGATTGTTATTCCTAGATATGCGTATTCACATATGTGGTTGGGTTGTAAGAACCGAGTTATGCAGATTGTACTTTTGATTATGTTTATATTATGGAAGAAGGCACTTGCTCGGCCAGCTTTGTGATGTTTATTGTTTACACACGTGTTTATCGTGTATGTTCACCGCTATTCTCGATGTATACGAACAGGTGCCCGTGTAGGGCACCGATCGCGGCGGTCGGGTCGTGACAAAAGTGGTATCGAGCGATTAGTCCTCGGAAAGTGTCTGAGCCGTGTATACAGTAGAGTCTTGATTATCGGTGTGTTGTGCACCACATCTATAATCAAGAGGTCGCAGGACATTTAGGCTTGGTTTCCATTCTTCTCTCTCTACGAGATTGTGCGATGAGAGTCTTATTACGTTGAATCCTCTGCAGCCTCTTCTTATGAAACAATTATGCCTCGCGGAGGCGGCCGGGGCCCGAGAAGGGCAAAGCGGCAGCATGGCGCTAGCGGTACTCGAGAGGGTTACGGACTCGTGCACGCACTATGCCCGAGGTAGGTGGGTCGGCGAGTTCAGCCACGCTGGCAGTATTTGAGGAGCCGAGAGCGACAGTAGCTCCAGAGGTTCGGCACGAGCCTCCACCCCGGCCGGGGCGAGTATAGACTACGAGGAGCGATCCGGTTATTGACCGATATAGTGGCGGGCGGACAGGACGAGCGGCCCCCTAGCCGATAGTTTGCGGATCCGGGATTTTCTGGGTTGTCATCCGCCCGAGTTTTATGGTTCGAGGTCTGAGGAGGATCCGCAGGAGTTCATTCGGCAGCTACGGACGATCACGAGTTCTTAGGGCTTCGGAGACAGAGTCTGTTATGCTAGCCTCTTACCGGTTACGCGATATTGCGTTGAACTGGTTTGAGTCATGGGAGCTGTCGAGAGGTGAGGATGCTCTTCCAGCTGTTTGGGAGGAGTTCACAGAGGCCTTCATGGATCACTTTTTGCCTCCTGAGATGAGGAGAGCCCGTGTAGATAGATTCTTGACCTTGAGGCAGAATGGGAGGACTATCAGGGAGTATAGCCTGGAGTTTGACTCCTTGGCCAGGCATGCGCACACTATTGTAGCTGACATGGCGGATAGAGTTCATCGTTATGTGATGGGGCTAGACCGTCATATGATTACTGCATGCTTGGGGGTGGCTCTTCAGCCCGGTATGGACATTGCCAGGATGCAGGCCTATGCGCAGGGGATAGAGGATAGAGAGAGGGAGGACCAGATTGACTCAGGACAGCGGGGTCTCAGGGCAGTTTTTGAGGCGGACAGCCTCAGCAGCAGACTAGGTCCACTTTCCAGCCAGCACAGAGTGCTCCCTCACGGTTTTCTGGCAGGAGGTCTGATCAGCCAGGTCATTCGTGAGCGGTCGTGGCTCGGGACTTGGATTTCAGGGAGGCAGGAACCGTCACCGATCGGGACCACCCACACCTCAGTGTGCTCGATGCGTTAGGTTTCACCAAGGCGAGTGTCGCAGGGCTTCGGGAGCTTGTTACTCTTGTGGCCAGCAGGGCCATTTGAGGAGAGATTGTCCATCTAGAGGCGGAATGGGTGGTACAGTGCGGACATGATCGATTCTTTGGGTCTTCCTCTTCGTGGTTATGCGCCGGGCGAGTACTCACGGACCGGCAGGCCGCGGTAGAGGTCGGGGTGGTGGTTCCAGTTCTAGCGGTCCCCAGAACCGCATATATTCATTAGCCAGCCGCCAGGATCAGGAGGCTTCCCCTGACGTCGTCACAGGTACATTATTGATTTCCTGTTGTGACGTTTATGCTTTGATAGATCTAGGTTCTACCTTGTCCTATGTGTCCCCTCTTATTGCGGTTAGAATCGGGATAGAGCCGGTGTCGATAGAGCCTTTTGAGGTAGCTACACCAATGGGAGATTCGGTGTTAGCTGAGCGGGTGTACAGAGGTTGTCCGGTATTTATTTACAGTCGTCAGACCCTTGCAGACTTGATAGAGCTGGAGATGACAAATTTTGATGTCATTATGGGTATGGACTGGTTGGCTTCTTGTTATGCCAACGTTGACTGTAGGGACAGGTCGGTTCGGTTCCAGTTTCCTGGAGAGCCAGTTATCGAGTGGAAGGGCAACACAGCGTCGCCGAGGGGTAGGTTTATTTCTTACCTCAAGGCTAGGAAGATGGTGCAGAAAGGGTACATCTATCATCTGGTTCGGGTATTTGATAAAGAGGTTGAGGTGCCAGTTCTTCAGTCAGTGCCAGTGGTTAGGGAGTTTACAGATGTGTTCCCAGACGATCTTCCGGGTATCCCTCCTGAGAGGGAGATTGAGTTTTGTATTGACACGTTGCCAGACACTCGACCTATTTTCATTCCGCCATACGTGATGGCACTGCCGAGTTGAGGAGTCAAGGACCGGTGAAAGATTTCTTTGGAGAAAGGCTTTATCAGGCCTAGTGTATCTCCCTGGGGAGCACCGGTTTTGTTTGTGAAGAAGAAGGATGGGACGCTGCGTATGTGTGTTGATTACAGATAGCTGAATAAGGTAACCATCAAGAATAGGTACCCCCTCCCCAGGATTGATGATTTGTTTGACCAGTTGCAGGGTGCGAGGTGTTTCTCCAAGATAGACCTGCGGTCTGGTTATCATCAGGTTCGAGTTCGAGAGGCAAATATCCCAAAGACTGCATTCAGGACCCGGTATGGGCACTATGAGTTCAGGGTTATATCTTTCGGTTTGACCAACGCTCCAGCGGTATTTATGGATTTGATGAACCGGGTGTTCAAGCCATTTTTGGATATTTTTGTGATAGTATTTATTGATGACATCCTGGTTTATTCGCGGACAGAGCAGGAGCATGCAGAGCACTTGAGGACGGTACTTGGGGTTCTCCAAGTGTGAGTTTTGGTTAGCCTCAGTGGCATTCCTGGGGCATATTATTGGGGCTGATGGTGTTCGGGTGGATACGGCAAAGATTGAGCGATCAAGTCTTGGCGAGACCTACTACTCGACCGAGTGCGATTTCTTGGTGGCAGGATATTATTGTAGGTTTGTGGAGCAGTTTGCTTCGATTTCAGCACCGTTGACTAGGCTGACTCATAAGGCAGCCAAGTTCCAGTGGACAGAGGCTTGCGAGAAGGGTTTCAAGGAAAGGTTGATAACAACTCCAGTTCTTACTCTTCCTGAGGGGTTAGACGGGTACATAATCTATTGTGATGCCTCGGGTAACGGGCTAGGGTGTGTTTTGATGCAGCACGTGTCACGACCCGATCCCGGGCCCGTGACTGGTGCCTTACCCGGGCACCCAAGTAGACATACATCAGAGTAATCAGCGGAATATAACAAACAAGACATGAAACATATGTATCCAATAAAAAAAATAGGCTAACCAAACGGTTACCTTTCTGAATATATAAATAAAACTTGAACCCGAACAGTTACATCCCTTTTACAAACTCTGCCCACAACAGTACCACGCACTCTAAGAATGTTTTAACAACAACGACGGACGGGGCCGCCATACCCGAATGTAAGTACCTACAACAACGGGGACTATACGAATAAGCCTCCGAGAAACGGAGCTTCCCAAGACATTGGATCGTGATCCGTGAGCAAGGATCGACGATCGTGTACCTCTACTGCGGCATGAGCAGCCCCGAAGAGGTCGATAACAGTACCAAGTATGTGGCTGAAAATCGTAAATGAAATCATAGTAGTCTATATAAAGCAGAAGACATATATGATAACCAATTTACGATACAGTATATGCGATCATGTCAAGTCGTGACTCACGCCCTTAAAGTCATCACTCAAATATAACTATGGGTCTCACGCCCACAACATCAATCATGCGTGGAACACCTTCTCACCGCGATCTATGATATAAAAGCACCAAGGAATACACATGAACACGTGTCCACTGTGTCATAATAAAACCATACGGGTAAGTGCGAAGGCATAGCCGACTACTAAAATCCACGATACCAGGGTCATAAACTGTATCACGAGATCTGTCTAGACCGCCACATGATTGAAGCTGGCCACTCGCCCGCAGTATCAAATGTGCGCGTCTAATCCTGGAACTTCCCGCAGCTCCGCATAGGCCACTCACATAGGCCGCGTAGGTATTCCCGCATCGAGGGTAGCTACTCCGGCATCGCCCCGACTCGCGATCCGCGTGGCCACATAGACCGCATGACCACAAAGGCCGCACACTAACTCGAACTCGTAGCTCGCATAGGTCCCTGGACCCGCATGAGGTATTCTCGAATCATGGTCCTGCATCGCTGAGTCTACCCGCGTGGAGGCGGCTTAACCCCCGGTATCATGTCAAGAGGTGAGTGATATAATACTAACATAACAGCTTATTGTTAAACAACATAAGCACAACAAGGGGAAACCCCTTTACACAAACATCACAAGACACTAACACACGTAGTATCTTAACATGTCTACTTATCAAACCATCTTACTACACTTTCCAGAAATCAATACAAGACTTTCATAAAAAAATAAGTAAACTGTTCCGTCTATCTTCCCTAAGTCGTTATACCTAACTTCCCATAAAGCTAGTATAACACTTAAGCTTTTAAAACCAAGTATTCATTTTCTTTCAAAAATGGTTAATAACTCTTTGAAATACTTCCAGATTCTTATTATTTAAACTCAAGTCAAAAGACATCAAAGTAAAACCAAAACAATTTTCATACCTTCTTTTAAAACAAAGGCACTTCTCCTTTAAAAGTCAAGTAGCAATATATTTTTTAAACCAAGTGTCTTACTCTTTTAAAAACAAGTATCCTATACATTTAAATCAAGTTGCTTCTCCTTTCCCAAAATCAAGTTGTTTATAAGTCAAGTTATCATTTTAAATCCAATGATAAAACCATTCTTATTTTCGAAATCAAGATAACTTTATTCTTTAAAAGACCACACCCATTACTCATGAGTGAGATTTTACAACTTTTTAACATAATTCAAGTCCCTAATGTTTCATAACAAGTCACTTAACTTTGGAATCAAGTCAAGGACACAAAAGGAAAATCAACTTCCTTTAAACACACGTGCGTCTACCGCACTAAATATATTTCACAAATATCATGCTAGAAAGGATAGGAAGAGGTTCACATACCTCGACGATTATCGACAATTAGCAAAATGCTCCAAGTACTATAACCTTGCTAGCCTTTTCCACCCTTCAAGTAGAATACGCTACTCGTAGTACTTCAACCTTTGAACCGACCCTTCACGAGGGTGATGAAATCAACCTTCTTTACAAGTTAACCTTAAATAATGACGGAACTAGTCCCTTTTCAATAATCACTTGCTGGAACGTTGCTTTGAAACAATATTTGCAAGACGTTTTGTTCAAAAAAAATATTTGCTGGACGTTTCTCTTCATCAAGTGAAACAAAAAAATTTAAGAATGTAATTGCTTATCCTCCAGTGAACTAGTTGGTCACACTATTACTACTATAAAGCACAATGATTACCTCGAAAAATGAGAAATAAGTTAATTACAACTTACCTTACTGGCATCATCTAAGTCCTAATTGCTATACATAGTCTCTTAGTGTGTACATGACACATACACGTAAGTGATTATTGACCCCATATTTGGTCCTTATCCAATTGTTACTAATAGTAACCACCTCTTATTGGTGGGACCCACTTAATGAAATACTAAAATATTATTATGAGTCATCGTTGTCACACTATTAAAATCTTAAATTATTTCGAGACTTTATCCATAAAATATAAATTCCATAATTCATATAAGTTCTTAAAAGTCTTAAATACCAAAGTTGAGAATTCAATTCTCAATAATAAACCTCTTTCCTTCACGAAATTCGAAAACTTTTCCGTCGAAAAATCACATCTTTCTTCCTTTCCAATTTTTAATGTCGTATTCTCGTACGTACGTCCTCACATACATACTCTGGAACTACGGTGTGTAACATTCTCCCCCCCTTAGAAACATTCGTCCCGAATGTTCCTTCTAAGTCTCCAAGCATACCCGTGCCGATATAGTCTTCACTACTATACGTACCACATTCTGTCATTGCTTCAGTTTCCAAAATCTCAGGGTTACTATCTCTAACTTGGTCATCATTAACTGGGAACACTCTGGAGGGATCTACAATTACTCTTCCGAAACATAGCAACATGGAATCAGGACGTCTTCCTAAGTCGGACGATTGCTAACTTATAGGCAACCTGGCCTATTCTACTATGATCTGAAAATGCCCAAAGTACCTCGGGCTAAGTTTCCCATAAGTTTCCCCTGCTATCCAAATCTCGTCACACCCTTCCGGGGTGGTACCTTCAAGAAGACCCACCGTCGGCTGAACTCCAAGTATCGACGCCGATTATCCACGACTTCGTTGACTCGAGTGCTAAAAACCTCTTACGGATAAGCTTCACCTTACCCACATCCTCTGAATCAAGTAGGGACCAACTATCTGAACCTTGCCAACATCGAACCAATCGGCCGTGACTACACTTCCGCCCATACAAGGCTTCATAAGGCACCATCCGAATACTGAAATGGTAGCTATATAATACTCACTCAACAAGAGGCAAATATTCCTCACAGCTACCCCCGAAATCAAAACACCGGCCCGTAACCTTTCCTCAAATGTCTGGATAAAATGCATTGTTCGTCCTTCGGCCCGAAGGTGAATGAAATACTGAGACTCACCTGAGTTCCTAACCCCGCCTGGTAAAACCTCCAGAAAAAGAAATAGCCATAAACTGGGCTCCACTGCCTGCCATAAAATAAAAGTAGGAACCTCGTGCAGCCTTACAACCTTCCTGATAACATCTCGCATAACCCTCCGCCGAGTAAAGCGATCTGGCGAAAGACAAGATGGGCTGACCTCATCGGCCATCGGGTCGAACGCATCCACGAATTCGTACGATGGTTACCTAACTTGGGCTTAACACCCTCGTGACCCTATCATCTAGCGGGACCACCTCAAACTGACCCCACCACATTCCGGGCTGCGGGTTGACTCGCGATATGGCCTCAACCCGACCCACTTCGTACTAAACTCTCGTTCCCCGATCCGGAACAATCTTACCAGTTCACGTCATGAAAGCTACTACTTCCATCTCACACTACCATGGAATTATCACACAAATACACCACGTATACCGAGTACTTCGACAAAGACCAACCGTAAAATCATCCACTCAGGACGGCCTTGCATCTAAGGTCTCCAACTGTTATAAATTCTAAGGCTCCCCATTTCCTCGTCCCCAGACTTACCCTTTTCAACTACCCATGTTTTCTAATCACAACTTACACAATGTTAACCGAACATAGCACTCCACATGTATCTACCATAACGACCTAAACAAGTCTCTCAAGTGAAGATATCTCTGTAACTCTTTCACTTTCCCTTTGTCACTCTAATCAAATCCTGCTCTGTGGCGCGTAACTACTGACGGTGATGAACCATGCGATCCCGAAGGCTGAGTCGTAACATCCGCGCCACTGCGGTTGGACAATTTCTCATAAAATGGCCACGGCGGCGGTAAAATAGGCATTAGTAAAAAACGACATTCCCGGGATGGCGTCAGAACATAGTGAACACCGAGAAAATCGAATCGGCTGGCTAGAACCTATGTAAATCGTGAGCGGAAACCACAGGTTCGACCAACTCCTACCTACCCGAATGTCACGAAGTGCATGGAGGACCCTGCATCTTGGCGGAGGCGCATAACGATCTGCTGCGAGAAGGTCCGCCTCGAAAGTTACGAGAGGACCTGCTGCTCGCCCTCTTCGCGATCTTGGTTAATCCATCGATCTCTACGTTCCTCAGTCTGCTGCGCATAAGCCTGTACGCGGGCAATGTCCATGTCTGATTGAAGAGCTACTCTTGTACAACTCTCTGCTAAATAATCGTCATGTCCTGTGACATATCGGTGCACTCTATCCTCCATGTCTGCCACTACCGCGGGGACATAACGAGCCACTAAGCCAAACTCTATACTGCATTCCCGAATCGTCCGCCAGTTCTATCTCAACATCACAAACCTAACTGCCCGAGCTCTCCTCATCTGCGAGGGCAAGAAGTGTGTAAGAAATGCCTCTGAGAACTCGTCCCAACCAGATGGAGGCGCATGCTTCCCCCGGGATAGTTCCCAAGAATCAAACCGGTCGACTGCAGTACCATGCAGCCGATGCGAACCTAAGACCACCGACTGTGTCTCCGAAGCCTTGATCATTCTCATGATCATGTAATTATCGAATAAACTCCACGAGGATCTTCCTCGGTTCGATCCATAGAACTGGGTGGATGCAACTCAAGGAGTCCCGAAATCTCAACTGTCGGATCTAGGGTGAACTACTGGTACTACCGGAACCTCCGACTCTCGCCTGTCCTCATTCCCAGCCACCAGACTAGCTAGTAACTGGGTCATCCCCTTGTAACTCATATCCTCTGTTCCTGGCCGTGGGACTAGAGGCTCGGGTATCGTGGTCTCAATAGCTACTGCTACTGCTCTAAAACTCTCCTGGGGCTAGCGGCGTCGCAAAACTCCCCGAATGAAGCGCTGTCTCAGATAATGGTGGGCGTGCCACAGTAACCTCTCGTGCTCTACTCGCGGCTCCTCTCGCCTTGCCTCCTGGGCTCTGGTTGCCTTGCGTAGAGGCATAACTAGCACAAATGAATACGCCAGAGGGAGTCCAACTCTAAGGCACGATCTCAGAGTGAGAAGAATGGAAACCAATCCTAAATATCCTGCAGCCTCCTGATTATAGGTGTGGTGCACAACACACTGATAATCAAGACTCTACTAGATACGGTCTGTAGACACTTTCCGAGGATTAAGCGCTCGATACCACTTTTGTCACGACCGATCCGGGCGTGGTAGTGCCTTACCCGCACCCAGTAGACATACATCGAGTAATCGAATATAACAAACAAGACATGAAACATATGTATCGATAAAAAAATAGGCTAACAAACGATTACCTTTACGAATATATAAATAAAACTTGAACGACGATTTACATCCCTTTTACAAACTCGCCACAATGATTACCACGGACCTCAAGAATGTTTTAACAACAACGACGGGGGGGCCCGCCATACCACGAATGTAAGTACCTACAACAGGGGACTATACGAGATAAGCCTCGGAGAAACGGAGCTTCCCGAGCATTTGGTGTGATCACGTGAGCAAGGATCGACGATCGTGTACCTCTACTGCGGCATGAGCGCGCCCGAAGGAGTCGATCTGACAGTACTAAGTATGTGAAATGAAAATCACGTAAATGAAATCATAGTAGTCTATATAAAGCGTAAGACATATATGATAACCAATTTACAATACGGTATGTAGCGATCATGTCAAGTCGTGACTCGCCGCCAAAGTCATCACTCAAATATAACTATGGGTCTCACGCCCACAACATCAATCATGCGTGGAACACCTTCATCACTGCCGACATTACATGATATAAAAGCACAAGGAATACACATGAACACGAGGTCCACGTGTCATAATAAAACCATACGGGGTAAGTACGAAGGCATAGCCGACTACTAAAACCCACAATACCAACAGGGTCATAAACTGTATCACGAGATCTGTCTAGACCGCCACATGATCGGCGGCCACTCGCCGCGATATCAAATGCGCGTCTAATCCTCGAGCTTCCGCGACTCGCATAGGCCACTCGCATAGGTTTGCATGAGGTATTCCCGCGTCGAGGTAGCTACTCCCGGCGTCGTCTGGACTCGCGATCCGCGTGGCCACGTAGACCGCATGACCACAAGGCCGCACACTAACACGGAACTCTCGTAGCTCGCGCATAGGTCCCCTGGACCCGCATAAGGTATTCTCGAATCATGGTCCCAGACCGCCTGAGTCTACCCCGCATCGGAGGGCAGCTTAACCCCCGGTATCATGTCAAAAGGTGAGTGATATAATACTAACATAACAGCTTATTGTTAAACAACATAAGCACAACAAGGGAAACCCCTTTACACAAACATCACAAGACACTAACACACGTAGTATCTTAACATGTCTACTTATCAAACCATCTTACTACACTTTCCAGAAATCAATACAAGACTTTCATAAAAATAAGTAAACCGTTAGTCTATCTTCCCTAAGTCGTTATACCTAACTTCCCATAAAGCTAGTATAACACTTAAGCTTTAAAACCAAGTATTCATTTTCTTTCAAAATGGTTAATAACTCTTTGAAATACTTCCAGATTCTTATTATTTAAACTCAAGTCAAAAGACATCAAAGTAAAACCAAAACAATTTCCATACCTTCTTTTAAAACAAAGGCACTTCTCCTTTAAAAGTCAAGTAGCAATATATTTTTTAAACCAAGTGTCTTACTCTTTTAAAAACAAGTAACATATACATTTAAATCAAGTTACTTCTCCTTTCCCAAAATCAAGTTGTTTATAAGTCAAGTTATCATTTTAAATCCAATGATAAAACCATTCTTATTTTCGAAATCAAGATAACTTTATTCTTTAAAAGACCACACCCATTACTCATGAGTGAGATTTTACAACTTTTTAACATAATTCAAGTCCCTAATATTTCATAACAAGTCACTTAACTTTGGAATCGAGTCAAGGACACAAAAGGAAAATCAACTTCCTTTAAACACGCGTGCGTCTACCGCACTAAATATATTTCACAAATATCATGCTAGAAAGGATAGGAAGAGGTTCACATACCTCGCGACGATTATCGACAATTAGCAAAATGCTCCAAGTACTATAACCTTGCTAGCCTTTTCCACCCTTCAAGTAGAATACGCTACTCGTAGTACTTCAACCTTTGAACCGACCCTTCACGAGGGTGATGAAATCAACCTTCTTTACAAGTTAACCTTAAATAATGACGGAACTAGTCCCTTTTCAATAATCACTTGCTGGAACGTTGCTTTGAAACAATATTTGCAAGACGTTTTGTTCAAAAAAAATATTTCTTTGGGCGTTTCTCTTCATCAAGTGAAACAAAAAAATTTAAGAATGTAATTGCTTATCCTCCAGTGAACTAGTTGGTCACACTATTACTACTATAAAGCACAATGATTACCTCGAAAAATGAGAAATAAGTTAATTACAACTTACCTTACTGGCATCATCTAAGTCCTAATTGCTAGGCATGAGACACATAGTCTCTTAGTGTGTACATGACACATACACGTAAGTGATTATTGACCCCATATTTGGTCCTTATCCAATTGTTACTAACAGTAACCACCTCTTATTGGTGGGACCCACTTAATGAAATACTAAAATATTATTATGAGTCATCGTTGTCACACTATTAAAATCTTAAATTATTTCGAGACTTTATCCGTAAAATATAAATTCCATAATTCATATAAGTTCTTAAAAGTCTTAAATACCAAAGTTGAGAATTCAATTCTCAATAATAAACCTCTTTCCTTCACGAAATTCGAAAACTTTTCCGTAGAAAAATCACATCTTTCTTCCTTTCCAATTTTAAATGTCGTATTCTCGTACGTACGTCCTCACATACATACTCTGGAACTACGGGGTGTAACAGCACGGCAAGGTTATAGCCTATGCTTCCCGGCAGTTACGGAAGCATGAGAGGAATTACCCTACCCACGACTTAGAGTTGGCCACAATTATTCATGCCTTGAAGATTTGGAGACATTATTTGTATGGGGTTCATGTGGATATTTATACAGACCACAAGAGCCTCCAGTATATCTTGAGCGTAGGAGTGAACTTGCGGCGAGGCGGTGGTTAGAGTCTTTGAAAGATTATGATGTTGATATTCTATACCATCGTGGAAAGCCAGCGTAGTTCTTGATGCCTTGAGTCGTCGCTCGATGGGAGCCCATCGGAGTACAGCGGAGAGGCGAGGACATGGTCCGTCAGATCCACCAGTTAGCGAGCCTTGGGGTTCGATTGATCGATACCGACGATAGCGGGGTACGGGTTCGTGAGGTTGCCGAGTCTTCCATCGTTGATGAGGTGAAGAGGCGACAGTTTGAGGACCCAGTGTTGGTACGGTATCGAGATGCAGCTCTTCGGGAGGAGAAGAGTCTATTCGAGGTAGCTCCTGATGGGGTGCTGAGATTTGAGGGCCGGTTGTGTGTTCCCGATGTGTCAGGACTTCGTCAGCAGATTCTGGGGGAGGCACACAGTGCTCGTTATTCTATTCATCCGGGGTCGACCAAGATGTACCATGACCTCAGATGTTTGTATTGGTGGGATGGCACGAAGAGGACATGGCGAGGTTTTGTTACCTGATGTCCTAATTGCCCGAGTCAAGGTCGAGCACGAGGCCCAGTGGATTATTGCGGCTATTGAGATTCGACTTGGAAGTGGGAGGTGGTCAACATGGACTTTGTTACGGGGTTACCTCGTACTCGGAGGAAATGCGACTCCATTTGGGTTATTGTTGGCCAGTGTGAAATCAGCCCATTTCTTTCCAGTCAGGACGAAGTTTTCGGCTGAGGACTATGCTAGATTGTACATCAGAGAGATTGTGAGGCTGCACGTGTCCCGATGTCGATTATATCGATAGGGAGCCCGGTTCTGGCTAACTTGGAGGTATTTCGAAGGGTAAAGGACACAGTGAGTCTCGAGACAACATTTTATCCTCGGACGGACGGGCGGCGAGCGTCTATCCAGACACTTGAGGATATGCTGCGAGCCTGCGTGATTGATTTCAGGGGTAGCTGGGAGGATCATTTGCCTCTTGTGGAGTTTGCTTATAACAACAGCTACCATTCCAGTATACAGATGGCGCCATACGAGGCTTTATATGGGCGGAAGTGTAGGTCGCCGATTGGATGGTTCGACGTGGGCGAGTGCGATTAGTTGGCCCGGACTATGTACAGCGGTGTGGATAAGGTGAAGCTTATCCGTGAGAAGGCGATAGCGACTCGAGTCGGCAGAAGTCATATGCGGATAATCGGCGTTGGCATTTGGAGTTTCAGGTAGACGATTGGGTCTTCTTGAAGGTGTCACCCATGAAGGGTGTGATGAGATTCGGTAAGAAGGGGAAACTCAGCCCAAGTTACATTGGGCCCTACCAGATCACCCGTAGAGTGGGCAAGGTTGCCTACGAGTTGGATCTGCCATCAGAGTTAGAGGCGATACATCCGGTCTTCCATGTTTCTATGTTGCGGAAGTGTATCGGTGATCCAGCGAGAGTTTTCCCTACTAGTGAGGTCCAGGTGACAGAGGGGTTATCGTATGAGGAGAGCCCCATAGCGATACCCTATCGCCAGGTCAGGAGACTGCGGACCAAGGATGTGGCTTCCGTCAAAGTCTTGTGGAGGAATGATAACCGGGAGGAGATGACTTGGGAAGCGGAGAAGGACATGTTGAGGAAGTATCCTCACTTATTCCCTACACCTTCAGGTAATTCTTTTCCCTTACTTGTCAAGTTTTAATTGAAGCTTTTGTTTTATGTAAATGCTATTATGTGGCCATGTGTGGCATTTTTGGTATTTCGGGGGTGTTAAAGGAAACTATGTCGCTAATTATAAGATTGACTCCGAAAGAACATTCGGGGACGAATGTTTCTAAGGGGGGAAGAATGTTACACCCCGTATTTACAGGACATGTTTTAAGAACGTACGTAAGAACTCACAAGTGTTGAGAATTGAGACTTGTAAAATTTATCGGAATTATGAAATTGTCGGAAAACGTATTATTATGACGAATGGGAGGGCGACACGTGTCACCCCCCCTTAGAAATGCCTTGGACGAATTTTGCAAGGGCAAGAGGGTCATTGGACCTTTGTTAGCAAGACAAGTCTTGCAACTTGAAAGCTTGAGAGAATTGACTTGGTCAAGGGGACCACAACACTTGATATTTAATAAGAACTACATCCAAGCCTCACATTTGTATGAATCTTGACCCTCCATAGTGCTATTTAATACTACTAGTAGCAAGACATAGTCCAACACTTAGCCATATTTTCAAGAATTTCAAGACTCCATTTGAGGAGCTCTCGGGTTCACTCCAACAAGAAAGAATTTTTTTTTGTTTCTTGTCCATTAAGCTCCACACTTTAAACCAAGGTTCTTGAGTGTATTGTAAGCATATCTCAATAGAAAAATCTCGGAAAAAGATAGTTTTCGGGTTAGTCGCAAAGCGAAAACCTAGTTGTCTTTCTAGGTTTTGTTTGGAAGTGTGAAGGAAATTTGTTGGTGTTGTTCTAAGGGTCTCAAGTAGCGGATTGAAGCGTCTTGAAGAGGCTCTAAGTTGCTAAGGAGCGACTTCGGATTTGGAGTTGGATTAAGATTCGTTGAGGTATAATCTCGTCTCTTAAAAGTGTTACAAGATTATTTATATTGTTGTTAGCTTTACATGTTGCTAGCATGAACTATATGTGTTGAAGTTTATAAGTATTATGGATTTCTTGTAGCTTAAATCCGAAATGTTATATAAGCCACTTGAAGTTGGATTACTAATTGGTCGTTTATTAGAAATCGTCGCATGTTACTTACTTGAAGATTATAGTAGTTATAATCAATTGTGACTTGATATCATGTTATGCTAACAACTTGGATTGAAATGGAATTGGATAAGAATTGGTGTTATTGTACTCAATGTGGCCGAATTGGATTTGTAGTTGGGTTGGTTTGATATCGTTTGTGGGGCGAAATTTTACACGTCTAGTAGACGTGTAATCCCCTATTGATTAATTGCTTTGATTGTGCCTTAAATGTGGCGTGTTTGGTTATTGAATTCGACCTTGAAAAAGGTGGCAAAGTAAGTAGAAACAAAGGAGGTGCTGTCCGATTTTTCGTAGAATTTAGTGACCTTACACTTTTTTTTCTTCTTTAGGTAAATGCAAATATTATTACTAATAACGAAAAAGAAGTGGCTACAATCAGTCGTTGAGGTATCTCAAGCCTCAACGTAATGCAAACAAGAAGTGAAAGAGGGGAGGGGTGGTCACTCAAAAGGTGCCATTACAAGAGGGGATAAAATCATAGAGAACTCTATAAGATGTTGTTTTGATTCTTGCAATGACCTCTTCTGCCGGAAAGCTTGTGCCTTCAAAGAGCATTGTTTTTCTTGCCCTCCAAATCTCATAAACCATTATGCAAAAAGTAAGCAAAATAGCTTTGGCTCGGATGCTTGTCCCGCGGTGTTCTTTCTTAATCCATTTAAGGGAGCTTTCAACAGTTGTCATCTCTTTTCTAATACCCAACCAATCTTTTATGCTCTTTCAAATCATGTGTGTATAGGGGCAGGCAAAGAAGAGGTGTTCCCTTGTTTCATTAGCTTGCTTGCAGAACCCGCAAGATTTATCCTCCAAGTTGAGAAATGATAGAGTATCCTTTGTAGCTAACCGTTTTACGCAATTTAGCCACATAGTAAAAGAGAATTTGGGAGGATGAAGCCTTTCCAAATTTGTGACATCGAGGCTTTTTAGCTTGCGGTGTGCAAGATATCATACGAGCTTGAATCAAATATACCGTTGGCACAACATTTTGTAAAGCCGTCAATAGCATCACCATGGCTACAAAGATAGAAACAAATTTGTCGCGAATCCACAAATCTTTTTAATAAGGGAGTCCACAGGGCGTACCTCATAGTCCCAAATTGTAATACCTCTCAAATAGTGGCTATTGATCCATTGGACCCAAAGAGAATCAGAATCCGTGTGAGTTTGCCAAATCGTCCTGGATAACAAGGCATGATTCCATTCCTTGATGTTCATAAGACCCAAGCCACCTTCATTTTGAGGCAAACAAATGATATCCCAAGCAACTCTTGGTGGTTTCTCACCCCATAAGAACTGAATACAAGCAGACCGTACCTTGTTGATAATAGTGGCCGGGATAGGAAGTGCCCGGAACCAAAAGCTCTCAACCCCTTGGACAACCGACCTGATTAGTTCCAGCTTGCCAGCATAAGAAAGGGTGTGATGCCCCCATTTCTGAATGTAATTCGAAATAGCACTAGTGAATGGGGCAAATTGATCCACCGAGATTGAAATTGGGGACAAAGGGATCCCCAAGTATCGTACCGGAAAGCTTCCAATGGCGAAACCCACTCTGGACAAAATCAAGTCCCGAACTGTAGAATGCATTCCCGCTAAGTAGACAGAGGATTTAGCTGGGTTAAGAGTTAATCCTGAGGCAGCCTCCAACTCTTCCAGACAATTCATAAGAATCCCAACTGAAGATATATCTCCTTTGGCAAAAAGCATGAGGTCATCCGCGAATGTCAGATGAGTAATGCCCAATTTCTTACACTTTGGAAAATATGAGAAAGCTCTTGCCTCAGCCTTCATTTTAAGCAGCCTTGAGAGGTATTCCATGCACAAGATAAAGAGAGTAGGGGACATAGGATCACCTTGTATTAGGCCGCGCTTTCCTTTGAAGTATCCATGTAGCTCACCATTGATAGAAAGGGAGAATGAGGTTGAGCTAACACATTCCATGATCCATCTTGTAAATCTGTCTGGAAATTTTAGACTTCTTAGTACCAATTCGAGGAAGCTACAAGAGATCAGAAATGCTTTACGAAGGTCCACCATAAGCATACATCTTGGTGAGACTCTGGTTCTATTAAATCCTCTCACAAGCTCTTGTGCCACATATACGTTGTCCATCATGTTTCTTCCTTTCACAAAAGCCCCTTGGGATTTGTCAATGAGAGAAGGAAGGATCAATGCCATTCTGTTAGCTAGAATATTTGTGATGGTCTTATAGATCACATTAGTCAATCTGATTGGCCTGAAATCATTTACCTTGGGATCATGATCAGTCTTTGGTAGCAGGGTAATGATGGTATGATTTACCGCTTCAAAGAACTCCGAGAGAAGAACTCTTGGACACATCTTACAACATCATGGCCCACATCTCCATCTATTCTTGAAGAAGCGCAAATGATAACCATCTGGTCCAGGTGCCTTGTCATTGCCTATATCAGAGAGAGCTTCTCAAATCTCCTTTGGGGTGATGAAATGCAAAAGTTGTAATCTCTCTTCTTCACTCAGCTTTGGGCCATAGTTGAACACTTCAGGATCAAAGTTGGTAGTGGGTCGGGAAGTACCTAATAGATCTTTATAAAATTCAACAAGCAACTTCCTAACTTCTTCTGGTGATGTAGTGATAGTACCATTAGCTTTAACAAGAAAGTTAATGGAGTTCCTGACATTACTCATTTTGATCAAGCTATGAAAGTATTTGGAACATCTATCACTTCCAATCAAGTGTTTCTGTCTTGACTTCTGCCTTATGAAGTGTCTTTCAGCTTCCAGTAAGGTGTTTGCTCTAGCTCTTGAGGACTTAACCTTGGCTTTAAGCTCCTCATCAAAGGGATTTTCCATGTGTGCATTGATAGCCTCCTTGAACTCTATGTTTGCTCCTTTTGCTCTTTATTCGATACCTCCAAAGTCACTTATGTTCAAAGCCCTTAAAGGTTGCTTCAAGGCTTTCAATTTGGAGGCAAGGACGAATTGAGCAGTTCCCAATATGTCTTGTCTCCAACATGAAGTCATAATGTTCTCAAAGGTCGTGAAAGCCACATATTCATGAACTTGAAAGGGCGTTTTCCAACATTATAGGATGCAATAATCGTGGCTATCACAGGACAGTGGTCCGAGACAGGTTCCATAGGCATGAAATTGGCTGTGCATTCTAGGGTCAAATCACTCCAATTTTGATTCATCAACACTCTATCAAGCTTAGACCAAATCGAACCATTCGTCCAAGTGTAGAAGGAACCGGAAGAAGGAGCGTCTTCTAGTCCATGAGAATTCCTGAAATCTCCAAGATCCCTAAGTGCATAAGGCGTGAGAGGAGGACCCCCCACCTTATCATGAGGGTAGCAATAAGTGTTGAAATCTCCCATAATCATCCAAGGCTTAGTGATGCCAACGCCCAAGTGAGAAAGGTGATGCCAAAGCATCCTTCTATCCGAGATGCTATAAACCGGGTACACAAATGTGGCAAGGAAGGACACTTGTGTTATATTGCAACTTTCTGGACATGGATATCCGAGAGTCCATACCAAGCACTTCGCAACAAACCCTGGATGGATCCCAAAGTAATAGCATTCTACCGCCTCCAATGAATTCCAAATTTGAGCAAAACTTCCATGCTTTGAATCTTTGAGTAGAGAAAGACTCTGTCCTTGGCCGAGATAGCTTAGTTTCCAATAGACAAATCATAGTCGCGTCATGCTGTTTTGTGATACTACTCACTAGAGCTTGCGTGGCAGCCCTATCCCTTTGTCCGCAAAGACCACGGACATTCCAACAAAGTATTTTCATTAGGAAACAAAGGAGGTTTTATTAGCACCTCCGCTTAGTCGCTTTCCCACTGCTTTTCGGCCCATTCTTTTTGGACAAAACCTCTTGCCATCCATCATCTTTGTTGCTGGAAGCCATAACTTGTGTACCAGCCAAGCTATGTGTTATACCCCGTATTTCCAGAGTATATACGTGAGGGCGTACGTATACAATTTGAGCCTTAAAGTAGGCATAGGTTCGAATTTGTGCATAGCTACCAAAAGGAGTCGTTTTTCGACGAAACGTTTCCACAGCTTTCGAAGGGAAAATTCCGGCTATGTCATTTATAATTTTTGCGGATTTTTCCGAGAGACGAAACATTTTGGACCAACGGGAGGGTGACATGTGTCACCCTCACATTGGACGTGAGAAGTGGACGACAAAGGCAAGCAAATGCACGTTTTTTGTGCCTTGGGTTAGGTAGGATATTTGTGCAAGTTGGTGTGGTAGATGGATAAGGTCCACATGGTTGAAATCTAGCCCTACACTTGCACCACACTTGTCTACATCTTGGCCATTGGTTGGCTTTCACTTGACCTATAAATACCCCTCTAGTTGAAGACATTCTTCATCCAAAAATTGAGCAATCTTTCTAAGTCTCAAACCCTCCCTCTCCCTCTTGTGATCTCGTCCGCCACACACCCCTCCCCCTTATTGGTAGCCTAGCCGAAACACCCTCCCCTCTCAAGGCCCTTGGCCGAAACCTACCCCTTTGTAGGCTTGGGTACACACCCCCGAGCCTAGTTGTTTTCGTATAATACCCCTTGTTGTGGTATAGAAATACTCTCCTAGTATTGTTATAATGCCCAAAATACTTTAGCCAAATACCTTGTAGTATTCCCAAGGTTACACTTATACAAAAGCCCAAAAAATACTATTATACTTCCCTCAGTCACAAAAACGAAACCCTAAGTAAATCTTCACCCGTAGTTGAAGTTTTAAGTAGAAGTTGGTTAGAACTTCTAAGGGTTGTTTGGAGCGGGTTGGAGCGCACGGAGTAGGAGCTAAACCTTGCTCAGGATCGACATATAAATTCGGATAATTTTGGGCTTATCGAGGTAAACATTCTTGACCTTCTGTTGTAATTGGAAATTACATGTTGTAGGAGTATATAGTTAAGTATACTATATATATAGAACTGAACAACACTGTGCGGCAATGTCTTTTGACTTAAGCTGAATAATACTTACAGAATGTCTTGCGACTTAAGCTCAATTTTAAGAATCGAATCGAACTGTAATTACATAGGTAGACATACATTAGACTTGTGTAGCATTACCGTAGTAGAATTGTACACGCCCGGTTAGACGTGTTAACCCCGTTGGCTTGGTAGCCGCCTCGATAAGGAGGAGATTTACGCCGCCATGTGGGAGTCGCCGAATTTTCGTAGAATTTTCTAAGTCGGGATCTAAAGATATTAATAGCGCCTTGTGGCCTCTATAGGTCAAGTACTACGTGTGGAGTGATCTGCTTGGCTTAAGGTGTAGCCGAGCGGTTTGAGGTACTTGAGCGTTTTGCTATTAGTCGATAACCGTCGCGAGGTATGCGAACCTCTTCCTATCTGCTTCTAGCATGATATGTGTATAACTATGTAGTACGGTAGACGCATACGTGTTAAATGTATTTGATTGTCTTTAAACATAAAGTGTTATAACTCTATGGGAAGTTGGTTATAACATTTCATGTAAATGAGAAATGCTTTGTGGTTTTTAAAAGATAAGCGATTTGACTTATAACCGATCGGATGTAAAAGAACCTTGGAGTATTCTAAAAGATTAAGAAACCTTTTTGAAAGAAGTGTGTACTTGGTTTGAAAACATAAGAGTTATACCACTTTATGAGAAGTTAGGTGTAACGCCCAAGAGAGATAAAAGAATGGTTTAATGGTTTAGAAGTTAAGAGACTTATTCTTAAAGGATAAGAGACTTGACTTAATATGGATGTTTGTGTGAAACCTCATTCGTGAGTAATGAGTACTTGGTTTTGGAAGGAATAATGTTTTACCGATTTGAAATCGAATGTGTATCGACAAACCATCGCAGCGTTAATAAAGGAAAATGTATTGAATAATTAAGTATTATTAAAACCAGAAACCTCCATCCGCATGAAGCTAGGATGAGACAAAATGATATTACATTTTCTAGATCATGGTCGCTTAATAAGATTGATTATGAACAAGAATAACCTACTACTTTATGGCATATGTTACTCAATTGTTTTAAAAGAGATTAAGACATTGAACTATGAAACTTTTCAAAAGAGACTTGCGTAATTAAAATTAGGCAAACCGGAACCTTAGGAAAAGAAAGGCATTGTGTTGTCTTAAAATGGTTTAAAGCATAAGGTGTTATAACACTTTATGGGAAGTTGGTTATAACGACCTTATGAAAACAAAAGAAAGGTTTTATCATTGGTTTTAACGTGGTAACTTGACTTTAAAAAAGAAAGTATGGAAGTTGTTTTGGTTTACTTAAAAGATATAAGTCACTCTATTTTTATACTACGGGTATCGGGTGACTTTTATAAAAGGAATAAATCTCTTTAAAAGGAATTTAACGTACGTAGTACTTTAGGGTTAAAAACCGAACTTGGGCATAAAATGGGAGTACTTCGAGTTGTGTATAAACTTGCCTATGCTTGTTGTTGTGAAACTTGCCTATGTTTGTTGTTGTGAAACTTGCCTATGCTTGTTGTGATAGCCTTTGTTGTGCAAGAATTGTGTTTCTATACTACCGCGTCTCGATGGAGGTCGGTTGACTTGTTGAGAACTTACTTGGGCGTGGCCGCAGTGACGGATAAATTCCAGTGCGTTCTCGCTGATAGTGTTACTTTTGTTAATCGCTTTGGACATACCGACACGATCGTAGCGCGCACGTATGCTTCCACTTTGATTACCGCCTTGTTGTCTTATTGTTTCCCTTTGGACATACCGACACGTATGCGCGCATCGTATGCTTCCATTTGGAATGTTGTCTTATTTGCTCCTTTGGACATACCGACACGCGATCGTAGCGCACGGGTATGCTTCCATTTGGAATGTTGTCTTATTGTTTCCTTTGGACATCGCCGACACGATCGTAGCGCGGGTATGCTTCCATTTGGAATGTTGTCTTATTTGTTCCCTTTGGACATACCGACACGATCGTAGCGCACGTATGCTCCCATTTGGATTCTTTGTCTTGTTGTTATCATATCATGCATCGGCGGTGAGAAGGTACTCACGCGGGATTGATGTTGTGGCGTGACCACCGAATTGATATAATCATGTGTGTATCGTAGTTTGGTTATCATACCGCTCCCGCTTTATAGACTATTATGATTTCATTTACTGATTTTACGCTTCACATACTTGGTACTGCCAGACCTCTCCTTGGGGCTGCGTTCATGCCGCAGTAGAGTACATCACCGCCGATCCCCGCGTTTAGGATCTCATTTCGTTTTGGGAAGCTCCGTTCCTTCTGAGGCTTATCTGCTGGTATGTTACCCCGAGTCCGCAGGTTCTTGTACATTCGTGGTATGGCGGGCCTGTCCGTCATAGTTGTTATATAAACTCTTAGAGGTCAGAGTGTGGCAAGGTGGTTTTGTAAAAAGGATTAAACTGTTCGTTTTAAAAAGAGTTGTTTTTATATATTTTATTGGAAGGTAACCGTTTTGTTGGCCTGTTTCATTATCTTGTATCATGTTCATGTTTAAATTTTTATTTACTCTGGTTTTCTCGATGTTGTATCACTAGGGTGCCGGTAAGGCACGATCCACGCCCGGATCGGTCGTGACAAAGTGGTATCGAGCGATTAGTCTCGGAAAGTGTCCACGCATCGTGTAGTAGAGTCTTGATTATCGGTGTGTTGTGCACCACATCTATAATCGGAGGTTGCAGGACATTTAGGGTTGGTTTCCATTCTTCTCATTCGAGATCGTGCCTTAGAGCTGTAATAAGATGGACCCTCCGACATACTTCGTTTTTACCGCTATGCCTCGCGTAAGACAACCCGCCCGTGGCGGCAAGACAACGCAGGAGCCGCGAGTAGAGCGTGGCAGAGACCACAGTACCTGAGCCTCCAGTCCCGCAGTCTGCAGCAGAGGAGATGAGTCACAAGGAGTGGGCCCAGTTAATGGCCGTGGTCAGGCGCACTTGAGGATAAGCCGGACGCAGCAGCCGATCCCAAGAGCACCGTAATTCAACCCCGAGCAGACAGTTTGAGACTACGGGATTTTCTGAGGTGTAACCCGACAGAGTTTTATGGGTCGAGACCTGAGGATGATCCTCAGGAGTTCATCCGGCGATACCGGATCATGAGTGATCAAGGCATCGGAGACCGAGTCGGTGGTCCTAGTTCGCGACGGCCGCGTGATACCGCAGTCGATTGGTTTGATTCGTGGGAGCTGTCCCGGGGAGAGAATGCACTTCCAGCTTTATGGGACGAGTTCTCAGAGGCCTTTCTTGCACATTTCTTGCCTCCACAGATGAGGGCTTGGTACAGATTTTTGGTGTTGCGTAAGCGCGCGTCTGGTTCGAGTACAATGTGGAGTTAGACTCATTGGCGGTGACGTCCCGCATTGGTAGCTATTATGGAGGATCGAGTGCACCGATATGTTACTGTGGCTCGATGATCACCTAGCCGAGTTGTTCGTGTAGCTCTTCACCGCATGGACATTGCCGCATGCAGCGTATGCACTTGGATGTGAGGAGCGGATAAATCGACGGAATGACCAGTGGTCGCAGAAGAGGGTCGAATGCAGGTCCTTGGTGACTTTCGAGGCGGACCGCCTCAAAGAAGAGCTAGTTATGCGCCTCCGCCAGATGAGTGGTCCTCTACAATCTTGAGCGCCCAGAGGTTTCAGGCGGTCGTGGCTCCAAGGGTTCAGATTTTGGGAGAGCGGGGTGTTAACCAACCAAGCCACCTCGTTGTGCCGTGTGGTAGACTCCATGGGGAGTGTCGTGCTAGTCCGGGAGTTTGTTTTACATGCACAAAGAGGCCATTTTGGGAGAAACTGTCCCACTGGGGTAGCACTAGGATAGCACGGACTACTGCAAGCGGGTTCTTCACCTTCCACGCCTAGGCAGATGTTCGCACACCGGGGCCCGGTAGAGGTCGCGGTGGGAGTTCCCAGATTTAGCGGTCCTTTGAACCGCCTATTTTCAGGTATATCCTTAACCCTCTAGAGACTTATATGTATTGATGTTGATGATGTGTTTAGCATTATGTTGGTTATGAGTTAGAAAGCTTGGCTAGTTGAATGGTTATGTATGGGGGCAGGGACAGTGTGAACTTAAGAATATTTCATGTTAAGACCTTAGATGTAAGGTCATCTTGAATAAAAGATTTTACGGTTAGTCCTTGTTGAAATACTTGGTTTGCATATACATATGTTGTGGGATAAGTCCATGGGTAGTGTGAAATGGAAGTGGTAGTTTTTCATGACCTGTATAGGTAAGATTGTTCCGGATCGAGAAACGAGAGAGTCGGCGTGACAGAGGCTCGGGTTGAGGACGTGTTGCGTGTCAACCCGTGGCCGGAATGAGGTGGGTCAGATCGAGGTGGTCCCTCCAGGTGGTAGGGTCACGAGGGTGCTAGGCCCAAGTTTAGATGACCGTCGTATGAGTTCGTGGTTATGTTCGACCAGAAGCGGATCATGAAGGCCGGGAATGGCCTTAAGGGAGATTGCGGTTAGTAAGATGACCAAGTTGGAGGTAGTGACTCCAAAGTTTTGGAACTAAAGCGATGACTGAAGTGTGGTACGTATACTAGAGGAGTTCAAGTGTCCGAGAAGGGCACGACGAGTAAGGAAGAGAACGTGTGATATTTCGTGGCCAGGTGTGGCGTTGGCAACTTGTTAAAAGAAATTCTTCGTTATCCGTCTCGAGAAGGAACATTCGGGACGAATGTTTCTAAGGAGGGGAGAATGTTATACCCCGTATTTCTAGAGTATATACGTGAGGGCGTACGTATACAATTTGAGCCTTAAAGTAGGCATAGGTTCGAATTTGTGCATAGCTACGAAAAGGAGTCGTTTTTTAAACGTTTCCACAACTTTGAAGGAAAATTCCGCTATGTCATTTATAATTTTATGCGGATTTTTCCGAGAGAAACATTTTGGACCAACGGAGGGTGACATGTGTCACCTCACATTGGACGTGAGAAGTGGACGGCAAGGCAAGCAAAGGCACGTTTTTGTGCCTTGGGTTAGGTAGGATATTTGTGCAAGTTGGTGTGGTAGATGGATAAGGTCCACATGGTTGAAATCTAGCCCTACACTTGCACCACACTTGTCTACATCTTGGCCATTGGTTGGCTTTCACTTGACCTATAAATACCCCTCTAGTTGAAGACATTCTTCATCCAAAAATTGAGCAATCTTTCTAAGTCTCAAACCCTCCCTCTCCCTCTTGTGATCTCGTCCGCCACACACCCCTCCCCCTTATTGGTAGCCTAGCCGAAACACCCCTCCCCCTCTTGAAGGCCCCTTGGCCGAAACCTACCCCCCCCTTTGTAGAGGCTTGGCCGTGGGGTACACACCCCCCCTAGCCTAGTTGTTTTCGTATAATACCCCTTGTTGTGGTATATAAATACTCTCCTAGTATTGTTATAATGCCCAAAATACTTTAGCAAAATACCTTGTAGTATTCCCAAGGTTACACTTATACAAAATCCCATAAAATACTATTATACTTCCTCACCACAAAACGAAACCCTAAGTAAATCTTCACCCGTAGTTGAAGTTTTAAGTAGAAGTTGGTTAGAACTTCTAAGGGTTGTTTGGAGCGGGTTGAGCGCACGGAGTAGGAGCTAAACCTTGCTCAGGATCGACATATAAATTCGGATAATTTTGGGCTTATCGAGGTAAACATTCTTGACCTTCGGTTGTAATTGGAAATTACATGTTGTAGGAGTATATAGTTAAGTATACTATATATATAGAATCAACAACATCAGGCGGCAATGTCTTTTGACTTAAGCTCGAATAATACTTACGCAATGTCTTGCGACTTAAGCTCAATTTTAAGAATCGAATCAATCGTAATTACATAGGGTTGTATTACAGTAGACTTGTGTAGCATTACTGTGTAGTAGAATTGTACACGTCCGGTTAGACGTGTTAACCCCCCCCCTGGTTGGCTTGGTAGCCGGCCTCGATAAGGGAAGAGATTTACGCTGCTATGGGGGAGGTGCCAATTTTCTCAGAGAATTTTCTAAGTCGGGATCTAAAGATATTAATAGGAGCCTTGTGGCCTCTATAGGTTGAAGTACTACGTGTGGAGTGATGTCACGACCCGATTCCGGGCCCGTGACTGGTGCCTTACCCCGGGCACCCTAGTGATACAACATCAGAGTAATCAGCGGAACATAAAACAATACGAGACATATTATGAAATATGAAACAATAATCTGAGAAAAACTTGCCTTTCGGCATATATATAAATAACAACTTTTTCCAACATGAACAGTTTTAATCCCTTTTACAAACCTCGCCACAACGGTACTCTGCACTTAAGAAATGATACGACAACAATGGCGGACAGGCCCGCCATACCCCGAATGTAAACACCTACAACAACAGGACTATAACACCGATAAGCCTCCGAGAAACGGAGCTTTCCCACACGCCGAATCGTGACCCTAAGAGCGAGGATCAATGATCGGTGTACCTTTACTCATGCAGATGAACGCAACCCCGGCGAGGTCGATAACAGTACCAAGTATGTGAAATCAAAATAAATCGTAAATGAAATCATAGTAGTCTATACAAAGCAGGAGACATGTATGATAACCAAACTACAGTTCACCATAAGTAAGCAGTCATGTCAAGTCAGGGACTCACGCCCTCAAGTCATCACTCAATTTTACCAATGGGTCTCACGCCCACAACATCAATCGTGCCCGTGGAATACCTTCCTCATCACGCCAGCTTATGATACACAAACACCAAGGAATACACATGAACACCGTGTCCCACCTGTGTCCTAATAAAACAAAGACAGGTAATCGAAGGCATAGCCGACTACTAACACCCACGCACCAACAAGGTCATAAATGTGTCATGATATCTGCTCTGCACCGTCACATGACAAAAGCCGGTCACTCGCTCGCAGATCAAATGTGCGCGTCTAGCCTCGAACTCTCCGCAGCTCGCATAGGCCAACCTCATAGGCCCGCATGAGGTATAACCCCGCATCGAGGGTAGCTACTCCCGGCATCGCCCCGACTCGCACCGCACGGCCACAAAGACCGCATGAACACAACGGCCGTTAACTAACCTGGAACTCGCGTAGTTCCGCATGGATCCCCTGGACCCGCATGAGGTATCCTCGAATCATGGTCCTGCATCACCGAGTCTACCCCGCGACGGAGGGCTTAACCTCCGGACACAAGTCAAGGTGAGTGGTACAATACCAACATAACTACCGGTGATAGTCAAACAACTTTAAGCGCGATGGCGGGAAAACCCCTTTACACTAACATCACAAGATACTAACACACGTAGCATCCTAACATGTTTACTTCTCAAATCAACAAGAAAGTATTATAAGGCTATCACAAACCGATACAATCAAGTTATTCACACAAGGTGCTTTCTACTAACAAGTTCGGGTATCTAACCCCAAAGTACTTCACACATTAAATCTTTAAAAGATCTGTTTCTTTCACATAAGTCACACAATACCCGTAGTATAAAATAGAGTGACCGCCCTTTTAAGAAAACTAAAACTCTTACCTTTGTAAAATCAAGTAACAACATTATTTCCCAAACGCCCAAGTTTGCCTAATTTCAAATGTTCACGTTTCTTATTTTAGAAAGGTTTCGTGGTTCATAGCCTTATTCATTTAAGAATAAAATTTTCTTTTAAACAACTGAGAAACATAAGCCTTATATGTGAGTAGGATATTCTTGTTTATAACAATCTTATTACAAAGAACCATGATCTAGAAATATCATTTTGTCTCATCTTAGCTTCTATGCGGATGGAAGTTGCTAATGGTTTTATTAATACTTAATTAATCAAAACATTTCCCTTTATTAACGCCGTGGTTTGTCGATACACATTCTGATTTCCAAATCAAGAAACATTCTTAAGCCGTTATACCTAACTTCCCATAAAGCTAGTATAACTCTTAAGTTTTCAAAACCAAGTATTACTTCTTCTTTCAAAATGATTCAAAACTCTTTTGAAATACTTCAAGTTCTTTATTAACACATAACAAGCCGCTTATAGTTCAATTGATTACCTTTAAAACCACATGTATTTTCTTACCAACATAAAGCCGTTATAACTAACTTCCCATAAAGCCGTTATAACACTTTATGTTCTACACCAATCAAATACATTTAGTACATGACGCTCACCGCATTTACATAGTTCACACATATCATGCTAGAAGAGATAGGAAGAGGTTCACATACCTCGCGACGAGTATCGACTAATAGCAAAACGCCCAAGTACTTCCAACCGTCGGCTACTCCTTGCCAAGTAACGCGCCACACGTAGTACTTCAACCTATAAGGCCACAAGGCGCTTTATTAACATCAAGATCTTATCGTAGAACATTCTACGTAAAATTCGCAAAGACTCTCCTCCCGTAAACAGAAATCTCCTCCTCTAACGGGGCCGGCTACCAAGCCAACCAGGGGGGGGTTATACATCTAACCCGAACGGGTACAATTCTACTCCACAGTACTACTACACAAGTCTACTGTAATACAGTCCTATGTAATTACAGTCATCGATTCTTGAGCTTAAGTCAAAAGACATTGCCGCAGTACTAAGCTTAGTTCTATATATAGTATACTTCAACTATATAATCTAACAATATGTAATTTCCAATTACAAATAGAGGGACAAAATAATTACCTCGATAAGCCCATAATTATCCAAGTATAAATGTCGATCCTTAGCAACGCTTAGCTCCTACTCCGGGTGCTCCAACCCGCTCCAAACAACCCTTAGAAGTTCTAACCAACTTCTACTTAATTACTTCAATCACTCAACGAAGATTTCTTAGGCTTTCGGTTTGAGACAAAAAGGACATACTGTAGTATTTCCGACTCTTCAGATAGAGGTTTCTTTGGAATACTACAAGGTATACGGCTAAGGTAATTTGGGCATTACAACAATACTTGGAAAGTATTTCCTACCAAGAGTGGGTACTCACTAAGACACCACTAGAGTGGGGTGTACCTCGGCCAAGGCCTCTGGGAGGGTGCACCTCTGGCCAAGGCCTCACAAAGGAAGAGGAGGGACGAAACCAACAAGGAGGAGGAGGAGGTTTTCAAGACTTGGAAATTATGGAATGGATGAAGAAGTCTTCAAAGGGAGGGTATTTATAGCCAAGCAAAGGCCAACCAATGGCCAAGATCTAGCCAAGTGGGGCAAGTGGAGGCCAAGATATGCCCAAGTGCCCCTAGACCCTACTCCTTAAAACCCTCACAAATATCTACACAAATATCTAGCAACCTTGCCCATCCAATCGCCCTAACGCCTCTTCAGTCCACCAACGAGAGGTGCGCCGTGTTGCCTCTCGTTGGTCCAAAACGCTTCGCCTCGGAAAAATCCGCAAAAATACTAAATGACATAGCCGTAATTTACCCTTCGTAAGTTAGGTAACGCTTCGTCAAAAACGACTCTAACCGGTGTTGTGCACAAACATATTTCGCCCAAGGGTGCCACATGGGGTGACACGTGTCGCCCCGATTCATCCAAAATATTTCGTCTTCCAAAATATCCATAACGCCAAAATCTCAAAATCAAAGCGGCCCCACAAAACCAGAATTTCTCCCGTGGGCCCCACGTGACCATTTCCGAAAATAAAATTCCATAATTCTAATATAATCTAAGAAGTCCAAAAACCAAATCTGGGAATCCAATTCCCATTAACGAACCTTTTTCCTTCACAAAACCTAAACTTTTCCGTGAAAAAATCACCTCTTTCTTCCTTTCCAATCTTTCTCGTCAGATTCTCGCACGCACGCCCTCGCATACATACCCTGGAACTACGGGGTATAACATTCTTCCCCCCTTAGAAACATTCGTCCCGAATGTTCCTTCTAAGTCCCCAAACATACAAGCGTCGATATAGTCTCTACTACTATACTTATGAGAACAATCCTGCCACACCTGGCCATGGAAACACCTGCGCAAAGACTTACATCCAAGCCCACGAGGAAACACCTCTATATCACCACAAATACCTCTTCCCGGGGTCAAAATATACTTCCTCAGTCACTGATACCACTTTTGTCACTTTGCCGCGAGCCTTGCTCCGACGACCCAACAAATGGTACCGGTCCGCGATCCTCGAGACGCCGCTTCGCCCTTCTCGTGATGTGCCATACGGAGAGCCACGGTTCGGTCTGTTCGTGGTAGAGGCTCGCCTCTTTATACGCTCACTCGAACATAACAATACGAAGACCGGACGTCGCTTCCTAAGTCGGACGGCAAGAATTGCTAACATATAGGCAACCCGCCTATTCTTCACATGAACTCAAAAGCCCAAAGTAACTCGGGCTAAGTTCCTTCTGCTTCCAAAACTCGCCACACTCGTCCGGTGGTACTTTCAAGAAGACCGATCACAACTCGAACTCTAAGCGCCGCCGATTATCCGCACGATTCTCCGAGCCGCCGTAACTTCTTCTAGACGAGCTTTACCCTATCCACACCGCTGGAACAAGCTCAACTAACCGTCAACCTTGCCAACATCGAACCAATCGATCGGCAACTTACACTTCCGCCTTACAAGGCTTCATAAAGCGACATCCGAACACCGAAAGGTAGCTAGAAGCACTTCTCTACAGAGACAACAATCCCACGACTACCCCCAAATCCACACACCGCCCGGTGGCGAATGCGATTCGAGACTCACCGAAGTTCTTAACCCCGCTCGTAAAACTTCCAAACAAAAACAGCCGCACTGGCTCCACTGCTTGTCATAAGGTGAAGGTAGGCACCTGCAGCCTTACAACCTTTTAGATAACTCAACACACCAGTAAACGGTCCCGATCGAAAATACGATGGCTGCCCCATCGGCCCGACCACTGCCGAACGCATCCACGAACTCGCACGTTGGTTAACTAAACTTGGGCCTAACACCTCACAACCCTAACACAAGTGACCACCACAACCGACCACCACCAAACCGCCGCTGGTTGACTCGCGCGTGGCCTCAACTCGACCCACTTTCATTCCACACTACTTAGGACCTATCCCCAAACATAGCTCACGTGCACTATGCACTTCGATAAGGATCAAACATAACACTACACCTTTTCGAGATGGCCTTACCTCTAAGGTCTCCACGTATAACACTCTAAGGCTCACACCTTCTCTATCCCCAAAATCTTACTCGGCTAACCCACCATGATTTCTAATCACAACTAACACACCGCTATCGAACATAGCACTTAAGGTATACTCACCTTGAAAGTTACCGGGCGACCTTGCCGCTCGCCCTCTCCCGCCCTGGTTAACCCGCCGATCTCTACGCTTCTACCGCTGTACATAAGCCCGCATACGTGCCATGCTCAAGCCCAATCAAGAATTACTCTTGCACAACCTCTCTGTAGTCATCAAGACTCGTGGTACATCGGTATAATCTTCCGTAGCCAAATCCATAGCTAGTAACAGGTCGCTTTGCAATCTATATTCACCGCTTCCTGGCCGTGGAACAAGGTTCAAATATCATGGACGCAGAGGAATCGCCGCCATCGCTAAACTCGGGGCTAGTGACGCCGCAGAAATCCCCGAACGAAGCACTACCCTAGGTAATGATTGGGCCTGTGCCCTCGCAACCCTCTGAACTCTACTCGCCGCTCCCTCGGCTGCCTTACCCTCCTGGGCCCGGGTTGCCCTACGCGGAGGCATAACGATAAGGGAAATAATTTCATCAGAGGGTCCAACTTACAACTCAGCTCTAAGGCACGATCTCAGAGTGAGAAGAATAGAAACCAATCCTAAATATCCTATAGCCTCCTGATTATTGGCGTGGTGCACAACACACCGATAATCAAGACTCATCCGGATACTGCGTCAGACACTTTCCGAGGATTAATCGCTCGATACCACTTTTGTCACGACCCGATTCCGGGCCCGTGACTGGTGCCTTACCCCGGGCACCCTAGTGATACAACATCAGAGTAATCAGCCGAACATAAAACAATACGAGACATATTATGAAATATGAAACAATAACTGAGAAAACTTGCTTTCGCATATATATAAATAACAACTTTTTCCAACATGAACGCTTTAATCCCTTTTACAAACTCCTCGCCACAATCTGCATTACGCACTTCTAAGAAATGATACGACAACAATGGCGGACAGGCCCCGCCATACCCCGAATGTAAACACCTACAACAACAGGGACTATACCACCGATAAGCCTCCGAGAAACGGAGCTTTCCCACACGCCGAATCAGTGACTTAAGAGCGAGGATCAATGATCGTGTACCTTTACTCGCAGATGAACGCACTTCAAGGAGGTCGCATAACAGTACCAAGTATGTGAAATCAAAATAAATATTGTAAATGAAATCATAGTAGTCTATACAAAGCAGAGACATGTATGATAACCAAACTACGCTTCACCATAAGTAAGCAAATATGTCAAGTCGTGACTCACGCCTCAAGTCATCACTCAATTTTACCAACGGGTCTCACGCCCACAACATCAATCGTGCCTGTGGAATACCTTTCCTCACCGCAGCTTTATGATACACAAACACCAAGGAATACACATGAACACCAGTGTCCCACTGTGTCCTAATAAAACAAAGACAGTAAGCACGAAGGCATAGCCGACTACTAACACCTACGCACTAACAAGGTCATAAATGTGTCATGATATCTGCTGCACCGCCACATGATAAAAGCCGTCACTCGCCCGCAGATCAAATGTGCGCGTTAGCCCCGAACTCTCCGCAGCTCCGCATAGGCCAACCTCATAGGCCCGCATGAGGTATAACCCCGCATCGAGGGTAGCTACTCCCAAGATCGCCCCGACTCGCACCGCACGGCCACAAAGACCGCATGACCACAAGGCCGTGAACTAACCCGAACTCCCGTAGTTCCGCATGGATCCTCGACCCGCACGAGGTATCCTCGAATCACGGTCCTGCATCACCGAGTCTACCCCAGACGGAGGGCGCCTTAACCTCCGACACAAGTCAAGGTGAGTGGTACAATACCAACATAACTACGATAGTCAAACAACTTTAAGCGCAATGGCGGAAAACCCTTTACACTAACATCACAAGATACTAACACACGTAGCATCCTAACATGTTTACTTCTCAAATCAACAAGAAAGTATTATAAGGCTATCACAAACCGATACAATCAAGTTATTCACACAAGGTGCTTTCTACTAACAAGTTCGTATCTAACCCCAAAGTACTTCACACATTAAATCTTTAAAAGATCTGCTTTCTTTCACATAAGTCACACAATACCCGTAGTATAAAATAGAGTGACTGGCCCTTTTAAGAAAACTAAAACTCTTACCTTTGTAAAATCAAGTAACAACATTATTTCCCAAACGCCCAAGTTTGCCTAATTTCAAATGTTCACGCTTCTTATTTTAGAAAGGTTTCATGTTCATAGCCTTATTCATTTAAGAATAAAATTTTCTTTTAAACAACTGAGAAACATAAGCCTTATATGTGAGTAGGATATTCTTGTTTATAACAATCTTATTACAAAGAACCATGATCTAGGAAATATCATTTTGTCTCATCTTAGCTTCTATGCAGATGGAAGTTGCTACGTTTTATTAATACTTAATTAATCAAAACATTTCCCTTTATTAACGCTTGTGGTTTGTCGATACACATTCTCGATTTCAAATCAAGAAACATTCTTAAGCCGTTATACCTAACTTCCCATAAAGCTAGTATAACTCTTAAGTTTTCAAAACCAAGTATTACTTCTTTCAAAATGATTCAAAACTCTTTTGAAATACTTCAAGTTCTTTATTAACACATAACAAGCCGCTTATAGTTCAATTCATTACCTTTTAAAACCACATGTATTTTCTTACCTACATAAAGCTGTTATAACCAACTTCCCATAAAGCCGTTATAACACTTTATGTTCTACACCAATCAAATACATTTAGTACATGTACGCTCACCGCACTACATAGTTCACACATATCATGCTAGAAGAGATAGGAAGAGGTTCACATACCTCGCGACGAGTATCGACTAATAGCAAAACGCTTCAAGTACTTCCAACTGTCGGCTACTCCTTATGCCAAGTAGAACGCGCCACACGTAGTACTTCAACCTATAAGGCCACAAGGCGCTTATTAACATCAAGATCTTATCGTAGAACATTCTACGTAAAATTCGCAGACTCTCCCGCAACAAACAGAATCTCCTCTCTCTAACTGGCCGCTACCAAGCCAACCAGGGGTTATACATCTAACCCGAACGGTACAATTCTACTCCACAAGATTACTACACAAGTCTACTCAGAATACACCCTATGTAATTACAGCTCATTGGGCTTCTTCAGCTTAAGTCAAAAGACATTGCGCAAAGATTTAAGCTTAGTTCTATATATAGTATACTTCAACTATATAATCTAACAACATGTAATTTCCAATTACAAATAGAGGGACAAGATAATTACCTCGATAAGCCCATAATTATCCAAGTATAAATGTCGATCCTTAGCAACGCTTAGCTCCTACTCCGGGTGCTCCAACCCGCTCCAACAACCCTTAGAAGTTCTAACCAACTTCTACTTAATTACTTCAATCACTCAACGAAGATTTCCTTAGGCTTTGGTTTGAGACAAAAGGACATACGAGTATTTCCTGCTCTTCAGATAGAGGTTTCTTTGGAATACTACAAGGTATACTGCTAAGGTAATTGGGCATTACAACAATACTTGGAAAGTATTTCCTACCAAGAGGGGGTACCTCACAAGACACCACTGTGAGTGGTGTACTTCTGCCAAGGCCTCTAGGAGTGGTGCACCTCTGCCAAGGCCTCACAAAGAAAGAGGAGGGACGAAACCAACAAGGAGGAGTGAGGAGGTTTTCAAGACTTGGAAATTATGGAATGGATGAAGAAGTCTTCAGGGAGGGTATTTATAGCTACAAAGGCCAACCAACGGCCAAGATCTAGCCAAGTGGGGCAAGTGGAGGGCCAAGATATGCCCAAGTGCCCCTAGACCCTACTCCTTAAAACCTCACAAATATCTACACAAATATCTAGCAACCCTTGCCCATCCAATCGCCCTAACGCCTTTTTCAGTCCACCAACGAGAGGGTGCCGTTGCCCTCTCGTTGGTCCAAAACGCTTCGCCTCTCGAAAAATCCGCAAAAATACTAAATGACATAGCCGTAATTTACCCTTCGTAGTTAGGTAACGCTTCGTTTAAAAACGACTCTAACCGTGTCACAGACAAACATATTTCGCCTGGGTGCCATACGGGGTGACACGTGTCGCCCCGATTCGCCCAAAATATTTCGCCTTCCAAAATATCCATAACGCCAAAATCTCAAAATCAAAGCGGTTCTACAAAATCAGAATTTCTCCCGTGGGCCCCACGTGACCATTTCCGAAAATAAAATTCCATAATTCTAATATAATCTAAGAAGTCCCAAAACCAAATCTGGGAATCCAATTCCCATTAACGAACCTTTTTCCTTCACAAAAACCGGAAACTTTTCCGTGAAAAAAATCACCTCTTTCTTCCTTTCCAATCTTTCTGTCGTATTCTCGTACGTACGTCCTCGCATACATACCCTGGAACTACGGGGTATAACAAGTGATCTGCTTGGCTTAAGGTGTAGCCGACGGTTTGAGGTACTTGGAGCGTTTTGCTATTAGTCGATAACCGTCGCGAGGTATGTGAACCTCTTCCTATCTGTTCTAGCATGATATGTGTATAACTATGTAGTACGGTAGACGTACATGTGTTAAATGTATTTGATTGTCTTTAAACATAAAGTGTTATAACGGCTCTATGGGAAGTTGGTTATAACAGCTCTATGTAAATGAGAAATGCTTTGTGGTTTTTAAAAGATAACTGATTTGACTTATAATCGACTGGATGTAAAAGAACCTTGGAGTATTCTAAAAGATTAAGAAACCTTTTTGAAAGAAGTGTGTACTTGGTTTGAAAACATAAGAGTTATACCAGCTTTATGAGAAGTTAGGTGTAACGCCAAGAGAGATAAAAAGAATGGTTTAATGGTTTGTAAGTTAAGAGACTTATTCTTAAAGGATAAGAGACTTGACTTAATATGGATGTTTGTGTGAAACCTCATTCGTGAGTAATGAGTACTTGGTTTTGGAAGGAATAATGTTTTACCGATTTCGAAATCGAATGTGTATCGACAAACCACCGCAAATGTTAATAAAGGAAAATGTATTGAATAATTAAGTATTATTAAAACCAAGAGAAACCTCCATCCGCATGTAAGCTAAGACGACAAAATGATATTACATTTTCTAGATCATGGTCGCTTAATAAGATTGATTATGAACAAGAATAACCTACCGCCATGGCATATGTTACTCAATTGTTTTAAAAGAGATTAAGACATTGAACTATGAAACTTTTCAAAAAGAGACTCATGTAATTAAAATTAGGCAAACCGAACCTTAGGGAAAAGAAAGGCATTGTGTTGTCTTAAAATGGTTTAAAGCATAAGGTGTTATAACAAATTTATGGGAAGTTGGTTATAACGACCTTATGAAAACAAAAGAAAGGTTTTATCATTGGTTTTAACGTGGTAACTTGACTTTAAAAAGAAAGTATGGAAGTTGTTTTGGTTTACTTAAAAGATATAAGTCACTCTATTTTTATACTACGTATCGGGTGACTTTTATAAAAGGAATAAATCTCTTTAAAAGGAATTTAACGACGTAGTACTTTTAGGTTAAAACCGAACTTGGGCATAAAACGGGAGTACTTCGAGTTGTGTATAAACTCGCTATGCTTGTTGTTGTGAAACTTTCCTATGCTTGTTGTTGTGAAACTTGCCTATGCTTGTTGTGATAGCCTTTGTTGTGCAAGAATTGTGTTTCTATACTACCGCTGCCTCTCGATGGAGGGTCGGTTGACTTGTTGAGAACTTACTGGACGTGACCGCAGCCGACGGATAAATTCCACGCACGCCTCGCTGATAGTGTTACTTTGTTAATCGCTTTGGACATACCGACACGACGCGTAGCGCACGCATGCTTCCACTTTGATTACCGCTTGTTGTCTTATTGTTTCCTTGGACATACCGACACGATGCGTAGCGCACGCATGCTTCCATTTGGAATGTTGTCTTATTTGCTCCTTTGACATATCGACACGACGCGTAGCGCACGCATGCTTCCATTTGGAATGCTGTCTTATTGTTTCCTTCGACACGCCGACACGACGCGTAGCGCATCGCATGCTTCCATTTGGAATTTTGTCTTATTTGTTCCTTTGGACATACCGACACGACGCGTAGCGCATCGTATGCTCCCATTTGGATTGCCGCTTTGTTGTTATCATATCATGCATCGCCAGCTGGCGAAGGTAATCCACGCAGGATTGATGTTGTGGGCGAGACCACGAATTGATATAATCATATGCAGGTATCGTAGTTTGCTATCATACCGCTCTCGCTTTATAGACTATTATGATTTCATTTACGTGATTTTACGCCACATACTTGGTACTTGGCCAGATCGACTCTCCTTCGGGCCGATTCATGCCGCAGTAGAGTACATCTACCGCCGATCCCCGCATTTAGGATCTCATTTCAGCGCTTGGGAAGCTCCGTTCTTCTGAGGCTTATCTGTTGCATGTTACCCGAGTCCAGTAGGTTCTGTACATTCGTGGTATGGCGGGCCCCGCCCCGTCATAGTTGTCAGATAAACTCTAGAGGTCCAGTAGCACCGCGCAAGGTGGTTTTGTAAAAAGGATTAAACTGCTCGCTTTAAAAAGAGTTGTTTATATATATTTTATCGAAGGTAACCGCTTGGTCCTGTTTCATTATCTTGTCTCATGTTCATGTTTATGTTTTTATTTCCGCCGGTTTTCTCGATGTTGTATCACTAGGGTGCTCGGTAAGGCACGACCACGCCCGGATCGGTCGTGACACTATGTTCCCGCTCAAAGTTAACGCATTTGACACAAGCCGAGCCTTTTCCGTAGCACCGTTGTATGTCACTTCATCCAACGGCGTGGCGGGTTCATAGGCATCTCGTAATCGTAATGTTTTGACTCACCCTCATCATAACATGTAGTGTACCGCCATTGTGAGAATTAGGCGGTGAGGACTTTGCTAGAGAATCCCGCAAACACGTGGGCCGTAATGACCGGAACCGGAGGACCCGCGTACGTGATACTTCTCCCAAGCTTCCGCATCGTGAGGTGTCAGGTGCTCGCTTTCTTCAATGTCCATCAAGTTATCAGCATCTACGGGATGTTGAGAAGTTGGTGGATGAGGGAGGAGGGTTGGTTCCACCTGCACTTTGTTGACCTTCAAACGAGTAGTAATCATCCTTGTTGTAGGGTACCTCGCATGCGTGTTTTTGAGCTTCTTCATTGTTGACATCATCCTCGCCTTCCTACACTTCAAATGGTTGTGTCCAAAAGCCGCACAATGATAGCAAAAGTCCTGTAATTCTCATAGTTTACCCTTTGAGTATACCTTCATTATCGGGAGTTTGACGACAAAATCCATTATCGCCCTCGCTAACATCCACTTCCACTGTAACTCTTGCATAGTTCATTTTAGACCTTTCCTTAGTATATTGGTCAGTGTAAAGAGGTTTTACTACACGTGAAGCAATCTTACTAAGGCCCGTTGCACTCCAAATAGAAAGGGGAATGTCCGGGAAAGTGACCCAAATAGGAATGTCCATAAACAAATCATCCGTTATAAGAACTCCTTTATTGATAGCCTTGAGCATCATGGTTTTCCCGTAGACCATATAAGGGCCTCCGTGAAGTACATTAGTGCGCTCTTCCTCCGTCATGAATTTGAACACTGTCCAGCCTTTGCCATATGGTATAATGCGGCATTTAACTGCCCATCCTTTCACAATCGTATTCAATGCTTCTCTTCCCGGGAAAGGACCCGTGAAGCAACCTATTAGGCAATAGCCCCAAGTTTCTATGAAAGGAACTTCATCCTCAGCTTCTATATCTACTTCTGCCCCTTGTTCAATAAATTGTAACTTCATACCTTTTGCTTCAATCCTAGTTCCCGCAAAGACTCCAGCATAAGTCTTTTTAGGAGGGAAGGGACCTTTGCCATGGTTTGGGGGAAGATTGTTATGAGTTGTGGTCGTGGTAGGGATATGATGTGGTTTAGAAGATGCATTACTGTGTAAATCATTGGGAGGTATATCTGGAGGTATAGGCAGAGAGGGAATGGTAGAAGGGAGTGAGCTTGGGCCCGCAATAGAAGAGATGATTTGCGTGCCATTTGGGAGGGTAGGGAATTTGTGTTGGTTTTCAGAAGGAATAGAAGGAAGAGGAGATAGAAGGGGTGAGGTGTTGTGAAATTCAGGAAGTAGTGAAGTGGTATTAGATGAGATAGGGGGGATGTTTAAGACTCTATTCGAATCCGAGGAAGTGTTAAAGACGAAAGGAGTGTTGTGATTCCTGAGATTGCCTCCACTTAGCAAACTAGCTAAAGTAGGGAAGGCTTCATTGGTGACACTTAAAGAAATCTGGGGTTGTTGTCTTGAATCACGAGAGGCACTTTGAATCCCGTGATCATTCAATGTTGACCCTGGCCTCGTGATTATTGATGGTTATGGAGTTCCTAGGCTCCTTGGACATAGAAATAGCTTTATTTCTCACAATTGACTTGGCTCTTTGTGTGACGTGAGTAGTCAATGCCCCTAGATTATCCCCCTGATCCTTCTTGGAACTAAGACCATCATAAAGTCCCGGTGTTATGAGAGAGTCATTGGTACCCGCCTCATAAATGTGCGACGCCTCGGCACCCTCAATATAAACGTTAGAACACACAACTGACTTAGCTCCTTGTAAAACGGGGGTAGTTAATGTCCCTAGGTTATCCCCCTGCCCCGCCTTGGAAATCAGACCATCATAAAGGCCCGTGGTTGTGAGTGAAGAGTTGATACCCACGGCATTAATGTGCGACGCCTCGGCACCCTCAATAATGACGTTAGGGTCCTTGGGGATAGAAACCCCTTCGTATTCCACATCTGATCTTGATCCTTGTATAGAGTGCATATTCCTAGTATCATTGTTATCCTCGTGGCCCGCCTTAGCCTTCTGACCCAAGACCCGACCCGTAATAGGAGCAGTCACATCGATTCCCGGGGCATTGAAGTTTGCTCTTCGATACCGCGTTGAACTTCGAGGATAGGAGTACCATCAATGCTTTCAACTGACTTTGAATCAAACAAGACGTGATTACTCTTGGACCCATGAACACCTGCACGACCCGCCATGAACTTCTGACCCACGCCCTGACCCGGTTTAGACCCGAGAATGCCATCGTGTCTTGCTTCTCCAATTGCAATGTCTGGCCTAGATTTTAACCCTTTTCCGGCTAACCTGAGAGAATTTCCAGGTAGTGTCGGGGTACTAATGCTGGAGTGACTGTCTAGTTCTTTCGACATGATCCCTTTACCAACAAATTGGCCCGTGGACTGATCAACCACCATAGTAGCATTAGGGGCGTCAATGGTCCTGCCGGAAGTTCTGCCTTCAAACTCACTTATATCCAAGCTTTCAATTTCTATATTTTTGCCCCATTCATGTATCCTTTGTAGCATAGAATCATCTACTACATTTTCTAAAGGAAAGCGCGAGTCTGGAGTAACATGAACCAACACAGAAGGGTCCGATATTGCCGGAATAAGATTTTCCTCGGCAATTGTTGGACTACTGCCATTCTTTTTTTTCTTCTTTGTTCTAGCTTTAGCCGAAATGTCTGAACCTCCTGAATCATTGCTAGAACGTGTGTAACGTTTAGTCTTTTTCATATTGTGGACAATAACAATTAAACCATAATGAAACAAACGAAAATCTAAGGGGGGAAGAAGAGGAAGAAACCGAAGGAGCAACTAAGGGAAACGTTGAGAGAGTTTTCTTAGTGAGAGAAACTTGTCTATAACTCCTAAGGAACTTCTTAGTGACCTTACACTTGTAATATTCTACGTTTGAAGTAAGACGTTATTAGACGTATTGTGGATATTATAGGTTGACATACTACGGGCGGGATATTGTACTTGGCAAGTGGTTTGACCCGAAAAGGTATGTAGAACTTTTCCTATCTTTTGAGCATGACTAGTTGTACGTATATAGTACGGTAGACGTACAAGACCTTGATATCCTTTACTAGTTTTATGAATAGTCAAGTCGGGTGAGTTAGGAGATTAACTCACTTCTTTGAAAGTATAAAGGATGTCTTAAGTTTTATTAAAGTTAAGGGACCTGAGAATTTTAAAGTATGTGATACTTGTTCCGTTTTAAACGTATAAGTCCCTTGGATAGGAAATTGTATTTGGCTAAGGTATAAAGTGAATATAACGACTTTATGGGAAGTTGGTTATATTTGCTTTATGGGAAGATAAATGACTTGATTTTAATGAAAAGGCAATTTGATTTTAAGGCATCAATTGCCTAAGGTTTTAAAATAAAAGGAGTCACTTGATTTAGACACCTAACTTTATTTCTAAAGTTATTGTGACTTGTCTTGAAAAGTAATTTTGACTTGATACTACGGTTAATAGTATCTTGGAAGTTTTATATGAAAATGAGTCATTTTTAAAAGATTAGAAGTACGTAGTACTTTGGGTTAAACTCCCGGATTTATTATAACATATTAGTGTCTTAAGTAAACTAAAATGAGAGTGTAGATGAATAAGACTAATAAGAAGTTAGGGGGATTTCTAACTTGCTTATTTATTGTATGACGGTCGGTTGAGATAGGGTAAGAGTATAAGTGAGGGGTAAACCCCCAAGACGTTATACCACCTTCTCCAGGGTAAGAGTATAAATGAGGGGTAAACCCCCAAGACGTTATACCACCTGCTTTACCACCTTCTCCAGGATATGAGTATAAATGAGGGGTAAACCCCCAAGACGTTATACCACCTGCCTCAGGGTAAGAGTATAAATGAGGGTTAAACCCCCAAGACGTTATACCACCTGTTTCCATGGATTTGCTACCCATGATTGGATCGTGAGTCTCCTATTTTTATGTTGTAAGTATATTCTTATTTACTCTCATTGTTAGTAAGGCACTGTGTACTGTAATTTTATTATCATACATGACTGCGGCTTTGTTTTAAAACTTATGATGTAATTTACAGTATTTTCCAGTTTTACATACTTAGTACCTATTGGTAATCGACTTCTTCCTGGGCCGCTGCGTTCATGCCGCAGGAAAGGGTAAGCTGGTGGTGGATCCTCATTCTTAGGATCACTTATCAGACGTCAGAAGCTTCATTTCTCCGGAGGCTTGTCTCTTTTGGTATAGTCTTTCCCTGATGTTCTAGATTTATGTACATTCAGGGGTATGGCGGGGCCCTGTCCCGCCACAGTTGTTATTCCTAGAGGTCTGTATTCACATATGTGGTCATTGTAAGAACGAGTTGCAGTTGTACTTTTGATTATGTTTATATTATGGAAGCGCGCTTATCGGCCAGCCCGTGATGTTTATTGTTTACACACGTGTTTATGTTGTGTATGTTCCGCCGCTATTCTCTCGATGTATACGAACAGGTGCCTGTAGGCACCGCCGCGCCCGGTCGGGTCGTGACAAAATAGTCCTGCGAGTAGGATTGCTTAATGATACCGCGGATGGTCCTGCTTTGATCGTAAGCTTACTATTTTTATGTTGTACGTATACTATTAGTTACTCTCATTGTTAGTAAAGCACTGTGTACTGTAATTTTGTTATCATACATGTCTCCGGCTTTGTTTTAAACTCATGATGTAATTACGATTTTCCAGCTTACATACTTAGTACATATTGTGTAACGAATTTCCTCGGGGCCGTTCATGCCGCAGGTAGGGGTAAGCAGGTGGTGGATCCTCATTCTTAGGATCACTTATCAGATGTCAGAAGCTTCATTTCTCCGGAGGCTTGTCTTTTAGTACGCCTTTCCCTGATGTTGTAGATTTATGTACATTCAGGGGTATGGCGGGGCCCTGTCCCGCCACAGTTGTTATTCCTAGAGGTCTGTAGTCACATGTTGTGGTTTGGGCTGTAAGAACCGAGTTGTACAGTTTTGCTTTTGATTATGCATACTTTATGGAAGGCGGCCTTATCGGCTAGCCTGTGATGTTATTGTCTAAATATGTTGTATGTTTTGTATGTTCCGCTGTTATTCTCTGATGTATATCTGAACGGGGTGCCCATATAGGGCACCAGTCGCGGCCCCGGGGTCGGGTCGTGACAAGTCTCTCCCTAACGAGTTATGTTGATTGCAGCTATGAGAAAGGCAATAGTGAGCCGAAAAATGATGATATGGATTGCGTGTCCATGTTGGTAAGAATTATTGTATAATTGGTATCATGATGTACGACTATACGTATTTATGTGTGAGGGTCATATATGTTTTGCCGAGAATGATTAGAGATTACCAAGAATTGGTAAGGGACTTAATGGAAGACTATGTAAATAGATTAAGCTACGTGGTATGGTTAAGAGAATTGTACGGATGAGATTCGTATGAAGTAATTATGGTTGTTGTGGTTAAGACAACACGATTGTGGATTTATGAGAAGCTATCTTACCCGTACGCGGGGAAAGGTAATGTAGGCTCGGGGCATGGAAATTGTGAGCCTAAGAATATTGATAACCGCCGAGACCTTAGGTGTATAAGCCTTCTCGAGTAGTAAGAATTGATTCAGACAAGGAATAAGAATTAAGTGCGACTATGAGTCGGGTTGTGGACCAAATACGGGTTAATCCGTAGCTCGAATTGGAGAAGGGTGAATTAAGGGTGGTCCCGCTATGTGACAGGGTCATGAGGGTGTAAGTCCCAAGTCTATGTAATTGTTGTACAAGTTCGTGGATGCGTTCCACTGGAACCGGATCGTGAGAGCCGGAAATGGCCTTTAATGTTGGATGTAGTAACTCCGAGGATTTGAAAGACAAAAGCAGTGATAGAAATTATGTACGTATAACTAGAATAAGTTGTAAAGTACGAAAAGAGTACGACCAGTAAGAAAGAGACCAACCAAGTGTAAAAGAATAGAGTCTGAATCCATAAGAACCTTTCGAGGTAGCTACACCCGTGAGTGTTGGAGTGGTAGCTGAGCGGGTATATAAGATTTTCCCGGTGATGATACAGTCGTCAGACCCTAGCAGACCTAGTAGAGCTGGATACGACATACTTTGAGGTCATTATGGGTATGGACATGTTGGCTTCTTATGTGCCAAGGTTGACGGTAGAGAGAGATAGGTTCGATTCCAGTTTTCCGGTGAGCCAATTATCGATGGGGAAGTGTCACGACCCGACTCTGGGCCGCGACTGGTGCCCTACCTGGGCACCCTCCTATTCATATAACATAATAAACTGCGGAAGATAAATAACACTCTTTTTTTTTTCAAAACTAAGGCCAAGCCGATAAGGCTGCCATAACATAAAAATTTCCCGAAAGGGGTCTACACTGTTTAACAATGTAAAAACAACTCTAGCCACCCAAATTTACGATGAATACAGACCTCTAAGATTTGGACAAATACTATGATGGGACAAGGCCCCGCCGTACCCCTGAATATACATAACCATGACGACAAGCTCCGGAACATTGGAGCCATCTCAAGATGCTGAACCAGGATCCTAAGCTCGCGGATCCACAACTGTGTACCTAAACCTGCGGACATGAACGCAGCCGGCGGGTCGATAACAACAGTTTAATATGGAACGGAAATAAGGTACACTAAACAAATCATAACTGTACAAAATAATGACAAGGGTAAGTATAAAAAAAGGGTAAATACCAGATCCTACCGTGTCATTTCCATCTCGTGAACTTAGTCGTACCTTATTATCTTTTTCCCATTTTTCCATAAGAGTATAGTCAAATTCTTACGTACATACTTAAGAAAAATCATCAAGTTCATAAACATATAACTTACGTATCTTGCATAACCAAATCCGCCCCTTTGGAGGGACGCCTATACTGCCGGCCCAATCTGGGACGCGATAAAATCACATAAGTCTGCCCATAAAGGTATACTGCATAAAAATAGGAGGCTCATGATCAAAGAAGGGTTCCTCGCCCGTAGTATCAATAAGCAGTCCTACTCCTGGGATTATTTCACCCGCATAGGTCCTGTGGACCCGTTGAGGTATTCTTCGCATAGGTTGTACCCGCCCGCATGGGACTATTTCACCCGCATAAGCCCATAAGGACTCGCATGAGGTATTCCTCGCATCATGGGTAGCAAATCCACGGAACAGGTGGTATAACGTCTTGGGGGATTTCCCCTCATTTATACTCTTACCCTGAAGCAGGTGGTATAACGTCTTGGGGGTGTACCCCTCATTTATACTCTTACCCTAGCTCAACCGGCCATCATACATAGCATAAGCCCTACCGGCTTATCATACATAACATAAGCACTACCGGCTTATCATACATAACATAAGCCCTACCGGCTTATCATACATAACATAAGCCCTACCGGCTTATCATACATAACATAAGCACTACCGGCTTATCATACATAACATAAGCAAGTTAAGAAATCCCCTAACGTCTTATTAGCTTTGTTCATATACACTCTCATTTTAGTTTACTTAAAGCACTAACATGTCATTATAAAATCCGGGAATTTAACCCAACGTACTACGTGCCTCTTCTCCTTTAAAATGATTCTCTTTCAAATAAAACTTCCAAGATACTAATAACCGTAGTATCAAGTCATATCCACTTTTCAAGACAAGTCACAATACCTTTTAGAAATACATTTATAGGCTTCTAAATCAAGTGACTTCTTTCTTTAAAACCTTAAGCAATTGGTACCTTTAAAACAATTTGCCCTTCTTTATTTCAAATCATTTCTTTGCTTACATTACTGAAGAAAACCATTCTTTTAATCTTCCATAAAGTTGTTATAACCAACTTCCCATAAGTCGTTATAACTTTTTATGTCTTAGACAAATTCATTCCTTTTATAACCAAGAGATTTATACTTTCAACTCAAATCACATAGTTTTCAAAATACCTCAAGTCTCTTAACTTTTAAGAAAACAAGTTTCTTAACTTTAGGATGGAAAGAAATCAATACTTTCCAAATCAAGTATTCTATACTTTTAAATCAATTCATTTCTCCCTTTAAGAATCAAGTCCCATAACTTGAAAAATAAAGTCCCTTAACCTTTTAAAAATTTGAGGTCCATAGTCTTAAAACTTCATACGTAAATTCTTATAAATTAAGTAACATATACTTTGGTGCGTGTGAATAAGTTATACTTATTTATAACGATCTTAATCAAGTAGCCATGATCTAGAAAATGTAATACAATTTTGTCTTATCTTAGCTTCTATGCAGATGGAGGATTCTACTCATTTTAACATAATTAATTGTCATTACATTTTCCTTTATTAATGCTGCAATGACTTGTTCGATACTTATTCTTATTCGTGCCGTAAATTAGCCAAGTCAACTTGGCTACAAATACCTCCTAACGACTCTTACCAGCATCCCCCATAAGACTTGGTAAGGACTTAGGATAACTTATACATAACCCTTACGTAGAGTAAATCAACATACATACCTCTTAACTTCTAAGAGTAGAAGGAATCATGAAATAGTACTACATGTATATTCCATACATAGAATCATGTCAAAAGAAGGAAGAGGTTCACATACCTCGCGACGATTATCGACAAATAGCAAAATGCTCCAAAGTACTTCAACCTTGATAGCTATTCCTTCCTTCAAGTAGAATACACTATTCTTAGTACTTCCACCTATAATGGCCATAATACGTCCATTAACCTCTAGCGTCAAACGTAGAATATTCTAAGTGCAAAGTCACTAAATTCTACGGAAAATCGGACAGCACTTCCTTTGTTTCTACATACTTTGCCACCTTTTTCAAGGCCGAATTCAATAACCAAACACGCCACATTTAAGGCTCAACAATGTAGTTAACAATAGGGGATTACACGCCTACAAGACGTGTAAAATTCCGCCCCACAATTGATAACAAACTAGTCCACAATACAATGCCATTTTCGGCCAAAAGGTGCAACAACTTATCAACCTTTCCAATTTCTTTTCAATCCAAGTTCTTAGGTCTAACATGTTATATAGTCATAAACAACTTAACAATTATAATTCCTTCTTTACATAACATGTGACGACTAAACTAATAATCCAATTGAATTGAAATCTCAAGGGCTAAACGTACTAGTTTTCGGATTAGGGTTCCAATAGCCAATATACTTATCAAACATCATACTAAATACCTCATGCTTGCTAATATCCATAACTACAATGATAAGTAATCTTTAATAGCTAAAACGACAAGATTTTTACCTTTATAAGCCCTTATAAATTCCAAGATTCAAAGTCGCTCCTTAGCAATTCTTAGCTCATTTACTTATGTTCCAATCCGCTCCAAGCACTCCTTAGAAGCTTATGAAGAACTCTTCTTCAAGTTCCATCTTCAAAGTTGAATAGCACCTTAGGGTTTCGCCTTGCGACTAACGTAAAAACGTCATTTTTCCGAAATCTTTCTATTGAGATATCCTTACAATACCCTTAGGGACCTTGGGTTAAAGTCTTGTGACTAATGAATCAAAACTACAAAATTTTTGTGTGGATTTTTAGGCAAATCCGAGATCTTCCTAATGTGGAACAAGGTCTCTCTATTTTTTCTAAGTGTTGGAAGACAAGTCTTGCTACTAGTGTGCTTATATAATACATTGGAGGGTCTAGATTATAACACTTATAAAGTTTGGAGGGAAGAGATCAAGCCAAGTGGCCCTTGGACTTAATCAACAATATCAAGCTCTTAATTAGCAAGACTTTGTCATCTATACATTGGTCAAATGACCATTTTACCCTTTCTTCAATTTCGTCCAAGACCAGTGTGGGGGTGCCACGTGTCTCCCTCCCATTCGTCCATAAAATTCTGTAACCCTCGTGGGCCCCACAAAACGTAAAATTCCTCGGGTGGGCCCCACGTGACCAAATCCATAAGAATAAATTTCTATTATGATAATAAGTTCCATACTCTTTAAATAATGCATTTTGAGAATCTAATTCTCACCAACGAACATTTTTCCTTTCCGACGTTCGAAAGATTTTCCGTCGGAAAAACAATTCTTCCTTTCGTACCCTTTTCAAGTCTTGTGTTCCTTACTTACATTCTCTTAAACATGTCCTTGAATTTACGGGGTGTAACAGGAAGGAATGGACGTGTTAGTACGATGTATGTTATTTCTTCCTTCTTTGACATGATAAATTGAGGAGTCTATGTGACTTGTTTCATGGAGGTGATTGATTTGAATTTGAACGTTAAGAGACGGAGATAAGAACACACGGTTATTGAAGGATCTTATGATAAGTACCTTTGGAGGTACTTGGAGTCGGCGTTGTAAGGCAGTCAGGGCCGCGACTTTCCGAATAATCTCCAGAGAATACGCAAAGCAAGAATAGGATAAGTATGAGTGATGCCGACGAAGAGCAGAAGACATCATTAGTAGGTTTTGAAAATCTACACAATTTGTTTTTAGGCGGTGCTTGATGATTAGAAATATTAGAGGAAACCGCATCAGGACCCTGTGGTTTAGGGTTGTAACTTCAAGGAAGATTATGAAAGGGATATAAGCTTTCTCCCCCACGAAAAAGGATAGTTTTATGCATCTTTGAGGGTTATGCGTACCCATATTATTAGGCGATGGATATGAGACTGGTAAAGACTTCAGTTTCGTCATACTTTAGGTTATAATTTTTGGTAACCGTGGGAAAAGTATTGTGTTGGGGGTAATTGAAGACGACCCTAGGAAATGGTCGAGGTTGTGTCATAAGTATAATGAAGGGTTATGACCAGAATGATAAGGCGAATGCAACTATAGTTATGTAAGTTTCCCAAGACATAATTACCCCAGACTAGCGTAAGGACCATTAGTAGACGATGGACAGTAAGAACACCTCGACGAAAGGTGGCAAGCCGGTAATAACGGGCCATACCGTATATTATACGGGGAGATAAGCGACCCCAGGGCAACGTGAAATGGGAAATAAAGGTAAGACGAGCAGACACTCGAGCGATGAGAGGCATAATCATGACAAGATAGGAAATCTTGGCAAGCCATTGGATTGTGTAATCCCATGAAAGGAGGTTGAACACCGGACTATAAGCTCTATGAGTTGGGGCGAATAATAGGATTACTACTTGACGAGATCAATGGAACCTCCCCCTAAAGTGCGATTGGCAGGAAGTCTTAGCCGTGAGACAAGCGAAGGAATTGAATATAAGTATAGTGACCAAGTCTGGCTGCAACAGATAATAAGCAACAGAAACCATAATTGAGATTAGTGTTGCACGAATATTTAGAAAGTATGAGAAAGGCTTCCAGTTATTGGAAAGTAAGCTGACTACGACTACAGTTCTAACCCCTCCTGAGGGACTAGAGGGTTAGGTTATTATTGTGACACTTTAAGTGTTAGGCTATGTTATGTGCTGATGCAGCACGGTAAGGTTATAGCCTATGCTTCCCGGCAGCTACGGGAGCATGAGAGGAGTTACCCTAGCCACAATTTAGAGTTGGCAGCAGTTATTCATGCCTTGAAGATTTGGAGGCATTAGTTATGTGGAGCTCAGATGGATATTTTTACAGACCATGAGAACCTCCAGTATATCTTCAGCCAGAGGGAGCTGAAATTGCGGTAGGAACGGTAATTAGAGTTGAGTAAGGATTATGATGTTGACATCTTATACCACCCGGAGGAAGCCAATACGATTACGGATGCTCTTAGTCGTAGATCTATGGGTAGTCTGTCGGATGGACATCCAGATACACAGGACATGGTCCGTAAAATTCATCAGTTAGCGAGCCTAGGGGTTCGGCTGGTTGATTCCGATAAATAGTGGAGTTCAGGTACGAGAGGTTGCCAAGCCTTCCCTCGTTGAGGAGGTGAAGAGGCGGCGGTATAAGGATCCAGTTCTAGTGCGGAATTGGGGTACGACTCTCCGAGAGGAGAAGAGCCTGTTTGAGTAGTACCGGATGAGGTGTTGTGATATGAGGAAAGATTGTGTGTTCCCGATGCTGCAGGACTTGTCAGCAGGTTTTAGGTGAGGCACACAGTGCTCGTTACTCTGGTTATTCGGGGTCGACTAACATGTATCATGACCTCAGATGTATGTATTGGTAAGATGGCCTGGAGAGGGACGTAGCAAAGTTATTGCTCAAGTGTCTAAATTGGCAACAGGTCAGGGGTGAGCACTAGAAGCCCAGTGGGCTATTATCGACGATTGAGATCCCGACTTGGTAGTGGGAGGTGATTGATATGGATTAGGTTATAGGGTTTCATCGTACTCAGAGGATGTGCGACTCCTTATGGGTTATAGTAGACAGGCTGACGAAATCAGCACATTTTTCTTCCGGTCAGGACCATTTACTCGGATGAGGATATTGCTACATTATAGCAGGAAGATTGTGAGACTGCACGGGGCTCCTATATTTATGATGTCAGACATATGATCTTAGTTTACGGCTAATTTCTGGAAGTCTTTCTAGAAGGGATTAGGGACGCAGGTGAGCCTTAGTACTGCATTTTATCCTCAGACCGACGGACCGGCAGGGCATGTTATCCAGACACTTGGGGATAGGTTGCGGGCCGGTGTTATTTATTTTAGGATTGGCAGGGAGGATATTTTGCCTCTCATTGAGTTGCGTATAATACACGTACCCATTCCAGTATTCAGATAGCCATGTATAAGGCTTTGTATGAGAGAAGTGCAGGTCGCCGATAGGCTGGTTCGATGGGGTCGAGGTTCAGTTAGTCGGGCCAGACTTGATTCAGCAGGTTGTAGATAAGGTGAAGCTTATCCAGAAGAGGTTATTAGCAGCCCAGAGTCGACAGAAATCATATGCAGATAATCGGCATCGACACTTAGAGTTTGAGATTGACGTTTGGGTCTTCTTGAAGGTGTCACCCATGAAGGGTGTGATGAGGTTTGGGAAGAAGGGGAAACTTAGCCCAAGGTACATTGGGCCTTATCATATTTTCCGTAGAGTAGGAAATGTTGCATATGAGTTGGATCTGCCATCCGATCTGGAGGCAATACATCCGGTCTTTCATGTTTCTATGTTACAGAAGTATATCGGAGATCTATCCATAGTGTTCCCGGTTAGGGATGTCCAGGTGACAGAGAGGTTATCGTATGAGGATAGTCCCATAGTGATACTTGATCGCCAGGTCAGGCGACTGCGGACAAGGGACGTGGCTTCCGTAAAAGTCTTGTGGCCATGTGTGGCGTTCTTGGTTATGTTGGGTATAGTTAAGAGGGACTATGCCGATATCTGATTTGATTGAACTTAGAAAGAACATTCGTGATGAATGTTTCTAAGGGGGAAGAATGTTACACCCCGTAGTTTCAGGATATGTATATGAGGACGTACGTAAGAGAATGCGACTTTAAGTTTGGAAAGGAAGAAAGATTTCTTTTTTCCTACGGAAAATATTCCGAACCTCGTGAAGGAAAAAGGTTTATTATTGGGAATTGGATTCTCAATTTTGGTAATTGAGACTTTTAGGATTTTAAGAATTAAGGAATATTATTTCCAGATTTGGTCATGTGGGGCCCACCCGGGAAATTTTACGATTTTGTGGGGCCCACAAGGTTTTCGATATTTGACCAATTATTGAGATTTTGGGGAGATGAGATATTTTGGACCAATAGGAGGGCGACATGTGTCACCCCATGGGGCCATGTTGGGTGAGAAAGAGAGGACAAGTGGCAAGTCAAGTGTCTCAAGATATTTGTTGGACAAGTGGCTTGTGGGACCCACACACACTTGTCCCCAATCTCAACCACACACTTTCTTTGATCCTAGCCCTTGGTTGTCTTATATATACACATCTAGTGGTTGAAGGCTTCAACACTTAGAATAATTTCAAGAATTATACTCCCTCCCTTGATAGAGCTCTCGGCCACACCCCCTAATTGAAGAACAATTGTTCAATTGTTGTTGATAAATCCCAATACCAAAACCAAGTGTCCCTAGTATTGTTCTAAGGATATTCCAACACAAAAATCCCGGAAATACTACGTTAATCCGATAGTCGCAAAGTGAAACCCTAAAGTGATCTTCATATTTTTGGATGAAGTTTTAAGAGAAGTTGGATAGGAACTTCCAAAGGTTGCTTGGAGTGGGTTGGAACGTAAGGAATTGGAGCTAAGATTCCTAAGGATCGACTTATAATTTTAGAAAATTTTGGGCTTATTGAGGTAATAATCTTTGTCATTTTAATGAAGTTGGAAATTACATGTGTTAGTAGTAAATAAATGAGTATGTGATATGTGGAAATAGGATTGAAAAGAATTGGACCTTAATAAGATGTTAAAAACCAAAATTGGCATGCTAGCCATTAAAGTTGTTAAAACCGAGAAATTGGCATGCTAGCCATTAAAGTAGTTAAAACATTACCTATTACTTGTTGACATGAAGGAATCTTGTTGATAACAAGTTAATATAACTTATATAAATATTTGAATATAAGTTGGAGTATTATTAAAGAAGTAATGAAACAATATTGGCATGCTAGCCAAAAAGCTGGACATTTTTTATCGTAGTAGTTGGCCAAGAACACCAACTAAAAGACTGTTTTTACATTGGACTATGGACTATTTTTACATTGGACTATGGACTAGTTTTAATGGACATGTTGGTTATTGATTTCGGGCCTTGAAAAAAGTGGAAAAATACGTAGAAACAGGGGACGTTCTGCCCAATTTTCCGTAGAAAGAGACCTTATGCTCAGAAATATTCTACGAAGAAAACTAGAAGTTGATAGACGTGTTATGGTTATTATAGGTTGATACTCTACGCGCGGAATATTCGACTTGGCAAGTGGGTTGTTACACCCCGTAATTCCAGGACATATTTATAAGAACGTACGTAAGAACTCAAAGACGTTAAGATTTGAGACTAGTAAAAATTTATCGGAATTATGGAAATGTTGGGAAACGAAATATTGCGACGAATGGGAGGGTGACAAGTGTCACCCCCCCCCTGGACGAATTGGACCAAGGGCATAAAGGTCATTTGACCAAAGCTTGGATGAACAAGTCTTGCAAGCTAGAACTTGATATATTTGACTAAGTCAAATGAGCCACTTGACTAGATCTTTAAAATGAAATGCATCCAAGCCACACAATTGTTCTAATCTAGACCCTCCATTTCATTATATATTCATCCTAAGTAGCAAGACAAGGCTTTAACACTTAGAAAAAAATTGAAAACTTTGAGACATGGTAGTGAGCTCTCGGGTTAGGCATCAACAAGAAGAGAAAAAATTTCGTTTGTGGTTCAATAATCCCAACACTTTAAACCAAGGTTCCTACGGGTATTGTAAGGATATCTCAATAGAAAAAAAATCTCGGAAAAGTTTCGTTTTTGCATTAGTCGCAAGGTGAAAACCTAAGTCGCTTTCATAGGTTTTGTTTGGAAATTGAAAGGAAGTTGTTTGTGAACTTCTAAGGGCTTCAAGTGGCGGATTGGAGTGTCAAGGAAAGGAGCTAAGTTGCTAAGGAGCGACTTTGAATCTTGAAGTTGGATTAAGGTTTGTCAAGGTAACAATATTGTTCTCTTAGTGTTATAAGATTACATATTGTTGTAGTTATACATTTTAACAAGCATGAGATATATGTATTGGAGATTTATAAGTGTTATGGATATTGGAAGCCTAAATCCGAAATGACCTTGTTAGCCATTTGAAATTGAAATACAATTTGGTCGATAGTTATAATCGTCGCATGTTATCTAATTGAAGATTGTAGTTGTTATAATCGATTGCGGCTATATAACATGTTAGACTAAACAACTTGGATTGAAAAAGGAATTGGATAAGACTTTGCATTGTTGTACATTATGGACGAAAATGGCATTGGTTATTGAATTACTTGGTATTAATTGTGGGGCAGAATTTTACACGTCCTGTAAGGCGTGTAATCCCCTTTGGTTGGTTGATGTGTTGAGCCTTAAATGTGGCATGTTTGTTCATTGAATTCGGGCCTTGAAAAAGGTGGAAAAGTATGTAGAAACAAAGGAAGTGCTATCCGATTTTCCGTAGAATTTGGTGACTTTACACTTAGAATATTCTACGTTTGAAGCTAGAGGTTAATAGACGTATTATGGTCATTATAGGTTGACATACTACGTGTAGCATATTGGGCTTAGCAAGTGGATTGAACCGAAGAGGTATGTGGAACTTTTCTTATCTCTTGAGCATGAGTAGTTATAAATGTATAGTACGGTAGATGTACGAGCTTTAAATGAATTTAGTTTCATTTGATATCCTTGACTTGTTTTAAGAATTTCCAAGTTTGTTGAGTTAGAGAATCAACTCACCTGTTTTAAAGGTTAAATATATCTTAGTTTCTAAAGTTAAGAAACTTGATTTCTAAAGTTAAGAGACTTGAAGTATTTTGAAAGTATATGATACTTGGTTTTTGAAAGTATAAGTCTCTTGGTTATAAAAAGAATGTAATTGTCTAAAACATAAAGAGTTATAACGGATTTATGGGAATTTAGTTATAACGGCTTTATGAGAAGTTAGTTATAACGGCTTTATGGAAAATTAAGAGAATGTCTACTTGATTTATAGGCACGAGTTGCATAGGTTGTGAAAGTAGAGGTTACTTGGTTTTAAAGCCTTGAAATAAATTTCTAAAAGTGTAGTAACTTGATTTGAAAAATAGACACGTCTTAATACTACGGGTGATAGTATCTTGAGGTTTTTATATAAAAAGGGTTCTTTTTAAAGGAACGGAAGTACATAGTACTTTGGGTTAAATTCCCGGATTTTTAATGACATGTTAGTGTCTTATGTTAAATAAAATGAGAGTGCATGAAAATTAAGGCTAATAAGAAGTTAGGGGATTTCTTAACTTGCTTATGATAATTATGATAAGTCGGTGGTGCTTATGTTATGTATGATAGCCGGTTGTGTTAGTGTTATGTTATTCTTGCGGGGTAAACCCCGGGTTACTACTTATTCCATGAATTTGCTACCCATGATGCGAGTGCGGCGCTTGTACTTATTGCGGGTCCACCGGGCCTATGTGGGTGAAATAGTCTCATGCGAGGCGGATGACCTCATTGCGGGTCCACATGACCTATGCGGGTGAAATAGTCCCATGAGTATGATTGCTTAATGATACTACGGGCGGGTGGCCCTAATTTGATCATGAGCCTCCTATTTTTATGCAATAAAGTATACTCTTGTTTACTCTCATTGTTAGTAAGGCACAATGTACTGTTATTTGAGCTATCATACATGTCCCCAGCTTTATTTTAGACTATATGATTTCATTTCAGTACTTTCAGTTTTACATGCTTGGTACATCTGTTGTACTGACCCCCTTTCCTCGTGGGCTGCATTCATGCTGCATGTAGGGGTAAGCATGTGGTGGATCCTCACTCTAAGGATCACTGATCAGTTGACAGAAGCTCCATTTCTCTGGAAGCTTGTCTTTTGGTACGGTTTCCCTGATGTTGTAGATTTATGTACATTCAGGGGTATGGCGAGCCTGTCATCACACAGTTGTTATTCTTAAGTGCATAGTCATATCTTGTGGATTGGGTTGTAAGAACAAAGATGTAACTGCTTTATTTTGGGTTATGCATATTTCACGGAAGGTTGCCTTATCAGCTAGCCTGTTGATATTTACTGTCTAAGTATTTTATGAGTTTATGTATGTTCCGCTGCTATTCTCTGATGTATAAATATAAGGGGTGCCCAGGTAGGGCACCAGTCGCGGGCCCGGGGTCGGGTCGTGATAAAAGTGGTTTCAGAGCAGTTAGTCCTCGGAAAGTGTCTACAGACCGTGTCTAGTAGAGTCTTGATTATCGGTATGTTGTGCACCACATCTATAATCAGGAGGCTGCAAGACATTTAGGATTGGTTTCCATTCTTCTCTCTCTGAGATCGTGCAGTAGAGCTGTCTTATTAGGTTGAATCCTCTCTGACCTATTCTTATGTATCAGTTATGCCGCCACAGAAGGTGACCAGGGCCCAGAAGGGCAAGGCAGCAGCAGGAGATGCTAGTGGTACGCAGAGGGTTACTAGGACTCAGGCCCAGACTATGCCTGAGGTTGTGGGCGAGTCGGCGAGTTCAGCCACGCCGACAGTATTAGAGGAGCCGAGAGCGGTCGTAGCTCCAGAAGTCCCGATACCTGAGCCTCCAGTTCCGCATCCAGGGGCAGAGTATAGATATTATAGAGAGCAGGTCGGGTTATTGACTAGCATAGTGGCAGGGCAGCGCTGACAGGAGCAGGTAGCTAACCCTAGAGACGACAGTTTGAGGATTCAGGATTTTCTAGGTTGTAATCCACCCAAGTTCTATGGTTCAAGATCTGAGGAGGATCCTCAGAAGGTCATTCGGCAGGTACAACGGACTATGCAGGTGCTTAGGGCCTCGGAGACAGAGTCAGTTGTGTTAGCTTCTTACCAGTTACGCGATATTGCGTTGAACTGGTTTGAGTCATGGGAGCTGTCTAGAGGTGTGGGTGCTCTTACGGCTGTTTGGGATGAGTTCACAGAGGCCTTCCTTGATCACTTTTTACCTCCTGAGATGAGGAGAGCCCGCGTGGATAGGTTCTTGACATTGCGACAGAATGGGAGGACTATCAGAGAGTACAACCTGGAGTTTGACTCATTGGCCAGATATGTGATCACTATTGTGGCTGACATGGCGGACAGAGTTCACCGCTATGTGATGGGGCTAGACCTGTCACGACCCGTTCCGGGGCCCGTGACTGGTGCCTTACCCGGGCACCCAAGTAGTCATACATCAGAGAAATCAGCGGAACATAAAACAATATGAACAAATGTAAAATGAGGTACATTTTATCTGAGAGAAAGTCGCCTTTCGGCATATATATAAATACAAAGTTTGAACAGTTACATCCTTACAAACCCTGCCCTTGGATTACTCTGGACCTCTAAGAGTTTTTATACAATATGACGGGGCGGGGCCGCCATACCCCGAATGTACAAGTACCTACGATGTGAGGACTATACCAAAAGATAAGCCTCCGGAGAAACGGAGCTTCCCAAACGCTGAACTGCGATCCTATGAACGAGGATCAACAACTGGTGTACCTCTACCTGCGGCATGAACGCAGCCCCCCGAAGGAGGTCAGTACAACAGGTACCAAGTATGTGAAACTGAAAAATACTCTAATGAAATCATAGCAGTTTATATAAAGCAGGAGACATGTATGATAACCAAACTATAGTCCATAATAAATAAGCAGTCATGTAAGTCAGGGACTCACACCCTCAAAGTCATCACTCAAATATAACTATGGGTCTCACGCCCTCAACATCAATCATGCCCGTGGAATACCTTCCTCACTGCCGGCAGTCTATGATATAATAACACCAAGGAGTACATACAAACACCAAGTCCTACCTGAGTCATAAAACCGTACGGGGTAAGTACGAAGGCTAACTACCAGATACAAAAGCCGCATCATCAACTGACCGGGGCAAGTACGAAAGCCAACTACCCGATACCAAAGCCGTACTAACAATACAATTGTCACGACCCGTTCCGGGGCCCGTGACTGGTGCCTTACCCGGACACCCAAGTAGTCATACATCAGAGATATCAGCGGAATATAAAACAAGACATGAAACAATATAAATGAGACACAGTTTCTGGGGAAAAGTTGCCTTTCGGCATATATATATAAATACCCAAAATGAACAGTTACATCCCAACTTTACAACAGGACTACAGACCTCTAAGAGTTTATAACAACAATGGCGGGACAGGGCCCCGCCATACCCCTGAATGCAAATACCTACAACGACAGGGGACCATACCAAAATGCTAAGCCTCCGGAGAAACGGAGCTTTCCCAACGCTGAAACGGTGATCCTAAGAACGGGGATCAACAGTAGGAGTACCTCTACCTGCGGCATGAAAGCAGCCCCCGAAGGAGGTCAGTACAACAGGTACCAAGTATGTGAAACTGTAAAGTACTTTAAATGAAATCAAAGTATTTAAAACCATTTGCAAATACAATTAGTTCAATTTGCACATAGTGCCATATCACAAACAAGAGCAATAATAGGTAAACTGTAACAGGTCTTTCCTAGGCCGCGAATGATCGAAGCAAGGCCAATCGCCCATAGTATCATTATGCATGCCTAACCCTGGACTCCCGCAGTCCGCATAGGTCACACATAGACCCGCATGAGGTATTCCTCGTGACGGTAGCTAACCCCGGTACTCTCCTGGACTCCCGCAGTCCGCATAGTCTCAATAGACCGCATAGTCACACAGACCGCATAGGGCATCCCCCGCATCGGGCTAAAGCACCCGGAATGATCAATCCTGGAACTCCCGCAGCTCCGCATAGTCACACAGACCGCATAGGCCGTATAGACCCGCATCAAGGGTGGCAAGCCCTCGGTATAACAAGTCAAAGGGGTATGTGATATAATAACAGTACAACAGTCCTAACGTTTAACAACGTAAGCACAACAAGAATAACATCACAAGACACTAACACACGTAGTATCATAACATGGGTACTTATCAAACCAGCAGGAAGGTATCACAAGGCTATTACCAGCAAAACATAGACAAGCTAACCACACAAGGTACTTTAATGTTTACGTTAGCAAAACCAAGTTCTAACTCCAAAGTACTACATACATTAATTCTTTAAGAGATCCATTTATTTTATAAAGGTCACCCGATACCCGTAGTAATAGAGTGACTAACATTTTTAAGTAAACCAGAACACTTTCCTTTTTAAAATCAAGAAACAACATTCTTTTCTAAACGTTCAAGTTTGCCTAATTTCAGTTACTCAAGTCTTTTATTTTAGAAAGGTTTCATAACTCATAGACTTGATCATTTAAAACGTAATCTCTTTTTAAAACAAGTTGAGCAATATGCCTTAGGTGTGAGTAGGTTTATTCTCATTTATAACAATCTTATTAAAGCAGCCATGATCTAGGAAATGTAATATCATTTTGTCTCATCTTAGCTTCTATGCAGATGGAGGTTTCTACTGGTTTTAATAATACTTTATTAGTCAATACATTTCCCCTTTATTAGCTATGTGGTTTGTTCGATACTTATTCTCATTTCCAAATCAAGAAACATTATTCCTTTTACAAACCAAGTACTCATTACTCACGAATGAGGTTTCACACAAAAACTCATATTAATTTATTTAAGTCAAGTCTCTTATCTTTTAAGATCAAGTCTCTTAACTTCTAAAATTAATAAACCATTCTTTTTATCACTCTTAAGTCGTTATACCTAACTTCCCATAAAGCTAGTATAACTTCTTAAGCTTTCAAAACCAAGTATTATCCTTCTTTCAAAAAGGTTCCTTAATTCTCTTGAACTACTTCAAGATTCTTATTATTCAGGCTTAAGTCAAAAGACATTGCCGTAAAACTATGTTCAGTTAACACACGTACGTCTACCGTACTATATATATATTCTTTTAAAATATCATGCTCAAGAGTATAGGAAGAATCACATACCTTCTCGGCGAAATCCACCTGCCAAGTCGAATATGTCGCGCGCAGAGAATCAACCTATAATAGTCAAATACGTCTATCAACGTCTAGACCATTCTGTAAACAGTTCTAATCGGAGGGTTCTCTATTCTACGGAAAATTGGGCAGCACTTCCCTACCCGCCAAGCTACTCAAGTCTACTGTAAATACAGTCCTATGTAAGTACAGTTCAATTATTCTTCTTTTATACCCTTCTACTGTGATAACAGTTCAATTCTATTCTTTAATACCCTTCTAAGTATCTTATACTCAAGTCTTAACTATTCCTACATGTAATATCCAATTACAATAGAAGGACAAGAGTATTTACCTCGATAAGCCCAAAATTATCCAAGTTAATGTCGATCCTGAGCAACGTTTAGCTCCTACTCCGAGTGCTCCAATTCGCTCCAAGAAACCCTTAGAAGTTCTACCCAACTTCTACTTAATACTTCAACTACTTATGAAGATTTTTCCAAAGGGTTTCGTTTTTTGGCTAAAGGAAAGTATAGTAGTATTTTCCGGGCTTTTCGTATAGAGGGTACTTGGAAATACTACAAAGGTTTTGGGCTAGAGTATTTTTGGCATTATAACAATACTTGGAGAAGTATTTCTCAACCAAGGGGGGGTGTTTCACGAGAACAACACTCAAGAGAGGGGGGGTAGGTTTCGGCTAGCACCCCTAGGAGGGGGGGTACTTTCGGCCAAGGGGGAGGGGGCTCTCGGCCAAGGGGCCTCACAAAGGGGGGAGGGGTAGGCTTGGACGAGACACTACACTAAGGGGGAGAGAGCTTTCAAGACTTAGAAATTATTTTAGGATGAAGAAGTCTTCAAGTTAGGGGAGTATTTATAGGCCAACCAATGGCCAAGATGAAGCCAAGTGCAAGGCAAGTGTAGGGTGAGGATTCACCCAAGTGCCCTTATCCATCTACTACACACAAATATCCTACCAACTCCTTGACAAAACAAGCCACACTTTCGTCCCCTTTACCGCCCAAACATCCTCCAATTAGAGGGTGACAAGTGTCGCCCTCTCGTTGGTCCAAAATGTTTCGTCTCTCGGAAAAATTCGCAAAAATAATAATTGACATAGCCGGAATTTTCCCTTCGCAAAGTTTGGAAAACGTTTCGTCGGAAAACGATTCTTTTTGGTAGTTGTGAACAAACTTTTCGGCCCTTGCCTACTTTAAGGCTTAATCTTTTATATGTACGCCCTCACGTACATACTCTGGAAATACGGGGTATAACATTCTCCCCTCCTTAGAAACATTCGTCCCGAATATTTCTTCTAAGTCTCAAAACAAACATGTGCCAGTATAGTCTTCACTGCTATACTTACGAAAACAATTATGCCACACCTGGCCACACTACAACACGCGCAAGTACTTACATCCAAGTCCGCGAGGAATCACTTCCACTAAAAAAAAACTCCCTCACAAGGGCTAAAAGATACTCCCTTCGCACCTTCTCTTTACAGACGAAATGATCACTTCCATGTTCTCAACACATGCTCGCTTCTTCCCTTACTCGTCGTACCCTTCTCGAACTCTTTCTCATAACTTACCACATTTCTGTTACTGCCCCAGTTTCCAAATCTCTGGGTTACTACCTCCAACTTGGTCATCATAATGGGAACATTCTGGATAGATCTCCGATACTCTTCCGAACATAGCAACATGAAAGACCGGACGTACTGCTTCCTAAGTCGGACGACAATGCTAACTCATAGGCAACCTGGCCTATTCTACAACAATCTAAAAGGCCCAAAGTAACTCGGGCTAAGCTTCCCCTGCTTTCCAAATCTCGTCACACCCCTCCGGGGTGGTATTTCAAGCAGACCCACTGTCAACATGAACTCCAAGTGTCGACGCAGATCATCCGCACGACTCCTGTTGACTCTGAGATGTCAATAATAGCTTCACCCTATCCACATTCTGCTGAATCAAGTATGAACCCACTAGCTGAACCTTGCCAACATCGAACTAATCGATCGGCAACCTACACTTTCGCCCATACAAGGTGACATCTGAATACTGAAATGGTAGCTATTATAATACACACTCAAAAGAGGCCCTCAATTAAGAGGCGAATAGTCCTTACAGCTACCCCTGAAATCAAAACACCGGCCCGACTACTGGTCGAACACATCCACGAACTCGTACGATGGTTAACACAATTTGGGCCTAACACCCTCGTGATCCTACCACCTGGCGGGACCACCACAAGCTGACCCAACCTCAAACCGAGCTACGGGTTGACCCGCAACGTGGCCTCAACCCGACCCACTTCTCGCGCCAAGATCTTGTTCCCCGATCCGGAACAATCTTAATAACCAAGTCATGAAAACCTAGTGGTCATTCCTAGCTCAACTACCCTCTTTCATATCATACCACTCAGGGACTTATTACACAAATATATCCCACGTGCACTATGCCCACTGGTAAAGGTCAAACACAAAAAAATAAATCTTCCACGCAAGATGGCCTCGCCTTTAAGGTTTCTACGTAATACTCTAAGGCTCACACTTCCCCTATCCCCAATCTTACCCTTTTTCCTATCCAGGATTTCTAATCACAATTAACACAATGCTATCTGAAAATAATACTTAAGATATTCGCATCTTATCATACATACAAAACTCTAGAGGATTAAGGATATACTTGTATCTCCTGCTTCATTCTCCTTTGTCTTTCTAATCAAACCTGCCCTGCTGGGCGCATAGCTGGGGAAGGTGATGAACTAGCCACTGATCCCGACGGCTGAGTCTCCACATCCGCACCACCCTTGGTCGGACAATTCCTCGCAAAATAGCCCTGCTGGCCGCAAGCATAACAAGCTGTCGAAGTAGTACGACACTCCCCCGAATGATACCTACCACAACGCTAACGAGGTGGGGTGGCCTCTCCCGCTAACACCCTTCCTCTTCGCACTACGTATCCGCAATCGATCCGTAGATCGAGTCCCCTTCTTGCACATTCTTTCGTCACATGGCCCTGACGGCCGCAAGTAAAACAAGCACCAGTAAAAAGACGACATTCCCCGGGATGACGCCTGCCACACTGTGAACACTGAGGGAAAACTGAACCCGGCTGGCTAGAACCTACGTATAGATGTGAACCAGAAGCCCTGAAGTTCTGACCAACTCTGGCATACCTCGAACGTCCTGAACCCTGTGGAGGAACACTTTGCACTGGCGGAGGCGCATATCTAATCTGCTGCTGAGGCGGTTTGCCTAGAACGTTACCAAAGGACTCTGCTGATCTGGCCCTCTTCTGCTGCCCTTGATTAACCCGTCGATCTCTACGTTTCTCAATCTGTTGCACATAAGCCTGAACGCAGGCCATGCTCATTCCTGACTGAAGAGCTACTTCTTCACAACCCTCTCTTAGATAGTCATCAAGACCCATGATAAATCGGTACATAATATATTCTCTGGTTGCTATATCTATAGCTCGTAACAGGGTCGTCTCTTTGCAATCCATACTCCCTGTTCCCTGTCGTGGAACTGAAGGCTCATACATCATGGCCGCAGTAGGAACTGCTGCTGCTGTGTTAAACTCTGCTGGGGCTGGTGACGTCGCAGAACTCCCCAAATGAAGCACCACCCCAGGTGATGATTGGGCCTGTGCCCTAGTAACCCTCTGTGCTCTAATCACAGCTCCCTCGACTGCCTTGCCCTTCTGGACCCGGGTTGCCTTGCGCGGAGGCATAACTGGTAAAGGAAAGGAATACGTTAGAGGGGTCCAATTTATAACACAGCTCTAAAGCACGATCTCAGAGTGAGAAGAATGGAAACCAATCCTAAATATCCTATAGCCTCCTGATTATTGGTATGGTGCACAACATACCGATAATCAAGACTCAACTAGATACGGTCTGTAGACACTTTCCGAGGATTAACTGCTCTGATACCACTTTTGTCACGACCCGTTCTGGGGCCCGTGACTGGTGCCTTACCCGGACACCCAAGTAGTCATACATCAGAGATATCAGCGGAATATAAAACAAGACATGAAACAATATAAATGAGACACCGTTTCTGGGGAAAAGTTGCCTTTCGGCATATATATATAAATACCCAAAATGAACAGTTACATCCTAACTTTACAACAGGACTACAGACCTCTAAGAGTTTATAACAACAATGGCGGGACAGGGCCCCGCCATACCCCTGAATGCAAATACCTACAACGACAGGGGACCATACCAAAATGCTAAGCCTCCGGAGAAACGGAGCTTTCCCAACGCTGAAATGGTGATCCTAAGAACGGGGATCAACAGTAGGAGTACCTCTACCTGCGGCATGAACGCAGCCCCCCGAAGGAGGTCAAGATAACAGTACCAAGTATGTGAAACTGTAAAGTACTTTAAATGAAATCAAAGTATTTAAAACCATTTGCAAATACAATTAGTTCAATTTGCACATAGTGCCATATCACAAACAAGAGAAATAATAGGTAAACTGTAACAGGTCTTTCCTAGGCCGCGAATGATCGAAGCAAGGCCAATCGCCCATAGTATCATTATGCATGCCTAACCCTGGACTCCCGCAGTCCGCATAGGTCACACATAGACCCGCATGAGGTATTCTCGCGACGGTAGCTAACCCCTGCATTCTCCTCGGACTCCCGCACCGCATAGTCTCGATAGACCGCATAGTCACACAGCATCGCATAGGCATCCCCGCATCGGGCTAAAGCACCAAATGATCAATCACGAACTCCCGCAGCCGCGTAGTCACACAGACCGCATAGGCCGTATAGACCCGCATCAAGGGTGGCAAGCCCTCGGTATAACAAGTCAAGGGGTTATGTGATATAATAACAGTACAACAATCCTAACTGTTATACCCCGTATTTCCAGAGTATGTACGCGAGGACGTACGTAGGAAATTTTGAACTTCAAATAGGCTTGGCCGATTTAATTTTGTGCACAACACCCGGTTAGAGTCGTTTTTCGGCGAAACGTTTTCACAGCTTTCGTAGGGGAATTTCCGGCTATGTCCTTTCTAATTTTTGCGGATTTTTCCGAGAGACGAAACGTGTTGGACCAACAAGAGGGCGCCACTTGGCACCCTCTCATCATGGACTTCAATCGTCCATTTGGACGAAATGGATAGGCAAAGGCACGTTTTTGTTGCCTTGACAAAGTCAAGGGTAGGTAGGATATTTGTGTTTGGTAAATCCTAGCCCTACACTTGCCTAACACATGGATTGATCTTGGCCATTGGTTGGCTTTCACTTGGCCTATAAATACCCACCCCTTTGATGAACTTATTCATCCACAAATTTGCCTAAGTCTTGAAAGCTCTCCTTCTCCCTCCCCTTTGTGTTGAGTTCGGCCAAGAGGCCTCCCCCTCTCCTAGAGGCCTTGGCCGAGGGGTACACCCCCCCCTCCTAGTTGTGTGGCCGGGTACCCCTAGCCTTGTTGCTTTCAGATAATACCCCCTCTTTGGTAGAATACTCTCAAAAGTATTGTGAGAATGACCAAATTACCTTATACTATACCTTTTAATATTATAAGGGTATACTTGTCAAAAAAGCCCGAAATACTATTATACTTCCCACACCACAAAACCGAAACCCTAGGGAAATCTCCATAGTCCGTTGGAGTATTGTGTAGAAGTTGGTTAGAACTTCTAAGGGTGGTTTAGAGCGGGTTGGAGCGCTCGGAGTTGGAGCTAAACGATTGCCCAGGATCGACTTTAAGCTAGGATAATTATGGGCTTATCGAGGTAATTATCTTGTCCCTCTATTGTAATTGGAAATTACATAATTGCTTGAATATATAGTTGAAGTATACTATATAATGGAACTGAACGTAGTTATCGGCAATGTCTTTTGACTTAAGCCTGAATTTAAAGAAGAGTACTGAACTGTAATTACATAGGGTTGTATTACAGTAGACTTGTGTAGTAGTACCGTGGAGTAGAATTGTACCCGTTTGGGTTAGATATATAACCCCCCCTGGTTGGCTTGGTAGCCTCGATAGAGAGAGATTTACGCTGCGGGGAGGTGTTGCGAATTTTACGTAGAATGTTCTACGAAGAGACCTAATGTTAATAAAGCGCCTTGTGGCCTTATAGGTGAAGTACTACGTGGTGCGATCTACGTGGCTTAAGGAGTAGCCGGTTGGAAGTACTTGGAGCGTTTTGCTATTAGTCGATACTCGACGCGAGGTATGTGAACCTCTTCCGATCTCTTCTAGCATGATATGTGTGAACTATGTAGTACGGTAGACGTACATGTGCTAAATGTATTTGATTGGTGTAAACATAAAGTGTTATAACGGCTTTATGGGAAGTTGGTTATAACAACTTTATGTTGGTTAGAAAATACATGTGGTTTTTAAAAGGTAACTGATTTGAACTATAACTGGCTTGTTATGTGTTAATAAAGAACTTGAAGTATTTCAAAAGATTTTTGAATCATTTTGAAAGAAGAAGTAATACTTGGTTTTTGAAAACTTAAGAGTTATACTAGCTTTATGGGAAGTTAGTTATAACGGCTTAAGAATGTTTTACTGATTTCGGAAATCAGAATGTGTATCGACAAACCACTGCAGCGTTAATAAAAGGAAATGTTTTGACTAATTAAGCATTATTAAATCCAGTAGAAACTTCCATCTGCATAGAAACTAAGATGAGACAAAATGATATTTCCTAGATCATGGCTGCTGTAATAAGATTGTTATAAACAAGAATATCCTACTCACATATAAGGCTTAGGTTTCTCAGATTGTTTAAAGGAGAATTATATTCTTAAATGAATAAGACTATGAACTACGAAACCTTTCTAAAATTAGGCAAACTTGAACATTGGAAAAGAATGTTGCTACTTGATTTTACAAAGAGAAGTAATTGATTTACTTTAAAAAGATAATCACTCTATGTTCATATACTACGGGTATTGTGTGGTTTTTTTGGGAAGTAACGTATCTTTTAAAGATTTAATGTATGAAGTACTTTGGGGATAGGTACCCGAACTTGTTAGTAGAAAGTACCTTGTGTGAATAACTTGATTGTATTGGTTTGTGATAGCCTTGTAATACTTTCTTGTTGACTTGATAAGTAAGCATGTTAGGATGCTACGTGTGTTAGTATCTTGTGATTATTATGTGAGGTCACTCGCTGTGCTTACGTTGTTAAACGTTAAGCGCTGTACTATTATTGTATCACATACCCTCGACTTATTATACCGAGGGCTTGCCACCCTTGACGCGGGTCTTTACGCCTATGCGTCCTCGTGACTACGCGGAGCGCGGTAGCTCCGTGATTTGATCATTCCGGTGTTTAGCCCGACGCGGGGATTCCCTACGCGGTCCGCTGAGACTATGCGGTCTTTTGAGACTATGCGGTTGCGGGAGCCTGGCGGATACCGAGGGTTGGGCCGCCGACGCGGGTATACCTCAGCGATGCAGGACCATGATTCGAGGAATACCTCATGCGGGTCCGTGTGTGACCTATGCGGAGCTGCGAGAGTTCCAGGAATAGACGCGCACAGTGATATTGCGGGCGGTGGCCATCTTCGATCATGTGGTGCGGTCTAGAAAGACCTCGGGATACAGTTGTGGTATTTTTGGTACTGTGGGTCTTAGTAGTCGGCTATGCCTTCGCATTTGCCCCCGCACGTTTATTGTGATAACTTTGAGCGTGAGTCCACGACTTGACATGATCGCTATTTGTTGTGGACTGTAGTTTGCTTATCATACATGTCTCCTGCTTTATAGACTATTATGATTTCATTTACAGCATTTTTAGTTTCACATACTCTGCATCTGGCCTCGACTTCGGGCCGCGTTCACGCCGCAGTCGAGGTACACCGCCGTTGATCCTAGCTCTCGTGGTCACAGTTCAACAGATGGAAAGCTCCGCTTCTCGAGGCTTATCACGTAAAGTCCCCGTCAGAGGTGTTTACATTCGTGGTTTGGCGGGGCCCTGTCCCGCCATTGTTGTCGTATCATTCTTAGAGGTCGGGAGTACTGTTGTGGGCAGGGTTTGTACAAAGGATTAAACTGTTCATGTGTAATGTTGTTATTTATCTATGCCGAAAGGCGAGTTTTCCTCAGACATCGTTTGTACTTACATTTCATGTATGTGTTTTATGTTCCACTGACACTCGATGTTGTGTCACTAGGGTGCCCGGTAAGGCACCGACACGCCCGCCGGTCGTGACAAAAGTGGTATCGAGCGCTTAATCCTCGGAAAGTGTCTACAGACCGTATCCAGTAGAGTCTTGATTATCGGTGTGTTGTGCACCACACCAATAATCAGGAGGCTATAGGATATTTAGGAGTGGTTTCTATTCTTCTCACTCTGAGATCGTGCCTTAGAGCTGTGTTGTAAGTTGGACCCTCTGACGAAATTCTTTCCCTTATCGTTATGCCTCGCGTAGGCAACCCGAGCCCGTGAGGCGCGCGGCCAGGAGCTGCGAGTAGAGTTCAGAGGTGGCGAGGCCTGTGCCCAATCATTACCTAGGTAGTGCTTCATTCGGGAGTTCTGCGACATCACTAGCCCCAGCAGAGTTTAGCACGGCGCGCAGCTCCATCGCGCCATGACATTTGAACCTTCGCCCACGCACGGAACAGAGAATTTAGATTGCAAAGAGGCGACCCTGTTACTAGCTATAGATTTGGCTACCAGAGAGTATACCGATGTACCGCGAATCTTGAGGACTATCTAAAAGAGGGTTGTGCCAGAGTAATTCTTCAGTTGGGCTTGAGCATGGCCTGTGTACGGGCTTATGCGCAGCAGGCCGAGAAAACATAGAGATCGACGGGTTAACGAAGGACAACAGAAGAGGGCCAGAGCAGCAAGGTCCTTTAGTAACTTTCGAGGCGAGTCGCCTCACCACAGATTTGATATGCACCGCCGCAGCAGTGGTCTTCCACGGGTTCGTGACGTTCGAGTATGCAGGAGTTGGTCGTAACTCCGTGGCTTCCGGTCATTAGCGATGCACGCCATCCCGGGAATGTCGCCTTTTAGTCGGGTACTTGTTGCACCTACGACCGCCGTGGTCCGATGTCGATAGAGTGTCCTTGTAGGAGGACTTAGCCTTCAGGATCGGTGGGTAGTTCGTCATCTTCCCTAGCTATGCGCCCTACGGGGCAGGTTTGATTAGAACGACTAAGGGGAGTGAAGCAGTGGGTATAGATATATCTTTAACCCTCTAGAGATCAGTATGTGTGATAAGGTGAGTATACCTTAGGTGCTATGTTCGATAGCGTGTGTTAGTTGTGTTTAGAGATCATGGTTGTTTAACCGAGTAAGATTTTGGGGATAGATAAGGTGTGAACCTTAGAATGTTTTACGTTGAGACCTTAGAGCAGGCTATCTCGAGAAAAGGTGTAGTGTTATGTTTGACCCTTATCGGAAGTGCATAGTGCACGTGAGTTATGTTTGGGATAGGTCCCTAGTAGTGTGGAATGAAAGGGGGTAGTTGAGCTAAGAAGACCGCTAGGTTTTCGAAACATGATTAGTGAGATTGCTCCGGATCGGGGAGCTAGTATCATGCGCGTTGCCCTCGGGTTGAGGCCTCGTTGGGTCAACCCGCGGTAGATTTGGTGCGGGTCAGGTTGTGGTCCCGCCTTGTGTTAGGGTTGTGAGGGTGTTAGGCCCAAGTTTAGTTAACCAAACAGACGAGTTCGTTGATACGTTCGACCAGTGGTCGGGCGATGGGGCAACCCATCGTGTTCTTCGTCGACCGTTCACTCGGCGTTGTTGAATTATCGAAGGTTGTAAGGCTGCACGGGTGCCTACCTTCACCTTATGACAGATGGAGCCTGTGGTAGGCCGTTGTTGTTTCTGGAAGTTTTGCCAAGCATGTGTTAAGAACTCAGGTGAGTCTCAGAATCGCATTCGCCCTCGGGCCAGGGTGTGGATTTCAGGGGTAGTTGTGGAGATTGTTGTCTCCTGTGGAGGGAGTGTTTAAGCTACCATTTCAGTGTTCGGACGTCACCTTTTGAAGCCTTGTAGGGGCGGAAGTGTAAGTCGCCGGTCGATTGGTTCGATGTTGGCAAGATTCAGATAGTTGGTTCAGGCTTGTTCCAGCAGACTGTGGATAGTGCGAAGCTTGTCTAGAAGAAGTTCTGGCAGCTCAGAGGAATTGTGCGGATAATCGGCGACGACGCCAGAGTTCGTTGCCGACGGTCTTCTTGAAAGTACCACCCCGGGTGGGTGTGACGAGTTTTGGAATACAGAGGAACTTAGCCCGAGTTACTTTGGGCCCTTTGAGTTCATGTGAAGAATAGGTCGTTGCTATATGTTAGCATTTGCCGTCCGACCTAGGAGGCAGTACGTCCGGTCTTTCGTATTGTTATGATCGGGAAAGTATCGGAGAATCCATCCAGAGTATTCCCAGTTAATGATGACCAAGTTGAAGATGATAACCCCGAGTTTTGGAGACTGAAGCAGTATCAGAAATGTGGTAAGAGTTCGAGTGTACGACCTCGTGGATCGCATGTAGTCCGGCACCATTTGTTGGGTCACGAGTGACACTAGAACCTCGCGCAAGGTGACAAAAGTGGTGTCGGAAGAAGCGAGCATGTATGGCGAGCATAGATGTGACCATTTCTTTTGTTTGGAAAAAGTGTGGAGGAGTATATTTTAGACCCTGAGAGAGGTGTTTGTGGTGATGTTAGAGGTGATTCCTCGTGGACTTGGATGTAAGTATTTTGGCGCAGCTTGTTTCTGGGCCATCAGGCGTGATTGTTTCGTAAGTGTGGTAGTAAAGACTATCTTGGGCGCGGTTGTTTTGAGATTGAAGGAACATTCGACGAATGTTTCTACGAGGAGAATGTTATACCGTATTTCCAGTATGTACGCGAGGACGACGTAGGAAATTTTGAACTTCAAATAGGCTTGGCCGATTTAATTTTGTGCACAACACCCGGTTAGAGTCGTTTTTCGGCGAAAAGGTTTCAAAGCTTTAGGAGGGGAATTTCCGGCTATGTCCGTTCTAAATTTTGCGGATTTTTCCGGGAGACGGAACGTGTTGGAACAACAAGAGGCGCCACTTGGCACCCTCTCATGGTGGACTTCAATCGTCCATTTGGACGAAATGGATAGGCAAAGGCACGTTTTGTTGCCTTGACAAAGTCAAGGGTAGGTAGGATATTTGTGTTTGGTAAATCCTAGCCCTACACTTGCCTAACACATGGATTGATCTTGGCCATTGGTTGGCTTTCACTGGCCTATAAATACCCACCCCTTTGATGAACTTATTCATCCACAAATTTGCCTAAGTCTTGAAAGCTCTCCTTCTCCCTCCCTTTGTGTTGAGTTCGGCCAAGAGGCCTCCCTCTCCTAGAGGCTCGCCGGCGGGTACACCCTCCTAGTTGTGTGGCCGTGGGGTACCCCCTAGCCTTGTTGCTTTCAGATAATACCCCCTCTTTGGTAGAATACTCTCAAAAGTATTGTTATAATGCCCAAATTACCTTAGCCTATACCTTGTAGTATTCTAAGGTTATACTTGTACAAAAGCCCGTAAATACTATTATACTTCCCACACCACAAAACCGAAACCCTAGGGAAATCTCCATAGTCCGTTGGAGTATTGTGTGTTGGTTAGAACTTCTAGGGTGGTTTAGAGCGGGTCGAGCGCCTGAGTCGAGCTAAACGATTGCCCAGATCGACTTTAAGCTAGGATAATTATGGCTCATCGAGGTAATTATCTTGTCCCTCTATTGTAATTGGAAATTACATAATTGCTTGAATATATAGTTGAAGTATACTATATAATGGAACTGAACGTAGTTATCGGCAATGTCTTTTGACTTAAGCCTGAATTTAAAGAAGAGTACTGAACTGTAATTACATAGGGTTGTATTACAGTAGACTTGTGTAGTAGTACCGTGGAGTAGAATTGTACCCGTTTGGGTTAGATATATAACCCCGTTGGCTTGGTAGCCACCGATAGAGGAGGAGATTTACGCCATGTGGGAGGTGTCGAATTTTCGTAATGTTCTACTAAGAGACCTAATGTTAATAAGTCACGCGTGGCCTTATAGGTTGAAGTACTACGTGTGGTGCGATCTACGTGGCTTAAGGAGTAGCCGACAGTTGGAAGTACTTGGAGCGTTTTGCTATTAGTCGATACTCGTCGCGAGGTATGTGAACCTCTTCCTATCTCTTCTAGCATGATATGTGTGAACTATGTAGTACGGTAGACGTACATGTGCTAAATGTATTTGATTGGTGTAAACATAAAGTGTTATAACGGCTTTATGGGAAGTTGGTTATAACAGCTTTATGTTGGTTAGAAAATACATGTGGTTTTTAAAAGGTAAATCGATTTGAACTATAATCGCTTGTTATGTGTTAATAAAGAACTTGAAGTATTTCAAAAGATTTTTGAATCATTTTGAAAGAAGAAGTAATATTTGGTTTTGAAAACTTAAGAGTTATACTAGCTTTATGGGAAGTTAGGTATAACGGCTTAAGAATGTTTTCTTGATTTCTAAATCGAATGTGTATCGACAAACCATCGCAGTTAATAAAAGGAAATGTTTTGACTAATTAAGCATTATTAAAACCAGAGAAACTTCCATCCGCATAGAAACTAAGATGAGACAAAATGATATTTCCTAGATCATGGTCAGTAATAAGATTGTTATAAACAAGAATATCCTACTCACATATAAGGCTTAGGTTTCTCAGTTGTTTAAAGGAGAATTATATTCTTAAATGAATAAGACTATGAACTACTAAACCTTTCTAAAATTAGGCAAACTTGAACATTGGAAAAGAATGTTTCAAATTGATTTTACAAAGATAAGTAATTGATTTACTTTAAAAAGATAATCACTCTATGTTCATATACTACGTATTGTGTTGTTTTTTTGGGAAGTAACTTATCTTTTATAGTTTTATTGTATGAATTACTTTGGTGATAGGTACCATAAATTTTTTTTTGAAAGTACCTTGTGTGAATAACTTGATTGTTTTGGTTTGTGATAGCCTTGTAATACTTTCTTGTTGACTTGATAAGTAAGCATGTTAGGATGCTACGTGTTAGTATCTTGTGATTATTATGAGTGGGTCACCTCGTTGTGCTTACGTTGTTAAACGTTAAGCCCGTTGTACTATTATTGTATCACATACCCTTGACTTATTATACCGAGGGCTTGCCACCCTTGATGCGGTCTTTACGCCTATGCGGTCCTCGTGACTACGCGAGCGCGGTAGCTCCGTGGATTTGATCATTCCGGTGTTTAGCCCGACGCGGGGATTCCTGCGGTCTGCTGAGACTATGCGGTCTTTTGAGACTATGCGGTCGCGGAGCCCAGGCATACCGAGGGTTGGCCGCCTTCGATGCGGGTATACCTCAGCGGTGCAGGACCATGATTCGAGGAATACCTCATGCGGGTCCGTGTGTGACCTATGCGAGTCTGCGAGTTCCAGAATAGACGCGCACATTGATATCATGCGCGGTGGCCAACTTCGATCATGTGGTGCGGCCTAGAAAGACCTCGATACGATTGTGGTATTTTTGGCACGCTGGTCTTAGTAGTCGGCTATGCCTTCGCATTTGCCCGCACGGGTTTATTGTGATAACTTTGAGGCGTGAGTCCCGACTTGACATGATCGCTTATTTGTCAGGATCGTAGTTTGCTTATCATACATGTCTCCCGCTTTATAGACTATTATGATTTCATTTACGCATTTTTAGTTTCACATACTTGCACTGTTGTATCGACTCCTTGGGGCCGCGTTCACGCCGCAGTCGAGGTACACCGCCGTTGATCCTAGCTCGTGGTCACGATTCAGATGGAAAGCTCCGCTTCTCGAGGCTTATCATGGTAAAGTCCCCGTCAGATAGGTGTTTACATTCGTGGTTTGGCGGGGCCCCGCCCGCCATTGTTGTCGATCATTCTGTAAGTGCAGAGTAATGCTGTGGCGTGGTTTGTAAAAAGGATTAAACTGCTCATTCGTAATGTTGTTATTTATATATGCCGAAAGGCGAGTTTTCTCGACATCGTTTTGTACTTCTGTCATTTCATGTATGTGTTTTATGTTCCGCTGATTACTCTGATGTTGTGTCACTAGGGTGCCCGGGGTAAGGCACCAGTCACGGGCCCAGTTTCGGGTCGTGACACTAACGTTTAACAACGTAAGCACAACAAGAATAACATCACAAGACACTAACACACGTAGTATCATAACATGGGTACTTATCAAACCAGCAGGAAGGTATCACAAGGCTATTACCAGCAAAACATAGACAAGCTAACCACACAAGGTACTTTAATGTTTACGTTAGCAAAACCAAGTTCTAACTCCAAAGTACTACATACATTAATTCTTTAAGAGATCCATTTCTTTTATAAAGGTCACCCGATACCCGTAGTAATAGAGTGACTAACATTTTTAAGTAAACCATAACACTTTCCTTTTTAAAATCAAGAAACAACATTCTTTTCTAAACGTTCCAGTTTGCCTAATTTCAGTTACTCAAGTCTTTTATTTTAGAAAGGTTTCATAACTCATACTTTTGATCATTTAAAACGTAATCTCTTTTTAAAACAAGTTGAGAAATATGCCTTAGGTGTGAGTAGGTTTATTCTCGTTTATAACAATCTTATTAAAGAAGCCATGATCTAGGAAATGTAATATTATTTTGTCTCATCTAGCTTCTATGCGGATGGAGGTTTCTACTGGTTTTAATAATACTTTAATAGTCAATACATTTCCCCTTTATTAGCGCTGCTGTGGTTTGTTCGATACTTATTCTCATTTCCGAAATCAGTAAAACATTATTCCTTTTACAAACCAAGTACTCATTACTCACGAATGAGGTTTCACACAAAAACTCATATTAATTTATTTAAGTCAAGTCTCTTATCTTTTAAGATCAAGTCTCTTAACTTCTAAAATTAATAAACCATTCTTTTTATCACTCTTAAGTCGTTATACCTAACTTCCCATAAAGCTAGTATAACTTCTTAAGCTTTCAAAACCAAGTATTATCCTTCTTTCAAAAAGGTTCATTAATTCTCTTGAACTACTTCAAGATTCTTATTATTCAGGCTTAAGTCAAAAGACATTGCCGTAAAACTATGTTCAGTTAACACACGTACGTCTACCGTGCTATATATATATTCTTTTAAAATATCATGCTCAAGAGTATAGGAAGAATTACATACCTTCTCGGCGAAATCCACCTGCCAAGTCGAATATGTCGCGCGCAGAGAATCAACCTATAATAGTCAAATATGTCTATCAACGTCTAGACCATTCTGTAAACAGTTCTAATCGGAGGGTTCTCTATTCTACGGAAAATTGGGCAGCACTTCCCTACCCGCCAAGCTACTCAAGTTCATCAGAAATACAAATCCTATGTAAGTACAGTTCAATTATTCTTCTTTTATACCCTTCTACTGTGATAACAGTTCAATTCTATTCTTTAATACCCTTCTAAGTATCTTATACTCAAGTCTTAACTATTCCTACATGTAATATCCAATTACAATAGAAGGACAAGAGTATTTACCTCGATAAGCCCAAAATTATCCAAGTTAATGTCGATCCTGAGCAACGTTTAGCTCCTACTCCGAGTGCTCCAATTCGCTCCAAGAAACCCTTAGAAGTTCTACCCAACTTCTACTTAATACTTCAACTACTTATGAAGATATTTCCAAAGGGTTTCATTTTTTGGCTAAAGGAAAGTATAGTAGTATTTTACGGGCTTTTCGTATAGATGGTACTTGGAAATACTACAAAGGTTTTGGGCTAGAGTATTTTTGGCATTATAACAATACTTGGAGAAGTATTTCTCAACCAAGGGGGGGTGTTTCACGAGAGCAACACTCAAGAGAGGGGGTGTAGGTTTCGGCTAGCACCCCTAGGAGGGGGGGGAGGTACTTTCGGCCAAGGGGGAGGGGGCTCTCGGCCAAGGGGCCTCACAACGGGGGGCGGGGTCGGCTTGGACGAGACACTACACTAAGGGGGAGAGAGCTTTCAAGACTTAGAAATTATTTTAGGATGAAGAAGTCTTCAAGTTGTGGAGTATTTATAGCCAACCAATGGCCAAGATGAAGCCAAGTGCAAGGCAAGTAGGTGAGGATTCACCCAAGTGCCCTTATCCATCTACTACACACAAATATCCTACCAACTCCTTGACAAAACAAGCCACACTTTCGTCCCCTTTACCGCCCAAACATCCTCCAATTAGAGGGTGACAAGTGTCGCCCTCTCGTTGGTCCAAAATGTTTCGTCTCTCGGAAAAATTCGCAAAAATAATAATTGACATAGCCGGAATTTTCCCTTCGCAAAGTTTGGAAAACGCTTCTGAAACGATTCTTTTTGGTAGTTGTGAACAAATTTTTCGGCCCTTGCCTACTTTAAGGCTTAAACTTTTATACGTACGCCCTCACGTACATACTCTGGAAATACGGGGTATAACAACAATACAATCAAACCACGGAGCTGATACGGGGCAAGTACGAAAGCCAACTACCCGATACCAAAGTCGTACTAACAATACAATACAATCAAACCACGGAGCTGATACGGGGCAAGTACGAAAGCCAACTACCCGATACCAAAGCCGTACTAACAATACAATACAATCAAACAACGGAGCTGATACGGGGCAAGTATGAAAGCCAACTACTCGATATCAAAGCCGTACTAACAATACAATACAATCAAACCACGGAGCTGATACGGGGCAAGTACGAAAGCCAACTACCCGATACCAAAGACATACTAACAATACAATACTAGCACGACAAAGCTATCACACGCAAACATACACCACTCAAGGTACTTTCATTTTATGCCAAAGTCCAGGTTTTAATCCCAAAGTACTACGTACGTTAAATTCTTTTTAAAAGACCCATTTCTTTTACAAAGGTCACCCGATGCCCGTATTATAAAAATAGAGTGACTAACATTTTTAAGTAAACCAAAACAACTTCCATACTTTCCTTTTTAAACCAAATTAAGACAATAACATGCCTTCTTTTTAGACCAAAACACTTCTCCTTTTTAAAGTCAAGTTATCACTTTAAAACCAATGATAAAACCATTCTTTTGTTTTCATAAAGTCGTTATAACTAACTTCCCATAAAGCTGTTATAACACTTTATGTTTTAAACCAAAAACTCATCAATTCCTGAAGTCATCTTTTCTTTTAGAAATCAAGTTCCTTACTTTGGAAATTCAAGAAAATCAATGCTTGTTTATACTGATTCTTATTAAAGCAGCCATGATCTAGGAACTGTAATACAATTTCGTCTTATCTAAGCTTCTATGCAGATGGAGGTTTCTACTGGTTTTAATATAATAACTTATTCTTATTTCCGAAATCCGTAAAACATTATTCCTTTAAAAATCAAGTACTCATTACTCACGAATGAGGTTTCACACTTTAACAGACTTTAAATCAATTCAATTAAGTCAATCGTTCCTTTTATCACTCTTAAGTCGTTATACCTAACTTCCCACAAAGCTAGTATAACTTAAGCTTTCAAAACCAAGTATTATTCTTCTTTCAAAAACGGTTCTTAAATCTTTTGAAATACTTCAAGATTCTTATTATTCAGGCTTAAGTCAAAAGACATTGCCGTAAAACTACGTTCAGTTAATACACGACGCTCACCGTACTATATATATTCCTTTAAAATATCATGCCAAGAGTATTGGAAGAATCACATACCTCGCGACGATTATCGACTATAAGCAAATAGCTCCAAAGCATCAGAATCCTGCTAGCCCTTTCCACCCTTCGAGTAGAATACGCTACTTGCAGTACTTCAACCTATAACGGTCATATAAGTCTATCAACGTCTAGACTACTCTGCAGAATAATTCTAGATACATATTCCTTTATTTTACGGAAAATTGGGCAGCACTTCCCTACCCGCCAACTACACAAGTTCATCAGAATACACCCATGTAAGTACAGTTTAATCTTCTTCTTTAATATTCTTCTTTTATACCATCCTTATACGTCTTATATTCATTTCTTTAATATTCTTCTTTTATACCATCCTCGATCCTGAGCAACGTTTAGCTCCTACTCTGGGCGCTCCAACCCGCTCCAAACAACCCTTAGAAGTTCTACTCAACCTCTACTTAACACTTCAACCGACTATGAAGGTTTTTCCTTAGGGTTTCGTTTAGTGGCTAAAGGAAGTATAATAGTATTTCTGGGCTTTTAGTATAGGTGTAACCTTGGAATACTACAAGGTATTTGGGCCAAGGTATTTTGGAATAGTAACAATACTTGAGAATACTTTTCTACCAAGGGGGTGTATTTACGAAAACAACTAGGCAAAGGGGGTATACTCTACCAACGCTTCTCAAGGGAGACCTTGGATGAATACTTATCAAAGGGGGAGAGATTTTTGATACTTGGAAATTGATTTGTGGATGAAGAATAAGTCTTCAACTAAGGGGGTATTTATAGGACTTTCAATGGCCAAGATCAAGCCAAGTGGGGGGGGGCAAGTGGAGGGTCAAGATTTGGACATGTTTTTGTGGGTCCCACTTGCTCATCAACTACACAAAAATATCTCAAAATATCCTACCAACTCCTTGACCAAAACAAGGCTAAAAAACGCCCCAATTTTCGTCCACTTGAGGGTGACACTTGTCACCCTCTCGTTGGTCCAAAATATTCCGTCTCTCGTAAAAATCCGCAAAAATAATAAATGACATAGCCGTATTTTTCCCTTCGCAAAGTCCGGAAAACGTTTCGTCGGAAAACGACTCTTTTCGCTAGTTGTGCACAATTTCGCCACTTTGCCTACTTAAGGCTTAAACTTTTGTACGTATGCCATCACGTACATACTCTGGAAATATGGGGTATAACATTCTCCCCTCCTTAGAAACATTCATCCCGAATGTTCCTTCTCAAGACAGATAACGATAAAGTTCCTCATAACAAGTTGCCAATGCCACACCTGGCCACCAAATAACACGTACGCAAATACTTATCCCAAGTCAACGAGGAAATCACCTCTAGCATTACAAAAAGCTTCCACCCCCGGTCTAAAAGATATCCCCTTTGCACCTTTACTTCACAAAAGTGATGATCATTTCTATTCTCTCAGCACATGTTCACTTCTTTCCTTACTCGTCGTACTTTTCTCGAACACTTGAACTCTTCTAGTATACGTACCATACTTCAGTCATCGCTTCAGTTTCCAAAACTTTGGAGTCACCACCTCCAAACTTGGTCATCTTACTAGCCTCGATCTCTTTTAAGGCCATTCCCGGCCTTCACGATCCGATTCTGGTCGAACATATCCACGAATTCATACGATGGTCATCTAAACTTGGGCCTGGCACCCTCGTGACCCTACCACCTGGCGGGACCACCCCGAACTGACCCCACCACAACAGCCGCGGTTGACCCGCACCCAGATTAACCCAACCCGCTATCGCGCCAAACACTTGTTCTCCTGATCCGGAACAATCTTACCTATTCAAGTCCTGAAGGCTACCACTTTCATCTTACACAACCCATGGAATTATCCCACAATACATTTATACGCATACCAAGTATTTTGACAAAGACTAACCGTAAAATCTTTTATTCAAGCCGGCCTTACATCTAAGGTCTCAACGTGTAATACTCTAAGGTGCATACCTTCCCTGTCCCCATACTTATTCTTTCAACTAACCATGTCTCTAAACCACAATATACACAATGCTATCTGTACATAGTACTCAACATATAATCATCGCATCACGCATGCTAAACTCTAGAGGTTTAAGGATATACCTGAAAAGATAGGCGGTTCAAAGGACCGCTAAAACTGGGAACTTCTACCGCGACCTCGCCGTGGCTCACGGTATGAACATCCTGCCTAGCTATGGAAGGTGAAGAACCCGCAACTGATCTCGTAGCCTGTGCTATCCTACCAGTGCTACCCCTGGTCGGACAGTCTCTCGCCCAATGGCCCTGTTGGCCGCAAGCATAACAATCTCCCAAATTAGTACGACATTCTCCCTTATGAAGTTTTCCACAACGGCCACACTGAGACAAGGGTGACCTTATCTGGCGAGCATTCCTACTCCCCTGAAAACTCAAACCCGAGAGCCCCGACTGCCTCGAATATCCCAAACGCCCCAAGATCGCGAGGACCACTGCATCAAGCGGAGGTACATAACTAGCTCGGCACAGGCGGTCCGCCTCGAAAGTTATCGGCGACCTCGCTGTTCGACCTCTTCGCTGATCTTGGTCATTCTCGCCGACCTCTCCGCTACTCACACCTGCGCATAAGCTCGCACGCGGCAATGTCCATGCCCACCAAGAGCTACACCCGCGCAACTCTCGCCAAATAATCGCCGAGCCCCGTGACATAGCAAGGCACTCGCCCTCCATACCGGCTACTAACGCGGGACATACCGAGCCAATGAGTCGAACTCCACATTGTACTCACAAACCGTACGCCCGCTCGCTCAACACCAAAAATCTGTCGCCCGAGCCCTCTCGCCCGCGAGGCAAGAAATGCCTCCGAGAACTCGTCCCAGATAGCTGGAGGCGCATGCTCCCCCCGGGACAGCTCCCACTAATCAAACCAGTCGACTGCAGTATCACGCAGCCGATGTGAACCTAAGACCACTGACTCGGTCTCAAGCTTGATCACTCATGGTCCGGTAGAATCGTCGATGAACTCCTCGCGATCATCCTCGTGCCTCGATCCATAAAACATCGCGGGTCGCAACTCGTAAAGTCCCGCAGCCTCAAACTATCCGCCTCGTGAACTACGGTACTACCGGCACGAATCGCCGCATCCAATTTTATCCTCGTGCCTTGCAACTATCCCGCCAATAATCGGCCATCTCCTTGTACCCATCTCTTCTCGCTCCAGCCGCGGACTGGAGGCCTGTGCATCAGTGGTCTCGGCAGCCATCGCCGCGCTCTAAACTCTATCGAGGCCGGGCGGCGCGCAAAACTTGCCGTCAAGCACTATCTCGTAATGACTGGGCTCGCGCTTCGCATTCTCTCAGATCCTACCAGCTTCTACGCCTTGCCCATCTAGGCCGGGTTGCTTTGCGCGAGGCACAATCGTAAAAACGAAATGCGCTGAGGGTCCAACTTATAACATGACTTCTAAGGCACGATCTCGTAATGAGAAGAATGGAAACCAATCCTAAATGTCTCGCAGCCTCTCGATTATAGACGGTGCACAACACACCGATAATCAAGACTCTACTAGACACGGCTGTAGACACTTTCCGAGGATTAATCGCTCGATACCACTTTTGTCACGACTGCCTGGCTCGTGGATCGTGCCTTACCCGGGCACCCAAGGAGTCATACATCAGAGAAATCAGCGGAACATAAAACAATATGAACAAATGTAAAATGAGGTACATTTTATCTTAGAGAAAGTCGCATTTCTGAATATATATAAATACAAAGTTTGAACAAGCTACATCCTTACAAACCCCGCCTACAACAAGATTTCTGCACTCTAAGAGTTTTTATACAACATGACGACAGTGCCCTCGCCATACCCCGAATGTACAAGTACCTACAAAGTGACAGGACTATACCAAAAGATAAGCCTCCGGAGAAACGGAGCTTCCCAAACGCTGAACTGCGATCCTATGAACGAGGATCAACAACTGGTGTACCTCTACCTGCGGCATGAACGCAGCTTCAAGGAGGTCGATAACAGTACCAAGTATGTGAAATCAAAATATCAGAATGAAATCATAGCAGTCTATATAAAGCAGGAGACATGTATGATAACCAAACTACAGTCCATAATAAATAAGCAGTCATGTAAGTCAGGGACTCACGCCCTCAAAGTCATCACTCAAATATAACTATGGGTCTCACGCCCTCAACATCAATCATGCCCGTGGAATACCTTCCTCACTGCCGGCAGTCTATGATATAATAACACCAAGGAGTACATACAAACACCAAGTCCTACCTGAGTCATAAAACCGTACGGGGTAAGTACGAAGGCTAACTACCAGATACCAAAGCCGCATCATCAACTGACCGGGGCAAGTACGAAAGCCAACTACCCGATACCAAAGCCGTACTAACAATACAATACAATCAAACCACGGAGCTGATACGGGGAAAGTACGAAAGCCAACTACCCGATACCAAAGCCGTACTAACAATACAATACAATTAAACCACGGAGCTGATACGGGGCAAGTATGAAAACCAACTACCCGATACCAAAGCCGTACTAACAATACAATACAATCAAACCATGGAGCTGATACGGGGCAAGTACGAAAGCCAACTACCCGATACCAAAGCCGTACTAACAATACAATACAATCAAACCACGAAGCTGATACGGGGCAAGTACGAAAGCCAACTACCCGATACCAAAGCCGTACTAACAATACAATACTAGCACGACAAAGCTATCACACGCAAACATACACCACTCAAGGTACTTTAATTTTATGCCAAAGTCCAGGTTTTAATCCCAAAGTACTACGTACGTTAAATTCTTTTTAAAAGACCCATTTCTTTTACAAAGGTCACCCGATGCCCGTATTATAAAAATAGAGTGACTAACATTTTTAAGTAAACCAAAACAACTTCCATACTTTCCTTTTTAAACCAAATTAAGACAATACCATGCCTTCTTTTTAGACCAAAACACTTCTCCTTTTTAAAGTCAAGTTATCACTTTAAAACCAATGATAAAACCATTCTTTTGTTTTCATAAAGTCGTTATAACTAACTTCCCATAAAGCTGTTATAACACTTTATGTTTTAAACCAAAAACTCATCAATTCCTCAAGTCATCTTTTCTTTTAGAAATCAAGTTCCTTACTTTGGAAATTTAAGAAAATCAATGTTTGTTTATACTGATTCTTATTAAAGCAGTCATGATCTACGAACTGTAATACAATTTCGTCTTATCTAAGCTTCTATGCAGATGGAGGTTTCTACTGGTTTTAATATAATAACTTATTCTTATTTCCGAAATCCGTAAAACATTATTTCTTTAAAAACCAAGTACTCATTACTCACGAACGAGGTTTCACACTTTAACAGACTTTAAATCAATTCAATTAAGTCAACCGTTCCTTTTATCACTCTTAAGTCGTTATACCTAACTTCCCATAAAGCTAGTATAACTTAAGCTTTCAAAACCAAGTATTACTCTTCTTTCAAAAACGGTTCTTAAATCTTTGAAATACTTCAAGATTCTTATTATTCAGCTTAAGTCAAAAGACATCACAGAAACTACGCTCGCTTAATACACGACGCCTACCGCACTATATATATTCCTTTAAAATATCATGCTCAAGAGTATTGGAAGAATCACATACCTCGCGACGATTATCGACTATAAGCAAATAGCTCCAAAGCATCAGAATCGCTAGCCCTTTCCACCCTTCGAGTAATACGCTACTTGCGATTTCAACCTATAACGGTCATATAAGTCTATCAACATCTAGACTACTCTCGCAGAATAATTCTAGATACATATTCCTTTATTCTACTAAAATCGACAAAGACTTCCTACCCGCCAACTACACAAGTTCATCAGAATACAAATTCTATGTAAGTACAGTTTAATCTTCTTCTTTAATATTCTTCTTTATACCATCCTTATACGCCTTATATTCATTTCTATACTACTACGATGTAATTTCCAATTATAATAGAGGACAATAGTATTTACCTCGATAAGCCCAAAATTATCCAAGTTATATGTCGATCCCGAGCAACGTTTAGCTCCTACTCGGGCGCCCAACCCGCTCCAAACAACCCTTAGAAGTTCTACTCAACCTCTACTTAACACTTCAACCGACTATGAAGGTTTTTCCTTGTGGTTTCGTTTAGTGGCTAAAGGAAGTATAATAGTATTTCGGGCTTTTAGTATAGGTGTAACCTCGAATACTACAAGGTATTTGGGCCAAGGTATTTTGGAATAGTAACAATACTTTGAGAATACTTTTCTACCAAAGGTGTATTTACGAAACAACTAGCAAAGCGGGGTATACTCGCCAAGGCTTCATGGGAGACCTCGACGAATACTTATCAAAGGGAGAGATTTTGAGACTTGAAATTGATTTGTGGATGAAGAATAAGTCTTCAACTAAGGGGTATTTAGAGGACTTTCACACGCCAAGATCAAGCCAAGTGGGGGGGCAAGTGGAGGGTCAAGATTTGGACATGTGTTTGTGGGTCCCACTTGCTCATCAACTACACAAAAATATCTCAAAATATCCTACCAACTCCTTGACCAAAACAAGGCTAAAACACGCCCCAATTTTCGTCCACTTGAGGGTGACACTTGTCGCCCTCTCGTTGGTCCAAAATATTTCGTCTTTCGGAAAAATCCGCAAAAATAATAAATGACATAGCCGTATTTTTCCCTTCGCAAAGTCCGGAAAACGTTTCGTCGGAAAACGACTATTTTCGCTAGTTGTGCACAATTTCGCCACTTTGCCTACTTAAGGCTTAAACTTTTGTATGTACGCCCTCACGTACATACTCTGGAAATACGTGGTATAACAAGACCATTATATGATTCTTGACGCTCGGGAGCCGCCCTTTAGCCGTGTATGTATATTGCTGAGACGCAGCTTATGCACGAGGATAGAGGACAGAGAGAGAGGATCACCTGCACTGTGTCACCAAGAGGTCGACAACAGGTTTCCGGTAATTTTCGAGGCGACAACATCGCAGCAGTTAGGTCCACATTTCACCAAGATGCAGTGCTCCTTCTCGGTTTTCTAGAAGGAGGTTTGATCGGCCGGGTTATTCAGGAGCAGGTCAGGGCTCCAAGGCTTCGGGTTCCCAGGGGAACCGGGGTTCCAGACAGATGAGGCCACCTTTACCTCGGTGTGGTCGATGTGGTAGGTCCCATCGTGGGGGTGTCATATTTCTCTAGGAGCGTGTTACTCTTGCGGCCAACAGGGTCATTTGAAGAGAGATTGTCCGACCAGAGGCAGCATGGGTGGTATGGTTCAGCCTACAGGGTCAGTTGCTGGGTCTTCATCTTCTGTGGTTATGCGCCTCGGAGGGCAGGGTTGTCACGACCCGATCCCGGGCCCGTGACTGGTGCATTACCCCGGGCACCCTAGTGATACAACATCAGAGTAATCAGCGGAATATAAAAACATGACATGAAACAATTATAGAATGAGAACAGTTTATCCATGAAAATATCGCCTTTCGGCATGTATATATACATAAAACTTGAACCCGAACAGTTACATCCTTACAAACCCCGCCACAACAAGATTTCATGCACTTCTAAGAGTTTTTATACAACATGACGACAGTGGCTCGCCATACCCCTGAATGTACAAGTACCTACAGTGACAGGGGACTATACCAAAAGATAAGCCTCCGGAGAAACGGAGCTTCCCAATACGCTGAACTGTGATCCTATGAGCGAGGATCAACAACTGGTGTACCTCTACCTGCGGCATGAACGCACTTCAAGGAGGTCGATAACAGTACCAAGTATGTGAAATCAAAATATCAGAAATGAAATCATAGTAGTCTATATAAAGCAGGAGACATGTATGATAACCAAACTACAATCCACAATAAATAAGCAGTCATGTCAAGTCAGGGACTCACGCCCTCAAAGTCATCACTCAAATATAACTATGGGTCTCACGCCCTCAACATCAATCATGCCCGTGGAATACCTTCCTCACTGCCGGCAGTCTATGATATAATAACACCAAAGAGTACACATAAACACCAGGTCCCACCTGAGTCATAAAACCGTACGGCAAGTACGGCGCTAACTACCAGATACCAAAGCCGCATCATCAACTGACCGGGGCAAGTACGAAAGCCAACTACCAGATACCAAAGTCGTACTAACAATACTATACAACCAAACCACGAAGCTGATACGGGGCAAGTACGAAAGCCGACTACCAGATACCAAAGCCGTGTCACGTAGCTGACCGGGGCAAGTACGAGGGCTAACTACCAGATACCAAGGCCGTATCACGAGACTCCGCCACGGCCGAGCACGGCAAGTACGAAGCCAACTACCAGATACCAAAGCCGTGTCAATGAGTCGACCGGCAAGTACGAGGCTAACTACCGATACCAAGGTCAGATCACGAGACTTCGCCACTAAACCGAACGGCAAGCGAAGGCTAACTACCGTGTACCAAGGCCGAATCACCACGAGACGGCAAGTACGAAAGCCAACCACCGATACCAAGGCCGAATCAAGAAACCTCATGGAGAGCTAGTCCATGGAATAACGCTATCAACGCGAGCGCACTGCGGAATCCTCCGTCACCGCCAGACGCCCAAGTAAGATCATAACAAATCAACCGCCTCCATCGAGAGACGCGGTGGTATAGAAATACAATATTAGCACGACAAGGCTATCACACGCAAACATAGGCAAGTTACACACAACTCAAGGTACTTTCATTTTATGCCAAAGTCCAGGTTTTAACCCCAAAGTACTACGTACGTTAAATTCTTTTTAAAGGATCCATTTCTTTTACAAAGGTCACCCGATACCCGTAGTATTAAAAATAGAGTGACTAACATTTTAAGTAGACCAAAACAACTTCCATACTTTCCTTTTTAAAATCAAGTAACAACATTCTTTTCCAAAGTTCAAGTTTGCCTAATTTCAAATATTCACGTCTCTTATTTTCGAAAGATTTCATAGTTCATAGTCGTAATCTCTTTTAAAACGATTGAGTAACGTATGCCTTATGTGTGATTAGGTTATTCTTGTTTATAACAATCTTATTAAAGCAACCATGATCTAGGAAATGTAATACAATCTTGTCTTATCTTAGCTTCTATGCAGATGGAGGCTTCTACTGGTTTTAATATAATTACTTATTTGTCAATACATTGTCCTTTATTAACGCTGCAGTGGTTTGTTCGATACTTATTCTCATTTCCGAAATCAGTGAAACATTATTCTTTAAAAACCAAATACTCATTACTCACGAATGAGGTTTCACACTTTTTAATAAAATTCATTTAAGTCAAGTCTCTTATCTTTTAAGATCAAGTCTCTTAACTTCTAAAATCAATAAACCATTCTTTTTATCTCTCTTAAGTCGTTATACCTAACTTCCCATAAAGCTAGTATAACTCTTAAACTTTCAAAACCAAGTATTACTCTTCTTTTAAAAACGATTCTTAATTCTTTTGAAATACTTCAAGATTCTTTATTATTTAAAACTCAAGTCAAAAGACATCTAAGTAAAACCACGTTCAGTTAACACATGTACGTCTACCGTACTATATATATTCTTTTAAAATATCATGCTCAAGAGGATAGGAAGAATCACATACCTCGCGACGATTACCGACAATTAGCAAATAGCTCCAAAGTACTGTAATCCTGCTAGCCTTTTCCACCCTTCGAGTAGAATATGCTACTCGTAGTACTTCAACCTATAACGGTCATATAAGTCTATCAACGTCTAGACTACTCTGTAAAAATAATTCTAGATACAGATTCCTTATTCTATGGAAAATTGGGCAAGACTTCCTACCACAAACTACACAAGTCATCAGAATACAAATTCCCATGTAAATACAGTTCAATCTTCTTCTTTAATATTCTTCTGATGTGATTTCAATTCAATTCTCTTCTCTTATACCATCCTTCTATATATCTTATACTCATTCTTATACTACTATAGTATGTAATTTCCAATTACAATAGAAGGACAAGAGTATTTACCTCGATAAGCCCAAAATTATCCAAGTTTATATGTCGATCCTGAGCAACGTTTAGCTCCTATTCTGAACGCTCCAATTCGCTCCAAGAAACCCTTAGAAGTTCTACACAACTTCTACTTAACCCTTCAACCGACTATGAAGATTTTCCTTAGGGTTTCGTTTAGTGACTAAAGGAAGTATAATAGTATTTATGGGCTTTTAGTATAGGGGTAACCTTGGAATACTACAAGGTATTTGGGCCAAGGTATTTTGGAATAGTAAAAATACTTGGAGAATATTTTTCTACCAAGGAGGGGGGGGGGGGTATTTACGAGAACAAATAGGTAGGGGGGGGTATTTACGAGAACAACTAGGTGTGGGTTTCGCCGAGGCCTTCTCAAGGGGGGGAGGGGTGATTTGGACGAGAGCTTTAAGATGGAGGGAGAGGGATTTCAAGACTTGGAAATTGCTCAAGTGTGGATGAAATAAGTCTTCAACTAAGGGGGTATTTATAGGGCCTTCAATGGCCAAGATTCAAGAAAGTGTGTGGATGAGATTTGGACAAGTGTTGTGTGGGTCCCACCTTATCTATCTACCCACAAAAATATCTAGCAACATTGACCAAATGTTTTAGGCAATTTCCATGGCAAAAACGTGCCAACTACTCTCTCCAAAACTGTCCACTTTATGCCACCTAAGGGTGATACATGTCGCCCTCCTATTGGTCCAAAATATTTTATCTCTCGGAAAAATACGCAAAAATTTTAAATGTAGTAACCGTAATTTTTCCTCCGCAAGGTTCCGAAAATTTTCCGTTGGAAGTTCACTATTTCGCCCTTTGCCTAATTAAGGCTTTAACTTTGTATGTACATCCTCACGTACATACTCTGGAAATTCGGGGTATAACAAGGGTGTTCACGGACCGGTAGGCCGCGACAAAGGTCATGGTGGAGGTCCTAGTTCTAGCGGTCCACAGAACCGCATATATTCCTTAGCCAGCCGGCAAGATCAGGAGGCTTCCTCGGATGTCGTCACAGGTACATTATTGATTTTATGCTGTGACGTTTATGCTTTGATAGATCCAGGTTCTACCTTGTCCTATGTGTCCCCTCTTATTGCTGGTAGAATAGGGATAGAGCCGGTGTCGATAGAGCCTTTTGAGGTAGCTACGCCAGTGGGTGATTCGGTGTTAGCTGAGCGGGTGTACAAAGATTGCCCGGTGTTCATATACAGTCGTCAGACCCTAGCAGACTTGATAGAGTTGGAGATGACAGATTTTGACGTCATTATGGGTATGGACTGGTTGGCTTCTTGTTATGCCAACGTTGATCAGAGACAGTTGGTCCGATTCCGCTTCGTGAGCCAGTTATCGAGTGGAAGGGCAATACAGCGTCGCCGAGGGGTAGGTTTATTTCTTACCTCAAGGCTAGGAAGATGGTGCAGAAAGGGTACATCTATCATCTGGTTCGGGTATTCGATACAGAGGCTGAGGTGCCAGTTCTTCAGTCAGTTCCGATGGTTAGAGAGTTTCCGGATGTATTCCCAGATGATCTTCCTGGTATTCCTCCCGAGAGGGAGATAGAGTTCTGTATTGACACGTTGCCAAACACTCGGCCTATATCTATTCCACCGCATGTGACGGCACTCGCCGAGTTGAGGAGTCAAGGACCACCAAGGATTTCTTTGGAAAAATGATTTATTAGGCCTAGTATTTCTCCCTAGGGAGAGCCAGTTTTGTTTGTAAAGAAGAAGGATGGGACGCTGCGTATGTGTGTTGACTATAGGCAGCTGAATAAGGCAAACATCAAGAATAGATACCCCCTCCCCAGGATTGATGATTTGTTTGACCAGTTCCAGGGTGCGAGGTGTTTCTCCAAGATAGACCTGCGGTCTGGTTAACATCAGGTGCAAGTTAGAGAGGCAGATATCCCAAAGACTGCATTCAGGACCCGGTATGGGCACTATGAGTTCAGGGTGATGTATTTCGGTTTGACCAACGCTCCAGCGATATTTATGGATTTGATGAACCGGGTGTTCAAGCCATTTTTGGATACGTTTGTTATAGTATTCATTAATGACATCCTGGTTTATTCGCGCATTGAGCAGGAGCATGCAAATCACTTGAGGATGGTACTTGGGGTCCTCTGGAGCCGGCAGTTGTTCTCCAAGTGTGAGTTTTGGTTGGCCTCAGTAGCATTCTTGGGGCACATTATCGGGGCTAACGGTGTTCAGGTTGATACGGCAAAGATTGAGGCGGTAGAGTCTTGGCCGAGACCTACTACTCCGATGGAGGTGCACAGTTTCTTAGGGCTGGCAGGTTATTATCGTAGGTTTGTGGAGCAGTTTGCTTCGATATCAACACCATTGACTAGGCTAACTCAGAAAGCAGCTAAGTTCCAGTGGACAGAAGCTTTTGAGAAGGGCTTCCAGTTACTGAAGGAAAAGTTGACGACGGCTCTAGTTCTTACTCTTCCCGATGGGTTAGTGTCACGACCCGACCCCGGGCCCGCGACTAGTGCCCTACCTGGGCATCCTTACAGGTATACATCAGAGATAATCAGCGGAACATACATGAAACTTATAAAATAACTCAATAGAAATAAAACACAAAGTTAGCCAGTGGGCTACCTTCCCGACATACATATACAACCAAGGCCGCTTCATTTCCTTTACAAATGCACTCCACAATATGTGACTACGCACCTCTAAGAGTTTTAACATAACAATCGTGGCGGACAGGCCCCGCCATACCCTGAATATACATTAATCTACAACCTCGTGGAAACTGCATCAAGAGATAAGCCTCCGAGCAAATGGAGCTTTTTCCCAAAAATCAACCGAGATCCTAAGAGCAAGGATCACCAACTCGCACCTACTACTGTGGGCATGAACGCAGCCCGGCGGGGCCGCATAACAATTTAATATGGAACGAAAGTAAGGTACATCAATTAAAACATATCTGTATAAAAGCATGACAGAGGTAAGTGTAAAAGAAGTAAATACCTGAACCTACCATGTCATTACCATCTCGTGAACTTAATCGTACCTTATTATTTTTTTCCATTTTTCAAAAAAAGTTATAGCCACTTTCTTACGTACATACTTAGGAAAATCATCAAGTTCATTACCATATAACTTACTTACCTTACATAACCTAATGCGACTTTTGGAGGACGCCATACCGCCTTACCAACTGGGACGCGATAAGGTCACATAGTCCGCCCATACGTATATCGCCTACCATTTCTCGACGCGATAATGTCATATAGTCTGCCCATAAAGGTATACTGCCCGGCCCATTTCTGGGACGCGATAATGTCATATAGTCTGCCCATAGAGGTATACTGCCCGGCCCATTTCTGGGACGCGATAATGTCATATAGTCTGCCCATAAAGGTATACTGCCCGGCCCATTTCTGGGACGCGATAATGTCATATAGTCTGCCCATAAAGGTATAATGCCCGGCCCATTTCTGGGACGCGATAATGTCATATAGTCTGCCCATAAAGGTATACTGCCCGGCCCATTTCTGGGACGCGATAATGTCATATAAAATCCGGGAATTTAACCCAACATACTACGCACCTCTACTCCTTTAGAAAGACTCTTTTTCAAATACAACTTCCCAGATACTAACAACTATAGTATCAAGTCATATCTACCTTTCAAGACAAGTCACAATACCTTTTTAGAAATACAATTACCGGCTTCTAAATCAAGTGACTTTTTTCTTAAAAAAAAACTTAAGCAATTGGTACCTTTAAAACAATTTGCCCTTCTCTATTTTAAATCATTTCTTTGCTTACATTACTGAAGAAAACCATTCTTTTAATCTTCCATAAAGTTTTTATAACCAACTTCCCATAAAGCCGCTATAGCTCTTTATGTCTTAGGCAAATTCATTCCTTTTTATAACCAAGAGATTTATACTTTCAAATCGAATTTCATAGCTTTCAAAATACTTCAAGTCTCTTAACTTTTAAGAAAACAAGTTTCTTAACTTTAGAAATCAATTCTTTCCAAATCAAATATTCTATACTTGTAAATCAATTCATTTCTTCCTTTAAGAATCAAGTCCCATAACTAAAAAAAAAATAAAGTCTATACTTTGGTGCGTGGTGAATAAGTTATACTTATTTATATCGATCTTAATCAAGTAACCATGATCTAGAAAATGTAATACAATTTTGTCTTATCTTAGCTTCTATGCAGATGGAGAATTCTACTTGTTTTAATATAATTAATTGTCATTACATTTTCCTTTATTAACGCTGCAATGGCTTGTTCGATACTTATTCTCATTCGTGCTGTAAATTAGCCAAGTCAACTCGACTCCAAATACTTCCTAACGACTCTTACCAACATCCCCCATAAGACTTGGTAAGAACTTAGGATTTCTTAGGCGTAGCTTTTACATAGAGTAAATCAACATAACTACCTCTTAACTTCTAAGAGTAGAAGGAATCATGAAATACTACTACATGTATATTTCATACATAGAATCATGCCAAAGGAAGGAAGAGGTTCACATACCTCGCGACGATTATCGACAAGTAGCAAAATGCTCCAAAGTACTTCAACCTTGATAGCTATTCCATCCTTCAAGTAGGATACGCTATACTTAGTACTTCAACCTATAATGGCCACAATACGTCCATTAACCTCTTACTTCAAACGTAGAATATTCTAGGTGCTAAGTCACTAAATGTTATACCCCGTATTTCCAGAGTATGTACGTGAGGACGTACGTAGAAAAGTTTGAACTTAAAGTAGACTTGGCCGAAAATATTTTGTGCACAACACCCGATTAGAGTCGTTTTTCGACGAAACGTTTTACTAAGCTTGCGAGGGGAAAATTCCAGCTATGTCATTTATTATTTTTGCAAATTTTTCCGAGAGACGAAACATTTTGGACCAACGAGAGGGCGACACTTGTCACCCTCAAGTGGGCGTCCAAGTGGACGATGTGGTTCACGGTTTGGGCTTGTTTTGGGGCACAAAACATGGGCCATTGTTTGTGGAGTGATTTGAGGAGTAGGTTAGGGGGCACTTGGGCAAATCTTGGCCCTCCACCTTGCCCCCACTTGGCTTGATCTTGTCCATTAGTTTCCCTATAAATACCCCCCCTAAGCTTGAAGACTTCTTCATCCAAAACTTCTAAGTCTTGAAAGCTCTCTTCCTCCCCCTTAGTGTAGTGTCTCGTCCAAGAGTCCCTCCCCCCCCCCCCCCTTTGTGAGGCCCCTTGGCCGAGAGCCCCTCCCCCTTGGCCGAGAGTTTCCCCCCCTCCTAGTGGGGTTGGCCGAGGGGTACACCCCCCTCCTTGTGGTGTTGTCTCGTATAAATACCCCCCTCTTGGTAGAAATACTCTCCAAAGTATTGTTACTATACCCAAATTACCTTAGCCGTATACCTTGTAGTATTCCAAAGATACCTCTATACGTAGAGCCCGGAAATACTACCTTATGTCCTTTTTGTCTCAAACCGAAACCCTAAGGAAAATCTTCACAGTTGGTTGAAGTATTAAGAAGAAGTTGCGTAGAACTTCTAAGGGTTGTTTGGAGCGGTTGGATCACCCGAGTAGGAGCTAAACGTCGCCAGATCGACATTTAAACTTGGATAATTTTGGGCTTATCGAGGTAAATATCTTGTCTCCCTTTTGTAATTGAGTATATACTGTTGAAGTATAAGAATTAAGTATAAGGTATATACAAGGAAAGTATATAAGAAGAGAATTGAATCAGATTTACATAGATCGTATTTACAGTAGACTTGTGAAGTTTGGCGGGTAAGGAAGTGTTGTCCAATTTTCCGTAGAATCTTGTATCTAGATTTATTCTACCGAGTAGTCTAGACTTTGATAGACTTGTATAACCGTTATAGGTTGAAGTACTGCGAGTAGCGTATTCTACTCGGAGGGTGGAAAAGGCTAGTCGGACTACAGTACTTTGGAGCGTTTTGCTAATAGTCGATAATCGTCGCGAGGTATGTGATTCTTCCTATACTCTTGAGCATGATATTTTAAAGTATATATAGTCCGGTAGACGTACGTGTGTTAACTGAATAATAATTACGGCAATGTCTTTTGACTTAAGCCTGAATAATCTTGAAGTATTTCAAAAGAATACTGAACCAGTTTTTTAACAGAAGAGTAATACTTGGTTTTAAAAGCTTAAGAGTTATACTAGCTTTATGGGAAGTTAGGTATAACGGCTTAAGAAAGATAAAAAGAAGGGTTTATTGATCTTAAAAAGATAAGAGACTTGACTTGGTTAATTAATATGAGTTTTGTTAAAAAGTGTGAAACCTCATTCGTGAGTAATGAGTACTTGGTTTTTAAAAAGGAATAATGTTTTACTGATTTCTAAATCGAATAAGTATCGAACAAACCACAAAGCGCTAATAAAGGGAAATGTTTTGACTAATAAAGTATTATTAAAACCAAGAGAAACTTCCATCCGCATGAAGCTAAGATGAGACAAAATGATATTACATTTCCTAGATCATGGCTGCTGTAATAAGATTGTTATGAACAAGAATAAACTACTCACACATAAGGCATATGTTTCTCAAATCTTTTTAAAGGAGAATTATATCATTATGTGATTAAAACTATGAACTACGAAACCTTTCAAAAATGAGAAACTTGAGCATCTGAAATTAGGCAAACTTGAACGTTTAGAAAAGAATGTTGTTACTTGATTTATAAAAAGGAAAGTGTTCTGGTTTACTTAAAAATGTTAGTCACTCTATTACTACGGGTATCGGGTGACCTTTATAAAGAAATGGATCTCTTAAAGAATTAATGTATGTAGTACTTTGGAGTTAGAACTTGGTTTTGTTAACGTAACCATTAAAGTACCTTGTGTGGTTAGCTGTTCTATGTTTTGCTGGTAATAGCCTTGTGATACCTTCCTGCTGGTTTGATAATTTCCCATGTTATGATACTACGTGTGTTAGTGTCTTGTGATGTTATTTTTGTTGTGCTTACGTTGTTAAACGTTAAGCCCGTTGTACTGTTATTATATCACATACCCCCTTGACTTATTATACCGAGGGCTTGCCACCCTTGATGCGGGTCTCTACGGCCTATGCGGTCTGTGTGACTATGCGAGCAGCGGTATGCTCCGTGATTGATCATTCCAGTGTATTAGCCCGACGCGGGATGCCCTATGCGGTGCAATGTGACTACGCGGTCTATTGAGACTATGCGCGATCGCGGAGTCCGTGAGGTACCGGTCGCTACCCCCGATGCGAGGAATACCTCATGCGGGTCTATGTGAGACCTATGCGGACTGCGGGAGTCCAGGGTTAGGTATGCATAATGATACTATGGGCGATTGGCCTTGCTTCGATCATTCGCAGCCTAGGAAAGACACATTACGCTTACCTATTATTGCTCTTGTTTGTGATATGGCACTATGTGCAAATTGAACTAATTGTATTTACAAATGGTTTTAAATACTTTGATTTCATTTAAAGTACTTTACAGTTTCACATACTTGGTACTGTTATCGACCTCCTTGGGGCCGTTCATGCCGCAGTAAAGGTACACCGCCGTTGATCCTCGCCTAGGGTCACGCTCAACGCGTTTGGAAGCTTCGTTTCTCCGAGGCTTATCTTGGTATAGTCCCCGTTGTTGTGCTACATTCGTGGTATGACGGGGCCCTGTTCCGTCGTTGTTGTCATATCATTCGTAGAGGTCTGTAGTACTGTTGTGGGCAGGGTTGTAATGGGATGTAACTGTTCGGATCTAAGTTTTTATATATATATATGCCGAAAGGCAACTTTTCTTCAGATAAACATGTGTTTTCTTTGCATTATTTTGTGTTGTGTTTTATGTTCCGCTGATTTTCTCTGATGTGTGACTACTTGGGTGCCCGGGTAAGGCACCAGTCACGGGCCCCGGAACGGGTCGTGACAAAAGTGGTATCAGAGCAGTTAATCCTCGGAAAGTGTCTACAGACCGTATCTAGTAGAGTCTTGATTATCGGTGTGTTGTGCACCACACCAATAATCAGGAGGCTATAGGATATTTAGGATTGGTTTCCATTCTTCTCACTCTGAGATCGTGCTTTAGAGCTGTGTTATAAGTTGGACCCCTCTAACGTATTTCTTTCCCTTACCGTTATGCCTCCGCGTAAGGCAACCCGGGCCCAGAAGGGCAAGGCAGCCGAGGGAGCTGCGAGTAGAGTTCAGAGGGTTACGAGGGCACAGGCCCAATCATCACCTGGGGTGGTATTTCATTCGGGGAGTTATGCTACGTCACCAGCCCCATTAGAGTTTAGCACAGCGGCAGCAGTGCCTACTGCGACCATGATATATGAACCTTCAAGTCCACGACCGGGAACAGAGAATAGAGATTGCAAAGAGGCGACCCTGTTACTAGCTATGGAGTTGGCTACCGGAGAGTATACCGATGTACCGCGAGTCTTGATGAATATCTAAGAGAGGGTTGTGCAAGAGTAATTCTTCAGTTAGGCTTGAGCATGGCCTGTGTACGGGCTTATGCGCAGCAGGCCAAGAAAAGTAGAGATCAACGGGTTAACCAAGGACAGCAGAAGAGGGCCAGAACAGCAAGGTCCTTTGGTAACTTTCGAGGCCAATCGCCTCACCAGCAGATTAGATACGCACATCCACCAGTGCAGAGTGGTCCTCCACAGGGTTCAGAACGTTCGGGGTAAGCCGGAGTTGGTCAGAGCTCCAGAGCTTCCGGTTCATAGCTACACGTAGGTTCCAGCCAGCCGGATTCAGTTTTTCCCCAGTGTTCACGTCATCCCGGGGAATGTCGTCTTTTAGTTGGTACTTGTTTTACCTGCGGCCGTCAGGGCCATGTGTCGAAAGAATGTCCTAGTAGGAGGGATGTAAGTAGGAGGACTCAGCCTTCATGATCAGTGACCAGTTCATCATCTTCCCTAGCTATGCGCCCTACGGGGCAGGTTTGATTAGAACGACTAAGGGGAGTGAAGCAGTAGATACAGGTATATCCTTAACCCTCTAGAGATTAGTACGTGTAAGATGAGTATATCTTAAGTATTATGTTCAGATAACATAAGTGAAAAATTGTGATTAGAAATCATGGTTAGTAACCAGGAAAGATTGGGGGATAGAGAAAGTGTGAACCTTAGAGTCTTATACGTAGAGACCTTAGAGGTATTTTATGTTTGACCCTTATCGGAGTGCATAGTGCACGTGAGATATGTTTGTGTGATAAGTCCCTGAGTAGTGTGGAAGGAAAGAGGGTAGTTGAGCTAAGAAGACCGCTAGGTTTTCGTAACGTGGATTAGAGAGATTGTTCCGGATCGGGGAGCAAGTGTTGTACGCGAGAGTGGGTCGGATTGAGACCATGCCACGGGTCAACCCGCGACCTGTTTTATGGTGGGGTCAGTTTGTGGTGGTCCCGCCAGGTAGTAGGGTCACGAGAGTGTTAGGCCCAAGATTAGTTAACCAACGTACGAGTTCGTGGATGCGTTCAACCAGTAGTCGGGCCGATGGGGTCAGCCCATCGTGTCTTTCAGTCAGGACCGTTGCTTGGCAGTGATGTTATATCAGAAAGGTTGTAAGGCTGCACGGGGTGCCTACCTTCACCTTATGACAGACAGTGGAGCCCAGGGTACGGCTGTTTCTTTTTCTGGAAGTTTTACCAGGCAGGGTTAGGAACTCAGGTGAGTCTCAGAATCGCATTCGCCCTCGGGCCAGTGTTTTGATTTCAGGGGTAGCTGTGAGGATTGTTGCCTCCTGTTGAGGGAGTGTTGTAGCTACCATTTCAGTGTTCGGATATTGCCCTATGAATCCTTGTAGGGGCGGAAGCGTAAGTTTCCGGTCTAGTGGTTCGATGTTGGCAAGGTTCAGATTGTTGGTTCATACCTGTTTCAGCAGAATGTAGTTAGGGTGTGACGAGTTTTTGAAATTGAAGCAGTAACAGAAGTGTGGTAAGTTATGAGAAAGAGTTCAAGTGTACGAGAAGTGTACGACGAGTAAGGGAAGAGGTGAACATGTGTTGAGAACATAGAGGTGATCATTTCGTTGTAAAGAAAGGGTGCTAAGGGAGTATCTTTTAGCCCTTGGGTGGGAGCTTTTGTAGTATTGGAGGTGATTCCTCGTGGACTTGGATGTAAGTATTTGCGCGTGTTGTATTGTGGCCATACGTGGCTTTGGCAACTTGTTTATGTTACGAGGAACGTTATCGTTATCTGTCTTGAGAAGGAACATTCGGGACGAATGTTTCTAAGGAGGGGAGAATGTTATACCCCGTATTTCCAGAGTATGTACGTGAGGACGTACGTAGAAAAGTTTGAACTTAAAGTAGACTTGGCCGAAAATATTTTGTGCACAACACCCGATTAGAGTCGTTTTTCGACAAAACGTTTTACTAAGCTTGCGAGGGGAAAATTCCGGCTATGTCATTTATTATTTTTGCGAATTTTTCCGAGAGACGAAACATTTTGGACCAACGAGAGGGCGACACTTGTCACCCTCAAGTGGGCGTCCAAGTGGACGATGTGGTTCACGGTTTGGGCTTGTTTTGGGGCACAAAACATGGGCCATTGTTTGTGGAGTGATTTGAGGAGTAGGTTAGGGGGCACTTGGGCAAATCTTGGCCCTCCACCTTGCCCCCACTTGGCTTGATCTTGTCCATTAGTTTCCCTATAAATACCCCCCCTAAGCTTGAAGACTTCTTCATCCAAAACTTCTAAGTCTTGAAAGCTCTCTTCCTCCCCCTTAGTGTAGTGTCTCGTCCAAGAGTCCCTCCTCCCCCTTTGTGAGGCCCCTTGGCCGAGAGCCCCTCCCCCTTGGCCGAGAGTTTCCCCCCCTCCTAGTGGGGTTGGCCGAGGGGTACACCCCCCCCCCCTTGTGGTGTTGTCTCGTATAAATACACCCCCCTCTTGGTAGAAATACTCTCAAAAGTATTGTTACTATACCCAAATTACCTTAGTCGTATACCTTGTAGTATTCCAAAGATACCTCTATACGTAGAGCCCGGAAATACTACCTTATGTCCTTTTTGTCTCAAACCGAAACCCTAAGGAAAATCTTCACAGTTGGTTGAAGTATTAAGAAGAAGTTGCGTAGAACTTCTAAGGGTTGTTTGGAGCGGGTTGGAGCACCCGGAGTAGGAGCTAAACGTCGCTCAGGATCGACATTTAAACTTGGATAATTTTGGGCTTATCGAGGTAAATATCTTGTCTCCCTTTTGTAATTGTGTATATACTATTGAAGTATAAGAATTAAGTATAAGGTATATACAAGGAAAGTATATAAGAAGAGAATTGAACTGTACTTACATAGGACTGTATTTACAGTAGACTTGTGAAGTTTGGCGGGTAAGGAAGTGCTGTCCAATTTTCCGTAGAATCTTGTATCTAGATTTATTCTACCGAGTAGTCTAGACTTTGATAGACTTGTATAACCGTTATAGGTTGAAGTACTGCGAGTAGCGTATTCTACTCGGAGGGTGGAAAAGGCTAGCCGGACTACAGTACTTTGGAGCGTTTTGCTAATAGTCGATAATCGTCGCGAGGTATGTGATTCTTCCTATACTCTTGAGCATGATATTTTAAAGTATATATAGTATGGTAGACGTACGTGTGTTAACTGAATAATAATTACGGCAATGTCTTTTTACTTAAGCCTGAATAATCTTGAAGTATTTCAAAAGAATACTGAACCAGTTTTTTAACAGAAGAGTAATACTTGGTTTTAAAAGCTTAAGAGTTATACTAGCTTTATAGGAAGTTAGGTATAACGGCTTAAGAAAGATAAAAAGAAGGGTTTATTGATCTTAAAAAGATAAGAGACTTGACTTGGTTAATTAATATGAGTTTTGTTAAAAAGTGTGAAACCTCATTCGTGAGTAATGAGTACTTGGTTTTTAAAAAGGAATAATGTTTTACTGATTTCGGAAATCAGAATAAGTATCGAACAAACCACAGCAGCGCTAATAAAGGGAAATGTTTTGACTAATAAAGTATTATTAAAACCAGTAGAAACTTCCATCTGCATAGAAGCTAAGATGAGACAAAATGATATTACATTTCCTAGATCATGGCTGCTGTAATAAGATTGTTATGAACAAGAATAAACTACTCACACATAAGGCATATGTTTCTCAAATCTTTTTAAAGGAGAATTATATCATTATGTGATTAAAACTATGAACTACGAAACCTTTCGAAAATGAGAAACTTGAGCATCTGAAATTAGGCAAACTTGAACGTTTAGAAAAGAATGTTGTTACTTGATTTATAAAAAGGAAAGTGTTCTGGTTTACTTAAAAATGTTAGTCACTCTATTACTACGGGTATCGGGTGACCTTTATAAAGAAATGGATCTCTTAAAGAATTAATGTATGTAGTACTTTGGAGTTAGAACTTGGTTTTGTTAACGTAACCATTAAAGTACCTTGTGTGGTTAGCTGGTCTATGTTTTGCTGGTAATAGCCTTGTGATACCTTTCTGCTGGTTTGATAAGTGCCCATGTTATGATACTACGTGTGTTAGTGTCTTGTGATGTTATTCTTGTTGTGCTTACATTGTTAAACGTTAAGCCCGTTGTACTGTTATTAAATCACATACCCCCTTGACTTATTATACCGAGGGCTTGCCACCCTTGATGCGGGTCTCTACGGCCTATGCGGTTCACGTGTGACTATCGCGAGCAGCGGTATGCTCCGAGATTGATCATTCCGGTGTATTAGCCCGACGCGGGATACCCTATGCGATGCGTGACTATGCGGTCTATTGAGACTATGCGGACTGCGAGAGTCCAGGAGGGTACCGGGGGTTGGCTACCCCCGATGCGAGGAATACCTCATGCGGGTCTATGTGTGACCTATGCGATCGCGGAGTCCGAGGTTAGGCATGCATAATGATACTATGGGCGATTGGCCTTGCTTCGATCATTCGCGCCTAGGAAAGACTGCTACGCTTACCTATTATTGCTCTTGTTTGTGATATGGCACTATGTGCAAATTGAACTAATTGTATTTACAAATGTTTTAAATACTTTGATTTCATTTAAAGTACTTTACAGTTTCACATACTTGGTACCTGTTGTACTGACCTCCTTCGGGGGGCTGCGTTCATGCCGCAGGTAAAGGTACACCAGTCGTTGATCCTCGCTCTTAGGGTCACAGTTCAGCGTTTGGGAAGCTCCGTTTCTCCGGAGGCTTATCTTGGTATAGTCCCCTGTTGTTGTAGGTGCTTACATTCAGGGGTATGACGGGGCCCTGTCCCGTCGTTGTTGTCATATCATTCGTAGAGGTCTGTAGTACTGTTGTGGGCAGGGTTGTAATGGGATGTAACTGTTCGGATCTAAGTTTTTATATATATATATATGCCGAAAGGCAACTTTTCTTCAGATAAACATGTGTTTCCTTTGCATTATTTCATGTTGTGTTTTATGTTCCGCTGATTTTCTCTGATGTGTGACTACTTGGGTGCCCGGGTAAGGCACCAGTCACGGGCCCCGGAACGGGTCGTGACACTAAATTCTACGGAAAATCGGACAGCACTTCCTTTGTTTCTACATACTTTGCCACCTTTTTCAAGGCCGAATTCAATAACCAAACACGCCACATTTAAGGCCCAACAATGCAATTAATCAATAGGGGATTACACGCCTACTAGACGTGTAAAATTCCGCCCCACAAAAGATATCAAACTAAAACAAACTACTAGTCTAATTCGGCCACATTGAGTACAATAACACCAATTCTTATCCAATATCCATTTCAATCCAAGTTGTTAGCATAACATGATATCAAGTCGCAATCGATTATAACCACTATAATCTTCAAGTAAGTAACATGCGACGATTCTAATAAACTACCAAATTGTAATCCAACTTCAAATGGCTAATATGTCATTTCGGATTTTTAGGCTACAACAATCCATAACACTTATAAAACTTCAACAAATATACTTCATGCTAGTAAAATGTAAGGCTAACAACAATATAAAATCTTGTAGCACTTAAGAGACAAGATTATACCTCAACGAATCTTAATCCAACTCCAAATCCGAAGTCGCTCCTTAGCAACTTAGAGCCTCTTCAAGACACTTCAATCCGCTACTAGAGACCCTTAGAACAATACCAACCAATTTCCTTCAATCTTCCAAACAAAACCTAGAAAGGCAACTAGGTTTTCACTCATGACTAATACGAAAACTATCTTTTTCCGAGATTTTTCTATTGAGATACACTTACAATACACTCATGAACCTTGGTTTAAAGTGTGGAGCTTAATGGACAAGAAACAAAAAAAATTTCTTTTCAATGGACATGAACTCGAGAGCTCTTAGCTTGTTCATCCAATTTTCTTGAAATTTTTCTAAGTGTTGGACTATGTCTTGCTACTAGTAGTGTTATATAGCACAATGGAGGGTCAAGATGCAAACAAATGGGCGTCTTGGATGAGGTCTTACTAAATATCAAGACTTTGTGGCCCCTTTGACTTAGTCAATTTGTCAAGCTCTTCAAGTTGCAAGACTTGTCTTCCTAACAAGGGTCAAATGACCCTTTTGCCCATGTCCAATTCGCCCAAGCTCACTTAAGGGGGGTGACACGTGTCGCCCTCCCATTCGTCACAATATTATGTTTTCCGACAATTTCATAATTCCGATAAATTTTTACAAGTCTCAAATCTTAACACTAGGAATTCTCACGCACGTTCTTAAAACATGTCCTGTAAATACGGGGTGTAACATTCTTCCCCCCTTAGAAACATTCTTCCCCGAATGTTCTTTCGGAGTTCACTTTACCACTTCTCGGCATAAACTCATACAACTACACTTTACTGAAACCTAGTTATGCCACTTATGGCCCTAATACCTCGCACACGCAAATCCGTCCATCATAAGCCCAAAAAAAAAAGGGATTATCTTTTCGTACTTCCAACTCCTTCTAGCATATACATAGTCTCAATATAATCTGTTCATGACACTTAAACATACCACAACTTTATCATGCATACAAGTTTCTAAAGGGCCAAAGACATACCTGAAATCATATAGGCGGTTCAAAGGACCGCTAAAACTGGGAACTCCCACCACGACCTCTGCCACGGCCTGTCGGTGCATGAACCTCCTGCCTAGCTATTGAAGGCGAAGAACACGCAACTGATCCAGTAGACGGTGTTTTCCCACTAGGACCCCATCTATAAGGACACTCTCTTAACATATGGCCTAGACGTCCACAAAAAAAACAAGCACCCGTACCGGCACGACATACCCCAGAATGTAACCTACCACACTGGGCGCATTGAGGCAAAGGTGGCCTCGACTGACTGGAACCCCCATCTCTCTGAGACTCTGAAGCTCTAGAGACCTGACCGGCCCCTGCATTCCCGGGGTTGTAAAACCCCCCGCCGGAAAACTGTGGAGGAGCACTCGGTCGGGCCGTAATGTAGACCTAGTTCTGCCGAGGCTGTCCGCCTCAGCGCCACCGAGACCCTGCTGTCCTGGCCCTCTTGGGCTGGCCTGAGTCAATTTGATCCTCCCTCTCTCTATCCTCTATCCCCTGCGCATAGGACTGCATCCTAGCAATGTCCATACTGGGCTGAAGAGCCACCCCCAAGCATGCAGTAATCATATGATGGTCTAGCCCCATCACATAATGATGAACTCTATCCGCCATGTCAGCTACAATGGTATACGCATGCCTGGACAAGGAGTCAAACTCCAGGTTGTACTCCCTTTTAGTCCTCTCATTCTGCCTCAAGGTCAAGAATCTATCTACACGGGCTCTCCTCATCTCAGGAGGCAAAAAGTGATCCATGAAGGCCTCTGTGAACTCCTCCCAAATAGCTGGAAGAGCATCCTCACCTCTCGACAGCTCCCATGACTCGAACCAGTTCAACGCAATATCGCGTAACCGGTAAGAGGCTAGCATAACAGACTCCGTCTCCGAAGCCCTAAGAACCTGCATAGTCCGCTGTAGCTGCCGAATGAACTCCTGCGGATCCTCCTCAGACCTCGAACCATAAAACTCGGGCGGATGACAACCCAGAAAATCCCGAATCCTCAAACTGCCAGCTCTAGGGTTAGCTACCTGCTCCTGTCGGCGCTGCCCTACCACTATGCTAGTCAATAGCCTGATCTGCTCTCCGTAATCTCTAAACTCTGCCCCTGGCTGCGGAACTGGAGGCTCGGGTACCGGAACCTCTGGAGCTACTGCCGCTCTCGGCTCCTCTAATACTGCCGGCGTGGCTGAACTCGCCGATCCGCCTACTACCTCAGGCATAGTCTGTGCCCGAGTCCTGGTAACCCTCTGCGTACCACTAGCAGCTCCTGCTGCTGCCTTGCCCTTCTGGGCCCTGGTCGCCTTCCGTGGAGGCATAACTGTTTCATAAGAATAGGTCAGAGAGGATTCAACCTACTATGGCAAATTTCTTCGCACGATCTCAAAGAGAAGAATGGAAACCAATCCTAAATGTCCTGCAGCCTCACGATTATAGATGTGGTGCACAACACACCGATAATCAAGACTCTACTAGACAAGGTGCAGAGACACTTTCCGAGGACAACCTGGCTCTGATACCACTTTTGTCACGACCCGACCCCGGGCCCGCGACTGGTGCCCTACCTGGGCACCCTTACAGGTATACATCAGAGATAATCAGCGGAACATACATGAAACTTATAAAATAACTCAATAGAAATAAAACAACAGGTTAGCCGATGGGGCTACCTTCCTGGACATACATATACAACCGAAGCAGTCGCCTCATTTCCTTTTCAAACTGACCCACAATATGTGACTACAGACCTCTAAGAGTTTTAACATAACAACTGTGGCGGGACAGGGCCCCGCCATACCCCTGAATATACATTAATCTACAACCTCAGGGGAAACCGTACCAAGAGATAAGCCTCCGGAGCAAATGGAGCTTTTTCCCAAAAACTGAACCGAGATCCTAAGAGCAAGGATCACCAACCTGTGCACCTACTACCTGCGGGCATGAACGCAGCGGCCGAAGTGGTCAAGACAAAAATTTAATATGGAGCGAGTAAGGTACATCAATTAAAACATATCTGTATAAAAGCATGACAGAGGTAAGTGTAAAAGAAGTAAATACCTGAACCTACCATGTCATTACCATCTCGTGAACTTAATCGTACCTTATTATTTTTTTCCATTTTTCAAAAAAAGTTATAGCCACTTTCTTACGTACATACTTAGGAAAATCATCAAGTTCATTACCATATAACTTACTTACCTTACATAACCTAATGCGACCCTTTATGGAGGGACGCCATCGCCTTACCAATCTGGGACGCGATAAGGTCACATAGTCTGCCCATACAGGTATACTGCCCGGCCCATTTCTGGGACGCGATAATGTCATATAGTCTGCCCATAAAGGTATACTGCCCGGCCCATTTCTGGGACGCGATAATGTCATATAGTCTGCCCATAGAGGTATACTGCCCGCACCTCTACTCCTTTAGAAAGACTCTTTTTCAAATACAACTTCCCAGATACTAACAACTATAGTATCAAGTCATATCTACCTTTCAAGACAAGTCACAATACCTTTTTAGAAATACAATTACCGGCTTCTAAATCAAGTGACTTTTTTCTTAAAAAAAAAACCTTAAGCAATCGGTACCTTTAAAACAATTTGCCCTTCTCTATTTTAAATCATTTCTTTGCTTACATTACTGAAGAAAACCATTCTTTTAATCTTCCATAAAGTTGTTATAACCAACTTCCCATAAAGCCGTTATAACTCTTTATGTCTTAGGCAAATTCATTCCTTTTTATAACCAAGAGATTTATACTTTCAAATCGAATTTCATAGCTTTCAAAATACTTCAAGTCTCTTAACTTTTAAGAAAACAAGTTTCTTAACATTAGAAATCAAGTCTTTCCAAATCAAATATTCTATACTTGTAAATCAATTCATTTCTTCCTTTAAGAATCAAGTCCCATAACTAAAAAAAAATAAAGTCTATACTTTGGTGCGTGGTGAATAAGTTATACTTATTTATATCGATCTTAATCAAGTAACCATGATCTAGAAAATGTAATACAATTTTGTCTTATCTTAGCTTCTATGCAGATGGAGAATTCTACTTGTTTTAATATAATTAATTGTCATTACATTTTCCTTTATTAACGCTGCAATGGCTTGTTCGATACTTATTCTCATTCGTGCCGTAAATTAGCCAAGTCAACTCGACTCCAAAAACTTCCTAACGACTCTTACCAACATCCCCCATAAGACTTGGTAAGAACTTAGGATTTCTTAGGCGTAGCTTTTACATAGAGTAAATCAACATAACTACCTCTTAACTTCTAAGAGTAGATGGAATCATGAAATACTACTACATGTATATTTCATACATAGAATCATGCCAAAGGAAGGAAGAGGTTCACATACCTCGCGACGATTATCGACAAGTAGCAAAATGCTCCAAAGTACTTCAACCTTGATAGCTATTCCATCCTTCAAGTAGGATACGCTATACTTAGTACTTCAACTTAACCTCTTACTTCAAACGTAGAATATTCTAGGTGCTAAGTCACTAAATTCTACGGAAAATCGGACAGCACTTCCTTTGTTTCTACATACTTTGTCACCTTTTTCAAGGCCGAATTCAATAACCAAACACGCCACATTTAAGGCCCAACAATGCAATTAATCAATAGGGGATTACACGCCTACTAGACGTGTAAAATTCCGCCCCACAAAAGATATCAAACTAAAACAAACTACTAGTCCAATTCGGCCACATTGAGTACAATAACACCAATTCTTATCCAATTTCCATTTCAATCCAAGTTGTTATCATAACATGATATCAAGTCGCAATCGATTATAACCACTATAATCTTCAAGTAAGTAACATGCGACGATTCTAATAAACGACCAAATTGTAATCCAACTTCAAATGGCTAATATGTCATTTCGGATTTTTAGGCTACAACAATCCATAACACTTATAAAACTTCAACACATATACTTCATGCTAGTAAAATGTAAGGCTAACAACAATATAAAATTTTGTAGCACTTAAGAGACAAGATTATACCTCAACGAATCTTAATCCAACTCCAAATCCGAAATCGCTCCTTAGAAACTTAGAGCCTCTTCAAGACACTTTAATCCACTACTAGAGACCCTTAGAACAATACCAACCAATTTCCTTCAATCTTCCAAACAAAACCTAGAAAGGCAACTAGGTTTTCACCTTGCGACTAATACGAAAACTATCTTTTTCCGAGATTTTTCTATTGAGATACACTTACAATATACTCATGAACCTTGGTTTAAAGTGTGGAGCTTAATGGACAAGAAACAAAAAAAAATTCTTTTCAATGGACATGAACCCGAGAGCTCTTAGCTTGTTCATCCAATTTTCTTGAAATTTTTCTAAGTGTTGGACTATGTCTTGCTACTAGTAGTGTTATACAGCACAATGGAGGGTCAAGATGCAAACAAATGGGTGGCTTGGATGAGGTCTTACTAAATATCAAGACTTTGTGGCCCCTTTGACTTAGTCAATTTGTCAAGCTCTTCAAGTTGCAAGACTTGTCTTCCTAACAAGGGTCAAATGACCCTTTTGCCCATGTCCAATTCGCCCAAGCTCACTTAAGGGGGGTGACACGTGTCGCCCTCCCATTCGTCACAATATTACGTTTTCCGGCAATTTCATAATTCCGATAAATTTTTACAAGTCTCAAATCTTAACACTAGGAATTCTCACGCACGTTCTTAAAACATATCCTATAAATACGGGGTGTAACAGTTAGAGGGATACGTGATTTATTGTGATGCCTCGGGTATCGGGCTAGGGTGCGTATTGATGCAGCACGGCAAGGTTATAGCCTATGCTTCCCGGCAGCTACGGAAGCATGAGAGGAATTACCTTACTCACGACTTAGAGTTTGCCGCAGTTATTCATGCCTTGAAGAATTGGAGACATTACTTATACGGGGTTCATGTGGATATTTATACAGACCACAAGAGCCTCCATTACATCTTCAGGCAGAGGGAGCTGAACTTGCGACAGAGACGGTGGTTAGAGTTGTTGAAGGATTATGATGTTGACATCCTATACCATTCGGAAAAAAGCCAACGTGGTTGCAGATGATTTGAGTCGTAGATCGATGGGGAGTCTGTCAGAGGTGCAGCCGATAGATAGGACATGGTCCTTCAGATCCATCAGCTAGCGAGCCTTGGGGTTCAGTTGGTCGATACCGATGATAGTGGGGTACGGGTTTGTAAGGTTGCCGAATCTTCCATCGTTGAGGAGGTGAAGAGGCGACAGTATGATGATCCAGTTATGATACAGTATCAAGATACGTCTCTTCGAGAAAATGAGAGTTTATTTGAGGTAGCGCCTGATGGGGTGCTAAGATTCGAGGGCAGATTGTGTGTTCCCGATGTTGCAGGACTTCGTCATCAGATTCTGAAGGAGGCACACAATGCTCGTTACTCTATTCATACGGGGTCGACTAAGATGTACCATGACCACAGATGTATGTATTGGTGGGATGGCCTGAAGAGGGACGTGGCAGGGTTTGTTGCTCAGTGTCTGAATTGTCAGCATGTCAAGGTTGAGCACCAGAAGCCCGGTGGGCTATTGCAGGCGATTGATATTCCGACATGGAAGTGGGAGGTGATTGTTACACCCCGTAATTCAAGAACATGATTATAGAATTAAGATTGGAATGTCGAAAGGAAAGGATTTTTACATTTCCTTATACGGAAAATTTTCGAGTTTAATGTGATGACAAGAATTAATTCTAGTAATGGAATTATTTTTCATTAGAATTATGGACTTAGTGGATTTATTAATTCTTGGTATACTATGTTACATGTCCATCGAAATGGGATGAAAAATAACTAAGTGTGGATGAAATATTTTGTGAAGAAATACTTGGCCAATAGGAGGTTAGCAAGTGCCCTCCCCACTTGTCTTGTGAAGACTCCACACACCTTTATATAGATAAGTCTTGAAGACTTAGAACAAAATATATTCATCCATACTGTTACACCCCAGAATTCCCAGGATATGTTTATAAGAACGTACGTAAGAACTCAAAGATGTTAAGGTTTGAGACGAGTAAAAATTTATCGGAATTATGGAATTGTCGGAAAACGAAATATTGCGACGAACGGGAGGGCGACACGTGTCACCCCCCCTTAATGGTCTTGGACGAAAATGACATGGAGGAAATGGTCTTTTGACCACAAATTAAAAGATCAAGTCTTGCAAAGACATTTTAGCATGACATTGTTGACTAGGTCAATGCCACTTGGCTTGATCCATGTGAAAAACATCCAAACCACCCATTTGTTCTAATCTTGACCCTCCATTTATTTATATAAGCTCCCTAGTGCAAGACAAGGCTTAACACTTAGCAATTTTTCAAGAAAAATTGATGAAAAACGTTAGGAAGCTCTCTCGCCATAGGCTAGCGTTTGAAGAAATTTTTTCAATTATTGTCAATAATTCCCCACTTTAAACCAAGGTACCTAAGGGTATTGTAAGTGTTTCTCAATAGAAAGATCCAGGAAATGTGGTGTTTTCGTATTAGTCGCATGGCGAAAACCTAAAGGGTTATTCAACTTTGAAGTTGAAACTTGAAGTTGAGTTTTCATAAGCTTCTAAGGGTGGCTTGGTGGATTGGAATGTCGAAAGGAGGAGCTAAAGGTGCTAGGGATCGACTTGTACTCTTGGATCATATTTTGGGCTAATTGAGGTATAATCTTCGTTTTACTTTTGTAATTGAAGATTTCATGTTGTTATAAGTTAGAAATGATCATGTGATATGTGTTATGAAGTTTGATAAGTGTTATGGAATTTAGGAGCCCAAAACCGAAATGGCATGATTAGCCTTTTGAAATTGAAATGCAATTTTGGTCGTTAATTAGAATCGTCGCATGTTTACCTACTTGAGGATTGTAGTAGTTGTAATCGATTGCGGCTTGATATCATATTATGCTACCAATTTGGATCGAAATGGAATTGAATAAGAATTGGTATTGTTATAAACATTGTGGCCGAATTTGGAGTAGTAGTTGTATTAGTTGTTATTCATTTGTATTGGACTACCTTATAAATTGTGGTGAGCCAATTGAGGTTGTTTGGTTATTGTATTCGGCCTTGAAAAAGGTGGCAAAGTTAGTAGAAACAAAGGAGGTGCTGTCCGATTTTCCGTAGAAATTAGCGACTTAGCACTTAGAATACTCTACGTTTGAAGTAAGAGGATTAATGGACGTATTGTGACCATTATAGGTTGAAGTACTTAGTATAGTGTATTCTACTTGAAGGATGGAATAGCTATCAAGGTTGAAGTACGTTGGAGCATTTTGCTACTTGTCGATAAGCGTCGCGAGGTATGTGAACCTCTTCCTTCTTTAGACATGGTTCTATGTATGGAATATACATGTGGTATTATTTCATGATTCCTTCTACTCTTAGAAGTTAAGAAGTATGTATGTTGATTTACTCACGTAAGGGTTATGTCTAAGTTATCCTAAGTTAAAAGTATGTTAAATTGTCCTAAGTCCTTACCAAGTCTTATGGGAGATGTTGGTAAGAATGGTTAGGAAATTATGAGATTTGATTTAAAGGCTATGTGTCTTGATTTATTTAAAGTAAGTAAGTGGATTTTACGTTCAAGAATGACTTGAATTTATATGCGAAAAGGGATTGATTTTAAAAGTGAAAGTTATATGGTTTTAAGAGAATAAGTTACTTGGTTTTGGAAGTGTATGGAACTTTATATATTTTTTGTATAATATAAGTAAGTGGACTTTAAAGAATGTATGATATAAGGTTTTAAGACTATGAACTTTGGTTGTCTTCTAAGGATTATGAAACTTTATTTTTCAAGTTGTGGACTTGATTTCTAAAGAGTATGTGACTTGAGTTTTAAAAGAAGAAGTTTATGATTATTTTAAATGCGTATGTGCGTAGTATTTGGGTCTAGTTTCCCTAATGTTGTAAGAATAAAAGTGTCTTAAGTTCTCTAAAATGAAAGGTTGTTATAATAGCTTTATGGGAAGTTGTTATAACGACTTAAGAAGTGGTAACAATACGTTTTAAAATGTTATGTAAGGAAAAATACACCGAGCCTACAAATAGGCGGATTACGTTATGAAATACAGGAGCCTACAAATAGGCCGGATTACGTTATGAAATACACCCAGCCTACAAATAGGACGGATTACGTTATGAAATACACCGAGCCTACAAATAGGCCGGATTACGTTATGAAATACACCGAGCCTACAAATAGGCCGGATTACGTTATGAGATACACCGAGCCTACACATAGGCCGTATTACGCCATATTACCCCGAGCCTACACATAGGTCGGGTTACGTCACAAGACAATCGAGCTCACGGGAGGGCCGGATTATGCTACATGATTCCACAGTACACCGAGCTCCACAGGAGGGCCGGATTATGCTACATGATTCCACAGTACACCGAGCTCCACAGGAGGGCCGGATTATGCTACATGATTCCACAGTACACCGAGCTCCACAGGAGGGCCGGATTATGCTACATGATTCCACAGTACACCGAGCCCCACAGGCGGGCCGGATTATGTCACATGATTCGTCAGTACACCGTGTCCCGCAAATGGGCCGGATTATGTTATGTAAGATAAGTAAGTTATGTGGAAAAACTTGATTAACCTCTTAAGTATGTATGTAAGAATATGATGTTAAATCTTATGGAAAGAAGGAATGGAACGGTTAATATACGAGTGATTTCAGGAGTTAAAAATGGCATTCTTTTGTACAGTTATGATTTGATTCTTGCACGTTATTTCGCTCATATTCGTACTGTTGTTATCGACTTCGGAGGCTGCGTTCATGTCCGCAGGTTTAGGTACAGTGTGGATCCGCGAGCTTAGGATCCTGGTTCAGCATTTTTAGATGGCTCCGATGTTCCGGAGTTGTCATGGCTATGTATGTTCAGGGTATGGCGGGCCCTGTCCCGCCACGATTGTAATTCTTAGAGGTCCGTAGTCACATATTGTGGGTCCTGCTTGTAAAGAAAGCGAGGCAACCGTTTATGTATGGACGTCGGGAAGGTAGCCCTATCGGCTGGCCTGTTGTTTTACTTCCGTTGTTTTATTTATAAGTTTCATGTATGTTCCGCTGATTATCTCTGATGTTTACCTGTAAGGGTGCCCAGGTAGGGCACGATCGCGATCCGGTCGGGTCGTGACAAAAGTGGTATCGAAGCGATTAGTCCTCGAAAAGTGTCTACTGCACCGTGTCTAGTAAGTCTTGATTATCGATTGTGTGTGCACCACATCTATAATCGTGAGGCTGCGGGACATTTAGGATTGGTTTCCATTCTTCTCACTCGAGATCGTGCGATAGTCATGTTGTTAAGTCGTTCCTCCCTAACGAGTTATGTTGATTTCAGCTACGAGAAAGGCAGCAGTGACCCAAGAAGGACTATGTGGATTGCGTATCCAGGTTGGTAATGATTGTAGTATAGTTGGTATTGTGATATACATCTATACGGAGTTATGTACAGTCGACGCGTGTTGCCTAGAATGATTTTAGATTACCAGGAATTGGTAAAGACTAACTAGATACCGGGAAGGTATGGAATAGTTAATGAATTTTCGCCAAGGTCTTATGTTTTATTTAAGATAATTGGGAAAGGATGAGCTGTCTGATAGGGTAGTGAACCCTTAAGAAGCCATGTTAAGGAACCTAACGGAATGTCATGTTAATAGATTAAGCTGTGTAGTAATCTTAAGAGAATTATACGGATGAGGTCTGGATAGAGTAAGAAATGGTTGTTGTGATCGAGACAACATGGTTTTGGTATTATGAGAAGTTTTTGTACCCGGTTACTGGGGGACTGGTAATGTAGGCTTGGAGCATGGAAATTGCGAGCCTAAGAATATTGATTACAGCCGAGACCTTAGGTATATAAGGCTTTCTCTGACAATAAGATTTTAAGTCAGACCAAGGATAAGAGTTAAGTGCGACGCTGAGTCGGGTTGAGGATCTGTTACGGGTCTCCCCATGGCCTGGAATGGAGTGGGATCAGTTGGTAGTAGTTCCGCTACGTGACAGGGTCACAAGGGTGCAAGGCCCAAGTCTAGTTAATTGTTTTACGGGTTCGTGGACGCGTTCCACCGGAACCAGGTCGTGAAAGCCGGAAATGGTCGTATATTGTCTTATAGAGTGACTCCAAAGATTTGAGGCCAGAATTGGTATGGAAGTTATGTATGTATGTTAGAAGGAGTTGGAAGTACGAAAAGATAATCTCTTTTGGGCTTATGATGGACGGACAAGCATGTGCGAGGTATTAGGGCTATGTGTGGCATTATTAGTGTGTCGGGGTTGTGAAAGGAAACTATATCGCTAATTATAAGTTTGACTCCGAAAGAACATTCGAGGACGAATGTTTCTAAGGGGGGAAGAATGTTACACCCCAGAATTCCCAGGATATGTTTATAAGAACGTACGTAAGAACTCAAAGATGTTAAGGTTTGAGACGAGTAAAAATTTATCGGAATTATGGAATTGTCGGAAAACGAAATATTGCGACGAACGGGAGGGCGACACGTGTCACCCCCCCTTAATGGTCTTGGACGAAAATGACATGGAGGAAATGGTCTTTTGACCACAAATTAAAAGATCAAGTCTTGCAAAGACATTTTAGCATGACATTGTTGACTAGGTCAATGCCACTTGGCTTGATCCATGTGAAAAACATCCAAACCACCCATTTGTTCTAATCTTGACCCTCCATTTATTTATATAAGCTCCCTAGTGCAAGACAAGGCTTAACACTTAGCAATTTTTCAAGAAAAATTGATGAAAAACGTTGGGAAGCTCTACCATAGGCTAGGGTTTGAAGAAATTTTTTTCAATTGTTGTCCAATAATTCCCCCACTTTAAACCAAGGTACCTAAGGATATTGTAAGTGTTTCTCAATAGAAAGATCCCGGAAATGTGGTGTTTTCGTATTAGTCGCAAGGCGAAAACCTAAAGGGTTATTCAACTTTGAAGTTGAAACTTGAAGTTGAGTTTTTCATAAGCTTCTAAGGGTGGCTTGGAGTGGATTGGAATGTCGAAAGGAGGAGCTAAAGGTGCTAGGGATCGACTTGTACTCTTGGATCATATTTTGGGCTAATTGAGGTATAATCTTCGTTTTACTTTTGTAATTGAAGATTTCATGTTGTTATAAGTTAGAAATGATCATGTGATATGTGTTATGAAGTTTGATAAGTGTTATGGAATTTAGGAGCCCAAAACCGAAATGGCATGATTAGCCTTTTGAAATTGAAATGCAATTTTGGTCGTTAATTAGAATCGTCGCATGTTTACTGTCACACCCCGAAATTCGGGCCCGTGACTGGTGCCTTACCCCGGGCACCCTAGTGATACAACATCAGAGAAAAACCAGCGGAAATAAAAACTTAGACATGCAACAATAGATATAATAATAAAGCAACCAAAACAAGCTTGCCTTGATATACATAAAACACGAGCAGTTTAATCCTTTTACAACCCTCGCCACATCAAGCATCTGCACTTAAGATTTACAACGACTATGACGGACAGGGCCCCGCCATACCCCTGAATGTACAGAACCTACAACTCAGGGAACATACCAAAAGATAAGCCTCCGGAGAAACGGAGATTCCCAATACGCTGAACTGTGATCCTAAGGCGAGGATCCACGGCCGATGTACCTCTACTGCGGCATGAACGCAGCCCGAAGGAGGTCAAGATAACCAAGTATGTGAAATCAGAATATCGCGATGAAATCATAACAGTCTATATAAAGCAGGAGACATGTATGATAACCAAAATACAGTACGCAACATAAAAGCAGTCAAGTCAGGGACTCACGCCCTCAAAGTCACCACTCAAATATAACTATGGGTCTCACGCCCACCACATCCATCATGTTCGCATCATGGCCACATGCCCGAATCTCGCATCGGTGTAGACATGTCCATGATGCAACACACAAGGTCGCATGGCCACATGCCCCCGGAATACTGCATCGGTGTAGACATGCCCATGTAACCTCAATAACAATATACTGGGTGGTCAACCCTGCCGCATGGCCACATGCCCCCGGAATACTGCATCGGTGTAGACACGTCCATGTTGCAGTAATAACCATATATCGGGTAATCAACCCGCACGTGCCGCGTGCCCCGAATCTCAGACGGTGTAGACATGTCCATGTGACATCAGCAACAAGACAAGAATCAAAATGGAAACATACCCGTGGAATTCTCCTCACCGCCGGACGTCCAAGTAAGTTCTCAACAAGTCAACCGCCTCTATCGAGACGCCAGTACACGTAAATACCACACTTGCACAACAAAGGCTATCATCACAAGCGTAGGCAAGTTTCACAACAACAAGCATAGGCAAGTTTCACAACAACAAGCATAGGCAAGTTTCACACAACTCAAAGTACTTTCATTTTATGCCAAAGTCCGGGTTTTTAACCCCAAAGTACTACATACGTTAAGTTCTTTTAAAAGAGATCCATTACTTATAAAAGTCACTCGATACCCGTAGTATTAGAATGACCAACCCACATTCCTTTTCAAAATCAAGTAACAACATTCTTTTCCTAAGTTCCAGTTTGCCTAGTTTCAATTACTCAAGCTTCTCATTTTCAAATGGTTTCATAGTTCCCAAACTTAATCACTTGATTCCTTTTTAGAACAATTGAGTAATATATGTCTCACGTGAGAGTAGGTTATTCTTGTTTACAACATTCTTATTACAGCAGCCATGATCTAGAAAATGTAATATCATTTTGTCTCATCTTAGTTTCTATGCAGATGGAGGTTTCTACTGGTTTTAATACGATACATCATTATTCAATACATTTTCCTTTTAAATAAAACCAAGTACTCATTACTCACGAATGAGGTTTCACACAAACATTCACATTAAAACAAATAAGTTAAGTCTCTTATCTTATAAGATCAAGTCCCTTAACTTCTAACATCAGTAAACCATTTTCTTTACCTCTCTTAAGACATTATACCTAACTCCCCATAAAGCTAGTATAACTCTTTTTAAAACCACAAAGTATTTTCTTACCTACATAAAGCTGTTATAACCAACTTCCCATAAAGCCGTTATAACACTTTATGTTTTAAGAACAATCAAACACCGTTAACACATGTACGTCTACCGTACTACATAGTTCACACATATCATGCTAGAAGAGATAGGAAGAGGTTCACATACCTCGCGACGATTTATCGACAATAAGCAAAATGCTCCAAGTACTACAACCTTGCTAGCCCTTTCCACTCCTCGAGTAGAATACGCTACTCTTAGTACTTTCACCTATAAAGGCCACAAACGTCTATTAACTCTTAAACACAAGTTCCCATTTCTACAGAAAATTCAGCGACTCTCCGCCACAACAGCGTAAATCTCCTCCTCTATCGAGGCCGGCTACCAAGCCAACCAGGGGGGGGGGTTTACACGTCTAACCGGACGTGTACAATTCTACACAGTAATACTACACAAGTCTACTGCAATACAGTCCTATGTAAATACAGTTCAGTTCTTTATTCTTCAGGCTTAAGTCAAAAGACATTGCCACAATAATGTTCAGTTCTATATATAGTATACCTCAACTATATATTCCTACCACATGTAATCTCCAATTACAATAAGGGGACAAGAATATTTACCTCGACAAGCCCAAAATTATCCAAGTTATAATGTCGATCCTGAGCAAGGTTTAGCTCCTACTCCGTGCGCTCCAATCCGCTCCAAACAACCCTTAGAAGTTCTAACCAACTTCTACTCAAATACTTCAACCAACTATGAAGATTTCCTTAGGGTTTCGGTTTTGAGACTAAAGGACAAAAGGTAGCATTTCCGGGCTCTACGTAAAGAGGTAACTTTTGAAATACTACTAGGTAAAGGCTAAGGTATTTTGGGCATTATAACAATACTAGGAGAGTATTTCTATACCACAAAAGGGGGGGTATTATACGAAAACAACTAGGCTGGGGTACCCTGGCTAGCACCACAAAGGAAGAGGAGGGTTTCGGCCAAGGCAAATTTTAAGGGAGAGGGCTCTTGGGCGAGTCAACAAGAGGAGGAGGGATTTCCAAGACTTGGAAGATTTTGGATGAATGAAGTCTTCAAGAGAGGTATTTATAGGAAAGCCAAAGGCCAACCAATGGCCAAGATCAAGCCACGTGTGCAAGGCAAGTGTATGGCCTTGATCAAGCCAAGTACACCCTAACCCTACTCCACAAAACATTGCACCAAACAAGCCACAAAACAAGGCACAAAACAAGGCCAAAACAAGGAACCAATGCAGGCCAACGTCCTCTTGGGCCCAAATCGTCCAAAGCACCCCACTTGCTTCGATGTGAGGTGACATATCACCCTCCGTTGGTCCAAAATGTTTCGTCTCTCGGAAAAATCCGCAAAAATAAGAAAAGACATAGCCGAATTTTCCTCGCAAGTTATGTAAAGCGTTTAGTCGAAACGACTCTAACAGGGTGTTGTGCACAAATGTCATTCGGCCGAGCCACCTAGGCGGGGTGACACGTGTCACCCTCCTATTGGCCCTCATAAAACGCGTCTTCCAAAAATATCCACAATGGCCAAAATCTCAAAACAAAGTGGGCCCACAAAGCAGTAAATTTCTCCCGTGGGCCCCACGTGACCATTTCCGAAAATAAAATCTCAAAATTCTAATATAATCTATGAAGTCCAAATACCAAATCTGGGAATCCAATTCCCATTAACGAACCTTTTTCTTCACAAATAACCGGAAACTTTTCCGTCGAAAACTCACATCTTTCTTTCTTTCCAAATTTTTTTCTGTCGTGCTCTCGTACGTACGTCCTCGCATACATACCCTGAGAATACGGGGTATAACATTTACCTACTTGAGGATTGTAGTAGTTGTAATCGATTGCGGCTTGATATCATATTATGCTACCAATTTGGATCGAAATGGAATTGAATAAGAATTGGTATTGTTAGAAACATTGTGGCCGAATTTGGAGTAGTAGTTGTATTAGTTGTTATTCATTTGTATTGGACTACCTTATAAATTGTGGTGAGCCAATTGAGGCTGTTTGGTTATTGTATTCGGCCTTGAAAAAGGTGGCAAAGTTAGTAGAAACAAAGGAGGTGCTGTCCGATTTTCCGTAGAAATTAGCGACTTAGCACTTAGAATACTCTACGTTTGAAGTAAGAGGATTAATGGACGTATTGTGACCATTATAGGTTGAAGTACTTAGTATAGCGTATTCTACTTGAAGGATGGAATAGCTATCAAGGTTGAAGTACGTTGGAGCATTTTGCTACTTGTCGATAAGCGTCGCGAGGTATGTGAACCTCTTCCTTCTTTAGACATGGTTCTATGTATGGAATATACATGTGGTATTATTTCATGATTCCTTCTACTCTTAGAAGTTAAGAAGTATGTATGTTGATTTACTCTACGTAAGGGTTATGTCTAAGTTATCCTAAGTTAAAAGTATGTTAAATTGTCCTAAGTCCTTACCAAGTCTTATGGGAGATGTTGGTAAGAATGGTTAGGAAATTATGAGATTTGATTTAAAGGCTATGTGTCTTGATTTATTTAAAGTAAGTAAGTGGATTTTACGTTCAAGAATGACTTGAATTTATATGCGAAAAGGGGATTGATTTTAAAAGTGAAAGTTATATGATTTTAAGAGAATAAGTTACTTGGTTTTGGAAGTGTATGGAACTTTATATTTTTTTTTGTATAATATAAGTAAGTGGACTTTAAAGAATGTATGATATAAGGTTTTAAGACTATGAACTTTGGTTGTCTTCTAAGGATTATGAAACTTTATTTTTCAAGTTGTGGACTTGATTTCTAAAGAGTATGTGACTTGAGTTTTAAAAAGAAGAAGTTTATGATTATTTTAAGTACGTATGTACGTAGTATTTTGGGTCTAGTTTCCCTAATGTTGTAAGAATAAAAGTGTCTTAAGTTCTCTAAAATGAAAGGTTGTTATAATAGCTTTATGGGAAGTTGTTATAACGACTTAAGAAGTGGTAACAATACGTTTTAAAATGTTATGTAAGGAAAAATACACCGAGCCTACAAATAGGCCGGATTACGTTATGAAATACACCGAGCCTACAAATAGGCCGGATTACGTTATGAAATACACCGAGCCTACAAATAGGCCGGATTACGTTATGAAATACACCGAGCCTACAAATAGGCCGGATTACGTTATGAAATACACCGAGCCTACAAATAGGCCGGATTACGTTATGAGATACACCGAGCCTACACATAGGCCGGATTACGCCATATTACCCCGAGCCTACACATAGGCCGGGTTACGTCACAGTACACCGAGCTCCACAGGAGGGCCGGATTATGCTACATGATTCCACAGTACACCGAGCTCCACAGGAGGGCCGGATTATGCTACATGATTCCACAGTACACCGAGCTCCACAGGAGGGCCGGATTATGCTACATGATTCCACAGTACACCGAGCTCCACAGGAGGGCCGGATTATGCTACATGATTCCACAGTACACCGAGCTCCACAGGAGGGCCGGATTATGCTACATGATTCCACAGTACACCGAGCCCCACATGCGGGCCGGATTATGTCACATGATTCGTCAAGACACCGTGTCCGCAAATGGGCGGATTATGTTATGTAAGATAAGTAAGTTATGTGGAAAAACTTGATTAACCTCTTAAGTATGTATGTAAGAATATGATGTTAAATCTTATGGAAAGAAGGAATGGAGCAGTTAATATACGAGTGATTTGGGAGTTAAAAATGGCATTCTTTTGCGATTATGATTTGATTCTTGCACGTTATTTACATTCCATATTCTATTTTTGTTATGCGACCCCTTTAGCTGCGTTAAATGTCGCGAGTTTAGGTACAGATGTGGATCCGCGAGCTTAGGATCTGGTTCAGATTTTTAGATGGCTCGATGTTCGGAGTTGTCATGGCTATGTATGTTGGGGTATGGCGGGGCCCTGTCCGCCACGATTGTAATTCTTAGAGTGCGTAGTCACATATTGTGGGTCCATTTGTAAAGAAAGGAGGCAATCGCTTCGTTTATGTATGTCGTCGGAAGGTAGCCCTATCGGTGACTGTTGTTTTACTTCCGTTGTTTTATTTATAAGTTTCATGTATGTTCGCTGATTATCTCTCGATGTTTACTGTAAGGTGCGGGTAGGGCACGATCGCGATCGGGTCGGTCGTGACAAAAGTGGTATCGAGCGATTAGTCCTCGAAAAGTGTCTGGGCCGTGTCTAGTAAGTCTTGATTATCGGTGTGTTGTGCACCACATCTATAATCGGAGGCTGCGGACATTTAGGATTGGTTTCCATTCTTCTCACTCGAGATCGTGCGATAGAGTTTGTTGTTGTTAAGTCGTTCCTCCTAACGAGTTATGTTGATTTCACGAGAAAGCGTGATGACCAGAAGGACTATGTGGATTGCGTATCGGGTTGGTAATGATTGTAGTATAGTTGGTATTGTGATATACATCTATACGGAGTTATGTCACAGTCGACGCGTGTTGCCTAGAATGATTTTAGATTACAGAATTGGTAAAGACTAACTAGATACAGGAAGGTATGGAATAGTTAATGAATTTTCGCCAAGGTCTTATGTTTTATTTAAGATAATTGGGAAAGGATGAGTCATCGATAGGGTAGTGAACCCAGAAGCCATGTTAAGGAACCTAACGGAATGTCATGTTAATAGATTAAGTGTGTAGTAATCTTAAGAGAATTATACGGATGAGGTCCGGATAGAGTAAGAAATGGTTGTTGTGATCGAGAACATGGTTTTGGTATTATGAGAAGTTTTGTACCTTCTTGGGATCGGTAAGGTAGGCTTGGAGCATGGAAATTGCGAGCCTAAGAATATTGATTACAGCCGAGACCTTAGGTATATAAGGCTTTCTCTGACAATAAGATTTTAAGTCAGACCAAGGATAAGAGTTAAGTGCGGCCAGTGAGTGGTTGAGGATCTGCGGGTCTCCCATGGCACTGGAATGGAGTGGGATCAGTTGGTAGTAGTTCCGCTCGTGTGACAGTCCTGGTGCAAGGCCCAAGTCTAGTTAATTGTTTTACGGGTTCGTGGACGCGTTCCACCGGAACCAGGTCGTGAAAGCCGGAAATGGTCGTATATTGTCTTATAGAGTGACTCCAAAGATTTGAGGCCAGAATTGGTATGGAAGTTATGTATGTATGTTAGAAGGAGTTGGAAGTACGAAAAGATAATCTCTTTTGGGCTTATGATGGACGGACAAGCATGTGCGAGGTATTAGGGCTATGTGTGGCATTATTAGTGTGTCGGGGTTGTGAAAGGAAACTATATCGCTAATTATAAGTTTGACTCCGAAAGAACATTCGAGGACGAATGTTTCTAAGGGGGGAAGAATGTTACACCCCAGAATTCCCAGGATATGTTTATAAGAACGTACGTAAGAACTCAAAGATGTTAAGGTTTGAGACGAGTAAAAATTTATCGGAATTATGGAATTGTCGGAAAACGAAATATTGCGACGAACGGGAGGGCGACACGTGTCACCCCCCTTAATGGTCTTGGACGAAAATGACATGGAGGAAATGGTCTTTTGACCACAAATTAAAAGATCAAGTCTTGCAAAGACATTTTAGCATGACATTGTTGACTAGGTCAATGCCACTTGGCTTGATCCATGTGAAAAACATCCAAACCACCCATTTGTTCTAATCTTGACCCTCCATTTATTTATATAAGCTCCCTAGTGCAAGACAAGGCTTAACACTTAGCAATTTTTCAAGAAAAATTGATGAAAAACGTTGGGAAGCTCTCGGCCATAGGCTAGGGTTTGAAGAAATTTTTTTCAATTGTTGTCCAATAATTCCCCCACTTTAAACCAAGGTACCTAAGGGTATTGTAAGTGTTTCTCAATAGAAAGATCCCGGAAATGTGGTGTTTTCGTATTAGTCGCAAGGCGAAAACCTAAAGGGTTATTCAACTTTGAAGTTGAAACTTGAAGTTGAGTTTTTCATAAGCTTCTAAGGGTGGCTTGGAGTGGATTGGAATGTCGAAAGGAGGAGCTAAAGGTGCTAGGGATCGACTTGTACTCTTGGATCATATTTTGGGCTAATTGAGGTATAATCTTCGTTTTACTTTTGTAATTGAAGATTTCATGTTGTTATAAGTTAGAAATGATCATGTGATATGTGTTATGAAGTTTGATAAGTGTTATGGAATTTAGGAGCCCAAAACCGAAATGGCATGATTAGCCTTTTGAAATTGAAATGCAATTTTGGTCGTTAATTAGAATCGTCGCATGTTTACTGTCACACCCCGAAATTCGGGCCCGTGACTGGTGCCTTACCCCGGGCACCCTAGTGATACAACATCAGAGAAAAACCAGCGGAAATAAAAACTTAGACATGCAACAATAGATATAATAATAAACAGGCCAACCAAAACAGTTGCCTTCAGTATATACATAAAACCTGAACAGTTTAATCCTTTTACAACCCCGCCACATCACAGACCTGCACTTAAGATTTACAACGACTATGACGGACAGGCCGCCATACACCTGAATGTACAAGAACCTACAACTCTGGGAACAAATACCAAAAGATAAGCCTCCGAGAAAGCGGAGCTTCCCAAAACTGAACTGAGATCCTACGAGCGAGGATCCACGACCGATGTACCTCTACCTGCGGCATGAACGCAGCCCCCCGAAGGAGGTCGATAACAGTACCAAGTATGTGAAATCAGAATATCTGCGGTTAAATCATAACGATCTATATAAAGCGGGAGACATGTATGATAACCAAAATACGAGACGCAACATAAGCGAAGTCGAGGACTCACGCCTCAAAGTCACCACTCAAATATAACTATGGGTCTCACGCCCACCACATCCATCATGTTCGCATCATGGCCACATGCCCCGGAATCTTGCGCCGGTGTAGACATGTCCATGATGCAACAATAATAAGGCCGCGTGGCCACATGCCCCGGAATCGTGACGGTGTAGACATGCCCCTGTAACCTCAATAACAATATACTGGGTGGTCAACCCTGCCGCACGGCCACATGCCCCCGGAATACTGCATCGGTGTAGACACGTCCATGTTGCAGTAATAACCATATATCGGTAATCAACCCGGCCGCGTGGCCGCGTGCCCGAATCTGACGGTGTAGACATGTCCATGTGACATCAACAACAAGACAGTAATCAAAATGGAAACATACCCGTGGAATTCTCCCTCACTGCCAGCACGTCCAAGTAAGTTCTCAACAAGTCAACCGGCCCTCTATCGACGCGGTAACACAGAAATACCACACTTGCACAACAAAGGCTATCATCACAAGCGTAGGCAAGTTTCACAACAACAAGCATAGGCAAGTTTCACAACAACAAGCATAGGCAAGTTTCACACAACTCAAAGTACTTTCATTTTATGCCAAAGTCCGGGTTTTTAACCCCAAAGTACTACATACGTTAAGTTCTTTTAAAAGAGATCCATTACTTATAAAAGTCACTCGATACCCGTAGTATTAGAATGACCAACCCACATTCCTTTTCAAAATCAAGTAACAACATTCTTTTTCCTAAGTTCCAGTTTGCCTAGTTTCAATTACTCAAGCTTCTCATTTTCAAATGGTTTCATAGTTCCCAAACTTAATCACTTGATTCCTTTTTAGAACAGTTGAGTAATATATGTCTCACGTGAGAGTAGGTTATTCTTGTTTACAACATTCTTATTACAGCAGCCATGATCTAGAAAATGTAATATCATTTTGTCTCATCTTAGTTTCTATGCAGATGGAGGTTTCTACTGGTTTTAATACGATACATCATTATTCAATACATTTTCCTTTTAAATAAAACCAAGTACTCATTACTCACGAATGAGGTTTCACACAAACATTCACATTAAAACAAATAAGTTAAGTCTCTTATCTTATAAGATCAAGTCCCTTAACTTCTAACATCAGTAAACCATTTTCTTTACCTCTCTTAAGACATTATACCTAACTCCCCATAAAGCTAGTATAACTCTTTTTAAAACCACAAAGTATTTTCTTACCTACATAAAGTTGTTATAACCAACTTCCCATAAAGCCGTTATAACACTTTATGTTTTAAACAATCAAACAGATTAACACGTATGCGTCTACCGTACTACATAGTTCACACATATCATGCTAGAAGAGATAGGAAGAGGTTCACATACCTCGCGACGATTTATCGACAATAAGCAAAATGCTCCAAGTACTACAACCTTGCTAGCCCTTTCCACTCCTCGAGTAGAATACGCTACTCTTAGTACTTTCACCTATAAAGGCCACAAACGTCTATTAACTCTTAAACACAAGTTCCCATTTCTACAGAAAATTCGGCAGCACCTCCCCCCCCCGCCACAGCGTAAATCTCCTCCTCTATCTAGGCCGGCTACCAAGCCAACCAGGGGGGGGGGTTTACACGTCTAACCGGACGTGTACAATTCTACACAGTAATACTACACAAGTCTCTTGCATCTGATCCTATGTAAATCTGATTCGATTCTTTATTCTTGAGCTTAAGTCAAAAGACATTGCCACAATAATGTTCAGATTCTATATATAGTATACCTCAACTATATATTCTACCACATGTAATCTCGATTCTGATAAGGGGACAAGAATATTTACCTCGACAAGCCCAAAATTATCCAAGTTATAATGTCGATCTGAGCAAGGTTTAGCTCTACTCGTGCGCTCAATCCGCTCCAAACAACCCTTAGAAGTTCTAACCAACTTCTACTCAAATACTTGACCAACTATGAAGATTTCCTTAGGGTTTCGGTTTTGAGACTAAAGGACAAAGGTAGCATTTCGGGCTCTACGTAAAGAGGTAACTTTTGAAATACTACTAGGTAAAGGCTAAGGTATTTTGGGCATTATAACAATACTAGGAGAGTATTTCTATACCACAAAGGGGGTATTATCTGAAAACAACTAGGCTAGGGGTACCCATGGCTAGCACCTGAGGAAGAGGAGGGTTTCGGCCAGGCAAATTTTAAGGGAGAGGGCTCTTGGGCGAGAGTCAACAAGAGGAGGAGGGTTTCCAAGACTTGGAAGATTTTTGGATGAATGAAGTCTTGAGAGAGGGTATTTATAGGAAAGCCAAAGGCAACCAATGGCGAATCAAGCCATGTGCAAGGCAAGTGTATGGCCTTGATCAAGCCAAGTACACAACCCTACTCCACAAAACATTGCACCAAACAAGCCACAAAACAAGGCACAAACAAGGCCAAAACAAGGAACGATTGTGCGAGGCCAAAGTCCTCTTGGGCGCCCATCGTCAAGCACCCCACTTGCTTCCAATGTGAGGGTGACACATGTCACCCTCCCGTTGGTCCAAAATGTTTCGTCTCTCGGAAAAATCCGCAAAAATAAGAAAAGACATAGCCGGAATTTTCCTCATGAAGTTATGTAAAGCGTTTAGTCGAACGACTCTAACCGGGTGTTGTGCACAAATGTCATTCGGCCAAGCCACCTAGGCGGGGGTGACACGTGTCACCCTCCTATTGGCCCTCATAAAACGTCTTCCGAAAAATATCCACAATGGCCAAAATCTCGAAAACAAAGTGGGCCCCACAAAACCGTAAATTTCTCCGTGGGCCCAGTGACCATTTCCAAAATAAAATCTCAAAATTCTAATATAATCTATGAAGTCCAAATACCAAATCTGGGAATCCAATTCCCATTAACGAACCTTTTTCTTCACAAATAACGGAAACTTTTAAAGTGAAAACTCACATCTTTCTTTCTTTCCAAATTTTTTTCTGTCGTGCTCTCGTACGTACGTCCTCGCATACATACCCTGAGAATACGGGGTATAACATTTACCTACTTGAGGATTGTAGTAGTTGTAATCGATTGCGGCTTGATATCATATTATGCTACCAATTTGGATCGAAATGGAATTGAATAAGAATTGGTATTGTTAGAAACATTGTGGCCGAATTTGGAGTAGTAGTTGTATTAGTTGTTATTCATTTGTATTGGACTACCTTATAAATTGTGGTGAGCCAATTGAGGTTGTTTGGTTATTGTATTCGGCCTTGAAAAAGGTGGCAAAGTTAGTAGAAACAAAGGAGGTCTTTGTCAGATTTCCGTAGAAATTAGCGACTTAGCACTTAGAATACTCTACGTTTGAAGTAAGAGGATTAATGGACGTATTGTGACCATTATAGGTTGAAGTACTTAGTATAGCGTATTCTACTTGAAGGATGGAATAGCTATCAAGGTTGAAGTACGTTGGAGCATTTTGCTACTTGTCGATAAGCGTCGCGAGGTATGTGAACCTCTTCCTTCTTTAGACATGGTTCTATGTATGGAATATACATGTGGTATTATTTCATGATTCCTTCTACTCTTAGAAGTTAAGAAGTATGTATGTTGATTTACTCTACGTAAGGGTTATGTCTAAGTTATCCTAAGTTAAAAGTATATTAAATTGTCTAAGTCCTTACAAGTCTTATGGGAGATGTTGGTAAGAATGGTTAGAAATTATGAGATTTGATTTAAAGGCTATGTGTCTTGATTTATTTAAAGTAAGTAAGTGGATTTTACGTTCAAGAATGACTTGAATTTATATGCGAAAAGGGATTGATTTTAAAAGTGAAAGTTATATGATTTTAAGAGAATAAGTTACTTGGTTTTGGAAGTGTATGGAACTTTATATTTTTTTTTGTATAATATAAGTAAGTGGACTTTAAAGAATGTATGATATAAGGTTTTAAGACTATGAACTTTGGTTGTCTTCTAAGGATTATGAAACTTTATTTTTCAAGTTGTGGACTTGATTTCTAAAGAGTATGTGACTTGATTTTTAAAAGAAGAAGTTTATGATTATTTTAAATGCGTATATGCGTAGTATTTTAGTCTAGTTTCCCTAATGTTGTAAGAATAAAAGTGTCTTAAGTTCTCTAAAATGAAAGGTTGTTATAATAGCTTTATGGGAAGTTGTTATAACGACTTAGAAGTGGTAACAATACGTTTTAAAATGTTATGTAAGGAAAAATACAGGAGCCTACAAATAGGCGGATTACGTTATGAAATACAGAGCCTACAAATAGGCGGATTACGTTATGAAATACACCGAGCCTACAAATAGGCGGATTACGTTATGAAATACAGGAGCCTACAAATAGGCGGATTACGTTATGAAATACACCGAGCCTACAAATAGGCGGATTACGTTATGAGATACACCGAGCCTACACATGGCGGATTACGCCATATTACCCGAGCCTACACATAGGCGGGTTACGTCCTGATACCGAGCTCGCGGGAGGCGGATTATGCTACATGATTCCACAAGACACCGAGCTCGCGGGAGGCGGATTATGCTACATGATTCCACAAGACACCGAGCTCCACACAGGGAGGCGGATTATGCTACATGATTCCACAAGACACCGAGCTCCACGGGAGGCGGATTATGCTACATGATTCCACGATGCAGAGCTCCACGGGAGGCGGATTATGCTACATGATTCCACGATGCCGAGCCCCACAGCGGGCGGATTATGTCACATGATTAAAGATGCACCGTGTCCGCAAATGGGCGGATTATGTTATGTAAGATAAGTAAGTTATGTGGAAAAACTTGATTAACCTCTTAAGTATGTATGTAAGAATATGATGTTAAATCTTATGGAAAGAAGGAATGGAGCAGTTAATATACGAGTGATTTCGTGGAGTTAAAAATGGCATTCTTTTATGCGATTATGATTTGATTCTTGCGTTATTTCATTCCATATTAAATTTTTGTTATGCGACCCTTCGGGGCTGCGTTCATGTCCGCAGTTTAGGTACGATGTGGATCCGCGAGCTTAGGATCCTGGTTCAGCATTTTTAGATGGCTCCGATGTTCCGGAGTTGTCATGGCTATGTATGTTCAGGGGTATGGCGGGGCCCTGTCCCGCCACAGTTGTAATTCTTAGAGGTCTGTAGTCACATATTGTGGGTCTGTTTGTAAAGAAAGGAGGCAACTGCCGTTTATGTATGTCGTCGGGAAGGTAGCCCTATCGGCTGACCTGTTGTTTTACTTCCGTTGTTTTATTTTTAAGTTTCATGTATGTTCCGCTGATTATCTCTGATGTTTACCTGTAAGGGTGCCCAGGTAGGGCACCAGTCGCGGTCCCGGGGTCGGGTCGTGACACATACAAACCCTCATCTATCCAAAAACGTAGAGCAATTCGAAATCCCCATATCCAAAGACAAGATCAAGATCAAAGTATTTTCTTTCCAAGATTAAGCACCCTTAAACCCTAAATCTAGGTTGGGCCGAAAATAGAATGAAACCCTAGGGGTTTTTCGTCGACTTTTTGGAAGCGAAACGTGAAGAGAATTTGATCCTAAGGTTGTAGGGGATACATATATGTGATTGGAACTTGAAGAAGTGGAGCGAAACGAAAACTGCGGACCAATAAAGACCGGACTATTTTGGGGCGTTTTTGGGCAAAAAATGAGGTAAAAGTCCTTCTTCTTTTAAAGTAATTGGATATTACTTATTGTTATAATGTATGGATGAACTTGTGTTAAAAAGAATGAAGAATAAAAAGCGTTTGAGCCATTTTTTGGGGCTAAAACCGATTTGGGACAGATTTGGTGTAAATGGAATTCGTTGGTTATTGTCGTTGTTATCTTCACCTATTGCATGTTATAATGGATTAATATTGTTGTTAATAAGTTGTTATAACTTATGTAGATGTTTTGGAACTCGAATTGGAATAAAAAGGATTAAGGAAAGAGTTATCGGATTTTAGTTGTTGCCGTAGAATCTATAAAACTGTTGGATATTGTCGTGCAGTTTTTAGGGACTGCTTTAGACGTGTTGTATGCTGAAATCAGCCCCTATATTTCATGTTTAATGTAGTAGATTGCTAATGAAAACCCCGAAGGAATAAGGGTGTGGAAAGGCGTTGAAAGGCCTCACATTCCACCCTCATTATAGTAATTATGGACTGTTTTAGGGGCTGTTTTGGTATGGTTTTGGGGCAGAATTTTACACGTCCCGTTAAGGCGTGTAATCCCCTTTGGTTAGCTGAATTGTTGGGCCTTAAATGTGGCGTGTTTGGTTATTGAATTCGGCCTTGAAAAAGGTGGCAAAGTATGTAGAAACAAAGGAAGTCTTTGTCAGATTTTCCGTAGAATTTAGTGACTTTGCACTTAGAATATTCTACGTTCGAAGCTAAAGGTTAATGGACGTATTATGGCCACTATAGGTTGAAGTACTAAGTATAGCGTATTCTACTTGAAGGATGGAATAGCTATCAAGGTTGAAGTACTTTGGAGCATTTTGCTATTTGTCGATAATCGTCGCGAGGTATGTGAACCTCTTCCTTCATTTGACATGATTCTATGTATGGAATATACATGTAGTACTATTTCATGATTCCTTCTACTCTTAGAAGTTAAGAGGTATGTATGTTGATTTACTCTACGTAAAGGTTATGTCTAAGTTATCCTAAGTTCTTACCAAGTCTTATGGGGGATGTTGGTAAGAGTCGTTAGGAGGTATATGGAGCCAAGTTGACTTGGCTAAGTTACGACACAATTGCGAATAAGAATCGAACAAGCCACTGCAGCGTTAATAAAGGAAAATGTAATGACAATCAATTAAGTTAAAATGAGTAGAATTCTCCATCTGCATAGAAGCTAAGATAAGACAAAATTGTATTACATTTTCTAGATCATGGCTACTCGATTAAGATCGTTATAAATAAGTATAACTTATTCACAACGCACCAAAGTATATGTTACTTAATTTATAAGAATTTACGTATGAAGTTTTAAGACTATGAACCTCAAATTTTTAAAAGGTTAAAGGACTTTATTTTTCAAGTTATGGGACTTGATTCTTAAAGGAAGAAATGAATTGATTTAAAAGTATAGAATACTTGATTTGGAAAGTATTGATTTCTTGCCATTCTAAAGTTAAGAAACTTGTTTTCTTAAAAGTTAAGAGACTTGAAGTATTTTGAAAGCTATGTGATTTGAATTGAAAGTATAAGTTTCTTGGTCATAAAAGGAATGAATTTGTCTAAGACATAAAGAGTTATAACGTCTTTATGGGAAGTTGGTTATAACAACTTTATGGAAGATTAAAAGAATGATTTTCTTCAGTAATGTAAGCAAAGAAATGATTTGAAATAAAGAAGGGCAAATTGTTTTAAAGGTACCAATTGCTTAAGGTTTTAAAGAAAGAAGTCACTTGATTTAGAAGCCTATAAATGTATTTCTAAAAGGTATTGTGACTTGTCTTGAAAAGTAGATATGACTTGATACTACGGTTATTAGTATCTTGGAAGTTTTATTTGAAAGAGAATCATTTTAAAGGAGTAGAGGCACGTAGTACGTTGGGTTAAATTCCCGGATTTTATAATGACATGTTAGTGCCTTAAGTAAACAAAAATGAGAGTGTATATGAACAAGCTAATAAGAAGTTAGGGGATTTCTTAATTTGCTTATGTAATGTATGATAAGCCGGTGGTGCTTATGTTATGTATGGTAAGACGGTGCTGCTTATGTTATGTATGATAAGTCGGTAGTGCTTATGTTATGTATGATAAGTCGGTAGTGCTTATGTTATGTATGATAAGCCGGTAGGGCTTATGTTATGTATGATGGCCGGTTGAGTTAGGGTAAGAGTATAAATGAGGGTAAACCCCAGACGTTATACCACCTTCTGGGTAAGAGTATAAATGAGGGTAAACCCCAAGACGTTATACCACCTGTTTCCGTGGATTTGTTACCCATGATGCGAGGAATACCTCATGCGAGTCCTTATGGGCTTATGCGGGTGAAATAGTCCCATGCGGGAGGGTACAGCCTATGCGAGGAATACCTCATGCGGGTCCACAGGACCTATGCGGGTGAAATAGTCCCGAGTAGGATTGCTTATCGATACTACAGGCGAGGACCTGTTTTGATCATGAGCCTCTATTTTTATGCGAAGATACCTTTATGGCGGACTTATGTGACTCTATCGCGTCCCAGTTGGTAGCGATATAGGCGTTCCTCATAAAGGGACGGATTAGGTTATGCAAGATACGTAAGTTATATGTTTATGAACTTGATGAGTTTTCATAAGTATGTACGTAAGAATTTGACTATACTCTTATGGAAAAATGGGAAAAGATAATAAGGTACGATTAAGTTCACGAGATGGAAATGACACGGTAGGATCTGGTATTTACCCTTTCTTTATACTTGCCCCTGTCATTCTTTTATGCGATTATGATTTATTCGTACCTTATTTTTCGTTCCATATTAAATTTTGTTATGCGACCCTTCGGGCTGCGTTCATGTCCGCAGGTTTAGGTACACAGTTGTGGATCCGCGAGCTTAGGATCCCGGTTCAGCATTTTGAGATGGCTCCAATGTTCCGGAGTTTCTCGTCATGGTTATGTATATTCAGGGGTACGACGGGGCCCTGTCCCATCATAGCATTGGTCCAAATCTTAGAGGTATGTATTCATCTGTGGGCTGGACTGGCTAGAGTTGTTTTTACATTGTTAAACAGTGTAGACCCTTTCAGGTAATTTTTATGTTATGGAAGCCTTATCGGCTTGGCCTTAGTTTTAAAAAAAAAAGTGTTATTTATCTTCCGCAGTTTATTATGTTGTATGAGTATAAGGGTGCCCAGGTAAGGCACCAGTCGCTTTCCGGGGTCGGGTCGTGACAGTGATCAACATGGATTTTGTTACAGGGTTACCTCGTACTCAGAGAAAGTGTGATTCCATCTGGGTTATTGTAGACAGGCTGACGAAATCAGCCCACTTTCTTCCAGTCAGGACTACGTATTCTGCTGAGGATTATGCTAGATTGTATATCAGGGAGATTGTGAGACTGCACGGAGTCCCTATATCTATTATATCAGACAGAGGAGCCCAGTTTACGGCTAACTTCTGAAGGTCTTTCCAGAAGGGGTTAGGGACACAGGTGAGTCTCAGTACTGCGTTTCATCCTCAGACCGACGGGCAGGCAGAGCGTACTATCCAGACACTTGAGGATATGTTGTGGGCCTGTGTTATTGATTTAAGGGGTAGTTGGGAGGATCATTTTCCTCTTGTGGGGTTTTCTTATAACAACAACTACCATTCTAGCATTCAGATGGCGCCATATGAGGCTTTGTATGGGCGGAAGTGTAGGTCGCCGATTGGTTGGTTCGACGTGGGCGAGGTTCAGTTAGTTGGCCCAGACTTGATTCAGCAGGCTGTGGATAAGGTAAAGCTTATGCAGGAGAGACTGTTAGCAGCTCAAAGTCGGCAGAAGTCTTATGCAGATAATCGACGTTGACATTTGGAGTTTCAGGTAAACGATTGGGTCTTCTTGAAGGTATCACCCATGAAGGGTGTGATGAGGTTCGGAAAGAAGGGGAAATTTAGCCTAAGGTACATTGGGCCTTACCAGATCATCCGTAGAGTAGGCAAGGTTATCTATGAGTTGGATCTGCCATCGGATTTAGAGGCGGTACATCCGGTCTTCCATGTTTCTATGTTGCGGAAGCGTATCGGAGATCCATCGAGAGTTTTCCCAGCTAGCGAGGTCCAGGTGACAGAGGGATTATCGTATGAGGAGAGTACCATAGCGATACTCGATCGCCAGGTCAGGCGACTGCGGACCAAGGATATGGCTTCCGTCAAAGTCTTGTGGCGGAATGATAATAGGGAGGAGATGACTTGGGAAGCAGATGAGGACATGTTGAGGAAGTATCCTCATTTATTCTCTACACCTTCAGGTAATTCATTTCCCTTACTTGTCAAGTTTTAATTAAAGTATTTTTCTTAAGTTCTATTATGTGGCCACGTGTGGCATTATTGGTATGTAGGGGTTGTAAAAGAAGACTATGTCACTATCTATAAGACTGACTCCGAAAGAACATTCGGGGACGAAGGTTTATAAGGGGGGAAGAATGTTACACCCCGTAATTCCAGGACATGTTTATAAGAACGTACGTAAGAACTCAAAGACGTTAAGATCTGAGACTAGTAAAAATTTATCGGAATTATGGAAATGTCGGAAAACGAAATATTGTGATGAATGAGAGGGTGACACGTGTCACCCCCTGGGTAGTCTTGGACGAATTGGACCAAGGGCATGAAGGTCATTTGACCAAAGCTTGGATGAACAAGTCTTGCAAGCTAGAACTTGATATATTTGACTAAGTCAAATGAGCCATTTGACTAGATCTTTTAAATGAAATGCATCCAAGCCACACAATTGTTCTAATCTAGACCCTCCATTTCATTATATATTCATCCTAAGTAGCAAGACAAGGCTTTAACACTTAGAAAAATTTTGAAAACTTTGAGACATGGTAGTGAGCTCTCGGGTTAGGAATCAACAAAAAGTGAAATTTTTTCGTTTGTGGTTCAATAATCCCAACACTTTAAACCAAGGTTCCTAAGGGTATTGTGTCACGACCCGAACCCGGGCCCGTGACTGGTGCCTTACCCCGGGCACCCTAGTGATACGCCATCAGAGTAATCAGCGGAATATAAAACACAACATGAAACAATGTAAAGGAGACACATGCTTATCTGAAGAAAAGTTGCCTTTCGGCATATATATATATAAAAACTTAGATCCGAACAGTTACATCCCATTACAACTCTGCCCACAACAGTACTACAGACCTCTACGAATGATATGACAACAACGACGGGACAGGGCCCCGCCATACCCCTGAATGTAAGCACCTACAACGAGGACTATACAAAGATAAGCCTCGAGAAAGCGGAGCTTCCCAAACGCCGTGACCCTAAGAGCGAGGATCAACAACGGTGTACCTACTGCGGCATGGGCGCGGCCGAAGAGTCGATAACAGGTACCAAGTATGTGAAACGGAAAAATATTGTAAATGAAATCATAGTAGTCTATATAAATCAGGAGACATGTATGATAACCAAACTACAGTTCACAATAAATAAGCAGTCATGTCAAGTCAGGGACTCACGCCCTCAAAGTCATCACTCAAATACAACTATGGGTCTCATGCCCACAACATCAATCATGCCCGTGGAATACCTTCCTCACTGCCGGCAGTCTATGATATAAAAGCACCAAGGAATACACATGAACACCAGGTCCCACCTGTGTCATCATAAAACTGTACGGGGTAAGTACGAAGGCATAACCGACAACTAAAACCCACAGTACTAACAAGGTCATAAACTGTATCATGAGATCTGTCTAGACCGTCACATGATCAAAGCTGGCCACTCGCCCACAGTATCTAATGTGCGCGTCTAGCCCTGGAACTTCCCGCAGCTCCGCATAGGCCACTCCAATGGCCCGCATGAGGTATTCCCGCGTCGGTAGCTCTCCCCGACATCGTCCTGGACTCGCGATCGCGTGGCCACATGACGCGCATGACCACAAAGGCGCACTAACACGGAACTCTCGTAGCTCGCATAGGTCCCCTGGACCCGCGTGAGGTATTCTCGAATCATAGTCACCTGATGCACGAGGTATACCCGCGTCGGGCGGCTTTAACCCGGGATCATGTCGAGGTGAGTGGTACAATACCAACATAACGGCTGATCGTTAAACAACATAAAGCGCGATCGAGGAAGCCCTTTACAAACATCACAAGATACTAACACACGTAGCATCCTAACATGTTTACTTATCAAGCCAACAAGAAAGTATTACAAGGCTATCAAAAACCAACACAATCAAGTTATTCTGTCACGACCCGATCCCGGGCCCGTGACTGGTGCCTTACCCCGGGCACCCTAGTGATACAACATCAGAGAAAATCAGCGGAAATAAAAAAAAACTAAAACATGAGACAAGTCATAAAGCATGAACTAGGCTAACCAAAACGGTTACCTTCCTGAAATATATACATATATATATCAACCTGAACAGTTAAATCCTTTTACAACCACAACAAGATTACTACAGACCTCAAGAATGTAACCATAACTATGACGGACGGGGCCGCCATACCACGAATGTACAAGTAACTACAGACAGGACTATACCAAAGATAAGCCTCCGGAGAAACGGAGCTTCCCAAAAAGCTGAAGTGCGATCCTAAGAGCGCGGATCCACAACCGATGTACCTCTACCTGCGGCATGAACGCAGCCCCCCCGAAGGAGGTCAGTACAACAGGTACCAAGTATGTGAAACTGTAAAAATACTGTAAATGAAATCATAATAGTCTATATAAAGCAGGAGACATGTATGATAACCAAACTACGATCCTGATACATAAATAGTCATGTTAAGTCGGGGACTCATGCCTCAAAGTCATTACTCAAATATAACAATGGGTCTCACGCCCACAACATCACTCATGCGTGGAATACCTTCCTCACCGGCGATCCATGATATAAAACATTCAGGAGTACACATGAACACGTGTCCCACGTGTCATAATAAAACCGTCTGAGGTAAGTACAAAGGCATAGCCGACTACTAACACCCATAGTACTAAAAAGGTCATAAACTGTATCATGATATATGTCTAGACCGTCACATGATCAAAGGCGGTCACACGCGCGCGATATCAATGTGCGCGTCTAGCCCCGAACTCCTCGCACTCGCATAGGCCAACCTCATAGGCCCGCATGAGGTATAACCCGCATCGAGGGTAGCTACTCCCGGCGTCCGCTGGACTCGCGATCGCGTAGCCACATGCATCGCGTGACCATAAAGGCCGCACACTAACACGGAACTCGTAGCTCGCGCATAGGTCCCCTGGACCCGCGTAGGTATTCTCGAATCATGGTCCTGCATCACCGAGTCTACCCGCGTCGGAGGCGACAACCTCGGAAACATGTCAAGGTGAGCGTACAATACCAACATAACGGTGATAGTTAAACAACTTAAGCGCGATCGAGAAACCCCTTTACACAAACATCACAAGATACTAACACACGTAGCATCCTAGCATGTTTACTTAACAAATCAACAAGAAAGTATTACAAGGCTATCACAAACCAACACAATCAAGTTATACACACAAGGTACTTTCTACTATATGATTAACAAGATCGGGTTTTTATCCCCAAAGTACTTTATACATTAACTCTTTAAAAGATACGTTACTTTCACAAAAGTCACACAATACGTAGTATAAGAAAATAAAGTGACTAATATTTTAATTAAACCAAAACAACGTCGGACTTTCCTTTTTAAACCAAATTAAGACAATAACATGCCTTCCTTTTAGACCAAAACACTTCTCCCTTTAAAGTCAAATTACCATTTTAAAACCAATGATAAACCATTCCTTTGTTTTCATAAAGTCGTTATAACTAACTTCCCATAAAGTCATATAACACTTTATGTTCTAAACCAAAACTCTTGATTCTACAAGTCTCTTTCCTTTTAAAACAACCATAAGTATTCTTTTAAAACCCAAATAATGTACTCTTTTCAAAATAAGTAACCTATACTTAAAATCAAGTTACTTCTCTTTTCCAAAATAAGTCGTTATAAGTCAAGTCTCTTATCTTTGAAGATCAAGTCTCTTAACTTTCGTAATCAATAAACCATTCTTTTACCTCATAAAGTCGTTATAACTAACTTCCCATAAAGCTATTATAACACCCTATGTTTAAACCAACCAAAACACTTAGCACGTATGCGTCACCGTACTACATAGTTTACAAAACATCATGCTAGAAAGGATAGGAAGAGGTTCACATACCTCGCGACGATTATCGACAATAAGCAAAACGCTCCACAGTACTGTAACCCTGCTAGCCTTTTCCACTCATCAAGTAGAATACGCTACTCGTAGTACTTCCACCTATATAGGCCACAAACGTCTATTAACTTCTAAACACGGTTCCATTTTCTCTGAGAAAATTCAAGACCTCCCCGAAATCACATAAATCTCCTCCTAACAAGGCCGCTACTGTGCCAATAACTCAGGGGAGTACACGGCTAACCGGACGTGTTCAAAGCTGCTTCACAATAATACAACGATCTCATCAGAATACAGCCCTATGTAAATACAGTTCAATACTCATTCTAAATATAGTATACTCAACTATACATTACTACAACATGTAATATCCAATTACAATAGGGGGGGGGGCATAAATCATTACCTCGATAAGCCCAAAATTATCCAAGATTAAATGTCGATCCTGAGCAACATTTAGCTCAAGTACTTACGCTCCAACCCGCTCAAGCGACCCTTAGAAGTTTCTAAACAACTTCTCTAAACACTTCAACCAAGCTATGAAGGTTTTCTAGGGTTTCATTTTGCGACTTTCTAATAAAGTAGGATTTCTGCTCCTAGTATTTAAACAACTTTGGAATACTACTAGGGATACTAGGCTAGTGTATTTGGAATTATACCACAATACACCAAGTATTCTACACAAGGGGGGAGGGGTGGGACGAAACCAATACAAAGGGAGGAAGTATTTTGCTCTTGGAAGCTTTCAAGTGAGATGAACTTATTCATCAACCAAGGGGTCTATTTATAGAACAATGGAGGGTCAAGATCCATCTAAGTGTATGGCCAAGATTGGGCCATGTGTGTGTGGGTCCCACCACATGGCCAACGAAATGGGTGCCAAGTGTAAGGCCATTTCGGCCAAGGTGAGTAGGTGACAAGTGGCTAGCCACTTGTCACACCATTTCGGCCCACATGGCCACACAAGGGGGTGACACGTGTCGCCCCCTGATTCGTCCAAAATATTACGTCTTCCGAAAATATCCAAAAAGCCGGAAACCTCAAAAACAAAGCGGGCCACAAAACCGTAAATTTCTCCGTGGGCCCACGTGGCCATTCAGAAAATAAAATCTCAAAATTCTAATATAATCCGAGAAGTTCAAATACCAAATTTGGGAATCCAATTCCCATTAACGAACCTTTTTCTTCACAAAAACCGGAAACTTTTCCGTCAAAAAAAATCACATCTTCATTTCTTTCCAATATTTACGTCAGATTCTCGTGCGTATGTCCTCGCATACATACCACGGAACTACGAGGTATAACATTCTTCCCCAGAAACATTTGTCCCGAATGTTCCTTCTAAGTCTCTAAACATACATATGCTTGGGTGTAGTCTCCACTACTACACTTACAAACCGATCATGCCACCAATGGCGGGAATATAACATGTCGCAAAACTCCATTTCATGCTAACGAGGAATCACCTCAATCATCTCAAAAGCTCTCACCATGATCAAACGATACTCTTTCGCATCTTCACAGAATGACCACTTCCGCTCTCATAACATATGTTCACTTCCCTTTACTCGTCGTACCTCGCCGTAACTCGAACTCCTCCTAATAAACGTACCACGTTTACTGACTCAGCTGCTAACAATTTCCTCTGGATAAGCTTCACCCTATCCACATCCGGTGAAACAAGTAGGGACCAACTATCCGAACGCGCCAACCTTGAACAATCGATCGTGAACCTACACTTCCGCTTTATACAAGGCTTCATAAGGCGACATCCGAATACTGTAAAGGTAGCTATCATAAAACTCACTTACCCAAGAGGCACACAATCCTCACGGCTACCCCTGAAATCAAAACATCGGCCCGCAACCTATTCTTAACTATCTGGGTAAAGCGCCGTTTTTCTTACGTCGGCCGAGGTGAATGCAATCGAGACTCACCGAGTTCCAACCCGCTCGTAACACCTTCAGACACAATAGACATAGCCGAAAAATTGGGCTCCACTGCCTGTCATAAAAAGTAGGAATCCCGTGCAGCCTTACAACCTTCCCGATATATAACATATCGCCACCCTCCGCCGCGTAAATAGTCCCGCTGAAGAGGCGAGATGGTGACCTCATCACCGACTGCGGTCGAACGCATCCTCGAACTCGTACGATGGTTAACTAACCTTGGACCTAACACCCTCGTAATCCTATCACAAAGCGGGACCACCACAAATTGACCACATCTCCTTTCGGGCTGCGGGTTGACCCGCGAACGGTCCTCAACCCGACCCATAATCGCACCAAACTCTTGTTCCCCGATCCGGAACAATCTTACCTATCCAAGTCATGAAAGCTACCACTTTCACCTTACACATCCCAAGGAAAATATCCCTCAAAACATTTCACGCATACCAAGTGTTTTACAAAGATTAACCGTAAAATCATTTTCTCACGACGGCCGTACATCTAAGGTCTCAACGTGTACTATTCTAAGGTTCACACCTTCCATGACCCCATACTTATCCTTTCAACTAATCATGTTTTCTAATTCACACTTAACACAATGCTATCCGTACATAGCACCTAACATGTACCCACCATAATATCATAAACAAAATCTCCTAAGGGCTAAAGATATCTCTGCAACTACTGCCTCACTTTCCCTTTGCCGTTCTAATCATAATCCTGCCCTGCAGGGCGCCTAGCTATATAAGGTGTTGAACCAGCCATCGATCCCGAAGGCTGAGGCTCTACATCTGTGCTACCTCTGTCGACAAACTCTCACCAAATTGCCCTATTGGCGCAAACACAAAAGCTGCCGGGCGATGCGACACTCACCATAATGGAGTCTACTACTATGGCCGAACGAGGTAGGGTGACCTCATCCGACTAACACCCCTTCTCCCGAACAATCCCGAACCCGCGGCGTGGTGAGTCATCCTCCGTAACCCTCCTGCACCGACATCCTCCCATCACACGGCCCGACGGCCACAGTATAACAATCTCCCAACAAGTACGACACTCGAGGATCATCCTCGATCTCTATCCATAGAATTACGCGAATCGCAACTCAAGAAATCCATAAGTCTCAGACTATCGGATCTAGGGGGAATCACTGATACTACCGGAACCACCGGCTCCCGTCCGTCCTCATTCCCAGCCACTAGCCTAGCTAGTAACTGGGCTATCACCTTGAATTCATATCCTCGGCTCTGCCGTGGAATCGAGGCTCGGTATCGTGGCCTCAATGAAGCTGCCGCTCTAACTCTGTGGGCTAGCGGCATCATAAAAACTCGTCGTCAAGTACTATCTCGGTAAGAACCGGGCTGTGCCTCGTAACCCTCTGTGTTCAACTCGTAGCTCCTCTGCTTTGCCTTGCTCATGGGCCACTGGTTGCCTTGCGCGGAGACATAACGGGTACATAAGAATACGCCAGAGGGAGTCCAACTTACAACACAGCTCTAAGGCACGATCTCAGAATGAGAAGAATGGAAACCAATCCTAAATGTCCTGCAGCCTCCTGATTATAGATGTGGTGCACAACACACCGATAATCAAGACTCTACTAGACACGGTCAGAGACACTTTCCGAGGACTAATCGCTCGATACCACTTTTGTCACGACCGATCCGGGCGTGGTCGTGCCTACCGGGCACCCTAGTGATACAACATCAGAGAAAATCAGCGGAAATAAAAAAAAACTAAAACATGAGACAAGTCATAAAGCATGAACTAGGCTAACCAAAACGGTCACCTTCCTGAAATATATACATATATATATCAACCTGAACAGTTAAATCCTTTTACAACCCTGCCCACACTTGATTACAGACTTCTAAGAATGTAACCATAACTATGACGGACGGGCCCCGCCATACCCCTGAATGTACAAGTAACTACACTGACAGGGGACTATACCAAAGACAAGCCTCCGGAGAAACGGAGCTTCCCAAAAAGCTGAACTGTGATCCTAAGAGCGCGGATCCACAACCGATGTACCTCTACCTGCGGCATGAACGCAGCCCCCCGAAGGAGGTCAGTACAACAGGTACCAAGTATGTGAAACTTGTAAAAATACTGTAAATGAAATCATAATAGTCTATATAAAGCAGGAGACATGTATGATAACCAAACTACAGTCCACAATACATAAATAGTCATGTTAAGTCAGGGACTCATGCCCTCAAAGTCATTACTCAAATATAACAATGGGTCTCACGCCCACAACATCACTCATGCCGGTGGAATACCTTCCTCATGCTGTGATCCATGATATAAAACATTCAAGAGTACACATGAACACGTGTCCCACTGTGTCATAATAAAACCGTCTGAGGTAAGTACAAAGGCATAGCCGACTACTAACACCCATAGTACTAACAAGGTCATAAATCAGATCATGAGATATGTCTAGGCGTCACATGATCAAAGGCGGTCACACGCCGCGGATCCAATGTGCGCGTCTAGCCCCGAACTCCTCGCGACTCGCGTAGGCCAACCTCATAGGCCCGCGTGAGGTATAACCCCGCATCGAGGGTAGCTACTCCCGTCCGCCTGGACTCGCATCCGCACGGCCACATAGACCACATGACCATAAAGGCGCACACTAACACGGAACTCGTAGCTCGCGCATAGGTCCCTGGACCCGCGTGAGGTATTCTCGAATCATGGTCCTGCATCACCTGAGTCTACCCGCGTCGGAGGGCAGCTTAACCTCCGGAAACATGTCAAGGTGAGCGGTACAATACCAACATAACGGCTGATAGTTAAACAACTTAAGCGCAGTCGAGGGGAAACCCCTTTACACAAACATCACAAGATACTAACACACGTAGCATCCTAGCATGTTTACTTAACAAATCAACAAGAAAGTATTACAAGGCTATCACAAACCAACACAATCAAGTTATACACACAAGGTACTTTCTACTATATGATTAACAAGATCGGGTTTTATCCCCAAAGTACTTTATACATTAACTCTTTAAAAGATATCGTTACTTTCACAAAAGTCACACAATACGTAGTATAAGAAAATAAAGTGACTAATATTTTAATTAAACCAAAACAACGTCCAGACTTTCCTTTTTAAACCAAATTAAGACAATAACATGCCTTCCTTTTTAGACCAAAACACTTCTCCCTTTAAAGTCAAATTACCATTTTAAAACCAATGATAAACCATTCCTTTGTTTTCATAAAGTCGTTATAACTAACTTCCCATAAAGTTGTTATAACACTTTATGTTCTAAACCAAAAACTCTTCAATTCTACAAGTCTCTTTCCTTTTAAAACAACCATAAGTATTCTTTTAAAACCCAAATAATGTACTCTTTTCAAAATAAGTAACCTATACTTAAAATCAAGTTACTTCTCTTTTTAGAAAATAAGTCGTTATAAGTCAAGTCTCTTATCTTTGAAGATCAAGTCTCTTAACTTTCGTAATCAATAAACCATTCCTTTCACTACATAAAGTCGTTATAACTAACTTCCCATAAAGCTATTATAACACCCTATGTTTAAACCAACCAAAACACTTAGCACGTATGCGTCACCGTACTACATAGTTTACAAAACATCATGCTAGAAAGGATAGGAAGAGGTTCACATACCTCGCGACGATTATCGACAATAAGCAAAAGCGCTCCACAAGATCAGAACCTGCTAGCCTTTTCCACTCATCAAGTAGAATACGCTACTCGTAGTACTTCCACCTATATAGGCCACAAACGTCTATTAACTTCTAAACACACGGTTCCATTTTCTACAGAAAATTCGGCAGCACCTCCCCCCCGAAATCACATAAATCTCCTCCCCTAACAAGGCCCGCTACCAGGCCAATAACTCCCAGGGGATTACACGTCTAACCGGACGTGTTCAAATCTGCTTCACAATAATACAACGATCAGAATACAAATACACCCTATGTAAATACAGTTAAATACTCATTCTAAATATAGTATACTCAACTATACATTACTAAAACATGTAATATCCAATTCTGATAGGGCATAAATCATTACCTCGATAAGCCCAAAATTATCCAAGATTAAATGTCGATCTGAGCAACGTTTAGCTCCAAGTCTTACGCTCCAACCCGCTCCAAGCGACCCTTAGAAGTTTCTAAACAACTTCTCTAAACACTTCAACCAAGCTATGAAGGTTTTCTAGTGGTTTCATTTGCGACTTTCTAATAAAGTAGGATTTCTGCTCCTAGTATTTAAACAACTTTGGAATACTACTAGGGATACTAGGCTAGTGTATTTGGAATTATACCACAATACACCAAGTATTCTACACAAGGGGAGGGTGGGACGAAACCAATACAAAGGGAGGAAGTATTTTTGCTCTTGGAAGCTTTCAAGTGAGATGAACTTATTCATCAACCAAGGGTCTATTTATAGAACAATGGAGGTCAAGATCCATCTAAGTGTATGGCCAAGATTGGGCCATGTGTGTGTGGGTCCCACCACACCACATGGCCAACGAAATCGTGCCAAGTGTAAGGCCATTTCGCCAGGTGAGTAGGTGACAAGTGGCTAGCCACTTGTCACACCATTTCGGCCCACATGGCCACACAAGGGGTGACACGTGTCGCCCCCGATTAAATCAAAATATTACGTCTTCCAAAATATCCAAAAAGCGGAAACCTCAAAAACAAAGCGGGCCCACAAACCGTAAATTTCTCCGTGGGCCCACGTGGCCATTCCAAAAATAAAATCTCAAAATTCTAATATAATCCGAGAAGTTCAAATACCAAATCTGGGAATCCAATTCCCATTAACGAACCTTTTTCTTCACAAAAACCGGAAACTTTTCCGTCGAAAAAAATCACATCTTCCTTTCTTTCCAATATTTCTGTCGTATTCTCGTACGTATGTCCTCGCATACATACCCTGGAACTACGGGGTATAACATATTCACACAAGGTACTTTCTACTTTATGTTAAGCAAGTTCGGGTTTTTATCCCCAAAGTACTTCATACATTAACTCTTTAAAGATACGTTTCCTTCACAAAAGACACACAATACCCGTAGTATAAAAATAGGGTGACTATCTTTTTAAATAAACCAAAACACTTCCCTTTATAAAATCAAGTAACAACATTTATTTTCCAAACGTTCAAGTTTGCCTAATTTCAAATGCTCAAGTTTCTCATTTTCGAAATGTTTCGTAGTTCATAGTTTTAATCCTTTAAAACAATTTGAGAAACATATGTCTTATGTGTGAGTAGGTTATCCTTTTTCATAACAATCTTATTAAAGCAGCCATGATCTAGGAAATATAATATCATTTTGTCTCATCTTAGCTTCTATGCAGATGGAGGTTTCTACTGGTTTTAATAATACTTTATTAGTCAATACATTTCCCTTTATTAGCGCTGCTGTGGTTTGTTCGACACTTATTCTGATTTCCGAAATCAGTAAAACATCATTCCTTTTGAAAACCAAAATACTCATTACTCATGAATGAGGTTTCACACTTTTTAACAAAATTCACATTAATATAATTAAGTCAAGTCTCTTATCTTTTAAGATCAAGTCTCTTAACTTCTAAAATCAGTAAACCATTCTTTTTTTTACTTCTCTTAAGTCGTTATACCTAACTTCCCATAAAGCTAGTATAACTCTTAAGCTTTTAAAACCAAACATTACTCTTCTTTCAAAAAGGTTTCTTAACTCTTTTGAATTACTTCAAGATTCTTATTATTCAGGCTTAAGTCAAAAGACATTGCCGTAAAACTACGTTCAGTTACACACGTACGTCTACCATACTATATATATATTCTTTTAAAATATCATGCTCAAGAGGATAGGAAGAATCACATACCTCGCGACGATTATCGACTATTAGCAAATAGCTCCAAAGTACTGTAGTCCGGCTAGCCTTTTCCACCCTTCGAGTAGAATATGCTACTCGCAGTACTTCAACCTATAAAGGTTAAACAAGTCTATCAACGTCTAGACTACTCGGTAGAATAAATCTAGATACAAGATTCCACAGAAAATTGGGCAGCACTTCCCTACCCGTCAAACTTCACAAGTCTACTGTAAATACAGTCCTATGTAAGTATAGTTCAATTCCCTTCTTATATACCTTCCTGGTATATAACTTATACTTAATTCTTATACTTCACTAGTATGTAAACTCAATTACAATAGGGAGACAAGATATTTACCTCGATAAGCCCAAAATTATCCAAGTTTAAATGTCGATCCTGAGCAACGTTTAGCTCTACTCCAGGCGCTCAACCCGCTCCAAACAACCCTTAGAAGTTCTACGCAACTTCTTCTTAATACTTCAACCGGCTATGAAGATTTTTCCTTAGGGTTTCGGTTTGAGACTAATAGGACATAAGGTAGTATTTTCGGGCTCTACGTATAGAGGTATCTTTGGAATACCACAAGGTATAAAGCTAAGGTATTTTGGTATAGTAACGATACTTGGAGAGTATTTTCTACCAAGAGGGGGGGTATTTTCATGAGAACAACACCACAAGGAGGGTAGGTTTGGCTAGTACCCACAGGAGGATACTTCCGCCAAGGGAGGGCTCTCGGCCAGGGGCCTCACAAAGGGGAGGAGGCTAGGACGAGAACTCAACACAAAGGGGGGGGGGGAGGGCTTTCAAGACTTAGAACAATTTTGGGATGAAGAAGTCTTCAAAGGGGGGGGGGGGGTATTTATAGGGAAACCAATGGCCATGATCAAGCCAAGTGGGGGGCAAGTGGAGGGCCAAGATTTGCCCAAGTGCACCCTAACCTACTCCCCAAAACCCTCACAAAACATTGACCCAAGTTTTAGGCCACAAAACAAGCCACAAAATCATGCCCATCGTCCAAGGGGGACGCCCACTTTACCGTCCACTTGAGGGTGACAAGTGTCACCCTCTCGTTGGTCCAAATTATTTCATCTCCCGGAAAAATCCACAAAAATTATAAATGACATAGCCGTAATTTACCCTACGCAAGTTTTGCAAAACGTTTCGTCGGAAAACGATTCTTTTCGGGGGTTGTGCACAAAATTTTCGGTCCTACGCCTAACTTAAGGCTCAAACTTTCGTACGTACGTCCTTACGTACATACTTAGGAAATACGGGGTATAACATATTGTAAGGATATCTCAATAGAAAAAAGATCCCGAAAAAGTTTCGTTTTTGCATTAGTCGCAAGGTGAAAACCTAAGTCGCTTTCATAGGTTTTGTTTGGAAATTGAAGGGAAGTTGTTTGTGAACTTCTAAGGGCTTCAAGTGGAGGATTGGAGTGTCAAGGAAAAGAGCTAAGTTGCTAAGGAGCGACTTTGAATCTTGAAGTTGGATTAAGGCTTGTCAAGGTAACAATCTTGTTCTCTTAGTGTTATAAGATTACATATTGTTGTAGTTATATATTTTATCAAGCATGAGATATATGTATTGGAGATTTATAAGTGTTATGGATATTGGAAGCCTAAATCCAAAATGACCTTGTTAGCCATTTGAAATTGAAATAAAATTTGGTCGATAGTTATAATCATCGCATGTTATCTAATTGAAGATTGTAGTTGTTATAATCGATTGCGGCTATATAACACGTTAGACTAAACAACTTGGATTGAAAAAGGAATTGGATAAAACTTTGCATTGTTGTACATTATGGACGAAAATGGCATTGGTTATTGAATTACTTGGTATTAATTGTGGGGCAGAATTTTACACGTCCTGTAAGGCATGTAATCCCCTTTGATTGGTTGATGTGTTGAGCCTTAAATGTGGCATGTTTGGTCATTGAATTCGGGCCTTGAAAAAGGTGGAAAAGTACGTAGAAACAAAGGAAGTGTTGTCCGATTTTCCATAGAATTTGGTGACTTTACACTTAGAATATTCTATGTTTGAAGCTAGAGGTTAATAGACGTATTATGGTCATTATAGGTTGACATACTATGTACGACATATTGGACTTAACAAGTGGATTGAACCGAAGAGGTATGTGGAACGTTTCTTATCTCTTGAGCATGAGTAGTTATAAATGTATAGTACGGTAGACGTACGAGCTTTAAATGAATTTAGTTTCATTTGATATCCTTGACTTGTTTTAATAATGTCCAAGTTGGTTGAGTTGGAGAATTAACTCACTTGTTTTAAAGGTTAAAGATATCTTAGTTTCTAATGTTAAGAAACTTGATTTCTAAAGTTAAGAGACTTGAAGTATTTTGAAAGTATATGATACTTGGTTTTTGAAAGTATAAGTCTCTTGGTTATAAAAAGAATATAATTGTCTAAAACATAAAGAGTTATAACGGTTTTATGTGAAGTTAGTTATAACGACTTTATGGGAAGTTAGTTATAACGGCTTTATGGAAAATTAAGAGAATGTCTACTTGATTTATAGGCACGAGTTGCCTAGGTTGTGAAAGTAGAGGTTACTTGGTTTTAAAGCCTTGAAATGAATTTCTAAAAGTGTAGTAACTTGATTTGAAAAATAGACATGCCTTGATACTACGGGTGATAGTATTTTGGGGGTTTTATATAAAAAGGGTTCTTTTTAAAGGAACGGAAGTATGTAGTACTTTGGGTTAAATTTCCGAATTTTTAATGACATGTTAGTGTCTTACGTTAAATAAAATGAGAGTGCATGATAATTAAGGCTAATAAGAAGTTAGGGAATTTCTTAACTTTCTTATGATAATTATGATAAGCCGGTGGTGCTTATGTTATGTATGATAGTCGGTTGTGCTAGTGTTATGTTATTTTTATAGGGTAAACCCCGAGTTACTACTTATTCCATGGATTTGCTACCCATGATGCGAGTGCGACGCTTGTACTCATTGTGGGTCCACCGGGTCTATGAGGGTGAAATAGTCCTATGCGGGTGAAATAGTACCATGCGAGGCGAATGACCTCATTGCGGGTCCACAGGACCTATGCGGGTGAAATAGTCCCGGGAGTAGGATTGCTTAATAATATTACGGGCGGGTGACCCTAATTTGATCATGAGCCTCCTATTTTTATGCAGTAAAGTATACTCTTGTTTACTCTCATTGTTAGTAAGGCACAATGCACTGCTATTTGAGCTATCATACATGTCTCCAGCTTTATTTTAGACTATATGATTTCATTTCAGTACTTTCAGTTTTACATACTTGGTACATCTGTTGTACTGACCCCCTTTCCTCGGGGGTTACATTCATGTCGCAGGTAGGGGTAAGCAGGTGGTGGATCCTCACTCTTAGGATCACTGATCAGTTGACAGAAGCTCCATGTCTCCGGAAGCTTGCCTTTTGGTACGGTTTCCCTGATGTTGTAGATTTATGTACATTCAGGGGATGGAGGGGCCCTGTCCCATAACAGTTGTTATTCTTAGAGGTTTGTAGTCATATCTTGTGGATTGGGTTATTAGAACAAAGATGTAACTATTTTATTTTGGGTTATGCATATTTCACGGAAGGTGACCTTATAGGCTAGCCTGTTGATATTTTACTGTCTAAGTATTTTATGAGTTTATGTATGTTCTGCTGCTATTCTCTGATGTATACCTGTAAGGGGTGCTCAGGTAGGGCACCAGTCGCGGGCCCGGGGTCAGGTCGTGACATGGGTTAAGCCGAAGAGGTATGTGACTCTTCATATCCTCTTGAGCATGATTGTTGTGAAATATATAGTACGGTAGACGTACGTATGTTAAATGAATTTGGTTTCATTTTGATGTCCTTGACTTAACTTCTAAATCTTAAGAGCCTTGAATTATTCTAAAAAGTTGTGAATCATTATTTGGAAAGAAATTAATACTTGGTTTTAAAAGAATAAGTTCTCTTGGTTTCTCAAAAGAGTGTGATTGTTTTGAATTGCTTAAAATATAAGTGTTATAATAGCTTTATGGGAAGTTAGTTATAACGACTTGAGGAGGATAAAAATAACGGTTTACTTACTTGATTTTAAAGGACTTGTAATGATTTTCTGAAGGTGTAGTAACTTGGTTTGATAAGTAAACGTGTCTTGATACTACGGGTATTAATGTCTTGAGACTTTTGTGTTAAGGGGGTTTTTGTCACGACCCGAACCCGGGCCCGTGACTGGTGCCTTACCCCGGGCACCCTAGTGATACAACATCAGAGTAATCAGCGGAATATAAATAATAACATGAAATAACAAGAAGTATAAACAATAATCTTGTGAAAACTTGCCCTTCGGCATATATAAACAATCTTTTAAAGCGAACAGTTTAATCCTTTTCACAACCCTGCCCACATCAGTACTACAGACCTCTATGAATGAAATGACAACAACGACGGGACAGGGCCCCGTCATACCCCTGAATGTAAGCACCTACAACAACGAGGACTATACGAATAAGCCTCCGAGAACCGGAGCTTTCCCCAACGCTGAACTGTGACCCTAAGAGCGAGGATCAACGACTGGTGTACCTTTACTGCGGCATGACGCGGCCCCGAAGGAGGTCGATAACAACAGTACGAGTATGTGAAACGAAAATAAATGTTGTAAATGAAATCATAGTAGTCTATACAAAGCGTAAGACATGTATGATAACAAACTACGATTCACCATAAGTAGCGATCGTGTCAAGTCGTGGACTCACGCCTCAAGTCATCACTCAATTTTACCAATGGGTCTCACGCCCACAACATCAATCGTGCGTGGAATACCTTCCTCATCGCCGGCGGTTTATGATACACAAACACCAAGGAATACACATGAACACGTGTCCCACTGTGTCCTAATAAAAAGCGATGCGGTAAATGCGAAGGCATAGCCGACTACTAACACCACAGTACCAACAAGGTCATAAAATGTGTCATGATATCTGTCTGCACCGTCACATGATAAAAGGCGGTCACTCGCCCGCGAGATCAAATGTGCGCGTCTAGCCTCGAACTCTCGCGACTCCGCATAGGCCAACCTCATAGGCCCGCATGAGGTATAACCCGCATCGAGGGTAGCTACTCCCCGTAAATCGCCCCGACTCGCGATCCGCGTAGCCACAAAGACCGCGTGACCACAAGGGCGTAAACTAACCGGAACTCCGTAGTTCCGCATGGATCCCGGACCCGCATGAGGTATCCTCGAATCATGGTCCTGCATCACCGAAGTCTACCCCGCGTGGAGGCGACTTAACCTCGGACACAAGTCAAGGTGAGTGGTACAATACCAACATAACGGTGATAGTCAAACAACTTTAAAGCGCGATCGAGGAAAACCCCTTTACACTAACATCACAAGATACTAACACACGTAGCATCCTAACATGTTTACTTCTCAAATCAACAAGAAAGTATTATAAGGCTATCACAAACCGATACAATCAAGTTATTCACACAAGGTGCTTTCTACTAACAAGTTCGTATCTAACCCCAAAGTACTTCACACATTAAATCTTTAAAAGATCTGTTTCTTTCACATAAGTCACACAATACCCGTAGTATAAAATAGAGTGACCGTCCTTTTAAGAAAACCAAAACTCTTACCTTTGTAAAATCAAGTAACAACATTATTTCCCAAACGTCCAAGTTTGCCTAATTTCAAATGTTCACGTTTCTTATTTTAGAAAGGTTTCGTGGTTCATAGCCTTATTCATTTAAGAATATAATTTTCTTTTAAACAATCTGAGAAACATAAGCCTTATATGTGAGTAGGATATTCTTGTTTATAACAATCTTATTACAGCAACCATGATCTAGGAAATATCATTTTGTCTCATCTTAGCTTCTATGCAGATGGAAGTTGCTACTGGTTTTATTAATACTTAATTAATCAAAACATTTCCCTTTATTAACGCTGCTGTGGTTTGTCGATACACATTCTGATTTCCGAAATCAGTAAAACATTCTTAAGCCGTTATACCTAACTTCCCATAAAGCTAGTATAACTCTTAAGTTTTCAAAAACCAAGTATTACTTATCTTTCAAAATGATTCAAAACTCTTTTGAAATACTTCAAGTTCTTTATTAACACATAACAAGCCAGTTATAGTTCAATTCAGTTACCTTTTAAAAACCACATGTATTTTCTTACCAACATAAAGCCGTTATAACCAACTTCCCATAAAGCTGTTATAACACTATATGTTCTACACCAATCAAATACATTTAGTACATGTACGTCTACCGTACTACATAGTTCACACATATCATGCTAGAAGAGATAGGAAGAGGTTCACATACCTCGCGGCAGTATCGACTAATAGCAAAACGCTCAGTACTTCCAACCGGCTACTCCTTAAGCCAAGTAGAACGCGCCACGTAGTACTTCAACCTATAAGGCCACAAGGCGCTTATTAACATCAAGATCTTATCGTAGAACATTCTACGAAAATTCGGCAAACCTCCCATGACAGCGTAAATCTCCTCTCTAACTGGCTACCAAGCCAACCGGGGTTATACATCTAACCGAATGGGTACAATTCTACTCCAGATTACTACACAAGTCTCATGTCTGACACTATGTAATTACTGATTCGATTCGATTCTTCAGGCTTAAGTCAAAAGACATTGCCGCAGTACTAAGCTTAGTTCTATATATAGTATACTTCAACTATATAATCTAACAACATGTAATTTCCAATTACAAATAGAGGGACAAGATAATTACCTCGATAAGCCCATAATTATCCAAGTATAAATGTCGATCCTTAGCAACGCTTAGCTCCTACTCCTGTTGCACAAACACGCTCCAAACAACCCTTAGAAGTTCTAACCAACTTCTACTTAATTACTTCAATCACTCACTGAAGATTTCCTTAGGGTTTCGGTTTGAGACAAAAAGGACATACGGTAGTATTTCCGGGCTCTACGTATAGAGGTTTCTTTGGAATACTACAAGGTATACGGCTAAGGTAATTTGGGTATAGTAACAATACTTTTGAGAGTATTTCTACCAAGAGGGGGGGTGTATTCTACGAGATCAACAAGGCAAGGGGGGGTACCTCACGGCACCCCACTAGGAGGGGGGGTGTACCCCTCGGCCAAGGCCTCTAGGAGGGGGGGGTGCACCCCTCGGCCAAGGCCTCACAAGGGAAGAGGGGAGGGACGAAACCAACAAGGAGGGAGGGAGGTTTTCAAGACTTGGAAATTATGGAATGGATGAAGAAGTCTTCAAAGGGGGAGGGTATTTATAGGCCAAGCAAAGGCCAACCAAGGGCCAAGATCTAGCCAAGTGGGGGGCAAGTGGAGGGCCAAGATATGCCCAAGTGCCCCCTAGACCCTACTCCTTAAAACCCTCACAAATATCTACACAAATATCAACCAACACTTGCTCATCCATTCGGCCCTAACGCCCCTTCAAGTCCACCAACGAGAGGGTGCCAAGTGTTGCCCTCTCGTTGGTCCAAAACGTTTCGTCTCTCGGAAAAATCCGCAAAAATACTAAATGACATAGCCGTAATTTACCCTTCGTAAGTTAGGTAGAACGTTTCGTCGAAAAACGACTCTAACCGGGTGTTGTGCACAAACATATTTCGGCCAAGGGTGCCACATGGGGGTGACACGTGTCGCCCCCCGATTCGTCCAAAATATTTCGTCTTCCGAAAATATCCATAACGGCCAAAATCTCAAAATCAAAGCGGGCCCCACAAAACCGTAAATTTCTCCCGTGGGCCCCACGTGACCATTTCCGAAAATAAAATTCCATAATTCTAATATAATCTAAGAAGTCCAAAAACCAAATCTGGGAATCCAATTCCCATTAACGAACCTTTTTCCTTCACAAAAACCGGAAACTTTTCCGTGGAAAAATCACCTCTTTCTTCCTTTCCAATCTTTCTGTCGTATTCTCGTACGTACGTCCTCGCATACATACCCTGGAACTACGGGGTATAACATTCTTCCCCCCTTAGAAACATTCATCCCGAATGTTCCTTCCAAGTCCCCAAACATACAAGCGTCGATATAGTCTCTACTACTATACTTATGAGAACAATCCTGCCACACCTGGCCATGGAAACACCTGCGCAAAGACTTACATCCAAGCCCACGAGGAAACACCTCTATATCACCACAAATACCTCTTCCCGGGGTCAAAATATACTTCTCGATCGATACCACTTTTGTCACTTTGTCGCGAGCCTTGCCCCGACGACCCAACAAATGGTACCGGCTGCTTGCGATCCCTGAGGCATGCCCTACGGCCCTTCTCAGGATGTGCCATACGGAGAGCCACGGTTCGGGTCTGTTCCCGTGGTAGAGGCTCTGGCCTCTTTATACGCTCAGCCCCCCGAACAAACAATACGAAAGACCGGACGTACTGCCTCCTAAGTCGGACGGCAATTGCTAACATATAGGCAACCTGGCCTATTCTTCACATGAACTCAAAAAGCCCAAAGTAACTCGGGCTAAGTTCCTTCTGTTTCCAAAACTCGTCACACCCTGTCCGGGGTGGTACTTTCAAGAAGACCGACCGTCAACCTGACCTCTAAGCGTCGTCGCCGATTATCCGCACGATTTCCTCTGAGCTGCCAGAACTTCTTCTAGACGAGCTTTACCCTATCCACCGTCTGCTGGAACAAGCCTGAACCAACCATCTGAACCTTGCCAACATCGAACCAATCGACCGACAACTTACACTTCCGCCCCTACAAGGCTTCATAAGGCGACATCCGAACACTGAAATGGTAGCTTAAACGCTCCTTCCACAGGATCCAACAATCCTCACAACCCCGAAATCCACGCGCGGCGAGGGCGAATGCGATTCTGAGACTCACCTGAGTTCTTAACCCTGCCTGGTCAAACTATTAGAAAACGAAAATAGCCACAACCTGGGCTTCACTGCCTGTCATAAGGTGAAGGTAGGCACCCCGTGCAGCCTTACAACCTTTCTGATATAAACAACACCGCAAGTACATGGTCTCGATCGAAAAACACGACGGGCTGCTCCCATCGGCCCGACTACTGGTCGAATGCATCCACGAACTCGTACGCTGGTCAACTAAACTTGGGCCTAACACCCTCGTGACCCTAACACAAGGCGGGACCACCACAAACTGACCCCACCACCAAACCTGCCGCGGGTTGACCCGCGGCATGGCCTCAACTCGACCCACTTTCATTCCACACTACTTAGGGACCTATCCCCAAACATAGCTCACGTGCACTATGCACTTCTGATAAGGATCAAACATAACACTACACCTTTTCTTGAGATGGCCTTACCTCTAAGGTCTCCACGTATAACACTCTAAGGCTCACACCTTCTCTATCCCCCAAAATCTTACTCGGTTAACCCACCATGATTTCTAATCACAACTAACACACTGCTATCAGAACATATCACTTAAGGTATACTCACCTTGAAAGATACCGAAGGACCATGCTGCTCTGGCCCTCTACTGCTGTCCTTGGTTAACACGTCGATCTCTACGTGTCTCGGCTGCTGTACATAAGCCCGCATACGTGCCATGCTCAACCAATCAAGAATTACTCTTGCACAACCTCTCTTAGGTAGTCATCAAGACTCGTGGTACATTGGTATAATCTCTGGTAGCCAAATCCATAGCTAATGTGGTCGCCTCTTTGCAATCTATATTCACTGTTCCCGGTCGTGGAACTGAAGGTTCAAATATCATGGACGCAGTAGGAACTGCCGTCACTGTGCTAAACTCTGCTGGGGCTAGTGATGTCGCAGAAATCCCCGAATGAAGCACTACCCTAGGTAATGATTGGGCCTGTGCCCTCGCAACCCCTCAACTCAACTCGCGACTCCTCGGCCTTGCCCTCCTGGGCCCGGGTTGCCCTACGCGGAGGCATAACGATAAGGGAATGAATTTCGTCAGAGGGTCCAACTTACAACACAGCTCTAAGGCACGATCTCAGAGTGAGAAGAATAGAAACCAATCCTAAATATCCTATAGCCTCCTGATTATTGGTGTGGTGCACAACACACCGATAATCAAGACTTCTTGGATCGATACGGTAGACACTTTCCGAGGATTAATCGCTCACGATACCACTTTTGTCACGACCGAACCGGGCGTGGTCGTGCCTTACCGGGCACCCTATTGATACAACATCGAGTAATCACGGAATATAAATAATAACATGAAATAAGAAGTATAAACAATAATCTTGTGAAAACTTGCCGCCGGCATATATAAACAATCTTTTAAAGCGAGCAGTTTAATCCTTTTACAACCTTGCCACATCGCATTACAGACCTCTATGAATGAAATGACAACAACGACGGGACGGGGCCGTCATACCCACGAATGTAGCACCTACAACGACAGGGGACTATACCAAGATAAGCCTCCGGAGAAACGGAGCTTTCCCCAACGCTGAACTGGGACCCTACGAGCGTGGATCAACGACGGGTGTACCTTTACCTGCGGCATGAACGCAGCCCCCCGAAGGAGGTCGATCTGGCAGTGCAGAGTATGTGGCGAAAATAAATGCCGTAAATGAAATCATAGTAGTCTATACAAAGCGAAGACATGTATGATAACCAAACTACGATTCACCATAAGTAGCGATCATGTCAAGTCGTGACTCACGCCTCAAGTCATCACTCAATTTTACCAATGGGTCTCACGCCCACAACATCAATCGTGCGTGGAATACCTTCGCCACCTTGGCGGTTTATGATACACAAACACCAAGGAATACACATGAACACCGTGTCCACCTGTGTCCTAATAAAAAAGATGCAGGGGTAAATGCGAAGGCATAGCCGACTACTAACACCCACAGTACCAACAAGGTCATAAAATGTGTCATGATATCTGTCTAGACCGTCACATGATAAAAGCTGGTCACTCGCCCGCAGTATCAAATGTGCGCGTCTAGCCCTGGAACTCTCCGCATAGGCCAACCTCATAGGCCCGCATGAGGTATAACCCCGCATCGAGGGTAGCTACTCCGGCGTCGCCCCGACTCGCGATCGCATGGCCAAAGACCGCGTGACCACAAGGGCCGTAAACTAACACGGAACTCCGTAGTTCGCATGGATCCCCGACCCGCATGAGGTATCCTCGAATCATGGTCCCAGACCGCCTGAGTCTACCCCGCATCGGAGGGCAGCTTAACCTCCGGACACAAGTCAAGGTGAGTGGTACAATACCAACATAACGGCTGATAGTCAAACAACTTTAAGCGCAGTCGAGGGGAAAACCCCTTTACACTAACATCACAAGATACTAACACACGTAGCATCCTAACATGTTTACTTCTCAAATCAACAAGAAAGTATTATAAGGCTATCACAAACCGATACAATCAAGTTATTCACACAAGGTGCTTTCTACTAACAAGTTCGGGTATCTAACCCCAAAGTACTTCACACATTAAATCTTTAAAAGATCTGTTTCTTTCACATAAGTCACACAATACCCGTAGTATAAAATAGAGTGACCGTCCTTTTAAGAAAACCAAAACTCTTACCTTTGTAAAATCAAGTAACAACATTATTTCCCAAACGTCCAAGTTTGCCTAATTTCAAATGTTCACGTTTCTTATTTTAGAAAGGTTTCGTGGTTCATAGCCTTATTCATTTAAGAATATAATTTTCTTTTAAACAATCTGAGAAACATAAGCCTTATATGTGAGTAGGATATTCTTGTTTATAACAATCTTATTACAGCAACCATGATCTAGGAAATATCATTTTGTCTCATCTTAGCTTCTATGCAGATGGAAGTTTCTACTGGTTTTATTAATACTTAATTAATCAAAACATTTCCCTTTATTAACGCTGCTGTGGTTTGTCGCTACACATTCTGATTTCCGAAATCAGTAAAACATTCTTAAGCCGTTATACCTAACTTCCCATAAAGCTAGTATAACTCTTAAGTTTTCAAAAACCAAGTATTACTTCTTCTTTCAAAATGATTCAAAACTCTTTTGAAATACTTCAAGTTCTTTATTAACACATAACAAGCCAGTTATAGTTCAATTCAGTTACCTTTTAAAAACCACATGTATTTTCTTACCAATATAAAGCCGTTATAACCAACTTCCCATAAAGCTGTTATAACACTTTATGTTCTACACCAATCAAATACATTTAGTACATGTACGTCTACCGTACTACATAGTTCACACATATCATGCTAGAAGAGATAGGAAGAGGTTCACATACCTCGCGACGAGTATCGACTAATAGCAAAACGCTCCAAGTACTTCCAACTGTCGGCTACTCCTTAAGCCAAGTAGAACGCGCCACACGTAGTACTTCAACCTATAAGGCCACAAGGTGCTTATTAACATCAAGATCTTATCGTAGAACATTCTACGTAAAATTGCGACCTCCCCCATGACAGCGTAAATCTCCTCTCTAACTGGCGGCTACCAAGCCAGCGGAAGTTATACATCTAACCCGACGGGTACAATTCTACTCCACAAGACTACTACATAAGTCTCATGTCTGACAGCCCTATGTAATTACAGTCGATTCGATTCTTTAGGCTTAAGTCAAAAGACATTGCCGCGATTAAGCTTAGTTCTATATATAGTATACTTCAACTATATAATCTAACAACATGTAATTTCCAATTACAAATAGAGGACAAGATAATTACCTCGATAAGCCCATAATTATCCAAGTAAAAATGTCGATCCTTAGCAACGCTTAGCTCCTACTCGGTGCTCCACCGCTCCAACAACCCCAGAAGTTCTAACCAACTTCTACTTAATTACTTCAATCACTCAATGAAGATTTCCTTAGGGTTTCGGTTTGAGACAAAAAGGACATACTGGTAGTATTTCCTGCTCTACGTATAGAGGTTTCTTTGGAATACTACAAGGTATACGGCTAAGGTAATGTGGCTATAGTAACAATACTTTTGAGAGTCTTTCTACCAAGAGGGGGGGTGTCTTCTACTAGATCACCAAGGCAAGCGGGGGGGGTACCTCACGGCACCCACTGGGAGGGGTGTAACCTCGGCAAGGCCTCTAGGAGGGGGTGCCTCTCGGCCAAGGCCTCACAAGGGAAGAGGGAGGGACGAAACCAACAAGGAGGAGGAGGTTTTCAAGACTTGGAAATTATGGAATGGATGAAGAAGTCTTCAAAGGGGAGGGTATTTATAAGTGAGTAAAGGCCAACCAAGGGCCAAGATCTAGCCAAGTGGGGGCAAGTGGAGGGCAAGATATGCCCAAGTGCCCCTAGACCCTACTCCTTAAAACCCTCACAAATATCTACACAAATATCAACCAACACTTGCTCATCCATTCGGCCTAACGCCTTCAAGTCCACCAACGAGGGTGCCAAGTGTTGCCTCTCGTTGGTCCAAAACGTTTCGTCTCTCGGAAAAATCCGCAAAAATACTAAATGACATAGCCGTAATTTACCCTTCGTAAGTTAGGTAGAACGCTTCGTCGAAAACGACTCTAGCAAAGGTGTTGTGCACAAACATATTTCGGCCAAGGGTGCCACATGGGGGTGACACGTGTCGCCCCCCGATTCATCCAAAATATTTCGTCTTCCGAAAATATCCATAACGGCCAAAATCTCAAAATCAAAGCGGGCCCCACAAAACCGTAAATTTCTCCCGTGGGCCCCACGTGACCATTTCCGAAAATAAAATTCCATAATTCTAATATAATCTAAGAAGTCCAAAAACCAAATCTGGGAATCCAATTCCCATTAACGAACCTTTTTCCTTCACAAAAACCGGAAACTTTTCCGTGGAAAAATCACCTCTTTCTTCCTTTCCAATCTTTCTGTCGTATTCTCGTACGTACGTCCTCGCATACATACCCTGGAACTACGGGGTATAACATTTTTCTTAAATTGCTTATGTTGTTTAAGATGGCCAGTTGCGTTTGTATTATATCACTTAAACCCCTGGCCATGTTACTGTTACGCCCCGTAATTCCAAGAGGATGAGATGAGAACGTACGAAAGAAAATAAGATTCAAATTTGGAAAAAGAAAAAAAGTTGGCAGAATGTTTTTGGACAGATTTTCAGTCAACTTTGGAGCAGTATATCTCCTATAATATTAGGAGTTTGTAGGTGTTTCAAAATCCTAATATGAAGTTCATTGAGTCTAGTTTCCAACGAAACAAACCTCTCATCGATAGGACATCGGAGTAGAAAGTTATGGACGTTACAAGATCAGCTGACAGAAGAGAAAGGGTCAGGCGCCACGGCGCCGGATGCAGGGCCGCGGCTCCGTAAGCCCTGAAACTGTCTGAAATTGCAGCGCCACGGCGCCGGCTGCAGGGCCGCGGCGCCGAGGCGGGATTTTTTGCGGAAAAGGTGTAAAAATAGAAGATATTTGTGTAGTAGACCTATGGGAGGGCGACAAGTGTCCCTCCCAACTTGTAAAACAAGATAGAGGCTATGTTATGACCAAGTCTTGCAAGACTTAGCCATTTTGCAAGACTTCATCCTAAAAGATTTCTCTTCTCTTCTCTCTAGAAATTGATAAAAACCCTAAGCCTAAGTGAAATTATTGGAAAGGCGACAAGAAGGAAATATGTTGGCAAGCTTGTAGAGAGTTCGTGTGGGTGATTTTAACGTGAAGAGGAATTGCGGAAAGAGGGCTAAAGTGGGCGAGATTGTTGGACTGTTTGGGACTTATCAAGGTAACAATCTTATCCTCTTAGTGATTAAAGTTTTCATATTGTTGTTGTGATGTATATACACAAGCATGAGATATACATAATAGAGATTGATAAGGGTTATGGATATTGGAACCACTAATCCGAAGCTAGCATGTTTAGCCTTGAGATTGTAATTCAATTTGGTTATTAGTTTTAGTCGTCGCATGTTATATAAAGAAGGAATTATAGTTGTTAAAGTTGTTTACAACTATATAACATGTTAGACTTAACAAATTTGATTGAGAAGGAATTGGAAAGGATTATATGTTGTTGCACCTATTTAGCCGAGAATGGCATTGTCTATTGAACTACTTAGTATTAATTGTGGGGGAGAATTTTACACGTCTTGTAAGGCGTGTAATCCCCTTTGATTGGTTGATGTTTTGAGCCTTAAATGTGGCATATTGGTTATTGAATTCGGGCCTTGAAAAAATGTGGAAAAGTACGTAGAAACAAAGGAAATGCTGCCCAAATTTCTGTATACTAAGAGACCTAGCACTTAGTGTTATTCCACGTTGATAAACTAGAAGTTGATAGACATGTTATGGTTATCATAGGTTGGAGTACTACGTGTAGTGTATTCTACTTGAAGGGTGGAATAGCTAGCAAGGTTAAAGTACTTGGAGCATTTCGCTACTTGTCGATAGTCGTCGCGAGGTATGTGAACCTCTTCCTTCTTTTGGCATGTTCTACGTATGAAATATACATGTGGTGTTATTTCATGATTCCTTCTACTCTTAGAAGTTAAGAGGTACGTATGTTGATTTACTCTATGTAAAAGGTATGTCTAAGTTATCCTAAGTTCTTACCAAGGCTTATGGGGGATGTTGGTAAGAGTCGTTAGGAAGTATGTGGAGTCGAAGTGACTTTACTGATTTACTGCACTAATGAGAATAAGTATCGAATAAGCCATTGCAGCGTTAATAAAGATGTATCGACAATCAATTATACTAAAATGAGTAGAATTCTCCATCTGCATAGAAACTAAGATAAGAAAAAATTGTATTACATTTTTTAAATCATGGCTACTTTAATAAGATCGTTATAAACAAGTATAACATATTCACAACTCATAAAAGTATATGTTACTTAATTTAAGGAGTTTATGTCATGAAGTTTTAAGACTATGAACCTTGATTTCTTAAAAGGTTATGAGACTTTATTTTTCAAGTTATGGGACTTGATTCTTAAAGGAAGGAATGACTTGATTTAAAAAGTATGGTTTCTATGATTTATTTCATAAGTTAAGAGGCTTGATTTCAAAAGAGAATGTAACTTGAGATGAAGTTATTGATTTAAAAGAGAAGGGGTTTTATGATCCTTTTTAAGTATGTATGTACGTGGTACTTATGGGTTTAGTTTTCCCTAATGTAATAAGGAAGAAAAGTGTCTTAAGTTCTCGAAAGTGAAATGTTGTTATAATAGCTTTATGGGAAGTTGTTACAACGACTTAAGAAAAAGTGAAAAGATGGTTTAAACTGTTATGTAAAGACTTTACCGCGCCCCAGATTGGGTCGGGCAGTATACCTTTTTGGGCAGACTATGTGATTTTACCGCGTCCCAGACTATGTGATTTTACCGCGTTCCAGATTGGGCCAGGCAGTATACCTTTATGGGCAGACTATGTGACTTTACCGCGTCCCAGATTGGGTCGGGCAGACCTTTATGGGCAGATTATGTGACTTTACCGCGTCCCAGATTGGGCCGGGCAGTATACCTTTATGGGCTGATTATGTGACTTTACCGCGTCCCAGATTGGGCCGGGCAGTATACCTTTATGGGCAGACTATGTGACTTTACCGCGTCCCAGATTGGGTCGGGCAGTATACCTTTATGGGCAGACTTATGTGGCTTTACCGCGTTCGCAAATGGGCCGGGTAGTATACCTTCGTGGGAAGACTTTTTATAACTTCGTCGTGTCCCGCAAATGGGTCGGGTTATGTTATCACGTATGGATAATCAAAATGAACTCCAAATTGAGGCGCCCCTCCATAAAGGGTCGGATTATGTTATGCAAGATACGTAAGTTATATGTTTATGAACTTGATGATTTTCTTCCTAAGTATGCATGTAAGAATTTGACTATAACTCCTATTGAAAAATGGGAAAGGATAATAATGTGCGATTAAGTTCATGAGTTGTAATGACATGGTAGGATCTGGTATTTACTTTTTATACTTTCCCCTGTCATTCTTTTGTACAGTTATGATTTGTTTACTGTATCTTATTTCTGTTCCATACTCGGTACCTTTTGTACTGACCCCCTTCGGGGGGGGGGGGGTGCGTTCATGCCCACAGGTGTTAGGCACACAGGTTGGTGATCCTTGCTCTTAGGATCTCTGTTCAGTTTTTGGAAAGAGGCTCCATTTACTCCGGATGCTTATCTTTTGTTACGGATCCCTGCTGATGTAGATTATGTATATTCAGGGGTATGGCGGGGCCCTGTCCCATCACAGTGGTTATGTCTAAACTCTTAGAGGTCTGTAGTCATATCTTGTGGGTCAGTTTGTATAGAAAAATGATGTAACTGCTTCTGGCTTATATATAGATATATGTCCAGGGAGGTAACCTTATCGGCTAACCTGTTGGTTATTCCTTATTGATTTCTTTTTATTTATTAAGAGTTTTATGTATGTTCCACTGATTTTCTCTGATGTATACCTTAAGGGTGCTCAGGTAGGGCACCAGTCGCGGGCCCGGGGTCGGGTCGTGACAAAAGTGGTATCATTTCTAAAGTATATTTAAAATTGAAGTAATCATTTAAGTATCTTGTATTTCTTTATTTTTTGGGGTTCAATCAATTTCAGAATAAGAAGAGAGCAGTTAGTCCTCGAAAAGTGTCTACAGACCGTGTCTAGTAGAGTCTTGGTTATCGGTGTGTTGTGCACCACATCTATAACCAGGAGGCTGTAGAACATTTAGGATTGGTTTCCATTCTTCTCTCTCTGAGATCGTGCAGTAGAGCTGTCCTACTAGGTTGAATCCTCTCTGACCTATTCTTATGTATCAGTTATGCCTCCACGGAAGGCGACCAGGGCCCAGAAGGGCAAGGCAGCAGCAGGAGCTGCTAGTGGTACCTGAGAGGTTACCGATACTCGAGGCCCAGTTATGCACGAGGTTGTGGCTCAGGTGGCGAGTTCAGTTATGCCGACAATATTAGAGGAGCCTAGAACAGCCGCAGCTCCAGAGGTTCCGATACCTGAGCCTCTAGTTCCGCCGCCAGGGGAAGATTTTAGAGATTATGGAGAGTAGATCAGGTTATTGACTAGCATAGTGGTAGGGCAGCGCCGACAGGAGCAGGTAGCTAACCCTAGAGCCGACAGTTTGAGGATTCGGGATTTTCTGCGTTGTAATCCACCTGAGTTCTATGGTTCGAGATCTGAGGATGATCCTCATGAGTTTATTCGGCAGGTACGATGGACTTGCAGGTGCTTAGGGCCTCGGAGACAGAGTCAGTTGTGTTAGCTTCTTACCGGTTACGTGATATTGCGTTAAACTGGTTTGAGTCATGGGAGCTGTCTAGAGGTGTGGGTGCTCCTCCAGCTGTTTGGGATGAGTTCACAGAGGCCTTCTTTGATCACTTTTTGCCTCTTGAGATGAGGAGAGCCCGCGTGGATAGGTTCTTGACATTGAGACAGAATGGGAGGACTATCAGAGAGTACAACCTGGAGTTTGACTCATTGGCCAGATATGCGCTCACTATTGTGGCTGACATGGCGGACAGAGTTCACCGCTATGTGATGGGGATAGACCGTTATATGGTTACTGCATGCCTGGGAGTGGCCCTTCAGCCGGGTATGGATATTGCCAGGATGCAGGCGCATGCACAGGGGATCGAGGACAGAGAGAGAGAGGACCAGCCAGACACAGTCCAGCCCAAGAGGGCGGGGCAGCGAGGTTTTGAGGTAATTTTCGAGGCGGCCTCAGTGGCGACTAGGTCTACATTTCAGCCAGCACCGAGTGCTCCTCCACAGTTTTCCGGCGGGGGGTTTTACAACCCCTGGAATGCAGGGGCTGGTCAGATCTCTAGATCTTCAGGGTCTCAGGGAGATGGGAGTTCCAATCAGTCGAGGCCACTTTTGCCTCAATGCACCCAGTGTGGTAGGTTCCATTCTGGGGTGTGTCGCTCCGGTACGGGTGCTTGTTTTTCTTGTGGTCGTCTAGGCCATAGGATGAGATAGTGTCCTCATAGAGGTGGCGCTGGTGGGTGTCACGACCCATTCCGGGGCCCGTGACTGGTGCCTTACCCGGGCACCCAAGTAGTCATACATCAGAGTAACCAGCGGAATATAAAAACAAGACATGAAACAATATGAAATGAGAAACAATTTATCTGAGAAAAAGTTGCCTTTCGGCATATATATACATCAAGAGTGAACAGTTACATCCCAACTTTACAACAGGACTACAGACCTCTAAGGAAGTAAACAACTATGGCGGGACAGGGCCCCGCCATACCCTGAATGTACAAAAATATCTACAACACCAGGGAGAGTCGTACCAAAAGTCGAGCCTCCGGAGAAATGGAGCTCCTGACACCAGAGTAAGGATCCTAAGAATGAGGATCTACCACCTGCTTCCCTTTACCTACGGCATGAACGCAACCCCCCGAAGGAGGTCAGTACAACAGGTACCAAGTATGTGAAACTGTAAAGTACTTTAAATGAAATCATACCATTTTAAACCCAATTTTACAAATATGTACGAAACAACCAATGTACCCGCACATAGTGCCACAGCATAAACAAAAGAAAAATAGATATAACATAACTGGTCTTTTCTAGGCCGCTAATGATCGAAGCAAGGCCAATCGCCCATAGTATCATTTTGCGAGCCTAATCCTGGAACTCCCGCAGCTCCGCATAGGTCACACGAGACCGCGTGAGGTATTCCTCGCCGGGGCGCTAACCCGCGGCATCCTCCTGGACTCCGCGATCCGCATAGTCACGAGCCGCATGAGGTATTCCTCGAATCATAGTCACACAGACCGCATGAGGTATACCCCGCATCGGGTAACACACCCGGAGTGATCATCCTGGAACTCCCGCAGTTCCGCATGAGGTATCCTCGAATCATAGTCACACAGACCGCATGAGGTAATCCTCGCATCGAGGGTGGCAAGTCATCGGTATCATAACAAGTCAGGGGGGGTATGTGATATAATAACAGTAAAACGGGCTTAACGTTTAACAATGTAAGCACAACAAGAATAACCCCCTTACACAACATCACAAGACACTAACACACGTAGCATCATAACATGTTCACTTATCAAACTATCTTACTACACTTTTCCGAAATCAATACAAGACTTTCATAAACAAATAAGTAAACCGTTTCTTTTATCTTTCTTAAGTCGTTATACCCAACTTCCCATAAAGCTAGTATAACTCTTTAAGCTTTTTTTTTAAAACCAAGTATCACTCTTCTTTCAAAAATGATTCATAATTCTTTTGAAATACTTCAAGATTCTTATTATTTAAAACTCAAGTCAAGAGACATCAGAGTAAAACCAGTTTTAGTTAACACACGTACGTCTACCGTACTATATATAAATAAAATATATCATGCTCAAGAGGATAGGAAGAATCACATACCTCCTCGGCGAAATCCACCTGTCAAGTCGAGTATGTCGCGCGGAGAGTATCAACCTATAATAGTCAAATACGTCTATCAACGTCTAGACTACTCTGTAGAATATTCTAAGCAGAGGGTTCTCTATTCTACGGAAAATTGGGCAGCACTTCCTACCACAAACTACTCAAGTCTCATCAGAATACAGTCCTATGTAAGTACAGTTCAATTCTCTTCTTTTATACCATCATTCTAGTTATCTTATACTTATTTCTATACAACTACAGTATGTAATCTCCAATTACAATAGAAGGACAAGATATTTACCTCGATAAGCCCAAAATTATCCAAGTTTAAATGTCGATCCTGAACAACGTTTAGCTCCTAGTTTGCACGCTCCGATAGCTCCAAGAAACCCTTAGAAGTTTCTAAACAACTTCTACTTAACACTTCAACCAACTATGAAGATTTCCCCAGGGTTTCGTTTAGTGACTAATGGATATAAGGTAGTATTTCCGGGCTTTTAGTATAGAGGTGACTTGGAATACTACAAGGTATTTGGCTAAGGTATTTTGGAATAGTAACAATACTTGGAGAATACTTTTCTACCAAGGGGCGTGTTTTGGACGTAGGCAACTAGAATGGGGAGGAGCTTTTGAATGAGCTTCCAAAAGAGCGGGAGACGCTTGGACGAAAGCTACTAAGAGGGGGAGGGATTTTGGAGACTTGGAAAATGTTTTTGTGGATGAAGAAGTCTTGCACAAGAGGGGGGTATTTATAGAACCACCAAGGGCCAAGATTAAAACAAATGGAGGGTGTATATTTGGTAGCTTGTTCAAGTGAAGCCTTCAACCAAGTGTCCACCACAATGTTGGGACATATGTCCACCACAACATTGGGACATATGTCCCCCACAACAAAGAGCCATGTGGCCTTCCACTTGCACCTCCAAAACCGTCCATACCTAACCCCACTATCCCAAAGAATCAACTTGCAAGACTTGACTAATTGACTTGTCCACTAGCCCCAACATTTTCGTCCAAACATGCCTCCTAAGGGTGACACATGTCGCCCTCCTAAAGGTCCAAAATATTTCATCTCACGGAAAAATCCGTAATCGGTTAAAATATTAAAAACGTAGAATTTCCTTCACAAGGTTCGGAATCTATTCCGTCTAAAGTTCACAAGTTCATTCTTAACCTAATTAGGGCTTGAATAATCATACGTACGTCCTCGCATACATACTCTGGAAGTACGGGGTATAACATTCTCCCCTCCTTAGAAACATTCGTCCCGAATGTTCCTTCTTAAGACAAATAACGATAAAGTCCCTCATAACGTAAACGGTTTGCAAATGGCACACATGGACACAATACAACACTTAAGTACATATGGTAATTGAAATCAACAAGTAGGAAAGTAAGTTACCTGGAGGTGTGGGGAATAAGTGAGGATACTTCTGCCTCATGTCCTCCTCTGCTTCCCACGTCATCTCCTCTCTGTGCTCGTTCCGCCATAAGACCTTGGTGAAGCCCACGTCCGCAGACGCCTAACCTGACGATCAAGTATCGCTATGGGAATCTCCTCATACGATAACCCCTCGGTCACCTGGACGTCGTCAAGCGGGTGCACTCTAGATGGATCCCCGATAAATCTCCTCAGCATAGAAACATAGAAAACCGGATGCACTGCCTCCAGATCGGACGACAGATCCAACTCGTAGGCAACGCCCCTGCCTGCGGACAATCTGATAAGGCCCAATGTACCTTGGGCTGAGCTTCCCTTTCTTCTCAAACCTCATCATACCCTTCATGGGTGACACCTTCAGGAAAACCCAATCATCAACCTCAAACTCCAGATGCCGACGACGATGATCTGCATACGACTTCTGTCGACTCTGAGCTATCAATAGCCGCTCCTGGATAAGCTTCACCTTATCCATCACGATGAACCAGTGCGGTCCTACTAATCGCACCTCGCCCACATCAAACCAGCCTATCGGCGATCTGCACTTCCTCTCATACAAGGCCTCATAAGGCGACATCTGAATACTGGAGTGGTATCTATTATTATACGCAAACTCAACTAGAGGCAAATGATCCTCCCAGCTACCTCTGAAGTCAATAAAACAGGCTCGTAGCATATCCTCAAGAGTCTGGATAGTGCGTTCTGCCTGTCCGTCTGTATGAGGATGGAATGCAGTACTCAGGCTCACCTGCGTCCCTAAACCCTTCTGGAAAGACCTCCAGAAGTTAGCGTGGCGGGCTCCTGCATGCGATATGATAGAAATAGGGACCCATGCGGTCTCACGACCTCTCGGATGTAAAGTCCGCATAATCCTCGGTAGAAAAGTCGTCCTGACGAGAAGAAAGTGGGGTGATTTCGTCAGCCTGTCGACGATAACCCAGATAGAATCATGCTTCCTCTGAGTGCGAGGTAATCCTGTGATAAAGTCCATGTTGATCACCTCCCACTTCCAGGTCGGGATCTCTATCGTCTGCAATAATCCACCAGGCCTCTGATGCTCTACCTTCACCTGCTGACAACATGGGCACTGATCCACAAACTCTGCAACGTCCCTCTTCAAGCCATCCCACCAATATATAGATATGAGGTCGTGGTACATCTTGGTCGACCCCGGATGGATAGAGTAACGCGTCTTGTGTGCTTCCGTAGAACTCCGCCAAGTCCTGCAATATCGGAACACACAACCTGCCCTCAAACCTTAGCACCCATCAGTGCTACCTCAAGACCCTTCCTCACGAAGAGTCGTATCACGATACCGCGTCAATCGGATCCTCAAATCGTTGCCCGCCCGCTCACCGACGATGGAAGACTTGGCAACCTCTCGAACTCGAACCCACCGCTATCGTAATCAATCAATCGGACTCAAGGCTCGCTTGATTCAACTCGCGGACCATGCCCTCTCTCGGTTGCACATCCGATAGACTCCCATCGACTACGACTAAGGCGTACGCCAAAACATTGGCCTTCCGGGTGGTACAGATATCGACATCATAATCCTTGAGTAACTCTAACCACCGTCTCGCCGTAAGTTCGGCTCCTCCGTGAAGATATCTTGGAGGCTCTTGTGGTGCATGTAAATATCCACATGAACCCCATACAAATAGTGCCTCCAGATCTTCAAGGCGTGAATCACCGCGCAACTCAAATCATGGGTGGGGTAGTTCCTCTCATGCTTCTTAAGCTGTCGGGATGCGTATGCTATAACCTTGCCCTGCTGCATCAACACACATCCAATCTCGATGCCTAACGTATCACAATACACCACATAGCCGTCTAGACCCTCTGGAAGAGTAAGAACTGGGGAGATCGTCAGCCTCTCTTTCAAGAATCGAAACCCCGCCACAAGCAGCGATCCATGAAACTTAGCCTTACGAGTCGGCTTAGTCAAAGGTGCGAAATAAACAAACCGCTCCACGAACCTCCGATAGTAACTGCAAGGCCCGTAAAGTTGAACACCTGCCGGAGTAGTAGGTCTAGGCCAACTCCCATCGCTCGATCTTGGCGTATCCACGAATACCATCACCCCTGATGTGCCCAAGAAAAGCCACCAAGCAACCAAAACTCATATTTGGAAAACTTGGCGTATAATCTGCTGGTCTCGAGAACTCTCAAAGCCTGATCCTCAAATGCTCCGCATGCTCCTGCTCTGAGCGGGAATAAACCAAGATGTCATCGATGAACACTATCACAAACGTATCCAAAAATGGTTTGAACACTCGGTTCATCAAGTCCATAAATACCGCCGGAGCATTGGTCAAACCGAAAGACATAACCTCGAACTCATAGTGCGTCTGCAGGGTCCGAATGCGATCCTAGGGACATCCGCCTCTAACTCGCACTGATGATAGCCCGATCGCAGATCAATCTTGGAGAAACATCTCGCACCTCGGGTCGAATCGAACAAATCATCAATCCAGGGAAGGGGGTATCTGTTCTTAATAGTCACCTTGTTCAGCTGCCTGTAATCAACACACATGCGCAGCGTCCCGTCCTTCTTCTTCACGAACAATACCGACACTCCCCAGTGAGAAACACTAGGTCTGATGAAGCCCTTCTCCAGCAAATCTCTCAGCTGGTCCTTCAACTCTCTCAACTCGGCAGTGCCATTCGTATGGCGGAATGGAAATAGGCCAGTGTCCGCAAAGACATCGATACAAAACTCTATCTCCTCTCGGGGAGGATACCCGAGGTCGTGCTGAAACACATCCGGGAACTCTCGACTACTGGAATCGATGAAAATCTGGTACGCGACCTCGTGATCAAACACCCGAATGAGATGGTAGATATACCCCTTCTGCACCATCTTCCTAGCTTTGAGGTAGGAAATAAACCTACCCCTCGGCGACACAGTGTTCCCCTCCCACTCAATAACCGGCTCCCCAGGAAACTGGAATCATACCACTCTTTCCCTGCAGTCCACATTGGCGTAGCAAGAAGCTATCCAATCCATACCCATAATCACATCGAAATCGGTCATGTCCAACTCTATCAAGTCGGCTAGGGTCTGACGACTGCATAAAGTCACTGGGCAAGCCCTATATACCCGCCGAGCTACCACCGAATCACCCACTGGCGTAGCTACCTCGAAAGGGTCTATGGACTCAGGCTCTATCCCTATCCTACTAGCAATAAGGGGAGATATATAGGACAAAGTAGAACCCGGATCTATCAAGTCATACACGTCACAACATGAAACTGATAAAGTACCTGTGACGACATCAGGTGACGCCTCATGGTCCTGCCGGCTGGACAAGGCATAAATACGGTTCTGAGGACCGCTAGAACTAGGACTCCTGCCACGACCTCTGCCGCGACCTGCTGGTCCCTGAGCACCCTGCCCTCCGGGGCGAGTAACCATAGGTGAAGAAGACCCGGCGAAAGACCCTGTGGGCTGACCCCTACCCTCTGCGTTGCCTCTGGTCAGACAGTCTCTCGCATAGTGACTCTGCTGACCGCAAGCATAACAAACTCGTGAAGTAGGACCACAATTCCCGAAATGGGATCTACCGCATCGGCCACACTGAGGGGGGGTGGTCCTGATCGGTTAGCACCTCTGCTACCCTGGAAGTCCGAAGTCCTGGGGCCCTGATCTGCCCCCGAATACCTGGTGTCACGAAGACGGTGTAGGAGTGCTCTGAGCTGGTTGTGGTGCAAATCTGGACTGCTGCTGAGGTCGTCCACCCCGAGAGCTACCAAAAGATCCGGCCGTCCTGGCCTTCTTCTGTTGCTGATATCTGTCGACCCGTCGGCCTCTACGCTCCTCACACCAAAGTGCATGAGCCTGAATGCGGGCAATGTCCATGCCCGGCTGAAGAGCCACACCCGAGCAAGACTCTGCCAAATAGTCATCTAGCCCGGTGACGTAGCGGTGCACCCTGTCCTCCATATCTTCTACCAACGCAAAGACATACCGAGCCAACGAATCGAACTCAACGTTGTACTCCCGGACTATGCGCCTGCGTCTCGGCGTCAAAAATCAATGCCCGCGTGCCTCTCATCTACGGAGGCAAGAAGTGGCTGAGAAAAGCCTTTGAGAACTCGTCTCATACTGCTGGAGGCGCATGCTCTCCCCGGGATATCTCCCACGAATCAAACCAATCGACTGCGGTATCACGCAGCCGATGCGAACCGAAGATCACGGACTCGGTCTCCGAAGCCTTGATCACCCTCATGATCCGTCAGAATCGCCGGATGAACTCCTGCGGATCATCCTCAGGCCTCGACCCGTAGAACTCTAGCGGACTACAACTCAGAAAATCCCGTAGCCTCAAACTATCCGACCTCGGGTGAACCACGGTGCTGCTTTGGGTGAGCTGTTGCATCCTGCCTATCCTCGTATGCGGACACAATCTTGGCTAGAATCGGGCCATCTCTCAGAACCCGTCTCTCCTCTGCTCCGGTGTGGGGTGGAGGCGCAGTCTTGTGGTCTCATCGACCATCGCTGCGGCTCTAAACCTGCTGAAATTTGGCGGCGTCGTGGAACTCGCCGTCACGAGGTATCACCGGGTATAGGCGGGCACAGGCCTCGTGGCCTCTGTGTCCTACTAGCGCCTCCGCTGCCTTGCCATTCGGGCGGGTTGCCTTGCGTGGAGGCATAATCGAGTGCAAAAGGAATACGTTAGAGGGGTCCAACTTATAACACAGCTCTAAAGCACGATCTCAGAGTGAGAAGAATGGAAACCAATCCTAAATATCCTATAGCCTCCTGATTATTGGTGTGGTGCACAACATACCGATAATCAAGACTCTACTGGATACGGTCTGTAGACACTTTCCGAGGATTAACTGCTCTGATACCACTTTTGTCACGACCCGTTCCGGGGCCCGTGACTGGTGCCTTACCCGGGCACCCAAGTAGTCATACATCAGAGTAACCAGCGGAATATAAAAACAAGACATGAAACAATATGAAATGAGAAACATTTTATCTGAGAAAAAGTTGCCTTTCGGCATATATATACATCAATAGTGAACAGTTACATCCCAACTTTACAACAGGACTACAGACCTCTAAGGAAGTAAACAACTATGGCGGGACAGGGCCCCGCCATACCCTGAATGTACAAAAATATCTACAACACCAGGGAGAGTCGTACCAAAAGTCGAGCCTCCGGAGAAATGGAGCTCCTGACACCAGAGTAAGGATCCTAAGAATGAGGATCTACCACCTGCTTCACTTTACCTGCGGCATGAACGCAGCCCCCCGAAGGAGGTCAGTATAACAGGTACCAAGTATGTGAAAATGTAAAGTACTTAAAATGAAATCATACCATTTTAAAACCAATTTGGCAAATATGTACGAAACAACCAATGTACCCGCATGTTATACCCCATATTTCCAGAGTATGTACGTGAGGGCGTACGTACAAAAGTTTAGCCTTAAGTAGGCATTAAGGGCGAAAATTGGGCACAACTCACTAAAAGAATCGTTTTCCGACGAAACGTTTTACCAAACTCGCGTAGGGTAAATTACGGCTATGTCATTTCTAATTTTTGCGAATTTTTCCGAGAGACGAAACATTTTGGACCAACGAGAGGGCGACACTTGTCACCCTCTAGTTGGTGGACGTGAGGCGTCCATTTGGACGATTGGAATGGCTTATTTTGTCAAGGAGTTGGTAGGATATTCCGCTGATTACTCTGATGTATGACTACTTGGGTGCCCGGGTAAGGCACCAGTCACAGGCCCCGGAACGGGTCGTGACACCGCACATAGTTCCACAGCATAAACAAAAGCAAAATAGATATAACATAACTGGTATTTTCTAGGCCGCTAATGATCGAAGCAAGGCCAATCGCCCATAGTATCATTTTGCGAGCCTAATCCTGGAACTCCCGTAGCTCCGCATAGGTCACACACAGACCCGCATGAGGTATTCCTCGCATCGGGGGCAACTAACCCGCGACATCCTCCTGGACTCCCGCAGTCCGCATAGTCACACAGACCGCATGAGGTATTCCTCGAATCATAGTCACACAGACCGCATGAGGTATACCCCGCATCGGTTAACACACCCGGAGTGATCATCCTGGAACTCCCGCAGTTCCGCATGGTCACACAGACCGCATGAGGTATCCTCGAATCATAGTCACACAGACCGCATGAGGTAATCCTCGCATCGAGGGTGGCAAGTCCTCGGTATCATAACAAGTCAGGGGGGTATGTGATATAATAACAGTACAACGGGCTTAACGTTTAACAACGTAAGCACAACAAGAATAACCCCCTTACACAACATCACAAGACACTAACACACGTAGCATCATAACATGTTCACTTATCAAACTATCTTACTACACTTTTCAGAAATCAATACAAGACTTTCATAAACAAATAAGTAAACCGTTTCTTTTATCTTTCTTAAGTCGTTATACCTAACTTCCTATAAAGCTAGTATAACTCTTTAAGCTTTTTTTTAAAAAACCAAGTATCACTCTTCTTTCAAAAATGATTCATAATTCTTTTGAAATACTTCAAGATTCTTATTATTTAAAACTCAAGTCAAGAGACATCAGAGTAAAACCAGTTTTAGTTAACACACGTACGTCTACCGTACTATATATATATATATATAAAATATATCATGCTCAAGAGGATAGGAAGAATCACATACCTCCTCGGCGAAATCCACCTGCCAAGTCGAGTATGTCGCGCGCAGAGTATCAACCTATAATAGTCAAATACGTCTATCAACGTCTAGACTACTCTGTAGAATATTCTAAGCAGAGGGTTCTCTATTCTACGGAAAATTGGGCAGCACTTCCACCCACAAACTACTCAAGTCTCATAAATACGGTCCCATGTAAGTCTGATTCAATTCTCTTCTTTTGTACCATCATTCTAGTTATCTTATACTTATTTCTATACAACTACAGTATGTAATCTCCAATTACAATAGAAGGACAAGATATTTACCTCGATAAGCCCAAAATTATCCAAGTTTAAATGTCGATCCTGAACAACGTTTAGCTCCTAGTTTGCACGCTCCGATAGCTCCAAGAAACCCTTAGATGTTTCTAAACAACTTCTACTTAACACTTCAACCAACTATGAAGATTTCCCCAGGGTTTCGTTTCGTGACTAATGGATATAAGGTAGTATTTTCGGGCTTTTAGTATAGAGGTGACTTGGAATACTACAAGGTATTTGGATAAGGTATTTTGGAATAGTAACAATACTTGGAGAATAGTTTTCTACCAAGGGGGTGTTTTGGACGTAGGCAACTAGAATGGGGGAGGAGCTTTTGGACGAAAGCTTCCAAAAAGAGGCGGGGAGAAGCTTGGACGAAAGCTACTAAGAGGGGGAGGGATTTTGGAGACTTGGAAAATGTTTTTGTGGATGAAGAAGTCTTGCACAAGAGGGGGGTATTTATAGAACCACCAAGGGCCAAGATTAAAATAAATGGAGGGTGTAGATTTGGTAGCTTGTTCAAGTGAAGCCTTCCACCAAGTGTCCACCACAATGTTGGGACATATGTCCACCACAACATTGGGACATATGTCCCCCACAACAAAGAGCCATGTGGCCTTCCACTTGCACCTCCAAAACCGTCCATACCTAGCCCCACTATCCCAAAGAATCAACTTGCAAGACTTGACTAATTGACTTGTCCACTAGCCCCAACATTTTCGTCCAAACATGCCTCCTAAGGGTGACACATGTCGCCCTACTAAAGGTCCAAAATATTTCATCTCACGGAAAAATCTGTAATCGGTTAAAATATTAAAAACGTAGAATTTTCTTCACAAGGTTCGGAATCTATTCCGTCGAAAGTTCACAAGTTCATTCTTAACCTAATTAGGGCTTGAATAATCGTACGTACGTCCTCGCATACATACTCTGGAAGTACTGGGTATAACATTGGGATAGCACGATCTCTTGGATCGATTCATGTTCTTCGCCTTGATAGCTAGGCGGGATGTTCATGCCGGGAAGCGTGTGAGGTCGTGGTGGAAGTTCCCAGTTTTAGCGGTCCTTTGAACCGCCTATATGATTTCAGGTATATCTTTGACCCTTTAGAGACTTGTATGCATGATAAGGTTGTTGTATGTTTAAGTATCATGAATGGATAATATTGAGATTAGGTACGTATGCTAGAATAAGTTTGGAAGTACGAAAAGATAATCCTTTTAGGTCATGAATAGGAGTAAATAGTGATGGTGCACACTTTGGATTTTTTTCCTAGTTTGGCTTGTGATTGATAGGTATGCATGTGCGGTGTATTGTGGCCATGTGTGACAGATTTGGTTTTGTGGGTATAGCTGAAGGAGACTACGCCGAAATGGTTATAATGCGATACTTATTATGAACATTCAAGGACGAATGCTTCTAAGGGGGGAAGAATGTTACGCCCCGTAATTCCAAGATGATGAGATGAGAACGTACGAAAGGAAATAAGATTCGAATTTGGAAAAAGAAAAAAAGTTGGCAGAATGTTTTTGGACAGATTTTCAGTCAAATTTGGAGCAGTATATCTCCTAGAATATTATGAGTTTTTTGGTGTTTCAAAAGCCTAATATGAATTTCATTGAGTCTAGTTTCCAACGCAACAAACCGCTCGTCGATAGGACATCAGAGTAGAAAGTTATGGACGTTACAATATCAGCTGACAGAAGAGAAAGGGTCAGGCGCCACGGCGCCGGATCACGCAGCGGCTCGTAAGCCACAGCCCATGCGAAATTGCAGCGCCACGGCGCCGGCTGCAGGGCCGCAGCGCCGAGGTGGGATTGTTTGCGGAAAAGGTGTAAAAATAGAAGATATTTGTGTAGTAGACCTATGGGAGGGCGACAAGTGTCCCTCCCAACTTGTAGAACAAGATAGAGGCTATATTATGACCAAGTCTTGCAAGACTTAGCCATTTTGCAAGATTTCATCCTAAAGATTTCTCTTCTCTCTAGAAATTGATAAAAACCCTAAGCCTAAATGAAATTATTGGAAAGGCGACAAGAAGAAAATATGTTAACAAGCTTGTAGAGAGTTTGTGTGGGTGATTTTAACGTGAAGAGGAATTGCGGAAAGAGGGCTAAAGTGGGCGAGATTATTGGACTGTTTTGGGCTTATCAAGGTAAAAAATTTATCCTCTTAGTGATTAAAGTTTTCATATTGTTGTAGTGATGTATATAAACAAGCATGAGATATACATAATAGAGATTGATAAGGGTTATGGATATTGGAACCACTAATCCGAAACTAGCATGTTTAGCCTTGAGATTGTAATTCAATTTGGTTATTAGTTTTAGTCGTCGCATGTTATATAAAGAAGGAATTATAGTTGTTAAAGTTGTTTACAACTATATAACATGTTAGACTTAACAAATTGGATTGAGACGGAATTGGAAAGGATTATATGTTGTTGCACCTATTTAGCCGAGAATGGCATTGTCTATTGAACTACTTGGTATTAATTGTGGGGCAGAATTTTACACGTCCTGTAAGACGTGTAATCCCATTTGATTGGTTGATGTGTTGAGCCTTAAATGTGGCATATTGGTTATTAAAATCGGGCCTTGAAAAAAGGTGAAAAAATACGTAGAAATAAAGGAAATGCTGCCCAAATTTATGTAGAATAAGAGACCTAGCACTTAGTGTTATTCCGCGTTGATAAACTAGAAGTTGATAGACATGTTGTGTTTATCATAGGTTGGAGTACTACGTGTAGCGTATTCTACTTGAAGGGTGGAATAGCTAGCAAGGTTAAAGTACTTGGAGCATTTCGCTACTTGTCGATAGTCGTCGCGAGGTATGTGAACCTCTTCCTTCTTTTGGCATGTTCTACGTATGAAATATACATGTGGTGTTATATCATGATTCCTTCTACTCTTAGAAGTTAAGAGGTACGTATGTTGATTTACTCTATGTAAAAGGTATGTCTAAGTTATCCTAAGTTCTTATCAAGTCTTATGGGGGATGTTGGTAAGAGTCGTTAGGAAGTATGTGGAGTCGAGGTGACTTTACTGATTTACTGCACTAATGAGAATAAGTATCGAACAAGCCATTGCAGCGTTAATAAAGATGTATCGACAATCAATTATACTAAAATGAGTAGAATTCTCCAGCTGCATAGAAACTAAGATAAGACAAAATTGTATTACATTTTCTAGATCATGGCTGCTTTAATAAGATCGTTATAAACAAGTATAACCTATTCACAACTCATAAAAGTATATGTTACTTAATTTAAGGAGTTTATGTCATGAAGTTTTAAGACTATGAACCTTGATTTCTTAAAAGGTTATGAGACTTTATTTTTCAAGTTATGGGACTTGATTCTTAAAGGAAGGAATGACTTGATTTAAAAAGTATGGTTTCTATGATTTATTTCAAAAGTTAAGAGGCTTGATTTCAAAAGAGAATGTAACTTGAGAGGGAGCTATTGATTTAAAAGAGAATGGGTTTTATGATCATTTTTAAGTATTTATGTACGTGGTACTTATGGGTTTAGTTTTCCCTAATGTAATAAGGAAGAAAAGTGCCTTAAGTTCTCTAAAGTGAAATGTTGTTATAATAACTTTATGGGAAGCTGTTACAACGACTTAAGAAGAAGTGAAAAGATGGCTTAAAATGTTATGTAAATACATTACCGCGCCCCAGATTTGGTCGGGCAGTATACCTTTATGGGCAGACTATGTGACTTTACCGCGTCCCAGATTGGGTCGGGCAGTATACCTTTATGGGCAGACTATGTGACTTTACCACATCCCAGATTGGTTCGGGCAGTATACCTTTATGGGCAGACTATGTGACTTTATCGCGTCCCAGATTGGGTCGGGCAGTATACCTTTATGGGCAGACTATGTGACTTTACCGCGTTCCATATTGGGCCGGGCAGTATACCTTTATGGGCAGACTATGTGACTTTACCGCGTCCCAGATTGGGTCAGGCAGTATACCTTTATGGGCAGACTTATGTGTCTTTACCGCGTCCGCAAATGGGTCGGGCAGTATACCTTCGTGGGAAAACTTTTTATGACTTCGCTGTGTCCCGCAAATGGGACGGGTTATGTTATCACGTATGGATAATCAAAATGAACTCCAAATTGAGGCGTCCCTCCATAAAGGGTCGGATTATTTTATGCAAGATACGTAAGTTATATGTTTATGAACTTGATGATTTTCTTCCTAAGTATGCATGTAAGAATTTGACTATAACTCTTATTGAAAAATGGAAAAAGATAATAATGTGCGATTAAGTTCATGAGTTGTAATGGCATGGTAGGATCTGATATTTACTTTTTATACTTGCCCCTGTCATTCTTTTGTACAGTTATGATTTGTTTACTGTACCTTATTTATGTTCCATACTCGGTACATTTTGTACTGACCCCCTTCGGGGGGCTGCGTTCATGCCCGCAGGTGTTAGGAACACAGGTTGGTGATCCTTTCTCTTAGGATCTCTGTTCAGCTTTTGGGAAGAGGCTCCATTTACTCCGGAGGCTTATCTTTTGGTACGGATCCCTGCTGATGTAGATTATGTATATTCAGGGGTATGACGGGGCCCTGTCCCATCACAGTGGTTATGTCTAAACTCTTAGAGGTCTGTAGTCATATCTTGTGGGTCAGTTTGTATAGAAAAATGATGTGAATGCTTTTGGCTTATATATAGATATATGTCCAGGGAGGTAACCTTATCGACTAAACTGTTGGTTATTCCTTATTGATTTCTTTTTATTTATTAAGAGTTTTATGTATGTTCCGCTGATTTTCTCTGATGTATACATGTAAGGGTGCCCAGGTAGGGCACCAGTCGCGGGGCCGGGGTCGGATTGTGATAGTTACGTTGTTCATATTTCGCGGGTTTGCTCCCTCCGATGCGAGGAGTACCTCGTGCGATTCCAAGGGGATCATGCGGGATGAGGTCCTATGCGAGGAACACCCTCATGCGAGTCCAAGGGGCTCATACGGGACAAGGTCCCAGGAATTACCGCGGGTTTGCTTCCCCCGATGTGAGGAGTACCTCATGCGGGTCCACGCGACCTATGCGGGCTCTAGAGAGAGTCTATGATAGGATTTGCGCAATGATACTATGGGTGAATGGCCCTAGTTTGATCAGGCTGCCTACTCAGAACCGGCCAGGTTACACTTATTTACTCTCGTATATACTATGGCACTGTGTACTGTTAATTGGTTTTTCATACATGTCTGTGGATTTGTTTTGGACTATTGTGATTTCATTACAGTACTTTCAGTTTCACATACTTGGTACCTGTTGTACTGACCTCCTTCGGGGGGCTGCTGTTACACCCCGGAATTACAGGACAAGTATACGAGAATAGACGCGAGAACACAAGACTTGAAAATTGGTACGAAAGGAAGAATTGTTTTTCCGAAGGAAAAATATTTGTTGATGAGAATTAGATTCTCAAAATGCATTATTTGAAGAGTATGATACTTATTAACATTATGGAAATTTAATTTTACGGATTTGGTCACGTGGGGCCCACCCGAGAAATTTTACGTTTTGTGGGGCCCACGAGGGTTACAAAATTTATGGACGAATGGGAGGGAGACACATGGCACCCCCCCCCAATGGTCTTGGATGAAATAAGACAAGGGTAGTATGGTCATTGACCTATGTGGAAGATCAAGTCTTCAAAGCTTGAAAAAATTGACCAAGTTAACTTGTCCACTTGGCTAATTAATTAATACTCTTCATCCTAGCCTCACATTTGTTGTAATCTAAGCCCTCCATTGTGTTATATATACACTACACTAGTGCAAGTCTTGTCTTCAACACTTAGAAAAAATCACAACATTTCTTGTTCAAGAAAGTGCTCTCGGGTTTGTCAATGTTTCCACAAGAAAATTTTGTAGTTTTGATCCATTATTCACAAGACTTTAACCCAAGGTCCCTAAGGGTATTGTAAGGATATCTCAATAGAAAGATTTCGGAAAAACGACGTTTTCACGTTAGTCGCAAGGCGAAAACCTAAGTCGTTTTCATAGTTTTGGATTGGAAATGGAAGAGAAGTTGGTTGTGAACTTCTAAAGGCTTCAAATAGCGGATTGGAGCGTAAAGGAAATGAGCTAAGAATTTCTAAGGAGCGACTTTGAATCTTGGAATTTATAAGGGCTTATAAAGGTAAACATCTTGTCGTTTTAGTAATTAAGATTTCTTATTGTTGTAGCTATGGATATTAGCAAGCATGAGGTATATATTATGAAGTGTGATAAGTGTTATGGATATTGGAAACCCTAATCCGAAAGTTGCATGATTAACCCTAAGATTGTAATTCAATTTGGTTATTAGTTTTAGTCGTCGCATGTTATATAAAGAAAGGATTATAGTTGTTTGAATTGTTTGCAACTATATAACATGTTAGGACGACATTATGGATTGAAAGGAATTGGAAATAAATAGATGTTGTTGTTGTCCTTGATATAGCCGAATATTGCCTAAAGTTATTGGATTGTTTTGTATTATTGTGGGGCAGAATTTTACACGTCCTGTTAAGGCGTGTAATCCCCTTTGGATAGCTGAATTGTTGGGCCTTAAATGTGGCGTGTTTGGTTGTTAATTCGGGCCTTGAAAAAGGTGGAAAAGTACGAAGAAACAAAGGAAGTGTTGTCCGATTTTCCGTAGAATTTTGTGACTTTACACTTAGAATATTCTACGTTTGAAGCTAGAGGTTAATATAGGTTGAAGTACTACGAGTAGCGTATTCTACTTGAAGGGGTGGAAAAGCTAGCAAGGATAAAGTACTTGGGAGCATTTTGCAACTTGTCGCTAGTCGTCGCGAGGTATGTGAACCTCTTCTTTCTTTGGCATGATCCTACGTATGAAATATCCATGTGATAGTATTTCATGATTCCTTCTACTCTTAGAAGTTCAGAAGTATTCACATTGTTGATTCTAAGTTAAAAGTATGTTTAAATTGTCCTAAGTCCTTACCAAGTCTTATGGGAGATGTTGGTAAGAATGGTTAGGAAGTTATGAGATTTGAATTAAAGTTATGTGTCTTGATTTATTTAAAGTAAGCAAGTTGATTTTATGTTTAAAAATGACTTGAATTTATATGTGAAAATGGGATTGATTTTAAAAGTGGAGGTTATATAATTTTAAAGAGAATAAGTTACTTGGTTTTGGAAGTGTATGAAACTTTATTTTTCAAGTTATGAGACTTGATTTCTAAAGTGTAGATGATATGATTTTATAAGTATAAGTAAATGGACTTTAAAGAATGTATGTTATGAAGTTTTAAGACTACGAACTTTGATTGTCTTTTAAGGATTATGAAGTTTTAAGCGATATGATTTTAAAGAGTGTATGCTACGAAGGGTTAATACTATAAGCCTTGATTTTATGAGTGGAAATGACTAAACTTTAAAAAGTATGGCTTCTTAATTTATTTCAAAAGTTAAGAAGATGGTTTCCAAAAGAGTGTGTGACTTGAGCTTTAAAAAGAAAGGAGTTTTATGATTCTTTTTAAGTATGTATGTACGTAGTGTTTTTGGGTCTAGTTTTGCCTAATGTTGTAAGAATAAAAGTGTCTTAAGTTCTCTAATATGAAGGGTTGTTATAATAGCTTTATGGGAAGTTGTTATGACGACTTAAGAAGAAGTGAAAAGATAGTTTAAAAATGTTATGTAAGGAAAATCACACCGAGCCTACAAATAGGCCGGATTACGTTATGAGATACACTGAGCCTACAAATAGGCCGGATTACGTTATGAGATACACTGAGCCTACAAATAGGCCGGATTACGTTATGAGATACACCGAGCCTACACATAGGCCGAATTATGCCATATTACCCCGAGCCTCCACATAGACCGGGTTACGTCATCTTACACCGAGCTCCACAGGAGGTTCGGATTATGCTACATGATTCCACAGTACACCGAGCTCCACAGGCGGGCCGGATTATGCTACATGATTCCACAGTACACCGAGCTCCACAGGAGGGCCGGATTATGCTACATGATTCCACAGTACACCGAGCTCCACAGGCGGGCCAGATTATGCTACATGATTCCACAGTACACCGAGCTCCACAGGCGGACCGGATTATGCCACATGATTCATCAGTACACCGTGTCCCGCAAATGGGCCGGATTACGTTATCACGTATGGATAATCAAAGTAAGCTCCCAAACAAGAGGTCCCTCCATAAAGGGTCGGATTATGTTATGTAAGATATGTAAGTTATGTGGATAAACTTGACTAAATCCTTAAAGTAAGTACGTAAGAATATGAAGTTAATTTTTATTGAAAGAAGGAAAAGAACGGTTAATATACGATTGATTTCAGGAGTTAAAATGGCACGGTAGGATCTGGTATTTCATTTTTATACTTGCCCCTGTTATTTTGTTATACAGTTATGATTTGGTTATTGTACCTTGTTTCTGTTCCATACTTGCACTGTTGCATCGACTTCTTCGGGCCGCGTTCATGCCCGCAGGTGTTAGGTACACAGGTTGGTGATCCCTGTTCTGTTTTTGGGAAGAAGCTCCATTCACTCTGGAGGCTTATCTTTTGGGTACGGTTTCCCTGATATTGTAGATTATGTACATTCAGGGGTATGGCGGGGCCCTGTCCCGCCACAGTTGTAATTCTTAGAGGTCTGTAGTCATATTTTGTGGGTCGGTTTGTAAAAACAAAAATGTAATTGCGGTTGTTTAAGTTTATGTTTATGTGTCCAGGGATGTGGCCTTATCGGCTAACCTATTGTTTAAATTCTTGTTGTTTTATTTTATCAGTTTCATGTATGTTCCGTTGATTATCTCTGATGTATTCAGTAGTGGTGCCAGTAGGCGCAAATGGCGCTCTGGCCGGGTCGTGACAAAAGTGGTATCAGAGCAGTTAGTCCTCGGAAAGTGTCTACAGACCGTGTCTAGTAGAGTCTTGATTATCGGTGTGTTGTGCACCACATCTATAATCAGGAGGGTACAAGACATTTAGGATTGGTTTCCATTCTTCTCTCTCTGAGATCGTGTTGTAGAGCTGTTTATTTAGGTTGAATCCCTTCTAACCTATTCTTATGTATCAGCTATGCCTCTGTCACGACCCGACCCCGGGGCCGCGACTGGTACCCTACCGGGGTACCCTGTCAGGTATATGTCAGAGAATAGCAGCGGAACATACATAACACATAACTTATAAAAAGGTAAACATCGCTGGCCAGCCGATAAGGCTGCCTTCCATAAAACATACTTAATCAGAAGTACAACTTATTCTTACAGCCCAAACCACAAACGTGACTACGCACTTAGAATAACAATCGTATGACAGGCCCCGCCATACCCCGAATGTACAAAAGTCTATAACCTCGTGGAATCATACCAAAAGACAAAGCTCCGAGTGATGGAGCTTTCCAAGAACTGAATGATCCTAAGAGAGCGGACCAAAGAAGTTACGATCTCGACTGCGGATGAACGCAGCCAAGGAGGTCAAGATAACAGTACCAAATATGTGAAATCAAAATATCAGAATGAAATCATAATAGCATATATATAAAGCAGGAGACATGTATGATAGCCAAACTACAGTACACAACATATACGCAGCCATGTCAAGTCAGGGACTCACGCCCTCTAAGTCATCACTCAAATATAACCATAGGTCTCATGCCCATAATATCAATCGTGCCCGTAGAATTCCTTCCTCACTGCCGGCAGTCTATGATATAACAACACTAAGGAGCACACATGAATACTAGATCCCACCTGTATCATAAGAATCGTACGAGGCAAGTATGAAGGCATATCTACCAGATCCACCCTGCATCCTCAACTGACCGGGGCAATTACGAAAGCCAGCTACCAGATCCACCCGTACCAACAATACTATAATCAAATCATGGCCGACCGGGCAAGTGCGATAGCTCTACCAGATCCACCTCGCCACATCACGATCGGCAAGTACGCAGCTAACCACCGATCCACCTCGCATCACACCACTTCGCCCCTAACTCGACCGGCAAGTACGAAAGCCAACTACCGATCCACCTCGCATCACGCCTCGACCGGCAAGTACGAGGGCTAACTACTAGATCCACCCCGCATCGTGAGACCTTATGGAGAGCTAATCCATGGAATAATATCACAACAGGAAACGAACCTCATCATGGCCGCGTACCCGTGGAATCCTCCATCACCGACTGCACGCCAAATAGACTCATAACTACATGCTTTTAATTCGAATTGCAATACCATGCCTTTATATAAACCAAGACAATTATCATGCCTTCTTTTCACATAAACCAAGAGAATTCTTATTTAAGCAAGCCAAAGTACTTATCAAGGCACACATAGAATAATTCTCAATTAAACAAGCCAAAGTACTATGTACGTACATTCTTTTCGAAAGCCTCCCTTTTTATGTAAAATCCGAGATACTAACACCCGTAGTATCGAGGCGTGTCTATTTTTCAAAGTAAGTTACTACACCTTTAGAAAACTCATTTCAAAGCTTGAAACCAAGTAACTTCAATTTTTCCACAATCTAGACAACTTATGCTCATTAATCAAAATAGACAACTTCCATAACCTTCCATAAAGTTATTATAACCAACTTCCCATAAAGCCGTTATACTAACTTTATGCTTTAGAAATTTAAGACATCCTTATCCATTCATAAGGCCGTTATAACTAACTTCCCATAAAGCCGTTATAACTCCTTATAAATTATTTCGTTCTTTTACTAACCAAGAGACTTATACTTCAAACAAATTCATACAATTTTCAAAATACTTCAAGCCTCTTATTCTTTAGAAAACAAGTTTCTTACCTCAAAAATTTAAGTCTCTTATCTTTTAGAATAATTCAATATTCAACACTTTCACACCAAAAAGTACTCTATACTTCATTATGTCAAGAAATCCTTGTCTACCTTATTTAGGATAAACCATTCCTTAAGAACAAGCGGGTTAACTTCTTAACCCAACCAACTTAGACATTTTCTTAAAACAAGTCAAGTATAACAAAAGGATTTACTTCATTCAAAACACGTACGTCTACCGTACTATATAGTTATAACTACTCATGCTCAAGAGATAAGAAAGTTTCCACATACCTCTTCGGTCAATCCACTTGCTAAGCTCAAACTACCGCAAGTAATATGCCAACCTATAATAACCATAATACGTTTATTAACATCTAATTTCAATGTAGAAATAATCTAAGTTCAAAGCCCCTAAATTCTATGTAAAATTGGGCAGCATTTCCTTTGTTTCTACATACTTTGCCACCTTTTTAAGGTCCGAATTCAACATCCAAACGCCACTTCTTAGGCCCAGCAATCCAAACATCTCAAGGGGGTTACACACCTAAACTTGGGTGTGTAAAATTCTGCCCCAAAAAGGTAAAACAATTAACTTAACAAGTCTAAGGTAGTTTTTAGGCTACAACATGCTCACATAATCTTCTTAACCAATTCTTTCACATCTAAACCATATTTCTTACATGCAATGACTCTAAGAGCATTATTCACTACCACAAGTTCTTTCTTCTTAACATGCAACACTAGAAACTAATTCTAAAGGAAGAAATGTTACCTTAAAGTTTTAGCCAAACTTATTCCAAATATTTTTGTTAGCTTCCTTGCCAAGAACACCACCACAACAACACCAACAAGCTAGCCACAAGCTTCCTTCTTGTTCTTAACTTTTCAGTTTTTTCCTAAGGCTAGAATTTCTCTTGGGATTTTAGAGAGAATGAGGAGCTAAATTAGAGAGAGAGAGAGGTTTGAAAGATGACCAAGTCTTCAAGACTTGGTCAATATAAGGCATGCAAGAAAAATCAGATGGGGGGGGGGACACTTGTCACCCTCCCATGGCCTTTTTAAAAGAGAAAATCAGACTTTCCTAAGTTTTTCCGCCAGGAATCCCGCCTTGGCGCCGCCCGCTGCCGCGCTGAAACCTCCGCAGCCTTCTTCGAACTTCCGCGCCACTGCTCGGGCGCCATGGCTGCAACTTCAGCGGCCCTCGATTTCCGCCGCTGCCCCGCTGTTTTTCTCGAATGCATTTCTGTCCGTCTACGCACTGAATTTGTAACTCCCATAACTTTCTACTCCGACGTCCTATCGACGAACGGTTGGTTGCGTTGGAATCTAGACTCAACGAACTACGCCCTGGGCCTTTGAAACACTTAGGAACTCTCAATGTACCGGGTCCTAACCCGCCTCAAAGTTGACTAAAACCCATCCGGAACAATCCGTCAACCTATCTTTGAAAATTTTAAGTCTTACTCCCTTTCATACGCTCTCATGCGCATGACCTGAACTACAGGGTGTAACATTCTCCCCCCCCCCCCCTTAGAAACATTCGTCCCCGAATATCCTTTTGGAGCCAATCTACTATTCCTCGGTACATCCTCGTACTATATACTAATGGAACTTCATTATGCCACCTATGACCCTAAGATATCGCACACGCATACCCATTCACCGTAAGTCAAACAGAAAACGAACCCAAAATATGACCCATTACTACTTACCCCCGCTCACGGCCTAACAGAATTGCCCGTTCGTATTTACCACTCATTATATCACATGTACACAGTCTCAATATCCTCTGATCATAACACTAAATCATACAACAATCCTATCATGCATACTAATCTCTAAAGGGTCAAAGATATACCTGTAACTATTGCTTCACATTCCCCTTTTCGTTCTAATCATGATCCTGCCATGCACGGCGCATAACAAAAGAAGGCGATGAACCAGCCACTGATCTCAAAGTCTGAATTTCTACATCCGTGCTATCTCTGGTCGGACAGTTCCTCGCATAATGGCCCTGCTAGCCGCATGTATAGCAATTACCCAAACTAGCACGACACTCCCCATAATGGGTCCTACCACATCGACTACACCGAGGTAGAGGTGGCTTCCTCAGTGTCATGACCCGACCCCGGGCCCGCGACTGGTGCCCTACCTGGGCACCCTTACAGGTAAACATCAGAGAAAAATTAGCGGAACATACGTGAAACTTATAAAATAAAATAATAGAAGTAAAACAACAGGTTAGCCGATAGGGCTACCTTCCTGGACATAAATATATACAACTGAAGCAGTTGCCTCATTTATTTACAAACTGACCCACAATATGTGACTACAGACCTCTAAGAGTTTTACATAACAACTGTGGCGGGACAGGGCCCTGCCATACCCCTGAATATACATGAATCTACTACCTCAGGGAAAAACGTACCAAGAGATAAGCCTCCGGAGCAAATGGAGCTTTTTCCCAAAAACTGAACCGAGATCCTAAGAGCAAGGATCACCAACCTGGGTACCTAAAACCTGCGGGCATGAACGCACCCCGGGCGGGGTCGATAACAAAAATTTAATATGGAACGGAAAATAAGTGTACAACAATTAAAACATATCTCAGATAAAAGCATGACAGTGGTAAGTGTAAAAGAAGTAACACGAGCCTACCATGTCATTACCCCCTCGTGAACTTAATCGTACCTTATTATCTTTTCCCATTTCTCAATAAAGGGTATAGTCACTTCCTTACGAACTTACTTCGGAAAATCATCAAGTTCACTACCATATAACCTACTTACCTTACACAACCTAGTCCGGCCCTTTTACGGAGGGACACCTATACTGCCCGGCCCAACCTAGGACGCGATAAAGTCACATAGTCTGCCCCTAAAGGTATACTGTCCGGCCCATCTCTGGGACGCGATAATGTCCTATAGTCTGCCCGTAAAGGTATACTGCCCGGCCCATCTCTGGGTCGATAATGTCATATAGTCTGCCCGTAAAGGTATACTGCCCGGCCCATCTCTGGGTCGATAATGTCATATAAAAATCCGGGAATTTAACCCAACGTACTACGCACCTCTACTCCTTTAGAAAGACTCTTTTTCCAATAAAACTTCCCAGATACTAACAACTATAGTATCAAGTCCTATCCACCTTTCAAGACAAGTCACAATACCTTTTTAGAAATACAATTACCGGCTTCTAAAACAAGTGACTTCTTTCTTAAAAACCCTAAGCAACTGGTACCTTAAAAACAGTTTGCCATTCTTTATTTCAAATCATTTCTTTACTTACATTACTGAAGAAAAATCATTTTTTTAACCTCCCATAAAGCCGTTATAACCAACTTCCCATAAAGCCGTTATAACCCTTTATGGTTTTAGACCAACTCATTCCTTTTATAACCAAGAGACTTCTACTTTTTGAAACCAAGTATTAAATACTTTCAAATCAATTCTCTTAACTTTCAAAAATACAATTAGTCTCTTAACCTTTTGAACTCAAGTGACTCCTTTTATTATAAAACCTTAGGCAATTGATGCCTTAAAATCAAGTTGCCTTTTCACTAAAATCAAGTCATTTATCTTTCCATAAAGCAAATATAACCAACTCCCCATAAAGTCGTTATATTCACTTTATGCCTTAGCCAAAATACAATTTTCTATCCAAGGGACTTATACGTTTAAAAACGAAACAAGTATCACATACTTTAAAAATCTTTAAGTCCCTTAACTTAATAAAACTTAAGACATCCTTTATTCTTTCAAGGAAGTGAGTAAATCTCCTAACTCACCCAACTTGGCTATTCATAATACTAGTAAAGGATATTAAAGTGTTGTTCGTCTACCGTACTACATACGTGCAACCAGTCGTGCTAAAAAGATAGGAAAAGTTCTACATAGAGTAAATCACACCACTACCTCTTAACTTCTAAGAGTAGAAGGAAACATGAAATGATACCATAAGTATATTCCATACATAGAATCATGCCAAAGGAAGGAAGAAGTTCACATACCTCGCGACGATTGTCGACAAGTAGCAAAATGCTCCAAAGTACTTCAACCTTGAGCTATTCCATTCTTCAAGTAGGATACTCTATACTTAGTACTTCAACCTATAACGGTCACAATATGGCCATTAACCTCTTACTTCACACGTAGAATATATAAGTGTTAAGTCTCCAATTTCTACGGAAAATCGGACAGCACCTCCTTTGTGTTTACTAACTTTGCCACCTTTTTCAAGGCCGAATACAATAACCAACCACGCCACATTTAAGGCACAATAAATGAAATCAACAATAGGGGATTACACGCCTACTAGACGTGTAAAATTCCGCCCCACAAACGATATCAAATTAAAACAACTTACTAGGCCAATTCGGCTAACTTGGAGTACAACAATATCAATTCTTATCCAATTTCTATTTCAACCCAAGTTATTAGCCTAACATGATATCAAGTCGCATTTGATTATAACAACCAATTTCTTCAAGTAAGTAACATGCGACGATTTCTAATAAACGACCAATTAGTAATCCAATTTTCAAGTGGCTTGCACAACTTTTCGGATTAAGCTACTAGCAATCCATAATATTTATAAACTTCAACATACCAACTTCATGCTATCAACATGTAAAGCTAACAACAACAATATAAATACATAATCTTGCAACACCTTAAAAGACAAGATTATACCTTAACGATTCTTAATCCAATTCCAAATCCGAAGTCGCTCCTTAGTAGTTTAGAGCCTCTCCAAGACACTTCAATCCGCTTGTTGAGACCCTTAGAACCATACCAACCACTTTCAATCCAAAACCTAGAAAGACCATTAGGTTTTCGTTTTGCGACTAACCCGTAAACTACCTTTTTCCAAGATTTTTCTATTGAGATATGCTTACACTACCCTCAAGAACATTGGTTTAAAGTGGGGAGATTATTGGACAACAAACAAATTTTTTTCTTTTCTTCTATGTGGGAACCCGAGAGCTAGCAAGGTGAGTTCTTCAATTTTCATGAAATTTTCTAAGTGTTGGACACACTCTTGCTACTAGTAGTGTTATATAGCACCTTGGAGGGTCAAGATATGAACAATTGGGTGGCTTGGATGAGGTCTTAGCAAATATCAAGCCTTAGTGGGTCCATTGACTTTGTTATACCCCGTATTTCCAGGGTATGTACGTGAGGGCGTACGTATATAAATTTGAGCCTTAAAGATTAGGCAAGAATGAAATTTTGTGCACAAGTACCGAAAGGAGTCGTTTTTCAACGAAACGTTTCCACAGCTTTCGTAGGGAAAATTCCGGCTATGTCATTAATAATTTTTGCGGATTTTTCCGAGAGACGAAACATTTTGGACCAACGGGAGGGTGACATGTGTCACCCTCACATTGGAAGGAAGTGGACGGCCAAAGGGGAAAAGTTGGCACGTTTTTTGTGCAAAAATTGTGGTCAAGGGTTAGGTAGGATATTTTGTGTAGTTGATGAGCAAGTGGGACCCACAAACACATGGCTTCATCTTGACCTTACACTTGCCTTACACTTGGATAGATCTTGACCATTGGTTGGACATTTCTTGACCTATAAATACCCCTCTAAGTTGATGAACTTATTCATCCAAAAATTGTCTAAGTCTTGAAAAATCCCTCCCTCTCCCTCTTGTTGTTTTCGTCCACCACACCCCCTCCCCTTTGAGAGCTCTAGCCGAGAGCAACCCCCCCTAGCCTAGTTGTGCTAGTCGAAATACTACCCCCCCCCCCTTGGTAGAAATGTATTCTACAAGTATTGTTATAATGCCCAAAATACTTTAGCCAAATACCTTGTAGTACTTTCCAAAGTACCCTTTATACGAAAAGCCCGGAAAATACTATTATACTTTCCTTTAGCCACTAAACGAAACCCTAAGGAAAACCTTCATAGTCGGTTGAAGTGTTTAGTAGAAGTTGCATAGAACTTCTAAGGGTTGTTTGGAGCGGATTGGAGCACTCGGAGTAGGAGCTAAACGTTGCTCAGGAGCGACTTTTTAACTTGGATAATTTTGGGCTCATCGAGGTAAATACTACTGTCCTTCTAGTGTAATTGGAAATTACATACTGTAGTGGTATAGTAATGAATATAAGATTCATAGAAGAGAATTGAACTGTAATAGAAGGATATTACAGTAAAGACTTGAACTGAAATCACATCAGAAGAATATAAGTAGAAGTTCAACTGTACTTACATAGATCGTATATACAGAGATCGATAACCTTTATTGGTTGAATGTTCTTCAAGTAGCATGGGCTACTTAGAAGGTGACCAAAGCAGGGTTATAGCCGTGAGCGTTTTGCTTATAGTCGATAAATCGTCGCGAGGTATGTGATTCTTCCTATACTCGAGCATGATATTTTAAAAGGAAGATATATATAGTACGACAATGTCTTTTGACTTAAGCCCGAATAATATATAGTACTAGAGACGACGTGCTAATTGAACGTGGTTGTACGCAATGTCTTTTGACTTAAGCCCGAATAATAAGAATTTTGAAGTATTTCAAAATTGTTCAAACCATTTTTGTTAAGAGTAACACTTGGTTTTAAAGGTTTTAAAAAGAGTTATACTAGCTTTATGGGGAGTTAGGTATAACGTCTTAAGAGAGGTAAAGAAGATGGTTTACTGATTTTAGAAGTTAAGAGACTTGATCTTATAAGATAAGAGACTTAACTTAAATGAATTAATATGGATTTTGTGTGAAACCTCATTCGTGAGTAATGAGTACTTGGTTTTTAAAATGAATAATGTTTTACTGATTTCGGAAATCAGAATGTGTATCGATAAACCACTACAACGTTAATAAAGGAAAATGTATTGAATAATTAAGTATTATTAAAACTAGTAGAAACCTCCATCTGCATAGAAGCTAAGATGAGACAAAATGATATTACATTTTCTAGATCATGGCTGCTTAATAAGATTGATTATGAACAAGATTAACCTACTCACCTATGGCATATGTTACTCTATTGTTTTAAAAAGAGATTAAGACATTGAACTATGAAACTTTTCTAAAAAGAGACTCATGAATTGAAATTAGGCAAACCGAACTTTTAGGAAAAGAAAGGCATTGTGTTGTCTTAAAATGGTTTAAAACATAAAGTGTTATAACAGCTTTATGGGAAGTTGGTTATAACGACTTTATGAAAACAAAAGAAGGGTTTTATCATTTGTTTTAATGTGGTAACTTGACTTTTAAAAGAGAAGTATTTTGGTCCAAAAAGAAGGCATGGTATTGCCTTAATTTGGTCTTAAAAAGGAAAGTATGAAAGTTGTTTTGGTTTACTTAAAAGATATAAGTCACACATTTTTATATACTACGGGTATCGGGTGACTTTTAGAAAAGGAATGAATCTCTTAAAAGGAATTTAACGACGTAGTACTTTAGGTTAAAATCCGACTTTGACATAAAATGAAAGTACTTGAGTTGTGTATAACTTGCCTATGCTTGTTGTTATGAAACTTGACCATGTTACGTGATAGCCTTGTTGTGCAAGTAATCGTGTTCTACTCGACTACGGTTCAGGATGAACCGAATGTATTTCACTCGACACGGTTCATCCGAATGTATTTCACTCGACTACCGGCTCATCCGAATGTATTTCACTCGACTACCGGTTCATGGGATGAACCGGGAATGTATCCCACACGTTTCTATACTGGGTCCATGAGATGGGCCGAGACATGTTATACGTATCACATGATTTGTACCTAGACTGCCGGCAGTGAGGAAGAAGTTCCACGGGCATGAGGGATGACTTTGAGGGCGTGAGTCCCTGACTTGACATAACTGCTTTTATGTCGTGGAATCGTAGTTTGTTATCATACATGTCTCCCGCTTTATATAGACTATTATGATTTCATTTACGTGATTTTACGCCACATACTTGGTACTTGTTGCATCGACTCCTTCGGGGCCGCTCACGCCGCAGTAAGTACACCTACCGCCGATCCCCGCGTTTAGGATCTCATTTCAGCCTTGGGAAGCTCCGCCTTCGAGGCTTATCTTTGGTATGTTACCCGAGTCCGTAGGTCCTTGTACATTCGTGGTATGGCGGGCCCCGTCATAGTTGTTGTATAAATCGTAGAGGTCCGAGTAATCGCTGGGCAAGTTGTAAGGATTGTAATCGCTCAAATGTTTATATATATATATGTTGAAAGGCAACCGCTTTGGTTGGCCTATTTTCTTTCATCTTAATCCATGTCTATTTACATGTTTAAGTTTTATTTCCACTGGTTTTCTCCGATGTTGTATCACTAGGTGCCCGGTAGGCACGACCACGCCCGGTTCGGTCGTGACAAAAGTGGTATCGAGCGATTAGTCCTCGGAAAGTGTCTACTGCATCGTGTCTAGTAGAGTCTTGATTATCGGTGTGTTGTGCACCACATCTATAATCATGAGGCTATAGGACATTTAGGATTGGTTTCCATTCTTCTCATTCCGAGATCGTGCCTTAGAGTCGTGTGATAAGTTGACCCTCCGACCTATTCCTTTCCTTTACCGCTATGCCTCCGTAAGGCAACCTGTGCCCATGGGAAAGGCAATGAGGAGAGATGTTAGTGAGATACAGAGGAGTACGAGGCGCAGCCCTGGCCAAGACTGAGACAGAGCCCGACGCGGGACGCCGCCAAAGACCAACAGAGTTTAGAGCCGCAGCGCTGGCTGCCGAGACTACAAGACTGAGCCTCCACCCCACACCGGAGCGTATGAGACGGGTACAAGGAGATGGCGCCATCGCCGTGGTCGTGGCCAGATATGAGGATAGGCTGGATGCAGCAGCTTCAGTCCCAGTAGCACCCGTAGTTCACCCCCGAGCATTTTGAGACTACGGATTTTCTGAGGTGTAACCCGCCAGAGTTTTATGGGTCTAGGCACGAGGATGATCCGCAGGAGTTCATCCGGCGATTCTGCCGGTCATGAGAGTGATCAAGGCATCGGATACCGAGTCGGTGGTCCTAGGTTCGCATCGCGCGTGATACCGCATGATCGTGGTTTGATTCGCGAGCTGTCCCCGGGAGAGAATGCACTTCGCTATATGGGACGAGTTCTCAAAGGCATTTCTTGCACACTTCTTGCCTCCACAGGATGAGGGCTCGGGCAGATTTTTGACGTTAAGGCGCGGCGGACGGTTAGAGAGTACAATGTGTAGTTCGACTCGTTAGCTCGGTATGTCCCCGCAGTAGAGCCGATATGGAGGACGAGTACACCTCACGCCACCGGCTAGATGATTACTTGGCGAGGCTTGTACGGTGTAGCTCTTCACCGGCATGGACATTGCCCGCATGCAAGCTCATGCACTAGGATGTGAGGCACGGAGAGGTCGACGAAACGACCGAGATCGCCAGAAGAGGCCGGGACAGCAGGTCCTTTGGTAACTTTAGAGGCGGACCGCCTCGAAGAAGTTTGTTATGTACCTCCGCCAAGATGCAGTGGTCCTCCGCGCCTTCGTGACGCTCGGTATTCGAGCCGGCTGGTCGAGCTCCAGGCTTCGTTCACAGTATACGTGAGTGCTAGCGGCCAGGAATCATGTCCCCCTCAGCCACGACGATGCAAACATCATCCCGGAATGTCGTCTTTATCGGTGCTTGTTTCACTCGCTACGCCGTGGCCATGTGACGAGATCGTGCTTATAGGAGAGGTACCGCAGCTTGGCGCAGCCTTACCGGATCGATGTGTGTTCATCGCCTTTCATACAATGCACGCCTGCAGGCAGCCTATGATTAGAGTGGAGCGGTTGGTCTGTATATCCCTAACCCTCTAGAGTTTTGCATGCTTGATATGATGATCTTATTGTTGTGTGCTATGCGGATAGCGTTGTGTTATATTGTGAGTTAGAAAACATGGTTAGTTGGAAGAGGCATATGGGGCATGGAAGGTGTGAACCTTAGATTATTTCACGATTGAGACCTTACAGATAAGGTCGTCTTGAGTAAAAGATTCATTTTATGTTTGACTTTTATCAGAGTGCGTAGTATACGTGGGATATATTTGTGTGATAAGTCCATGGGTAGTGTGAAATGGAAGTGGTAGCTTTCATGATGTGAGTTAGTAAGAATTGTTCCGATCGGGAGCAAGGGTTTAGCCGCGATTGTGGTCGGGTTGAGGGCGTGTTGCGGGTCAACCCGTAGCCCCGATTAAGGTGGGTCGGGCCGGGTGGTCCCGCCAGATGGTAGGGTCACGAGGGTGCTAGGCCCAAGTTTAGATGACCATCGTATGAGTTCGTGGATATGTTCGACCAAAATCAGTTCGTGAAGGCCGATAATGGTCGTAGAAGAAATCGAGGTTAGTAAGATGACCAAGTTTGGAGGTAGTGACTCCAAGGGTTGGAAACAGAAGCGTTGACTGAAGTGTGGTACGTATACTAGAAGAGTTCAAGTGTTCGAGAAGAGTACGACGAGTAAGGGTAGAGGCGAGCATGTATTGCGAGCATAGATATGATCATTTCTTGCGGGAGAAGGCGAAGGTTGTATATTTTAGACCTCGTGGATCGCACGCATCCGGTACCATTTGTTGGGTCGCCGGAGTGACACTAGAACCTCGCGGCAAAGTGACAAAAGTTTGTGATGTTAGAGGTGTTTCCTCGTGGACTTGGATGTAAGTATTTGCGCGGGTGTTTCTGTGGCCAGGTGTGGCAGGATTGTTCTCGTAAGTATAGTAGTGAAGACTATACTGGCGCATGTTTGTTTTGAGGCTTAGAAGGAACATTCGGGACGAATGTTTCTAAGGAGGGGAGAATGTTATACCCCGTATTTCCACGGTATGTACGTGAGGGCGTACGTATATAAATTTGAGCCTTAAAGATTAGGCAAGAATGAAATTTTGTGCACAAGTACCGAAAGGAGTCGTTTTTCGACGAAACGTTTCCACAGCTTTCGTAGGGAATATTCCGGCTATGTCATTAATAATTTTTGCGGATTTTTCCGAGAGACGAAACATTTAGGACCAACGGGAGGGTGACATGTGTCACCCTCACATTGGAAGGAAGTGGACGGCCAAAGGGGAAAAGTTGGCACGTTTTTTGTGCAAAAATTGTGGTTAAGGGTTAGGTAGGATATTTTGTGTAGTTGATGAGCAAGTGGGACCCACAAACACATGGCTTCATCTTGACCTTACACTTGCCTTACACTTGGATAGATCTTGACCATTGGTTGGCCATTTCTTGACCTATAAATACCCTTTAAGTTGATGAACTTATTCATCCAAAAATTGTCTAAGTCTTGAAAATCCCTCCTCTCCTCCTCTTGTTGTTTTCGCCCACCACACCCTCCCTTTGAGATTTCTAGCCGAGAGCAACCCCTAGCCTAGTTGTGCTAGTCGAAATACTACCCCCTTGGTAGAAATGTATTCTACAAGTATTGTTATAATGCCCAAAATACTTTAGCCAAATACCTTGTAGTACTTTCCAAAGTACCTTTATACTAAAAGCCCTTAAAATACTATTATACTTTCCTTTAGCCACTAAACGAAACCCTAAGGAAAACCTTCATAGTCGGTTGAAGTGTTTAGTAGAAGTTGCATAGAACTTCTAAGGGTTGTTTGGAGCGGATTGGAGCACTCGAGTAGAGCTAAACGCCGCTCGTGAGCGACTTTTAACTTGGATAATTTTGGGCTCATCGAGGTAAATACTATCATTCTTCTAGTGTAATTGGAAATTACATACTGTAGTGGTATAGTAATGAATATAAGATTCATAGAAGAGAATTGAATCGTAATAGAAGGATATTACAAGAAAGACTTGAATCAAATCACATCGTAAGAATATAAGTAGAAGTTCAACTGCATTTACATAGATCGTATATACGAGATCGATAACCTTTATTGGTTGAATGTTACGCAAGTAGCATGGGCTACTTAGAAGGTGGACCGTGCTAGCCGTTATAGCCGTGAGCTTTTGCTTATAGTCGATAAATCGTCGCGAGGTATGTGATTCTTCCTATACTCGAGCATGATATTTTAAAAGGAAGATATATATAGTACGACAATGTCTTTTGACTTAAGCCGGAATAATATATAGTACGGTAGACGTACGTGCGCTAATTGAACGTAGTTGTACGGCAATGTCTTTTGACTTAAGCCTGAATAATAAGAATTTTGAAGTATTTCAAAATTGTTAAGAAACCATTTTTGAAAGAAGAGTAACACTTGGTTTTAAAGGTTTTAAAAAGAGTTATACTAGCTTTATGGGGAGTTAGGTATAACGTCTTAAGAGAGGTAAAGAAGATGGTTTACTGATTTTAGAAGTTAAGAGACTTGATCTTATAAGATAAGAGACTTAACTTAAATGAATTAATATGGATTTTGTGTGAAACCTCATTCGTGAGTAATGAGTACTTGGTTTTCAAAACGAATAATGTTTTCTTGATTTCGAAATCGAATGTGTATCGATAAACCATCGCGTTAATAAAGGAAAATGTATTGAATAATTAAGTATTATTAAAACCAAGAGAAACCTCCATCCGCATGAAGCTAAGATGAGACAAAATGATATTACATTTTCTAGATCATGGCTGCTTAATAAGATTGATTATGAACAAGATTAACCTACTCACCTATGGCATATGTTACTCTATTGTTTTAAAAAGAGATTAAGACATTGAACTATGAAACTTTTCTAAAAAGAGACTTGCGTAATTGAAATTAGGCAAACTGGAACTTTTAGGGAAAAGAAAGGCATTGTGTTGTCTTAAAATGGTTTAAAACATAAAGTGTTATAACAGCTTTATGGGAAGTTGGTTATAACGACTTTATGAAAACAAAAGAAGGGTTTTATCATTTGTTTTAATGTGGTAACTTGACTTTTAAAAGAGAAGTATTTTGGTCCAAAAAGAAGGCATGGTATTGCCTTAATTTGGTCTTAAAAAGGAAAGTATGAAAGTTGTTTTGGTTTACTTAAAAGATATAAGTCACACATTTTTATATACTACGGGTATCGGGTGACTTTTAGAAAAGGAATGAATCTCTTAAAAGGAATTTAACGTACGTAGTACTTTAGGGTTAAAATCCGGACTTTGACATAAAATGAAAGTACCTTGAGTTGTGTATAACTTGCCTATGCTTGTTGTTATGAAACTTGACCATGTTACGTGTGATAGCCTTGTTGTGCAAGTACTGTGTTCTACTCGACTACCGGTTCATGGGATGAACCGGGAATGTATTTCACTCGACTCACGGTTCATCCGAATGTATTTCACTCGACTACCGGTTCATCCGAATGTATTTCACTGACTCACGGTTCATGGGATGACCGAGAATGTATCCCACGTTTCTATCGGGTCCATGAGATGGGCGAGACATGTTATACGTATCACATGATTTGTACCTAGATCGCGGCGGTGAGGAAGAAGTTCCACGGGCGTGAGGATGACTTTGAGGCGTGAGTCACGACTTGACATAACCGCTTTTATGTTGTGAATCGTAGTTTGGTTATCATACATGTCTCCTGCTTTATATAGACTATTATGATTTCATTTACAGTATTTTTACGATTTCACATACTTGGTACTTGTTGTACTGACCTCCTTCGGGGGGCTGCGTTCATGCCGCAGGTAGAAGTACACCGGCTGTCGATCCCCGCGTTTAGGATCTCATTTCAGCGTCTTGGGAAGCTCCGTCCCTTCGGAGGCTTATCTTTGGTATGTTACCCCCGAGTCTGTAGGTCCTTGTACATTCTGGGTATGGCGGGGCCCCGTCCGTCATAGTTGTTGTATAAATCGTCGTAAGTGCATGCTGTTGTGGCGGGGTTGTAAGGATTATGAATCGCTCAAATGTTTATATATATATATGTTGAAAGACAACCGTTTTGGTTGGCCTATTTTCTTTCATCTTAATCCATGTCTATTTACATGTTTAAGTTTTATTTCCGCTGGTTTTCTCTGATGTTGTATCACTAGGGTGCCCGGGGTAAGGCACCAGTCACGGGCCCGGGTTCGGGTCGTGACAAAAGTGGTATCAGAGCAGTTAGTCCTCGGAAAGTGTCTACAGACCGTGTCTAGTAGAGTCTTGATTATCGGTGTGTTGTGCACCACATCTATAATCATGAGGCTATAGGACATTTAGGATTGGTTTCCATTCTTCTCATTCTGAGATCGTGCCTTAGAGCTGTGTGATAAGTTGGACCCCTCTGACGTATTCCTTTCCTTTACCAGTTATGCCTCCGCGTAAAACCTTGAGCCCAGATAGGCAAGGCGATCGAGAGATGTTAGTGAGATACTGAGAGAATGCGAGCGCGAGCGCCAAGACTGAGACAGTGCTTCCGACGGCGGACGCCGCCAGCACCAACAGAGTTTAGAGCGCGGCGGTGGGCTGCGAGACTCTGATACTGAGCCTCCATCCCGGCTGGAAGCGAGATGAGATGGGTACAAGGAGATGGCCCGATTCGCCGCGGTCGTGGCGAATATGAGATAGGATCACGCAGATTCGATCCAGTAGCAGCAGTAGTTCACACACGAGCAGACACTTTGAGACTACGGGATTTTCTGAGGTTTATCCCGCGAGAGTTTTATGGGTCGAGGCCTGAGGATGATGCGCATGAGTTCATCCGCAGCGATTCTGGTCGCGAGAGTGATCAAGGCATCGGATACCGAGTCGGTGGTCCTAGGTTCGCATCGGCCGCGTGATACCGCAATGATCGTTTGATTCGTGCGAGCCGTCGGGAGAGAATGCACTTCGCTATATGGGACGAGTTCTCAAAGGCATTTCTTGCACACTTCTTGCCTCCACAGATGAGAGGGCTCGCCGGCAGATTTTTGACGTTAAGCGGGGCGGGCGGACGGTTAGAGAGTACAATGTAGAGTTCGACTCGTTAGCTCGGTATGTCCCCGTAGTAGCCGATATGGAGGGCGAGTACACCGCTACGCCACCGGCTAGATGATTACTTGGCGAGGCTTATGCAGGTGTAGCTCTTCAGGGCATGGACATTGCCGCGCAAGCTCATGCACTAGGATGTGAGGCACGGAGAGGTCGGCGAAATGACCGAGATCGGCGAAGAGGGCGTGACAGCAGGTCCTTTGGTAACTTTAGAGGCGGACCGCCTCAGTGGCCGTTTGTTATGTACCTCCGCCAAGATGCAGTGGTCCTCCACGCCTTGGGACGTTCGGTATTCGGGGCTGGTCGAGCTCCAGGCTTCGTTCACAGTATACGTGAGTGCTAGCGGCCAGGATTCATGTCCCCCGGTGTGCACGATGTGGCAAACATCATCCCGGGAATGTCGTCTTTTATCGGTGCTTGTTTCACTGCGCCCGTCGGCCATGTGACGAGAGCGTGCTTATAGGAGAGTACTGCGGCTTGGCGCACCCTCAAGGATCGATGGCGAGTTCATCGCCCTACGGTATGCGCCTGCGAGCAGCCTATGATTAGAGTGGAGCGGTTGGTTCAGGTATATCCCTAACCCTCTAGAGTTTTGCATGCTTGATATGATGATCTTATTGTTGTGTGCTATGTACGGATAGCGTTGTGTTATATTGTGAGTTAGAAAACATGGTTAGTTGGAAGAGTAAGTATGGGGGCATGGAAGGTGTGAACCTTAGATTATTTCACGATTGAGACCTTACAGATAAGGTCGTCTTGAGTAAAAGATTCATTTTATGTTTGACTTTTATCAGAGTGCGTAGTATACGTGGGATATATTTGTGTGATAAGTCCATGGGTAGTGTGAAATGGAAGTGGTAGCTTTCATGATGTGAGTTAGTAAGAATTGTTCCGTATCGGGGAGCAAGGGTTTAGCGCGATTGTGGGTCGGGTTGAGGACGTGTTGCGGTCAACCGTGGCGAATAAGGTGGGTCGGTTAGGTGGTCCGCCAGATGGTAGGGTCACGAGGGTGCTAGGCCCAAGTTTAGATGACCATCGTATGAGTTCGTGGATATGTTCGACCAAAATCAGTTCGTGAGGCCGATAATGGCCGTAGAAGAAATCGAGGTTAGTAAGATGACCAAGTTTGGAGGTAGTGACTCCAAGGGTTGGAAACAGAAGCGTTGACTGAAGTGTGGTACGTATACTAGAAGAGTTCAAGTGTTCGAGAAGAGTACGACGAGTAAGGGTAGAGGCGAGCATGTATTGCGAGCATAGATATGATCATTTCTTGTGAAGGGAGAAGGTGCGAAGGTTGTATATTTTAGACCTCAGGGATCGCATGCGATCGGCACCATTTGTTGGGTCGCGGGTGACACTAGAACCTCGCGCAAAGTGACAAAAGTTTGTGATGTTAGAGGTGTTTCCTCGTGGACTTGGATGTAAGTATTTGCGGGTGTTTCGTGGCGGTGTGGCAGGATTGTTCTCGTAAGTATAGTAGTGAAGACTATACTGGCGCATGTTTGTTTTGAGTCTTAGAAGGAACATTCGGGACGAATGTTTCTAAGGAGGGGAGAATGTTATACCCCGTATTTCCACGGTATGTACGTGAGGGCGTACGTATATAAATTTGAGCCTTAAAGATTAGGCAAGAATGAAATTTTGTGCACAAGTACCGAAAGGAGTCGTTTTTCGACGAAACGTTTCCACAGCTTTCGTAGGGAATATTCCGGCTATGTCATTAATAATTTTTGCGGATTTTTCCGAGAGATGAAACATTTAGGACCAACGGGAGGGTGACATGTGTCACCCTCACATTGGAAGGAAGTGGACGGCCAAAGGGGAAAAGTTGGCACGTTTTTTGTGCAACAATTGTGGTCAAGAGGTTAGGTAGGATATATTGTGTAGTTGATGAGCAAGTGGGACCCACAAACACATGGCTTCATCTTGACCTTACACTTGCCTTACACTTGGATAGATCTTGACCATTGGTTGGCCATTTCTTGACCTATAAATACCCTTTAAGTTGATGAACTTATTCATCCAAAAATTGTCTAAGTCTTGAAAAATCCCTCCCTCTCCCTCTTGTTGTTTTCGTCCACCACACCCCCTCCCCTTTGAGAGCTCTAGCCAAGAGCAACCCCCCCCCTAGCCTAGTTGTGCTAGTCGAAATACTACCCCCCCCCCTTGGTAGAAATGTATTCTACAAGTATTGTTATAATGCCTAAAATACTTTAGCCAAATACCTTGTAGTACTTTCCAAAGTACCCTTTATACGAAAAGCCCGGAAAATACTATTATACTTTCCTTTAGCCACTAAACGAAACCCTAAGGAAAACCTTCATAGTCGGTTGAAGTGTTTAGTAGAAGTTGCGTAGAACTTCTAAGGGTTGTTTGGAGCGGATTGGAGCACTCGGAGTAGGAGCTAAACGTTGCTCAGGAGCGACTTTTTAACTTGGATAATTTTGGGCTCATCGAGGTAAATACTACTGTCCTTCTATTGTAATTGGAAATTACATATTGTAGTGGTATAGTAATGAATATAAGATTCATAGAAGAGAATTGAACTGTAATAGAAGGATATTACAGTAAAGACTTGAACTGAAATCACTTCAGAAGAATATAAGTAGAAGTTCAATTGTACTTACATAGGGTGTATATCTGATGGTGATAACCTTTATTGGTTGAATGTTCGCAAGTAGCATGGGCTACTTAGAAGGTGGACCAGCTAGCCAGGGTTATAGCCGTGGGCGTTTTCTTATAGTCGATAATCGTCGCGAGGTATGTGATTCTTCCTATACTCTTGAGCATGATATTTTAATAGGAAGATATATATAGTACGGCAATGTCTTTTGACTTAATCCTGAATAATATATAGTATGGTAGACGTACGTGTGCTAATTGAACGTAGTTGTACGGCAATGTCTTTTGACTTAAGCCTGAATAATAAGAATTTTGAAGTATTTCAAAATTGTTAAGAAACCATTTTTGAAAGAAGAGTAACACTTGGTTTTAAAGGTTTTAAAAAGAGTTATACTAGCTTTATGGGGAGTTAGGTATAACGTCTTAAGAGAGGTAAAGAAGATGGTTTACTGATTTTAGAAGTTAAGAGACTTGATCTTATAAGATAAGAGACTTAACTTAAATGAATTAATATGGATTTTGTGTGAAACCTCATTCGTGAGTAATGAGTACTTGGTTTTTAAAACGAATAATGTTTTCTTGATTTGAAATCGAATGTGTATCGATAAACCACTGCATCGTTAATAAAGGAAAATGTATTGAATAATTAAGTATTATTAAAACCAGTAGAAACCTCCATCTGCATAGAAGCTAAGATGAGACAAAATGATATTACATTTTCTAGATCATGGTTGCTTAATAAGATTGATTATGAACAAGATTAACTTACTCACCTATGGCATATGTTACTCTATTGTTTTAAAAAGAGATTAAGACATTGAACTATGACACTTTTCTAAAAAGAGACTTGCGTAATTGAAATTAGGCAAACTGGAACTTTTAGGGAAAAGAAAGGCATTGTGTTGTCTTAAAATGGTTTAAAACATAAAGTGTTATAACAGATTTATGGGAAGTTGGTTATAACGACTTTATGAAAACAAAAGAAGGGTTTTATCATTTGTTTTAATGTGGTAACTTGACTTTTAAAAGAGAAGTATTTTGGTCCAAAAAGAAGGCATGGTATTGCCTTAATTTGGTCTTAAAAAGGAAAGTATGAAAGTTGTTTTGGTTTACTTAAAAGATATAAGTCACACATTTTTATATACTACGGGTATCGGGTGACTTTTAGAAAAGGAATGAATCTCTTAAAAGGAATTTAACGTACGTAGTACTTTAGGGTTAAAATCCGGACTTTGACATAAAATGAAAGTACCTTGAGTTGTGTATAACTTGCCTATGCTTGTTGTTATGAAACTTGACCATGTTACGTGTGATAGCCTTATTGTGCAAGTACTGTGTTCTACTCGACTACCGGTGTTATACCCCGTATTTCCAGAGTATGTACGTAAAGGAATACGTACAAAAAGTTTGGTCTTAAAGTTAGGCCTTGGACGATTTTTAGGCACAACTCACAAAGCGAACAGTTTTCCGACGAAACGTTTCCACAGCTTTCGTAGAATAAATTCCGGCTATGCCATTTCTAATTTTTGCGGATTTTTCCGAGAGACGAAACATTTTGGACCAACGGGAGGGCAACACTTGTCACCCTCCAATTGATGGATGTGAAGCGTCCATATGGCCGATTGGAGTTGCCAACTTGGTCAAGTTGTTGGTAAGATATTTTGTGTGCAAGTTGGCTAGGTACACTTGCCCAAATCTTGACCCTACACTTGCCTTGCACTTGTCTTCATCTTGGCCATTGGTTGGCCATCCCTTGACCTATAAATACCCCTCTTGAGATGAAGAGTTCTTCATCCACAAAAGCTTTCCAAGTCTAAAAATCCTTCCCTCTCCCTTTGTAAGCAATTCGTCCAACACACCCCCCCTCCCCTTGAGAAGCTTGGCCGAGGCTACCCCACCCCCTAGCCTAGCCGAAACCTACCCCCCCTCCCTTGGTAGAAAAGTTGCCTTCTTGTATTGTTATAATGCCCAAAATACCCTAGCCCAAATACCTTAGTACTTAGTAGAAGTTGTGAAGAACTTCTAAGGTTTCTCGAGCATACAACTTAGGAGCAAAACCTTGCTCAGGCGCGACTTTTTCTAGGATATTATTGGGCTTACCGAGGTAACTAATCCTAACCCTCTTTTGAATTAGAGAATACTTACTGTTGTAGAATAAGAATAAGTATAAATACTTAGAAGAATATCCCAGAATAGAATTGAACTGTACTCGCATAGGACTGTTTTCACAGTAGACTCATATAGCTCACCGGGTAGGGTTGTGCTGCCCAACTTTCCATAGAATTGTGAACCCTCTGTTTAGAATGACCTTCAGGGTAGTCTTTAATAGATATCTGTGACTATTATAGGCTGACTCTCTGCGCGCGACATATTCAACTTGGCAGGTGGTTTTCGCTGAGAAGGTATGTGATTCTTCCTAAAGCATGATATTTTACAATATGTATATAGTACGGTAGACGTACATGTGTTAACTGAATAATACTTACGGCAATGCCTCACGGCTTAAGCCTGAATAATACGTACGGCAATGCCTCACGGCTTAAGCCTGAATAATAAAGAACTGAAAACATTTCAAAAGGACTACTGAACCATTTTTACAGAAGAGAACTAATTGGTTTCTTAAACAGAAGCTTAAGAGTTATACTAGCTTTATGGGAAGTTAAGTATAACCACTTAAGATTGATAAAAGAAACAAGTTGCCTATGTATTTCTAACAGACTTATATGAAATTGTGAAAAGAATAATAAGATGGTTTGATAAGTAGACATGACATGTTGCTATGTGTGTTAGTACCTTGTAACGTTTGTATAAGTGAGTATCCTTGTTGTACTTATGTTGTTTAAAGATAAGTCGTTATGTTAGTGTACTATCACTCACCTCTTGAGATGATACCGGAGGTTAAGCTGCCCTCCGATGCGGGGTAGACTCAGGCGGTCTGGGACCATGATTCGAGAATACCTCATGCGGGTCCAGGGGGCCTATGCGGAGCTACGAGAGTTCCAGGTTAGTATGCGGGGTTATGCCTCATGCGGTCTATGTGGCCATGCAGACAATGAGTCGGGGCGATGCGAGGAGTAGCTACCCTCGATGCGGGTTATACCTCATGCGGGCCCACGCGAGTGGCCTATGCGGACTCGAGTCGAGATTAGGCTTGCAGAATGAGGATGTGGGCGAGTGGCCCTGTTTCGATCATTCGCAGCCTAGACAAGACGTATTACAGTTACCTATTGTTGCTCTTGTTTGTGATGTGGCACTATGTGCGGTTTCCTTGGTTGTTTCACACATATTTGTAAACTGGTTTTAAAAATGATATGTTTTCATTTAAGTACTTTACAGTTTCGCATACTTAGTACCTGTTGTACTGACCTCCTTCGGGGGGCTGCGTTCATGCCGCAGGTAAGGGCAAGCAGGTGCTAGATCCGCATCCTTAGGATCTCTACGTTGGTGTCAGGAGCTCCATCTCTTCCGGAGGCTCTACTTTTGGTATGATCTCCCTGTTGTAGATAGTTTTGTACAGTCAGGGTATGGCGGGCCCGTCCGCCATAGTTGTATATTTCCTTAAGTGCAGTAGTCATGTTGTGCGATTGTCGGATGTAATCGCTAAAACATGATTATATATATCTTAGAAAAGCGATGTTTTCTCACATAATCATGTCTTATTTTATAAAGCTTTCATGTCTTGCTTTATGTTTCCGATTACTGCGATGTATGACTACTTGGGTGCCCGGTAAGGCACGATCCACGAACCGAGCAGGTCGCGACAAAAGTGGTATCAGAGCAATTAATCCTCGGAAAGTGTCTACAGACCGTATCTAGTAGAGTCTTGATTATCGGTGTGTTGTGCACCACACCAATAATCAGGAGGCTATAGGATATTTAGGATTGGTTTCCGTTCTTCTCATTCCGAGATCGTGCTTTAGAGCTGTGTTATAGGTTGGACCCCTCTAACGTATTCCTTTCCTGTAACAGTTATGCCTCCACGTAAGGCAACCCGGGCCCAGAAGGGCAAGGCAGCCGAGGGAGCTGCTAGCAGGACACCCAGAGTCACGAGGGCTCAGGCCCAGTCTATACCAGAGACGGCGAGTTCTATGACGCCGCCAGCCCCAGCAGAGACCACAGTACCCACACCTCGCATCCCACATGCAGGGCGGAGAGTTAGGGCAAGGAGATAGCCCACTTTTGGCTAAGGTTGTGGCCCGACACGAGAGAGGCTGGATCGCGGCGATTCAGCCCAGCTCCACACGGTCGCACCCGTTGTTCACCCGAGGGCAGAGAGTTTGAGGCTACGAGACTTCTTGAGCTGTAGCCCGCCGGAGTTTTATGGATCGAGGCCGGAGGATGATCCGCAGGAGTTCATCCGTCAGCTTCAGAGGATTTTGAGAGTGATCAGGGCGTCGGAGACCGAGTCCGTGATCTTTGGTTCACATAGGCTGCGTGATACCGCAGTCGATTGGTTTGATTCATGGGAGTTATCCCGGGGAGAGCACGCGTCCCCAGCTACTTGGGATGAGTTCTCAGAGGCTTTCCTCACTCACTTCTTGCCTCCACAGATGAGGAGGGCGCGGGCTGATAGATTTTTACTACTGAGGCAGAGAGGACGCACTGTCAGGGAGTACAATGTCGAGTTTGATTCATTGGCTCGATATGTCCCAGCATTGGTAGCAGATATGGAGGATAGGGTGCACCGCTATGTCACCGGGCTAGACGACTATATGGCCGAGTCATGTGCGGGGGTTTCTCTCGGCCGTATGGACATTACCGCATGCGAGCTCACGCCCAGATGCGAGGCGCAGAGTCGACGAGTGGGCGACAGCGAGAAGAAGGCCGGGGCGGAGGTCTTCCGGTGGTTATCGTGGTGGCGGCCTCGGCGATCTAGATTCGCACCACAGCCAGCACAGAGCACTCCTGCACGCCCTCGGCCACGGCCCGAGTTTTCGAGGCGCACCGGGGCCCGTGGCTTCGGGCGTCGAGTAGCGAGTGCTGGCGATCGGGACCACCCCGGTGTGGCCGTCGGTAGATCCCATTACGAAGTGTGGTACTACTTTTGGAGCTTGTTACGATTGTGGCCGCAGGTCACTTTGCGAGGCTGTCCGGCCGAAGCGTGGCGGTGGTAGGGCTCGGCCGTGTTCATTTCCGCTTCTTCATCTCCTACAGTTACTCGCCCCGGAGGGCAGGGTGCTCATGGGTCAGCAGGTCGCGGCAGAGGCCGTGGCTCGGTCGATTCTAGCGGTCCTCGAACCGCATTTATGCTGTCCAGCCGACAGATCGTGAGGCCTCACCGATGTCGCCACAGTACCTTATCGGTTCGGGTTTGATGTGTATGCTTTGATAGATCCGGGTTCTACTCTGTCCTATATATCTCCCCTTGTTGCTAGTAGGATAGGGATAGAGCCTAAGCCCATAGACCCTTTCGAGGTAGCTACGCCAGTGGGTGATTCGGTGGTAGCTCGGCGGGTATATAGAGCTTGTCTGTGACCATTTATCGTCGGACCACGGCCGACTTGATAGAGTTGGAGATGATTGACTTCGACGTGATCATGGGGATGGATTGGCTAGCTTCGCTACGCCAATGTAGACCGCAGAGAGAATAGTGCGGTTCGGTTTCTGAGGCCGGTTGTTGAGTGGGAGAGCACGGTATCGCCGAGGGTAGGTTTATTTCCTACCTCAAGGCTAGGAAGATGGTGCGAAGGGTATATCTACCATCTCGTTCGGGTGTTTGATCTTTGAAGGCTGCGGTACCAGATTTTCCGTCAGTTCCAGTAGTCAGCGAGTTCCCAGACGTGTTTCCAGATGACCTCCCGGGTATCCCTCCTGAGAGGGAGATCGAATTTTGTATAGATGTGTTGCCAGATACTCGGCCTATTTCCATTCCGCCATACAGAATGGCACCTGCCGAGTTGAGAGAGTTGAAGGATCAGCTTAGGGATTTGCTAGAGAAGGGCTTCATTAGGCCTAGTGTTTCTCCCTGGGGAGCGCCGGTATTGTTCGTGAAGAAGAAGGACGGGACGCTGCGCATGTGTGTTGATTACAGGCAGCTGAACAAGGTGACCATTAAGAACAGATACCCCCTTCCTAGGATTGATGATTTGTTCGACAATACGTGTAAAGTTCTGTCCCACAATTCATACGAAGTAGTTTAATATCCAAAGCCATTCTCGGCCAACATATACAACAACACAAGTCCTTTCCAATTCTTTTTCAATCCAAGTTCTTAGGTCTAACATGTTATATAGGCATAGCCAACTTCAACAACTACAATTTCCTTTTTATATAACATGTGACGACTTATACTAATAATCAAATTGAATTGTAATCTTAAGGCTAAACATGCTAGTTTTCGGATTAGGGTTCCAATAGCCAATACACTTATCAAACATCATTCTAAATACCTCATGCTTGCTAATATCCATAATTACAATGATAAGTAATCTTTAATAGCTAAAACGACAAGATTTTTACCTTTACAAGCCCTTATAATTTCCAAGATTCAAAGTCGCTCCTTAGCAAATCTTAGCTCCTTTCCTTTACGCTCCAATCCGCTATTTGAAGCCTTTAGAAGCTCACAACCAACTTCTCTTCCATTTCCAATCCAAACCTGTGAAAACGACTTAGGTTTTCGCCTTGCGACTAATGTGAAAACGTCGTTTTTCTGAAATCTTTCTATTGAGATATCCTTACAATACCCTTAGGGACCTTGAGTTAAAGTCTTGTGAATAATGGATCACAAACTAAAAAAAAATATGTGGATTTCTTGACAAAGCCGAGAGCACTATGAAGGACAAGAATGTTGTGAAAATTTCTAAGTGTTAAAGACCTTGTCTTGCACTAGTGTAGTGTATATATAACACAATGGAGGGCTTAGATTATAACAAATGTGAGGTTAGGATGAAGAGCAATTATTGTCTAGCCAAGTGGACAAGTTGACTTGGTCAATAATATCAAGCTTTGAAGACTTGTTCATCTACAATGGTCAATGACCATTCTATCCTTGCTAATTTTTGTCCAAGACCATATGGGGGTGCCACGTGTCGCCCTGCCATTCGTCCATAAAATTTCGTAACCCTCGTGGTCCCCACAAAACGTAAAATTTCTCGGGTGGGCCCCACGTGACCAAATCCGTAAAAATAAATTTCCATAATGCTAATAAGTTTCATACTCTTCAAATAATGCATTTTGAGAATCCAATTCACATTAACGAACATTTTTCCTTTCCGACGTTCGGAAAAACAATTCTTTCTTTCATACCAATTTTTCAAGTCTTGTGTTCCTCGCGTCCATTCTCTTATACATGTCCTGGACTTACGGGGTGTAACAAGCGGCCTCGAGCGTCGGTCCACTCATTCCACATCACCATAAACCCAGCATCATAAGTCGATACCGGTGCACCCTTAAATTCAAGCTAGTTTATTTTTATTTTAACATCACTTCGACCCAGTATCGTCATAACTAGACACTGGAACAAATTTTGAGTCCGCATTCGCCCGCCTTGGTGTTTCGGCCGTGGTAGCCCAGTGTCGTCATAACTCGACACTGGGACAAATTTTGAGTCCGCGTTAGCCTGCCTTGGTGTCTGGCCATGGTAGCCCAGTGTCGTCATAACTCGACACTGGGACAAATTTTGAATTTTGCGTCAGCCTTGTCTTAATTTCCCAACATTTAATTCTGAGGATCGAGACAAAATTGGCTATAAGTCAACGTCTTTGTCTGAAGACTCTTCCATCATCCCCTTTGATTGGTTGTTGTATTGAGCCTTAAATATGGCATGTTGGTTATTGATTATCGGGCCTTGAAAAAGGTGGAAAAGTATGTAGAAACAAAGGAGGTGCTGCCCGATTTTCCGTAGAATAAGAGACCGTATACTTAGTATTATTCTACGTTAGAAGATAGAAATTGATAGTCATGTTGTGGCCATTATAGGTTGACACTTCTACGTGCGGCGTATTCGACTTAGCTTGTGGATTAAGCCGAAAAGGTATGTGAACCATCTCCTCTTCTTCTAGCATGATTCCTAATGGTAAAGTAAGTAAGTCCTACTCCTTAAATGATTCATTCCTTGGTTGTACTTGGATTGCCTAATATAGAATTTGTTTTATATACTTCCTTGATTGTACTTTGATGTTTAAATTGTAAGTTGTTATAATCCATTTCCTTAATGAAGTTTGGATTCTCAAAGGTGAAAGTATTTTACTTAAAGTACATAAAGTCTTGAAAAGGAAGTGGTTTCCAAATCTTTTGGCTAGTTCCTTAGTTCCAAAACCTAAATGTTGTTATAATGACTTTAGGGGAGTCAAAGGAGTGATTTACTTAATTGATTTAAAAAGAGGAGAAATGACATGATTGAAAGTTAAGAAACTTGATTTCTAAAGATTAAGAGACTTGAAGTATTTTGAAAGTTAAGAAACTAGATTTCTAAAGATTAAGAGACTTGAAGTATTTTGAAAGTTAAGAAACTTGGTTTTAAAAGTATAAGTCTCTTGGATATAAAAAGAATAAATTTGTCTAAAACCATAAAGGGTTATAACGGCTTTATGAGAAGTTGGTTATAACGGCTTTATGGAAGGTTAAGAGAGTTGTCTATTTTGGTTGATAGGCATGAATTGCCTAGATTGTAAAAATTAAAGTTACTTGGTTTCAAGCCTTGAAATGAATTTCCAAAAGGTGTAGTAACTTATTTTGAAAAATAGACATGCCTTGATACTACGGGTGTTAGTATCTTGGGGTTTTACATAAAAAGGAGTATTTTGAAAGAATGTACGTACGTAGTACTTTGGCTTGTTTAAATGAGATTTTTTCCATTTGTGCCTTGATAGTACTTTGGCTTGTTTAAATGAGAATTATTCTATGTGTGCCTTGATAGTACTTTGACTTGTTTAAATGAGAATTATTCTATGTGTGCCTTGATAGTACTTTGGCTTGTTTAAATGAGAATTATTCTATGTGTGCCTTGATAAGTACCTTGACTTGCTTAAATAAGGATTTCTCTTGGTTTATGTAAAAAGAAGGCATGGTAATTGTCTTGGTTTATGTGAAAAGAAGGCATGGTAATTGTCTTGGTTTGTGTAAACGCATGGTATTGTCTTGGCTTATGACAAAAAGAAAGGCATGGTAATTGTCTTGATTTGTGTAAAGACATGGTTTTGTCTTGGTTTGCTTGCATATGGGTTGCTCATATAGACATTCGTGCAAGTGTCATATTTCCACATCTCCGCGTCCCTCCATAAAGGGCCGGCAACTTGTTTCAAGGATACCATGGGTTAGCTCCCCATGGGGGTGAGTGGTACACACTCACGGCGGGTCGGTATTTGACTTGGGCGGGTTAAATTCCCGGGATATATATAAGCCATAGATTAGCTATTCGTGATGCGAGTATCGTGTACCGATGACTCATTGCGGGTCCACATGACCTAAGCGGGTGAAATAGTCCCTTGCGGGTGAATTAATCATATGATAGGTTGCATTATAACACAAAAGGTGGTTGACCCTGGCACTGACACGACCTTCATGTTTTGAAACGGTAGTGATTTCATTAATGAAAGGGTGCAGTGTGTGTATGACTTAAAGTGGAACATTAATTCTCATTGTTAAAGGCATAACTTAAAAAGGTAAAAATGATTGCATTACTCTCATGATTGCAAGGTTCAGTGTGCTTACTGAAGTTGTATTATATCATGGACTGCCGGCAGTGAGGAAGGATTCCACGGGCATGATTGATATTATGGGCGTGAGACCCATGGTTATATTTGAGTAATGACTTTGAGGGCATGCGTCCCTGACTTGATATGACTGCTTATGTATTGTGTACTGTAGGTTGGCTATCATACATGTCTCCTGTTGTGTTTTGACTGTTATGATTTCATTACAGTATTTACTGTTTCACATACTTGGTACATTCTTCGTACTGACCTCCTTCGGGGGGCTGCGTTCATGCCGCAGGTTTAGGTACGCAGTTTGGTGATCTGCAGGTGTAGGACCCTGCTCAGAGTTTTTGGATAGCTCCATCTGTTCAAGAGTTATCATTTTGGTATAGTTCCTTCAAGATGAGCTTTATCTGATTATGGATGCAATGGGGCCTTGTCCCGTCATATTTCAGTAAAACTCTTAGAGGTCTGTATTCATATGTAGGATTGGACTCATGTACAGTTTAGTATCTTTTGATTATGTATATTATATGTGTCATGACCCGACCCCGGGCCCGCGACTGGTGTCCTACCTGGGCACCCTTCTATTCATACAATACAAAATAACCGCGGAAGATAAGTAACACATTTTTTTTAAAACAAAGGCAAAGCCGATAAGGCTGACATAATATAAATCACCCAAAAGGGTCTACACTATTCAAAAATGTAATTACAACTCTAGCCAGTCCAGCCCACATATGAATACAGACCTCTAAGATTTAGGACAAATACTATGACGGGACAAGGCCCCGCCATACCCCTGAATATACATAGCCATGACAAGCTCCGGAACATTGGAGCCATCTCAAAATGCTGAACCAGGATCCTAAGCCCGCGGATCCACAACTGTATACCTAAACCTGCGGACATGAACGCAGCCCGAAGAAGTCGATTACAAGTACCAAATATGGAACGGAAATAAGGTACAGTAAACAGATCATAACTGTACAAAAGAATGACAGGGGCAAGTATAAAAAGTAAATACCAGATCCTACCATGCCATTACAACTCATGAACTTAATCGTACATCATTATCTTTTTTCCATTTTTCAATAAGAGTTATAGTCAATTTCTTACGTACATACTTAGGAAAAATCATCAAGTTCATTACCATATAACTTACTTACCTTGCATAACATAATCCGACCCTTTATGGAGGGACGCCTTATTTTGGAGTTCACTTTGATTATCCATACGTAATAACGTAACCCGGCCCATTTGCGGGACATGACGAAGTCATACAAAAGCCTTCCCATGAAGGTATACTGCCCGGCCCATTATGGGACGCGATAAAATCACATAAGTTTGCCCATAAAGGTATACTGCCCGACCCATTCTGGGACGCGATAAAATTACATAAGTCTGCCCATAAAGGTATACTGCCTGGCCCATTCTGGGACGCGATAAAATCACATAAGTCTGCCCATAAAGGTATACTGCATAAAAATAGGAAACTTATGATCAACTTAGGGCCACCTGCCCATAGTATCATTTGGAAATCCTACTCCTGGGACTATTTCACCCGTATATGCCGTATGGACCCGCAAGAGGTAATTTCCTCGCATAGACTGTATCCACCCGCATAGGTCGTATATACCCGCATAAGGTAATCTCCTCGCATAGGACTGGTCCGCCTCGCATAGGACTATTTCACCCGCATGAACCCTACGGACTCGCATGAGGTATTCCTCGAATCATGGGTAGAAAATCCACGGAATATGCAAATGCCACAAACCCGGGGAATGACCCCGTAATGAACAATATATCACTAGCACAATCGGCTATCATACATAACATAAGCACCACCAGCTTATCATACATAACATAAGCACTACCGGCTTATCATACATAACATAAGCACCACCGGCTTATCATACGTAACATAAGCACCACCGGCTTATCATACACAACATAAGCAAGTTAAGAAATCTCCTAACTTCTTATTAGCTTTGTTCATATACCCTCTCCTTTTAGTTTACTTAAGGCAATATCATGTCATTATAAAATCCGGGAATTTAACCCAAAGTACTACGTACTTATATTCTTTTAAAATGACTCTTTTTCAGATAAAACTTCCAAGATACTAATAACCGTAGTATCAAGTCATATCTACTCTTCAAAACAAGTCACTATATTTTTAGAAATACATTTCTAGGCTTCTAAAATCAAGTGACCCTTACTTTAGAACTTTAAGAAATTGATACCGTTAAATCAATTTGCCCTTCTTTATTTCAAGTTATTTCTTGGTTTACGTTACTAGAGAAAACCATTCTTTTAACCTTCCATAAAGTTGTTATAACCAACTTCCCATAAAGCCGTTATAACTCTTTATGTCTTAGACAAATTCCTTCCTTTTATAACCAAGAGACTTATACTTTTAAAGCCAAGTATCATATATTTTCAAATCAATTTTCTTAACTTTCAAAATACTTCAAGTCTCTTAACTTTTAAGAAATCAAGTTTCTTAACTTAGAATTTCAAGTCTCTTATCTTTTGAATGTCAAGAAATCCATATTTTCCAAATCAAGTACTCTATACTTTTAAATCAAGTCATTCCTTCCTTTAAGAATCAAGTCTCATAACTTGAAAAATAAAGTCTCTTAACCTTTTTAGAATTCAAGGTTCATAGTCTTAAAACTTCATATGTAAACTCTTTAAATTAAGTAACATATACTTTTATGCGTTGTGAATAGGTTATACTTGTTTATAACGATCTTATTAAAGCAGTCATGATCTAGAAAATGTAATACAATTTTGTCTTATCTTAGCTTCTATGCAGATGGAGAATTCTACTCATTTTTATTTAATTGATTGCCGATACATTTTCTTTTATTAACGCTGCAATGGCTTGTTCGATACTTATCCTCATTCGTGCAATAACTTAGCAAAGTCAACTTGACTACAAATACTTCCTAACGACTCTTACCAATATCCCCCATAAGACTTGGTAAGAACTTAGGATAACTTAGACGTAACCTTTACATAGAGTAAATCAACATACATACCTCTTAACTTCTAAGAGTAGAAGGAATCATGAAATAGCACCACATGTATATTCCATACATAGAATCATATCAAAAGAAGGAAGAGGTTCACATACCTCGCGACGATTATCGACAAGTAGCAAAATGCTCCAAAGTACTTCAACCTTGATAGCTATTCCATCCTTCAAGTAGAATACACTATACTTAGTACTTCAACCTATAATGGCCATAATACGTCTATTAACCTCTAGCTTCAAACGTAGAATATTCTAAGTGTAAAGTCACCAAATTCTACGGAAAATCGGACAACACTTCCTTTGTTTCTACGTACTTTTCCACCTTTTTCAAGGCCCGAATTCAATAACCAAACACCACATTTAAGGCCCAACAATTCAGCAAATACAAAGGGGATTACACGCCTTAACAGGACGTGTAAAATTCTGCCCCACAATTAATACGAAACTGTCCAAAGATTAAGGCAATTCTCGGCTCAAAATGTGTGACAACATAAAGTTCATTCCAATTCCTTTTCAACCCAAATTGTTATTCTAACATGTTATATAGCCTCAAACGATTATAACAACTATAATCCCTTCTTTCTATAACATGCGACAATCGTAACTAACAATTAAATTGATTTCAACATAAATGGCTAACTTGTCCATTTTCGGTTTTAACATGTCGACATGATCCAAATCTTTTTCAAACTTCATCCTATATACCACATGCTCATTTCTTAACTACTATAACATGTAATCCTCCATTACATTAAGAAGATGAAGATTTTACCTCAATAAGCCCTAATAATGTCCAAACATAAAAGTCGATCCTTAGCAACTTTTAGCTCCTCTTCTTATGTTCCAATCCGCTCCAAGCACTCCTTAGAAGCTCATGAAGAACTCCTCTTCAAGTTCCATCTTCAAAGTTGAAGAACACCTTAGAGTTTCGCCTTGCGACTAACGTAAAAACGTCGTTTTGCCGGGATCCTTCTATTGAGATATCCTTACAATACCCCTAGGAACCTTGGGTTAAAGTATTGTGAATTATGGACCACAAACTAAAAATATTTGTGTGGGAAATAACTCAATGCCGAGAGCACCTCAATGTGTTGCTCAAGTTCTCTAATTTTTTCTAAGTGTTGGAAGACTTGTCTTTCTACTAGTGTGCTTATATAACACATTGGAGGGTCTAGATTATAACACTTGTTAGGTTTGGATGAAAGAGATCAAGCCAAGTGGCTCTGACTTAGTCAATTAACTCAAGCTCTTAGCTTGCAAGACTTGGTCATCTATACTTTGGTCAAATGACCATTTTACCCTTGAACAATTCCGTCCATGACCATGTGGGTGGGGGGGGGTGACACGTGTCGACTTCCCATTCGTCCATCAAATTTCGTAACCCTCGTGGGCCCCACAAAACGTAAAATTTCTCGGGTGGGCCCCACGTGACCAAATCCGTAAAAAAATAAATTTCCACAATGATAATAAGTTCCATACTCCTCAAATAATGCATTTTGAGAATTAAATTCTCATCAACGAACATTTTTCCTTTCCGACGTTCGGAAGATTTTCCTTCGGAAAAACAATTCTTCCTTTCGTACCAATTTTCAAGTCTTGTGTTCTCGCGTATATTCTCTTATTCATGTCCTGGAATTACGGAGTGTAACAATATGGCAGCCTTGTCGTCTTTGCCCTTGCATGTACGATGGTTTTAGAAAAACAAAAGAGGTGTTATTTTGTTTCCGCGGTTTACTTGTGTTAGTTAGGTAGAAGGGTGCCCAGGTAGGGCACCAGTCACGGGCCCGGGGTTCGGGGTGTGACACAGTGGTATCAGAGCAGTCAGTCCTCAGAATGTCTACAGACCGTGTCTAGTAGAGTCTTGATTATCGGTGTGTTGCGCGCCACACCCATAAACAGGAGGCTACAGGACATTTAGGAGTTGGTTTCTATTCATCTCACTCTGAGATCGTGCCATAGAGCTGTGTTATTAAGATAATTCCTCTGTGACGTATTATTATGTTATAGCTATGCCTCCAAGGAGGGCAACAGTCGCCCAGAAGGGCAAATCAGTAGCAGGAGCTACTAGTCAGACTCAGAGAGTTGATAGGGCTTATGCCCAGGGTATACCAGATATTGTGTCGCAGTCGGCGAATTCTTCTGCGCCAGGTTTTGAGGCCCCAGCACCAGAGCCTCCAGTTTCTCAGTTAGGAGAAGACTATAGGGTCATAAGGGAAGCAGTTATGTTATTGACCAAGATAGCGGTGCTACAGTTTCACCAGCAGGAAGTTATTCGGCCAGTACAGACAGGTGTACAGAGGGTAGAGGGCCAACGCGGAGATCAACGTAAGAGGGCTAGACCGGTTGGTTATCCCGGTGAGTTTTTGGACGAGCAGCCTCAGCAGCAAGTGAGATATTCGTCCCAGCCTACCCAGTACATACCCCCGCAGGTCACAGGTGGGAGATTGGACCCCACAAGGTATTTAAGAGCCGGTCCAAGCTCCAGGGGTCGAGGTTCTCAGAGGAGCAGAGGATTTTCTCAGTCGAGGCCACTTATCCCTCAGTGTTTCCGATGTAGTAAGCGTCATATGGGGAAATGCCTTTATGGCACAGGTGTTTGTTTTTATTGTGGCCGTCCGGGCCATATTCTGAGGGTATGTCCTTTTAGAAAGAGCACTAGTGAGGTGGCTCAGCCTATGAGGCCGGTAGTTGGTTCCCTTTCCTCCACAGCTGTGCGCCCCCCAGGGCAGGGTGTTCAGATGTCAGCCATCCGTGGTAGAGGTCAAGGTGGAGTTTATAGTTCTGGCGGTCCTTCAAACCGCATATATGACATGACTACTGGGCAGGATCAAGAGGCAACATCACATGGGGTTACAGGTATATTTCGATCATTTTGAATCATACGTGCATTGATAGATTCAGATTTTGCCCTAGCGTATATGTTTTCCCTATGTTGCTAGCAGTTGTTAAGTGATAGTACCCCCAGAGGTAGGGATACTTTGATTAGTAAAGTGAAAAAGTTAAGAATGTTGACAAGAATGATAAAGTGAACTGAGACTATAGTTGTGTAGGGTTCACAAGTTGTAATTACCCCGTAACAGTGTAAAGACCGATAGGGAAGGATGTACAATAGAAATACTTTGGCCTATGTGACGAACCTCTAGTGAATAGGGGGATAGTGTGAGAAGTACCTTGAGATAAGAGAGAAATTTATTTCAGACTAAGAATGAGAAGTTAAGTGTGACGATGGGTCGGGTTATGGACTCATTTCGGGTCAGCCGGTAGTATGAAATGGGGTGATGTCAGTTAAAAATGGTTCCGCTATGTGATAGGGTCACGAGGATGCCATACCCAAGTTGGGTTAATCGTTATACGAGTTTGTGGATGCGTTCCATCGGAATCAGGTCGTAAGGGTCGAGAAGAGCTTTAACGGGAATGCAAGTAGTATATGGCCAAGTTTGAATAGTAACTCCAAGGATTGGAGAACAAAAACAATATTTGAGATTTTGTGCGTGTACTAAAAAGTTTGGAAGTACGAGAATGTTATACCCCGTATTTCCAGAGTATGTACGTGAGGGCGTACGTATTAAATTTTTTTGCCTTAAGAATTGGCTTTGGTTCGAAATTTGGGCACAAGTCTGAATAAGTCGTTTTTCGACGAAACGTTTCCACAGCTTACGTTGGGAAAATTCCGGCTATGTCATTTAGTATTTTTGCGGATTTTTCCGAGCGACGGAACATTTTTGGACCAACGGGAGGGTGACACTTGTCACCTCGTTAGACTGATAAAGAGGAGGCTTGGCCTTGGCCGATTGGTTCATGGTTTTGTTCCTTGTTTTGTGGCTTGTTTTGTGCCATGTTTTGTGGAGTAGGGGTTAGGGTGCACTTGGCTTGATCTTGGCCTTACACTTGCTATACACTTGGAAGGATCTTGGCCATTGGTTGACTTTTGGTTTTGCTATAAATACCCCTCTAATGCAAGAGTTATTCTTCATCCACACTTGTGAAATTCCAAGAAAATACTCCTCCCTCTTGTGAGCAATTGTCCGCCACACTACCCCCTTGAGTGAGCCTTGGCGAGAGGCCACCTCCCCTTTGTGGTGCCTTGGCGTGGGTACCCCTAGCCTCGTTGTTTTCGTTTAATACCCGTTGTTGTGGTATAGAAATACTCTCCTAATATTGTTATATTGTCAAAATACCTTCGCCCAAATACCTTGTAGTATTCCCAAGGTTACACTTATACAAAGCCAGAAAATACGATTATACTTCCTTTAGCCACAAAAACGAAACCTAAGGAAATCTTCACCCGTTGTTGAAGTTGTAAGTAGAAGTTGGTTAGAACTTCTAAGGGTTGTTGGGCGCGGAGCGAGGAGCTAAGCGTTGCTCGGGATCGACTTTATACTTGGATAATTTTGGGCTTATCGAGGTAAACACTCATCGTCCTTCTATTGTAATTGGAAATTACATGTTTGAATATATAGTTGAAGTATACTATATATAGAACTATACTTAATCGTGGCAATGTCTTTTGACTTAAGCTGAAGAATTAAATCGAATCGAATCGTAATTACATAGGGTATCAGATGGACTTGTGTAGTATTACTGTGTAGTAGAATTGTACACGTCCGGTTAGGCGTGTAAACCCCCCCCCCCCTGGTTGGCTTGGTAGCCGGCCTCGATAGAGAAGGAGATTTGCGCTGTGGCGGGGGGGGGAGGTGCTGCCGAATTTTCTGTAGATTATGGAACGTTGAGATCTAGATGTTAATAAGCGCCTTGTGGCCTTATAGGTTGAAGTACTACGTGTGGAGTGATCCACTTGGCTTAAGGAGTAGCCGGCGGTTTGAGGTACTTGGAGCGTTTTGCTATTAGTCGACAATCGTCGCGAGGTATGTGAACCTCTTCCTATCTCTTCTAGCATGATATGTGTGAACTATGTAGTACGGTAGACGTACATGTGTTAACTGTGTTTGATTGTTCTTAAAACATAAAGTGTTATAACGGCTTTATGGGAAGTTGGTTATAACAGCTTTATGTAGGTAAGAAAATACTTTGTGGTTTTCAAAAAGGTAACTGATGTGAATTATAACTGGCTAGTTATAATAAAGAACTTGATGTATTTCAAAAGATTTATAAATCGTTTTGGAAGGGAGAGTAACACTTGGTTTTAAAGGTTTTAAAAAGAGTTATACTAGCTTTATGGGGAGTTAGGTATAATGTCTTAAGAGAGGTAAAGAAAATGGTTTACTGATGTTAGAAGTTAAGAGACTTGATCTTATAAGATAAGAGACTTAACTTATTTGTTTTAATGTGAATGTTTGTGTGAAACCTCATTCGTGAGTAATGAGTACTTGGTTTTATTTAAAGGGATAATGTTTTACTGATTTCGGAAATCAGAATGTGTATCGACAGACCACTGCAGCGTTAATAAAGGAAAATGTATTGAAAAATGATGAATTGTATTAAAACCAGTAGAAACCTCCATCTGCATAGAAACTAAGATGAGACAAAATGATATACATTTTCTAGATCATGGCTGCTGTAATAAGAATGTTGTAAAGAAGAATAACCTACTCTCACGTGAGACATATATTACTCAATTGTTCTAAAAAGGAATCAAGTGATTAAGTTTGGGAACTATGAAACCATTTGAAAATGAGAAGCTTGAGTAATTGAAACTAGGCAAACCGAACTTAGGAAAAGAATGTTGTTACTTGATTTTTAAAAGGAATGTGGGTTGGTCATTCTAATACTACGTATCGGGTGACTTTTATAAGTAATGGATCTCTTTTAAAAGAATTTAACGTACGTAGTACTTTAGGGTTAAAACCCGGACTTTGGCATAAAATGAAAGTACTTTGAGTTGTGTGAAACTTGCCTATGCTTGTTGTTGTGAAACTTGCCTATGCTTGTTGTTGTGAAACTTGCCTATGCTTGTTGTTGTGAAACTTGCCTATGCTTGTTGTTGTGAAACTTGCCTGTGCTTGTTGTTGTGAAACTTGCCTATGCTTGTGATGAGAGCCTTTGTTGTGCAAGTGTGGTACTTCTGTGTTACCGCGTCTCTCGATAGAGGGCCGGTTGACTTGTTGAGAACTTACTTGGACGTGCTGGCAGTGATGGAGAATTCCACGGGTATGTTTCCATTTTGATTACTGTCTTGTTGTTGATGTCACATGGACATGTCTACACCGTCAAGATTCGGGCATCTGGCCACGCGGGTTGATTACCCGATATATGGTTATTATTGTAACATGGGCGTGTCTACACCGTCTGAGATTCGGGCATGTGCGTGCGGCGTGGTTGACCACCCAAAGATATTGTTATTGAGGTTACATGGGCATGTCTACACCGTCGCGATATTCGGCATGTGGCGTGCGGCCTTGTTATTATTGTTGCATCATGGACATGTCTACACCGAGGCGAGATTCCGGCATGCGGCCGTGATGCGAACATGATGGATGTATGGCGTGAGACCCATAGTTATATTTGAGTGGTGACTTTGAGGCGTGAGTCCACGACTTATGCTTTTATGTTGCGTCGTATTTTGGTTATCATACATGTCTCACGCTTTTTAAGCTATTATGATTTCATTTACTGATGTTGTGATTTCACATACTTGGTACTGTTATCGACCTCCGGGCCGCGTTCATGCCGCAGTAGAGGTACATCGATCGTGGATCCTCGCTCTTAGGATCTCGATTCAGCGTTTTGGGAAGCTCCGTTTCTCCGAGGCTTATCTTTTGGTATGTGTTCCCTGAGTTGTAGGTTCTTGTACATTCGTGGTATGGCGGGGCCTGTCCGTCATAGTCATAGTCGTTGTAAATCTTAAGTGCATAGAAGCTGTTGTGGCGGTGGTTGTAAAAGGATTAAACTGTTCGGGTTTTATGTATATCGAAGGCAACTGCTTTGGTTGCTGTTTATTTATTATATCTCTTGTTTCATGATTCATGTTTTATTTTCCGCTGGTTTTCTCGATGTTGTATCACTAGGGTGCCGGTAAGGCACGATGCGGGCCGGTTGGGCGTTACAAAGTGGTATCGAGCGATTAGTCCTCGAAAGTGTCTACTGACCGTGTCTAGTAAGTCTTGATTATCGGTGTGTTGTGCACCACATCTATAATCGTGAGGCTATAGGACATTTAGGATTGGTTTCCATTCTTCTCATTACGAGATCGTGCCTTAGAGGCATGTTGTAAGTTGGACCCCTCGGCGTGTTTCGTTTTACGATTATGCCTGCGAAAGGCAACGGGGCCCGAGAAGGGCAAAGCGGCGAGGAGGCTGCTAGTGGGATTCGAGAGTACGAGCGCGAGCGGCCAAGACTGAGGTAGTGCTTGACGGTGAGTTTTGCGACGCGCCCGGCCAAAGCGAGTTTAGAGCCGCAGCGATGGTCCGAGACTCTGATACACGAGCCTCGATCCACGATGCAGGCGGGAGATGGTCACAAGAGATGGCGATTATTGGCGAGGTTGTGGCGGATATGAGATAGGTGGGCCGCGATTCGATTCAGCCTGGGCTGTAGTGCACGAGGCGACGATTTGAGGCTACGGGATTTCCTTAGTTGTAGCCCGCTTTGAGTTTCTGGTCGAGGCGGAGGATGATCGCAGGAGTTCATCCGTCGATTCTGAAGGATCATCACGGGTGATCAAGGCTTCAGACGAAGATGCGTGACATTTAGTTCGCATCGGTGCGTGATACATGATCGATTGGTTTGACTCGTGGGAGCTTTCGGGAGAGCATGCACTTCCGGCCGTTTGGGACGAAGTTTTGGGGCCTTCGCACATTTCTTGCCTCCACAAATGAGAGGGCTCGGGTAAACAGTTTTTGATGTTGAGCGAGCAGGCGTCTGATTGAGTACAATGTGAGTTCGACTCATTGGCGGTATGTTCGCATTAGTAGCTAGTATGGAGGATCGAGTGCACCGATATGTTCTGAGGCTCGATGATTACCTAGCGAGAAGTTGTTCGTGTTTCTCTTGGTAGGGCATGGACATTGCCGCATTCGTGCTCATGCACTTGGGTGCGAGGCGCGAAGATCGGCAGGTGGACCGCTTTCCAGAAGAAGGCCAAGACGGCGGATATTTTAGCGACTTTCGAGGCGGACCGCCTCGGCCAGCGAACTAGTTATGTACCTCCGCCATTGCAGAGTGGTCCTCCGCGACGCCGGGACCGCAGGATATTGAGGAGCGGTCGGGGCTCCCGAGTTTGAGATGTTGAGAGTAGGGGTGTTGGCGGATCACGATCACCCTACCTCGGTGTGGTCGATGTGGTAGACCGCATTTGGAGAGTGTCGTAGTACCAAGGAGCTTGTTATTCTTGCGGCAACGGGGCCATATGACGGCTGTCCGACGTGGTAGCAGTAGGATAGCACTGACTACTAGAGCGATTGCGGGCCACGGTAGAGTCGCGGTGGAAGTTCGATTTTAGCGGTCCTTGAACCGCCTAGTTTCAGGTATATCCTTAACCCTCTAGCGTTTTGTGTGTATTGATGTTGTTGATGTGTTTAATGATATGTTTGGATAGCTTTGTGCTAAAATGTGATTTAGAAGCCTGGTTAGTGAAAAGGGTAAGTCCCTGGGTAGTGTGAAATGGAAGTGGTAGCTTTCATGACTTGTAGAGGTAAGATTGTTCGGATCAAGAAATTAGAGAGTTGGCGCTACAGTGGGTCGGGTTGGGGCCATGTTGCGGGCCAACCCGCGTCCCGTTTTGAGGAAGGGTCAGCTGCAGGTGGTCGCCCGGTGGCGGTCACGAGGTGCTAGGCCAGATTAGATGACCATCGTATGAGTTCGTGGATACGTTCGATCGAGAATCGATTCGTGAAGGCGGGAATGGCCTTAGGGAAATCGAGGTTAGTGAGATGACCAAGTTTGGAGGTAGTGACTCCAGGTTGGGAAACGAAGCGTTGGCGAAGTGTGGTACGGACACTAGAACGAGTTGAGTGTTCGTGGCAGTCTTTGCGAGAAAGGAGAAGTGAGCGTGTGTTTTGTGACCGGTGTGGCATGATTGTTTTAAATGCGTATAGCGGTGAAGACTATCGACGCTGTTGTTTTGAGACCTTGAAGGAACATTCGGGCGAATGTTTCTAAAGGAAGAATGTTATACCCGTATTTCAGTATATGCGTGAGGCGTCGTATTAAATTTTTTTCCTTAAGAATTGGCTATGGTTCGAAATTTGGGCACAAGTGCGAATAAGTCGTTTTACGACTAAACGTTTCCACGACTTACGTTGGGAAAATTCCGGCTATGTCATTTAGTATTTTTGCGGATTTTTAGAAGCGACGAACATTTTTGGACAGCGGGAGGTGACACTTGTCACCTCGTTGGACGATAAAGAGGAGGATTGGCCTTTGGCGATTTGTTGATGGTTTTGTGCCTTGTTTTGTGGCTTGTTTTGTGCCATGTTTTGTGGAGTAGGGGTTAGGGTGCACTTGGCTTGATCTTGGCCTTACACTTGCTATACACTTGGAAGGATCTTGGCCGTTGGTTGGCTTTTGGTTTTGCTATAAATACCCTCTAATGCAAGAGTTATTCTTCATCCACACTTGTGAAATTCAAGAAAAATACTCCCTCCCTCTTGTGAGCAATTAACGCCACACTACCCCCCAGGTGAGCCTTGGCGAGGCCACCCCTCCCTTTGTGGTGCCTTGGCGTGGGGTACCCACTGCTAGTTGTTTTCGTATAATACCCTTGTTGGGGTATAGAATTAATCTCCTAATATTGTTATATTTTCCAAATACCATGGCCCAAATACCTTGTAGTATTCCCAAGGTTACACTTATACAAAGCCGGAAAATACGATTATACTTCCTTTAGCCACAAAAACCACAAGGAAATCTTCACCCGTTGTTGAAGTTGTAAGTAGAAGTTGGTTAGAACTTCTAAGGGTTGTTTGGGCCTCGGAGCAGGAGCTAAGCGTTGCTCGGGATCGACTTTATACTTGGATAATTTTGGGCTTATCGAGGTAAACACTATCATCCTTCTATTGTAATTGGAAATTACATGTTTGAATATATAGTTGAAGTATACTATATATAGAACTATACTTAATCTTTGTGGCAATGTCTTTTGACTTAAGCTGAAGAATTAAGAATCGAATCAGTAATTACATAGGGTGTATTACTGATGAGACTTGTGTAGTATTCTTGTGTAGTAGAATTGTACGTCCAGGTTAGGCGTGTAAACCCCCCTCGTTGGCTTGGTGGCCTCGATAGAAGGAGATTTGCGTTGTGGCGGGAGAGTCTTGCGAATTTTACGTAGATTATGGAACGTTGAGATCTAGATGTTAATAAAGCGCGCGTGGCCTTATAGGTTGAAGTACTACGTGTGGAGTGATCCACTTGGCAGCAGGAGTAGCGGCGGTTTGAGGTACTTGGGCGTTTTGCTATTAGTCGACAATCGTCGCGAGGTATGTGAACCTCTTCCTATCTCTTCTAGCATGATATGTGTGAACTATGTAGTACGGTAGACGTCGTGTGTTAAGCGTGTTTGATTGTTCTTAAAACATAAAGTGTTATAACGGCTTTATGGGAAGTTGGTTATAATGACTTTATGTAGGTAAGAAAATACTTTGTGGTTTTCAAAAGGTAAGCGATGTGAATTATAAGCGGCTAGTTATAATAAAGAACTTGATGTATTTCAAAAGATTTATAAATCGTTTTGGAAGGAGAGTAACACTTGGTTTTAAAAAGAGTTATACTAGCTTTATGGGAGTTAGGTATAATGTCTTAAGAGAGGTAAAGAAAATGGTTTCTTGATGTTAGAAGTTAAGAGACTTGATCTTATAAGATAAGAGACTTAACTTATTTGTTTTAATGTGAATGTTTGTGTGAAACCTCATTCGTGAGTAATGAGTACTTGGTTTTATTTAAAGGGATAATGTTTCTTGATTTGGAAATCGAATGTGTATCGACAGGACAGCTGCGGCGTTAATAAAGGAAAATGTATTGAAAAATGATGAATTGTATTAAAACCGGTAGAAACCTCCATCTGCATAGAAACTAAGATGAGACAAAATGATATACATTTTCTAGATCATGGTCTTTGTAATAAGAATGTTGTAAAGAAGAATAACCTACTCTCACGTGAGACATATATTACTCAATTGTTCTAAAAGGAATCAAGTGATTAAGTTTGGGAACTATGAAACCATTTGAAAATGAGAAGCTTGAGTAATTGAAACTAGGCAAGCGGAACTTAGGAAAAGAATGTTGTTACTTGATTTTTAAAAGGGAATGTGGGTTGGTCATTCTAATACTACTGTATCGGGTGACTTTTATAAGTAATGGATCTCTTTTAAAAGAATTTAACGTCGTAGTACTTTAGGAGTTAAAACCGGACTTTGGCATAAAATGAAAGTACTTTGAGTTGTGTGAAACTTGCCTATGCTTGTTGTTGAAACTTGCCTATGCTTGTTGTTGTGAAACTTGCCTATGCTTGTTGTTGTGAAATTTGCCTATGCTTGTTGTTGAAACTTACTGTGCTTGTTGTTGTGAAACTTGCCTATGCTTGGGATGAGCCTTTGTTGTTGTGCAGTGTGGTACTTACGTGTTACAGCGTCTCTCGATAGAGCGCCCGTTGAGTTGATGAGAACTTACTGGGACGTGATGGCACTGATTGAGAATTCCACGGGTATGTTTCCATTTTGATTACTGTCTTGTTGTTGATGTCACATGGACATGTCTACCGATCTGATATTCGGGGCATGCGGCCATGCGTGGGTTGATTACCGATATATGGTTATTATTGTAACATGGATGTATACCGTCTACGATGTGGCGGCACACACGCGCGGGGTTGACCACCATATATTGTTATTGAGGTTACATGGGCATGTACCGTCTGCGATTCCGGGGCATGTGGCCATGCGGCCTTGTTATTATTGTTGAATCATGGACATGTCTACACCGAGGCAGTATTCCGGGGGCATGCGGCCATGATGCGAACATGATGGATGTATGGGCGTGAGACCCATAGTTATATTTAGTGGTGACTTTGAGGCGTGAGTCACGACTTGGTATTTTTATGTTGCGTCTTGTATTTTGGTTATCATACATGTCTCGCTTTTTAAGCTATTATGATTTCATTCTGATGTTGTGATTTCACATACTTGGTACTGTTGTCAGATCGCCTTCGGAGGCTGCGTTATGCCGCGGTAGAGGTCGATCGTGGATCCTCGCTCTTAGGATCTCAGTTCAGCGTTTTGGGAAGCTCCGTTTCTCCGGAGGCTTATCTTTTGGTATGTGTTCCCTGAGTTGTAGGTTCTTGTACATTCAGGGGTATGGAGGGGCCCTGTCCCGTCATAGTCGTTGTAAATCTTAGAGTGCATTGGTATTTGTGGCGGGGTTGTAAAAGGATTAAAGCATTCGGGTTTTATGTATATCTTGAAAGCATTCGCTTTGGTTGGCCTGTTTATTTATTATATCTCTTGTTTCATGATTCATGTTTTATTTTCCGCTGGTTTTCTCTGATGTTGTATCACTAGGGTGCCCGGGGTAAGACACCAGTAACGGGCCCGGGTTCGGGGCGTTACAGAGAAAGTATGACAAGTAAGAAAAGGAAGGAACAAGGGTAAATGAACTATAGTGAGTATGGTTGTGAGTAACGAAGGTGCGTAGGGGAAATCCCTTTTAGGCCATGAGTGGAGGTTAATTGTGATGATACACACGCCTTAGGTTCAGTAACACTGTCCATAGGTGCTCGTGATTGAGATTCTACTAGTATTAGAGTTTACACCGGTTGGTAAACTAAGCTAGGCATATTATAGATTCATGTCCCAACTAGTTTGGTGACTAAGTGAGACAGAGAAGGGAAGTAACATGGGGGAAACATATCAGTTAGCTGAGTAGGAGTCCGACTGAAGGATTCAGGTAGTGTTAGTCCCAGGACTTAGATTACGACAGGACCATCCCTAGTACGGGAAAAAGAAAGTAACCTCTAAGGATCCCGTTTTTTAAGACTGTAACCTTCGAGTTTTGTGAGAAGGGACCGCGGATGGAAGGTCCATTTATATGTTTACGTATGTTATGTGATGACCATGTGTGGCATCGTTGGTCTTGTGGAGTATTGGTTGATAGGCATAGTATAGAGACTATACCGAAATTTGTATAGCTTGACAACCGACTAAGAACATTCGGGGATGAATGTTTCTAAGGGGGGAAGAATGTTACACCCCGTAAGTCCAGTACATGTATAAGAGAATGGACGCGAGGAACACAAGACTTGAAAAATTGGTACGAAAGAAAGAATTGTTTTTCCGACGGAAAATCTTCCGAACGTCGGAAAGGAAAAATGTTCGTTAATGAGAATTGGATTCTCAAAATGCATTATTTGAAGAGTATGGAACTTATTAGCATTATGAAAATTTATTTTTACGGATTTGGTCACGTGGGGCCCACCCGAGAAATTTTACGTTTTGTGGGGCCCACGTGGGTTACAAAATTTTATGGATGAATGAGAGGGAGACACGTGGCACCCCCCCCCCCCCCCATATGGTCTTGGACGAAAATTAGCAAGGGTAGAATGGTCATTGACCATTGTAGATGAACAAGTCTTCAAAGCTTGATATTATTGACCAAGTCAACTTGTCCACTTGGCTAGACAATAATTGCTCTTCATCCTAACCTCACATTTGTTATAATCTAAGCCCTCCATTGTGTTATATATACACTACACTAGTGCAAGACAAGGTCTTCAACACTTAGAAATTTTCACAACATTCTTGTCCTTCATAGTGCTCTCGGCTTTGTCAAGAAATCCACACAATTATTTTAGTTTGTGATCCATTATTCACAAGACTTTAACCCAAGGTCCCTAAGGGTATTGTAAGGATATCTCAATAGAAAGATTTCGGAAAAACGACGTTTTCACATTAGTCGCAAGGCGAAAACCTAAGTCGTTTTCACAAGTTTGGATTGGAAATGGAAGAGAAGTTGGTTGTGAGATTCTAAAGGCTTCAAATAGCGGATTGAAGCGTAAAGGAAAGGAGCTAAGATTTGCTAAGGAGCGACTTTGAATCATGGAAATTATAAGGGCTTGTAAAGGTAAAAATCTTGTCGTTTTAGCTATTAAAGATTACTTATCATTGTAGTTATGGATATTAGCAAGCATGAGGTATTTAGTATGAAGTTTGATAAGTGTATTGGCTATTGGAACCCTAATCCGAAAACTAGCATGTTTAGCCTTAAGATTACAATTCAATTTGATTATTAGTATAAGTCGTCACATGTTATATAAAGAAGGAAATTGTAGTTGTTGAAGTTGTCTATGACTATATAACATGTTAGACCTAAGAACTTGGATTGAAAAAGAATTGGAAAGGACTTGTGTTGTTGTATATGTTAGCTGAGAATGGCTTTGGATATTAAACTACTTCGTATGAATTGTGGGGAAGAATGTTACACGTATTGTAAGGCGTGTAATCCCCTTTGATTGGTTGTTGTATTGAACCTTAAATGTGGCATGTTGGTTATTGATTATCGGGCCTTGAAAAAGGTGGAAAAGTATGTAGAAACAAAAGAGGTGCTGCCTGATTTTCCGTAGAATAAAAGACCGTATACTTAGTATTTGTCACGACACGTTCCAGGGCCCGTGACTGGTGCCTTACCCGGGCACCCAAGTAGTCATACATCAGAGTAATCAGCGGAATATAAAAACAAGACAAGAAACAAATGTAAATTAAGACACTGTTTATCTGAGAAAAGTCGCCTTTCAGCATATATATATATAAACCAAAATCTGGCAGTTACATCCCAACTGTACAATAGGACTACAGACCTCTAAGGAAGTAAACAACTATGGCGGGACGGGGCCGCCATACCTGAATGTACAAAACTATCTACAACAACGGGAGATCATACCCAAAAGTCGAGCCTCGGAGAAGATGGAGCTCGACACCAAAGAAAAGATCCTAAGGCGAGGATCCGCTACACCTTCCCTTTACTGCGGCATGAGCGGCCCCGAAAGGAGGTCGATCTGACAGTACCAAGTATGTGAAACTGTAAAGTACTTAAATGAAATCATATCATTTTAAAACCAATTTTACAAATGTGTACAAAACAACCAATGTAACGCGCATAGTGCTACATCACAAACAAGAGCAATAATAGGTAAAGCTAATGTGTCTTTTCTAGGTGCGAATGATCGAAGCAAGGCCAATCGCCCATAGTATCATTATGCATGCCTAATCACGGACTCCGCGATCCGCATAGGCCACTCACATAGGCCCGCATGAGGTATTCCCGCATCGAGGGTAGCTCTCCTCGGCATCGTCTGGACTCGTAGTCGCGTGACCACATGTACCGCGTAGCCACAAGGACGCGCACACACGGAACTCGTAGCTCCGCATAGGTCCCTGGACCCGCGTAGGTATTCTCGAATCATAGTCACACTGCATCGCGAGGTATACCCGCGTGGAGGCGGCTCAACCCCGTATCATGTCAAGAGGTGAGTGATGTAATACTAACATAACGACTTCAGTTAAACAACATAAGCACAATAAGAATAACCTCTTATACAAACGTTACAAGGCACTAACACACATAACATCATAATATGTCTACTCATCAAACCATCTAATTATACTTTCCAGAAATCAATACAAGTCTTTCATAAACACATAAGTAAACTGTTCCTTTTCTCTTTCTTAAGTCGTTATACCTAACTTCCCATAAAGCTAGTATAACTCTTAAGCTTTTGTTTTAAAAACAAATTTTCTTCTTCTTTCAAAAATTATTTATAATTCTTTTGAAAGACTTCAAGATTCTTATTATTTAGACTCAAGTCAAAAGACGTCAAGTAAAACCATGTTCAGTTAACACATGTACGTCTACCGTACTATATATATACTTAAAATATCATGCTCAAGAGTATAGGAAGAATCACATACCTTCTCGGCGAAATCTACCTACCAAGTCGAATATGTCGCGCGCAGAGAATCAACCTATAATAGTCAGATACGTCTATCAATGTCTAGACTACTCTGTAGACTATTCTAAGCAGAGGGTTCTTTATTCTACGGAAAATTGGGCAGCACTTCCCTACCCGTCAAGCTACACAAGTCTACTGTAGATACAGTCCTATGTAAGTACAGTTCAATTCTTCTTCTATTACCCTTCTACTGTGATTACAATTCAATTCTATTCTTTAATATCCTTCTATATCTTATACTCAAGTCTTAACTATTCTTATATGTAATATCCAATTACAATAGAAGGACAAGAGTATTTACCTCGATAAGCCCAAAATTATCCAAGTTAAATGTCGATCCTGAGCAAGGTTTAGCTCCTAATCTGAACGCTCCAATCCGCTCCAAGAAACCCTTAGAAGTTTCTACACAAATTCTACTTACAACTTCAACCAACAATGAAGTTTCTCCTAGGGTTTCGTTTAATGACTAATGGAAGTATAGTAGTATTTCTGGGCTTTTAGTATAGGGGTGACTTTGGAAATACTACAAGGGATTGGCTAAGGTATTTAGGGGATAGTAACAATACATGGAGAGTATTTTCTACAAAGGGGGGAGGTACTTGCAGAGACTACTAGGAAAGGGGAAGAGGGTGTTTGGCTAAGCTCTCTAGAAGGGAGAAGTGAGGCTTGGACGAGAAGCTCACAAGGGGAAGGAGATTTCAAGACTTGGAAAGTTGATTTGTGGATGAAGAGTTCATCAACTCAAGGGAGTATTTATAGGGCTTTCAAGGGCGAGATGAGGGCAAGTGGAGGCAAGTGGATGGTGGGGATTTGCACAAGTTCCCAACCTACTCCACAAATCACTCACAAAACATTGACCCAAGTTTTAGGCCACAAAATCATGCCCATCGTCGAGTTCCGCCCCTTGCCGTCCACTTGAGGGTGACAAGTGTCACCTCTCGTTGGTCAAATTATTTCATCTCTCGGAAAAATCCAAATATTATAAATGACATAGCCGTAATTTACCTACCGAAGTTTTGTAAAGCGTTTCGTCGGAAAACCATCCGTTACGTGGGTTGTGCACAAATTTCGTCCATAATGCCTAACTTAAGGCTAAACTTTTGTCACGTATGCCCTACGTGCATACTGCGAAATACGAGGTATAATATTCTCCTCGCCGAAACATTCGTCCGAATGTTCCTTCCCAAGCAGATAACGATAAGGTTTCTCATAACTTAAGCGGTTTTCAAATGCCACATGGCCACAATCTGACTTAAGCAAATATGACAATGAAAATTTACAAGTAGGAAAGTGAGTTACCGGAGGTGTGGGGAATAGGTGAGGATACTACGCCTCATGTCCTCCTCATCTTCCACGTCATCTCCTCCGAGCTCGTTCGCCACAAGACTTTGTGGAAGCCACGTCCTTGGTCCGCGACGCCTAACGACGATCGATTATCGCTATGGGAATCTCCTCATACGATAACCCGCCGGTCACTGGACATCGTCAATCGGATGCACTCGATGGATCCCGATACATCTCCTCGGCATAGAAACATGAAAAACCGGATGCCGCGCCTCGGTCGGACGACAGATCCAACTCATAGGCAACCTTGCCTACCTGCGGACAATCGATCACGGCTAATGTACCTTGGTGAGTTTCCCTTTCTTCCGAATCTCATCACACCGCCGTGGGTGGCGCCGAGAAAACCCAATCATCAACCTCGAACTCCGGATCTGACGGCGATGATCTGCGTATGACACATGCGACTACGGTGTCGATGCAGCTCTGGATAAGCTTCACCTTATCCACCTCCTGCTGCACCATGTCTGGTCCCACTAACTGCACCTCGCCCACGTCAAACCAGCCTATCGGCGATCTGCACTTCCTCATACAAGGCCTCATAAGGCGCCATCTGAATCTTTGAGTGGTAGCTATTATTATCATGAAACTCAACTGGGAAAATGATCCTCCCGGCTACCCACAAATCAATAACACGGGCTCATGACATATCCTCGAAGTGCGGATAGTGCGCTCACTTTGTCCGTCTGCGAGGATGGAATGCGATTACTCGGCTCACTGCGTCCCTAGACCTTTACGGAAAGACCTCGAAGTTAGCGTAAGCGGGCTCCTGCATGCGAAATGATAGAAATAGGGACTCCATGCGATCGGCGATCTCTCGGATGTAAAGTGCGGCATAATCCTCGTAGGAAAAAGTCGTCTGACGGGAAGAAAGTGGGCTGATTTCGTCGACTGTCGACGATAACCCAAATAGAATCATGTTTCCTCCGAGTGCGAGGTAATCCCGTGATAAAGTCCATGTTGATCACCTCCCACTTCGGTCGGGATATCTATAAATGCGCAACAAACCACGGGCCTGCGGTGCTCTGCCTTCGCTGCGACAACACGGGCCGAGCTACAAACTCTGCAACGTCCCTCTTCAAGCCATCCCACCATTACACAGATCTAAGGTGGTGGTACATCTTGGTCGACGGATGGATGAAGTAGCTTGCGCGTGTGCTTCCCTAGAACTGCTGCCAAGTCTGCGCAATATCTGGAACACACAACCTACCCTCAAACCTTAGCATCCCATTAGGTGCTACCGCAAAAGGACCCTTCCCCTCACGAAGAGCCACATCACGGTACCGCGTCAAAACCGGATCCTCAAACTGTTGCCTCTTCACCTCCTCGACGATGGAAGACTCGGCAACCTCTCGAACTCGAACCCATCGCTATCGAGAATCAATCGGTCGGACTCGAGGCTCGCTAAGCGGTGTAACTCGTGGACCGTGGCCCTCCTCTCTATCTGCATCGATAGACTCCCGTCGACCTACGACTAAGGCATACGCCTGACATTGGCTTTCCTGGGTGAGTACAGATGTCGACATCGTAATCCTTGGCGACTCTAACCGCGTCTGCATCGTAAGTTCACTCCGTGTTTGAATATATCTGGAGGCTCTTGTGAGTGCAGTATAAATATCCACATGAACCCCATACAAATAGTGCCTCCAGATCTTCAAGGCGTGAATCACCGCTGCCAACTCCAAATCATGGGTGGGGTAGTTCCTCTCATGCTTCTTAAGTTGTCGGGATGCGTATGCTATAACCTTACCCAGCTGCATCAACACACATCCGAGCGGCGCTGGACGCGTCACAATACACTACATAATGCGGACCCTGCGGAAGAGTAAGAAGCAGGCGGTCGTCGATCTCTCTTTCGATGGCGGAAACCCTGCTCACAAGCATCAGTCCACTGAAACTTAGCTGCCTTCTGAGTCAGCCTAGTCAATGGTGCAGATATAGAAGCAAACTTCTCTACGAACCGCCGATAGTAACCTGCAAGGCCCAGAAAGCTGCGCACCTCTGTCGGAGTAGTAGGTCTAGGCCAAGTCCTGACTGCCTCGATCTTGGCCGTATCCACCCGAATACCATCGGCCCCGACAATATGCCCAAGAAAAGCCACTGAAGCCAACCAAAACTCACATTTGGAAAACTTGGCGTATAACTGCTGGTCCTGGAGAACTCTCAGCACAGTCCTCAAATGCTCCGCATGCTCCTGCTCTGAGCGGGAATAAACCAAGATGTCATCAATGAACACTATCACAAATGTGTCCAAAAATGGCTTGAACACTCGGTTCATCAAATCCATAAATACCGCCGGAGCATTGGTCAACCCGAAAGACATAAACCTGAACTCATAATGCGTCGCACGGTCGAAATGCGATCTAGGGACATCCACCTCTCTAACACGCTTTGATGATATCACGATCGCAGATCAATCTTGAGAAACATCTCGCACCTCGCAACTAGTCGAACAAATCATCGATCACAGGAAGGGTATATGTTCTTAATGGTCACCTTGTTCACTGCAGTAATCGACACACATGCGCGGCCCGTCCGTCTTCTTCACGAACAATCTGGTGCTCCCGGGAAACACTAGGCACGATGAAGCCGCTTCTCCAAATCTCTCGGTGGTCCTTGACTCTCTCAACTCGGCGGGTGTCATTACGTATGGCGGAATGGAAATAGGCCGAGTGTCCGCAAAGACATCGATACAAAACTCTATCTCCTCTCGGGAGGATACGGTAAATGCGTCTGAAACACGCGTCGGGAACTCTCGACTCTTGGAGCAATTTGAAAATCTGGTACGCACCTCGGTATCAAATGGCCGAGCGAGATGGTAGATATACCGCTTTCGCATCATCTTCCTAGCCTTGAGGTAAGAAATAAACCTACCGCCGGCGACACGGTGTTCCTCCCACTCAACAACCGGCTCGCCGAAGCTGGGCGTACCACTCTCTCCTGCGGTCTACATTGGCGTAGCAAGGCGCTATACAATCCATACCCATGATCACATCGAAATCGGTCATATCCAACTCTATCAAGTCGGCTAGGTCCGACGGCATTGCATATGGTTCTTTGGACAAGCCCTATATACCCGCCGAGCTACCACCGAACCACCATGGCGTAGCTACCTCAAAAGGGTCTATGGACTCGAGCTCTATCCTCATCCTACTAGCAATAAGGGAGATATATAGAATGAGTAGAACTGGATCTATCAAGGCATACACATCCTGACAACCGATAAGGTACACGTGGCGACATCGGTGAAGCCTCACCAGTCTGCCGTGGACAAGGCATAAATGCGATTATGAGGACCGCTAGGCGGACCGCGCCACGACCTGCCGCGACCTGCTGGTCCATGAGTACCACGCCTCAGGCGAGTAGCTGTAGGGATGAAGAAGACTGACGAAAGACCACATGGTGACCACATCCTCTGCGGCGCCGCGGTGGACAGCTCGCAAAGTGACTGGCGCCGCTGTAACAAACTCGGGCGGTACCACAATTCTGTAATGGGATCTACCGTCGGCCACACCGGCGAGGCGGTCCGTCGGCAAAGCGCTCTGCTACTCGGCGTCCCGAAGTCCCGGGGCCACAGTCTTCCTCGAATATCTGGTATCACGAGGGCGGTGTAGGAGTGCTCGAGTGGTGGGGTGCAAATATAGGCTCTTCGAGGCCGTCCACCCCGATAGCTACCAAAAGACCTGCCGTCTGGCGCCAACCTGCTGCTGCATCGGCGTCGGCCTCGCTCGCCGCGTCAGTGCATGAGCTGCATCGGGTAATGTCCATGCTGGTGAAGAGCCACACCGCACAAGACTCGGCCATATAATCATCTAGCCGGTGGCGTGGCGGTGCACCGTCCTCCATATCTGCTACCAGCGAGGGACATATCGAGCCAACGAATCGAACTCAACGTTGTACTCTCTAAGCGTGCGTCCTCTGCATCTCGGAAAAAAATTTGTCGGCCCGTGCCTCATCCGTGGAGGCAAGAAGTGAGTGAGAAAAGCCTCGAGAACTCATCCCAGTAGGCGGGGACGCGTGCTCTCCCGGGATAACTCGCGAATCAAACCAATCGACTGCGGTATCACGCAACCTATGTGAACCGAAGATCACGGGCTCGGTCTCCGAAGCTTTGATCACTCGCATGATCCTCTGTAACTGACGGATGAACTCCTGCGGATCATCCTCAGGCCTCGACCCGTAGAACTCTGGCGGGCTACAACTCAGAAAATCTCATAGCCTCGAACTATCAATCTCGGGTGAACCACAGTGCTGCTGGGAAGGCTGCGGCGTCGGCCTATCTCCGTATCGGCCACGATCACGGCGATGGCGGGCCATCTCTGTAACCCGTCTAAATGCTCCGGTGTGGGGTGGAGGTGTAGGTACTGTGGTCTCATCAGCCACTGCTGCGGCCCTAAACATAGCTGGGGCCGGCGGCGTCGTGGAACTCGCCGTCTCGGGTATAGACTGGGCCTGAGCCCTCGTGACTCTCGGTGTCCCACTAGCAGCTTCCTCGGCTGCCTTGCCCTTCTGGGCCCGGGTTGCCTTACGTGGAGGCATAAGCGTTAAAGGAAATACGTTAGAGGTCCAACTTATAACACATCTCTAAGGCATGATCTCGAGTGAGAAGAATGAAACCAATCCTAAATATCCTATAGCCTCACGATTATTGGTGTGGTGCACAACACATCGATAATCAAGACTACTAGATACGATGCAGTAGACACTTTCCGAGGATAACACGGCTCGATACCACTTTTGTCACGACCCGTTCGGGGCGTGGTCGTGCCCTACCCGGGCACCCAAGTAGTCATACATCAGAGTAATCAGCGGAATATAAAAACAAGACAAGAAACAAATGTAAATTAAGACACCGTTTATCTGAGAAAAGTCGCCTTTCGGCATATATATATATAAACCAAAATCGCGATTACATCCCAGTATGCAATAGGACTCTGCACCTCAAGGAAGTAAACAACTATGGCGGGACAGGGCCCCGCCATACCCTGAATGTACAAAACTATCTACAACAACAGGGAGATCATACCCAAAAGTCGAGCCTCCGGAGAAGATGGAGCTCCTGACACCAAAGAAAAGATCCTAAGACTGAGGATCCGCTACCTTCCCTTTACTGCGGCATGACGCGGCCCGAGGAGGTCGACAGGTACCAAGTATGTGAAACTGTAAAGTACTTAAATGAAATCATATCATTTTAAAACCAATTTTACAAATGTGTACAAAACAACCAATGTAACCGCACATAGTGCCACATCACAAACAAGAGCAATAATAGGTAAACTGTAACAGGTCTTTTCTAGGCTGCGAATGATCGAAGCAAGGCCAATCGCCCATAGTATCATTATGCATGCCTAATCCTGGACTCCTGCAGTCCGCATAGGCCACTCACATAGGCGCGTGAGGTATTCCGCGTCGAGGGTAGCTACTCCTCGGCATCGCCTGGACTCGTAGTCCGCGTAGCCCACATGACCGCATGGCCACAAGGACCGCACTAACACGGAACTCTCGTAGCTCCGCATAGGTCCACTGGACCCGCGTAGGTATTCTCGAATCATAGTCACCGCACTGCTGAGGTATACCCGCGTCGGAGGCGGCTCAACCCGGTATCATGTCAAGAGGTGAGTGATGTAATACTAACATAACGACTTACCGTTAAACAACATAAGCACAATAAGAATAACCTCTTATACAAAGCGTTACAAGGCACTAACACACATAGCATCATAATATGTCTACTCATCAAACCATCTTATTATACTTTCGAAATCAATACAAGTCTTTCATAAACACATAAGTAAAACTGTTCCTTTTCTCTTTCTTAAGTCGTTATACCTAACTTCCCATAAAGCTAGTATAACTCTTAAGCTTTTGTTTAAAACAAATATTCTTCTACTTTCAATATTATTTATAATTCTTTTGAATGACGTACATATTCTTCTTATTTAGACTCAAGTGAAAAGACGTCAAGTAAAACCATGTTCGATTAACACGTATGCGTCTATACTATATATATACTTAAAATATCATGCTCAAGAGTATAGGAAGAATCACATACCTTCTGAAATCTACCGCCAAGTCGAATATGTCGCAGAGAATCAACCTATAATAGTCGAATCGTCTATCAATGTCTAGACTACTGCGTAGACTATTCTAAGCGAGGGTTCTGTATTCTACGGAAAATTGGGCAGCACTTCCCTACCCGTCAAGCTACACAAGTCTACTGTAGATACAGTCCTATGTAAGTACAGTTCAATTCTTCTTCTATTACCCTTCTACTGTGATTACAGTTCAATTCTATTCTTTAATATCCTTCTATATCTTATACTCAAGTCTTAACTATTCTTATATGTAATATCCAATTACAATAGAAGGACAAGAGTATTTACCTCGATAAGCCCAAAATTATCCAAGTTAAATGTCGATCCTGAGCAAGGTTTAGCTCCTGTCTGACGCTTAATCCGCTCGAGAAACCCTTAGAAGTTTCTACACAACTTCTACTTACAACTTCAACCAACAATGAAGTTTCTCCTAGGGTTTCGTTTAATGACTAATGGAAGTATAGTAGTATTTCTGGGCTTTTAGTATAGGGGTGACTTTGGAAATACTACAAGGGATTGGCTAAGGTATTTAGGGGATAGTAACAATACTTGGAGAGTATTTTCTACCAAGGGGGGAGAGGTACTTGCCGAGACTACTAGGGAAAGGGGGGGAAGAGGGTGTTTCGGCTAAGCTCTCTAGAAGGAGGGGGGGGGGGGGAGAAGTGAGGCTTGGACGAGAAGCTCACAAGGGGGAAGGGAGATTTCAAGACTTGGAAAGTTGATTTGTGGATGAAGAGTTCATCAACTCAAGAGGGGTATTTATAGGGCTTTCAAGGGCCAAGATGAGGGCAAGTGGAGGGCAAGTGGATGGTGGGGATTTGCACAAGTGCCCCTAACCCTACTCCACAAATCACTCACAAAACATTGACCCAAGTTTTAGGCCACAAAATCATGCCCATCGTCCAAGGTTCCGCCCCCCTTTGCCGTCCACTTGAGGGTGACAAGTGTCACCCTCTCGTTGGTCCAAATTATTTCATCTCTCGGAAAAATCCACAAAAATTATAAATGACATAGCCGTAATTTACCCTACGCTAGTTTTGTAAAACGTTTCGTCGGAAAACCATCCGTTACGTGGGTTGTGCACAAATTTCGTCCATAATGCCTAACTTAAGGCTAAACTTTTGTACGTATGCCCTTACGTACATACTCTGGAAATACGGGGTATAACAGTATTATTCTACGTTAGAAGCTAGAAATTGATAGTCATGTTGTGGCCATTATAGGTTGACACTTCTACGTGCGGCGTATTCTACTTAGCTTGTGGATTAAGTCGAAAAGATATGTGAACCTTCTCCTCTTCTTCTAGCATGATTCCTTATGGTAAAGTAAGTAACTCCTACTCCTTAAATGATCCATTCCTTGGTTGTACTTGGATTGCCTAATATAGAATTTGTTCTATATACTTCCTTGATTGTACTTTGATGTTTAAATTGTAAGTTGTTATAATCCATTTCCTTAATGAAGTTTGGATTATCAAAGGTGAAAGTATTTTACTTAAAGTACATAGAGTCTTGAAAAGGAAGTGGTTTCCAAATCTTTTGGATAGTGCCTTAGTTCCAAAACCTAAAGGTTGTTATAATGACTTTAGGGGAGTCAAAGGAGTGATTTACTTAATTGATTTAAAAGAGGAGAAATGACATGATTGAAAGTTAAGAAACTTGATTTCTAAAGATTAAGAGACTTGAAGTATTTTGAAAGTTAAGAAACTTGATTTCTAAAGATTAAGAGACTTGAAGTATTTTGAAAGTTAAGAAATTTGGTTTTAAAAGTATAAGTCTCTTGGATATAAAAAGAATAAATTTTTCTAAAACCATAAAGGGTTATAACGGCTTTATGGAAGGTTAAGAGAGTTGTCTATTTTGGTTGATAGGCATGAGTTGCCTAGATTGTAAAAATTAAAGTTACTTGGTTTCAAGCCTTGAAATGAATTTCCAAAAGGTGTAGTAACTTATTTTGAAAAATAGACATGCCTTGATACTACGGGTGTTAGTATCTTGGGGTTTTACATAAAAAGGAGTCTTTTGAAAAGAATGTACGTACGTAGTACTTTGGCTTGTCTAAATGAGAATTTTTCCATTTGTGCCTTGATAGTACTTTGACTTGTTTAAATGAGAATTATTCTATGTGTGCCTTGATAATACTTTGGCTTGTTTAAATGAGAATTATTCTATGTGTGCCTTGATAGTACTTTGGCTTGTTTAAATGAGAATTATTCTATGTGTGCCTTGATAAGTACCTTGACTTGCTTAAATAAGGATTTCTCTTGGTTTATGTAAAAAGAAGGCATGGTAATTGTCTTGATTTATGTGAAAAGAAGGCATGATAATTGTCTTGGTTTGTGTAAAGGCATGGTATTGTCTTGGCTTATGACAAAAAGAAAGGCATGATGATTGTCTTGATTTGTGTAAAGGCATGGTTTTGTCTTGGTTTGCTTGCATATGGGTTGCTCATATAGACATTCGTGCAAGTGTCATATTTCCACATCTCCGCGTCCCTCCATAAATGGTCGACAACTTGTCTCAAGATACCATGGGTTAGCTCCCCATGGGGGTGAGTGGCACACACTCACGGCGGGTCGGTATTTGACTCGGGCGGGTGAAATTCCCGGGATATATATAAGCCATGGATTAGCTATCCGTGATGCGAGTATTGTGTACCGATGACTCATTGCGGGTCCACATGACCTAAGCGGGTGAAATAGTCCCTTGCGGGTGAAATAGTCTTATGATAGGTTGCATTATAACACAGAGGGTGGTTCGCACAGCGACCACGACGCCGTGTTTTGAAAGCGATGGTGATTTCATTAATGAAAAGTGCGATGTATGTATGACTTAAAGTGGAACAATAATTCTCATTGTTAAAGGCATAACTTAAAAGGTAAAAATGATTGCGATTCTCGTGATTGCAAGGTTGATTGCTTCTTGAAGTTGTATTATATCATGGATGGCGTGATGAGGAAGGATTCCACAGGCATGATTGATATTATGGGCGTGAGACCCATGGTTATATTTGAGTAATGACTTTGAGGGCATGCGTCCCTGACTTGATATGACTGCTTATGTATTGTGTACTGTAGGTTGGCTATCATACATGTCTCCTGTTGTGTTTTGACTGTTATGATTTCATTACAGTAGTTATTGTTTCACATACTTGGTACATGTTCGTACTGACCTCCTTCGGGGGGATGCGTTCATGTCGCAGGTTTAGGTACGCGGTTTGGTGATCTGCAGGTGTAGGACCCTGCTCAGAGTTTTTGGATAGCTCCATCTGTTCAGGAGTTATCATTTTGGTATAGTTCCTTGATGCGAGATTTTATGCGATTATGGGTACGGCGGGGCCTTGTCCCGTCATATTTCAATAAAACTCTTAGAGGTCTGTATTCATATGTGGGATTGGACTCATGTATAGTGTAGTGTCTTTTGATTATGTATATTATATGGCAGCCTTGTCGGCTTTGCCCTTGCATGTATGATGGTTTTAGAAAAAAAAATGAGGTGTTATTTTGTTTCTGCGGTTTACTTGTGTAAGTTAGGTAGAAGGGTGCCCAGGTAGGGCACTAGTCACGGGCCCGCGGTTCTGGGTGTGACACCGCTTCTGCCATTTTCCTGGAAGGTTGGCCCCCCAACAAATTGCTCCGGTTCGCTGTAAGAGAAAATCCACGGTGTGCTCCTGCTCCTGCATGCTAAGACTTAAACAAACGGTTAGTGCATAACTGTTAAGGAAAAATGATGATGCATAATTTTAAGAGCAATGCAACTGTGTGAGTAGAAAGTGTTATCCTGTAGAAATGTGATGCTTGTTGCGTTGATGTGATGCGGCAAATGCTGTGATTTTCGTCCTTGCACAGACGCGTTGCGATTGTGAATTCGGATATGTTGTCCTTGCTGTAACTGCCCCTGGACGTGTTGTGCTGATAACGTCGTTGCTTGGACGTGTTATGCTGATGACGTCGTTGCCTGGACGTGTTGCTACTGGCGTCGTTGCATAGACGTGATGCTGATGGCGTCACTGCGTAGACGTAATGCCGATGACGTCATTGTGTAGACGTAATAATGATGACATCATTGCGTAGACGTAATGTTGATGGCGTCGTTGCGTAGACGTGATGCTGATGACGTCGTTGCCTGGATGTGTTGATGCTGACGTCGTTGCCTAGACATATTGTTGTTGGCGTCGTTGCGTAGACGTAATGCTGATGACGTCGTTTCCTGGACATCTTGATGCTGACGTCGTTGCCTAGACGTATTGCTGCTGGCGTCGTTGCATAGACGTAATGTTGATGACGTCGTTGCCTAGACGTATTCTTCTTTGGCGTCGTTACGTGACGCACTTGTCACGATGGCGTCATTGCACGGAAGTGTTCTTCTTGGCGTCATTGCGTGCGTAAACGCAATCTTGATGGCGTCATTGCACGGGCGTGTTGATCTTGGCGTCGTTGCACTGGGCGTGTCGTTCTTTGCTCTATAGAATAAATGCTCCTGCAAGCTAAGTTTGCGAAAAATTAGTGTATACCTGTTAAAACAAAATGATAAATATATATGAGAAATGCAATTCTATGGGTAGAGATGTCGTCCCTGATATGCCAGATGATGTGAATACTGAGATGTTGTCCTTGCACGAACATGTTAAACGCTGCAACTGACGAGTTGTCATGATGCCTTTGTTGTGTGCGATGCGTGGGTTGCAAATTTGACTTTACGCCCGAGCTGATGCGCTAGACTTTGTTGTGGATTTTGGACTTTGATTGTTGATCGTCGATGTCCCTTTCTGCTTCTGCTGCATTCTTTCTGCCTCTGCTAATATGAAGAGACCTGCGCTCAAAGAAAATTTGTGAGTTTTGGGGGGGGGGGGGTCGGTTCGTACTGACTTTGCGGCCTTGATCCTTTCTGTCCATGCGCCTAATTTGTTTGGACCTGTGACCCATGTCTGATCTCGCCGGGATGTTTGGTAGCGAGAATTTTTGACATAACGTCCCAAAAGTATTTTCCAAAACGAAACATTTTCATGAGGTATGCACAAAACATCTTTTAGAAATAAACATTTATATGACATGCGTATAAAGTGTAAAAGCATTGTCGATTTTGCCGAATATGACACGTATTCTGACCAAATGAGCATCTTTTATTATGATCTCTTCATGGTGCGTAAATTGTCCCATTTTCGTTATGCGGGCGCGTGGGCGCGACTTAACTCTGGCGGGAATTGCTCATATCTCTTTTGGAATAACCAACGCATTCTACTGCACGCGGGCCAATGAGAAGATTCCTAATGGTGTGACCGAAGCCTATTTAGGCCGCCTACGTATCCCCGTGAGGGAATCAGGTCATGACGTAGTTCATTACAAGCGAAATTTGATAAAGCTAAGATTTCTAAATGTGGGACCGAGGCCGATGTGGCCGCCTACATATCCGCCAAGGGAATCAGGTCGAATCATAGTTCCAATTACAAGCAAAGGGGCATTCTAATTTGAAGCGGCGAGACCCTATATGGGTTCTATGCATATCCCAGAGGAATGCGACTTTTACAATGTAAAGGGGATTACATGGAAAACAAATGCTCCTAAACGTAATATCTCTTTACCGCATCTGCGTTGATAGCTTTTGGCCATACTTTGCCATCCATCTCAGCTAAGATTAGAGCTCCTCCACTTAATACTCGATGAACCATGTAGGGCCCCTGCCAATTAGGTGCGGACTTTCCTTTAGCTTCACTTTGATTCGGAAATATGCGTTTCAAAACCAATTTTCCCGGCTTGAATAACCTTGGACTTACTCTCTTGTTAAAAGCTCTAGCCATTCTGTTCTGATAAAGCTGCCTATGACAGACTGCATTCAACCTCTTTTCATCAATCAGCATCAGCTGCTCACAACGATCTTGTATCCATTCGGCTTCGCTCAACTCGGCTTCTTGGATAATTCTCAACGATGGTATTTCCACCTCTGTTGGTAGCACAACTTCTATTCCATAGACCAAAAAATATGGCGTTGCCCCGGTAGAAGTCCGAATTGTGGTGCGATAACCCAAAAGTGCAAAAGGCAAATGCTCATGCCAATGTTTGTAGTTGCTGATCATCTTGCGCAATATCCTCTTGATGTTCTTGTTGGCCGCTTCTACTGCTCCATTCATCTGAGGCCGATACGGAGTGGAATTATGGTGAGTGATCATAAAATTCCCACATATCTCACGCATCAAGTTACTGTTGAGATTGGTTCCGTTATCAGTTACAATCGACTCAGGAATTCCAAATCGGCAAATGATGTTGTTGCGAACGAATTCGACTACCACCTTCTTCGTCACTGATCTGTGTGATGATGCTTCTACCCATTTAGTGAAATATTCAATTGCTACGAGGATGAATATGTGCCCATTTGAGGCAGCGGGTTCGATAGGGCCGATGACATCCATGCCCCAAGCTGCGAATGGCCAAGGAGAACTTGTCACATTAAGTTCATTCGGAGGTACTCGAATCAAATCCCCATGAATCTGGCACTGCCGACATTTTTGCACAAAGCGGATACAATCTGTTTCCATCGTCATCCAAAAATAACCTGCTCGCATAATCTTTTTCGCCAAAGTGAAGCCATTCATATGAGGTCCACATGTCCCTCCGTGTATCTCTTCTACTAGCTTGCTCGCCTCTTGAGCGTCGACACATCTCAGTAAGCCCAGATCTGGAGTCCTTCAGTATACAACCTCCACATTCAAAAAAAAATGGTTTGCTAATCTTCGAGGTGTTTTCTTCTGAATGTTGGTTATGCCTTCCAGATACTCTCCTGCTTAGAGGTATCTTTTGATGTCATGGTACCATGGATTCCCATCTATTTCTTCATCTATATGAGAGCAATAAGACGGCTGTTCCAGCACACTCACTGTGATCGGGTCGATGTAATTCTTGTCCGGATGTTGAATCATGGAGGATAAGGTTGCCAACGCATCAGCGAATTCATTCTGGATCCTTGGGACGTGCTTAAATTCTATATTATTGAACTTCTTCTGCAATTCCTTCACACAATGCAGGTAGGGGAGTATCTTCATATTCTTGGTTGCCCATTCCCCCTGTACTTGATGGACCAGCAAGTCTGAATCACCTATGACCAGTAACTCTTGTATATTCATATCTATGGCCATTCTGAGTCCCAATATGCAAGCTTCATATTCTGCCATATTGTTGGTGCATGATAATCTGAGCTTCGCGGAGATCGGATAATGCTGGCCCGTTTCTGAAACCAAAACTGCTCCAATGCCAACTCCTTTGAAGTTTGCCGCTCCGTCGAAGAACATCCTCCAACCTGGGTAATCCTCTGAGATATCTTCTCCGACAAACAATACCTCCTCATCAGGGAAATAGGTTCGAAGGGGCTCGTATTCCTCATCGACCGGGTTCTCAGCAAGATGATCAGCTAATGCCTGCCCTTTTATGGCTTTCTGCGTGACGTACACGATATCAAACTCGTTCAACATAGTTTGCCATTTTGCTAGTTTTCCGGTGGGCATGGGCTTCTGAAGGATATACTTAAGCGGGTCCATCCTCGAAATAAGATAAGTGGTGTATGCTGATAGATAATGTCTGAATTTCTGGGCGACCCAAGTTAATGCGCAACAAGTACGTTCTAGCAGAGTGTAACGAGCTTCATATGCTGTGAACTTCTTACTCAAATAATATATGGCCTGCTCCTTTTTCCCTGTTTCATCGTGTTGCCCCAACACGCATCCGAAAGCATTTTCTAATACAGACAAATAGAGTAGCAAAGGTCTTCCCGGTTCTGGCGGTACTAAAACTGGAGGATTAGAAAGATACTCTTTGATTCTATCAAAAACCTGCTGACAATTTGTTGTCCATTTGGTAGTTGCATCCTTTTTCAACAATTTGAATATCGGCTCGCATATCACGGTGGACTGTGCTATGAACCTGCTGATGTAGTTGAGACGACCAAAGAAGCTCATTACGTCCTTTCTGCTTTTCGAAGGAGGTAACTCTTGGATGACGTTTATTTTTGAGGGGTCTAGCTCAATCCCTCTTCTACTCAATATAAAACCCAACAGCTTTCCAGCGGGAACGCCAAATGCACACTTTGCAGGATTTAGTTTCAGATTATACAGTTTCATCCGCTCAAAGAATTTCTTCAAGTTCGCCAAATGGCCTTCCACTCTTCGCGACTTGATGATGACATCGTCCACATAGACTTTAATTTCCTTATGAATCATGTCATGAAAGATGGTAGTCATGGCTCTCATGTATGTAGCGCCCGCGTTCTTGAGACCGAACGACATTACTCGATAATAGTACACCGGCGGGGTAGTGAATCTTTGTCTTTCTGCGTCCTCTGCGCCATAAGGATCTGATGATACCAGTAGCGATCGACGATCAGTAGTTCATGCTTCGCACAATTGTCGATGAGTATATGAATGTTTGGAAGAGGAAAGTCATCCTTCGGGCTAGCTCTGTTGAGGTCCCTATAATCCACGCAGACTCGGACCCTTCCATCTTTCTTCTTTACCGGCACGATATTTGCTAACCAAGTAGGGTACTTTGCAACCCGAATTACCTTTGCGTCGAACTGTTTAGACACCTCCTCTTTGACCTTCAAACTCATGTCTGGTTTGATCTTTCTTGGCCTTTGTTTTACGGGAAGATAATAGGGCTCAATAGGCAACCTGTGTGCGACGATATCCGTACTCAAACCTGGCATGTCGTCATACGACCAAGCGAACACGTCAGTGTATTATTTCAAGAGCTCAATTAACTCTTTCTTCTGTGTGACACGTAGGTGGGCACTGACCCTAGTCTCTTTTAAAACTTCCTTATCGCCTAAGTTTATCAACTCAGTTTCTTCTAAATTCAGTTTAGGCCTATTCTCAAAGTTTTCCAGCTCTTGGCTAAGCTCTGATTGTGGAAATTCTTCATGTTTCTCAGGGTTATGCCTGCCATTTGAACTTTGTTCGCTGGTTTCATTACATGTCATATTCGCATTATCGACAGGTTTATTAATATGATCGCTGAAAGAAGAATGCGTAAAATTTAATTTAACACAAGCAAGTTTTAAAGCTGCAAAAATATCCTGAAATTTTATGATGAAAGCAAAATGCGAGATTAAAAACATATTAAAGAAACATAAATACAGGTCTGTTTTTTTCTTTTTTTTAGATATAAAGTCATATCGCTAGAACTATCATAAACTCTACCAAGCTCCTCGGAAGGTCAGGACAGGGGTGCAAGTCCAATTATTCAGGCTGTATCCATGCTCTGTATCCCAAATGGTGGGTTCTTCCTCGTGATCCCCTGTGATCATACAACACTCTGCTCCATCTTCACCTACGAACAGATTCTGGAACCCTGCTGCAAGATCCTCTGGGTCATCTTCTTTCGGCATCTGGATGGTGCAGGCTTTGATGAACGACTGACTCAGGGGCGGAATGGGCATAGACAAGGGAATGTATTCCTTTTTCCGAAGGCTCGTAGTCACCGAATCCTTCGAGGTGGGCTGGTACCCCAAACCAAAAGTGTCCTTCTTCCTAAACAACTGGATAGGCTCTGTGATTCCTTTCATACCGGATCTAAGACCTCTACCGGGCTCGAACCCATTTCTTAGCATTTCCTTGGCCACCATTGTGAGAAGCGTGGCAATGCAACGGTCGACCTTCTTTGGCAGTCTTGGTCTCATTAACATGAAAGACTGAACCATCCAACTGTTTTATGTCCTCTATGACAGGGACTGCATAATCGGTGTTGATGTTCCCCTTTTTATCCCCAAGTATTACTACTTCACGGTGATTTCATATAAACTTTAGGCACTGATGCAAGGTAGACGGGACTGCGCCAGCCTCGTGAATCCACGACCTTCCTATCAACAGATTGTAACATGTAGAAATATCCAATACTTGAAACTCCACTACAAATTCTGCAGGTCCGATCAGCAGCGTGAGGCCAATTTCGCCTTCGACACCCCTATGGACTCCGTCGAAACCTTTGACCCTGATATGACTTTTACGAATTTTCTTGCAGTCTTCCCCCAATTTCAGCAGCGTCGTCATGGGACAAATGTTGACGGCTGAGCCTCCGTCAATAAGCATTGTTGAAACAATCTTGTCTGCGACCTGGATAGTCATATTCAATGCAAGATTGTGTCTGACGCCACCAGCAGGTAACTCATCATCGTGAAAGGCGATTCTGCGGGCCTCTAGCACTTGTCCAACTAAAGCTGTCAAGTTCTCGTATGTTGTACCTTCTGGAACATATGCGTCTTTCAGTACCTCCATTAACGCAACCCTGTGTGGGGCCGAATGCATTAACAGTGAAAATAGAGAGATATGTGCTGATGTTTTCTTCAACTGCTCCACGACAGAATATTCCTTAGTGGGCATCTTCCTCCAAAACTCCTCAACTTCAGCCTCTGTCATGGCTTTCTTTTATGGTACCTCCCTGGCTGCCTCCACATGTGTGTAATACCTCCCTGACCTGGTTATACCTGCAGTGGTGACTTCTATGGCTTGTTTCCCAATTTCTCTGCGATCTACTCTGATTGGCGGCTCCCATCCGGGCATCTGAGCAACTGTGATTGAACCCTTATGTTTCGGCGGTGCCCTTTCCAGCTCAAATACTGATTTCTTTTGAATATTGGCAACAGGGGCGACGAAAGCAGAAGGTTCAACTCTTCCTTCAACTCGAACTGATCGGATGGTTCCCTCCAAGTTGTATTCCTCATCTAAGGTTATCAAGTGCACATTGGCGTCGCCGTGGTTTGGCAAGGGATTATCATGCACGTTTGGGGTAGGATCCTTCAGCTGAATTACCCTTTCTTTGATCAATGCTTCGATTTTGTCCCTGAGGGAGTAACAACTTTCAGTGTCATGCCCTGGGCTATCGGAGTGATACGCGCAACGCTTATTCTCATCATACCATCTTGGGATAGGGTTAGGAATCCTTCCTGGAATCGGTTGGATCAAGTCTGCAGCTCGCAGCCTTTCGTATATTTGGGGTATGGGTTCAGCCAGTGGGGTGCGAACTTTGGGTGGTCTTCCTTCAAAATTCGTGTTTGGTCTGGGTGCATTGGGCGCTCTATTTAGGTGGCGGGCTAGATGGGCGGGTCGATGTGGGGCAGGATAAATGGGTGCTTGGGAAACGTTATATATAGGCTTTGTGTGGTAGTTGAGGTGTGGGGCAGGTGTATAGTAAGGAGTGAAGTTTTGGTTACTTGTGTGGTAGTATGGGGTTTGATAGGATGGGTTTTGGTATGTTATGAATGCTTCGGGTTTACGTTCTTGTATGAACATGGAAGGGGACACTGTCTCTTTCTTCTTTTGTGAAGTACTCCTGATTTTCCCTGATTGTATTGCCTTATTAGTTGCCTGTAATGCTGCCAAATTCGTAATCCTACCAGTTTTAATACCTTCCTCCACGAAGTCGCCCATTCTGACAACTTCCGCAAAATTCCGTCCGATGACGCTTATCATTCGCTCATAGTAGGTTGCGTCCTTCAAAGATTGTACGAATAGAGTGGTCATCTCACTCTCCGCCATGGGTGGTTGTACTTTTGCTGCCTCTGAACGCCATCTCATGGCGTACTCTCTGAACGTCTCCGTAGACTTCTTTTCTAACTTCATTAAATAAAACCTGTCTACAACGGTTTCTGTATTGAACCTGAATCGCTCCACAAAGTCTTGGGCCAATGCATTCCAGCTATGCCATTTCCGCGGGTCCTGGCTAGTATACCAATCTAATGTCTCGCCGGTCAAACTTCGAATGAATAACTTCATAACGACTGCTGGGTTCTTTCCTACTCCGATCAGCTTGTCACAATATGACCTCAAGTGTGCACGGGGGTTCCCCTTCCCATCAAATAAATCAAACTTGGGCACCTTGTACCCCACAGGTAGCTCCACATCTGGATGCATGCAAAGATCCTCGTAATCTAATCCTTCATGACCCTTATCCGATCACATGCTCCGAACAACTTCTTTCAAGCTATGAATCTCTTTGGCTACGTCCTCGTCCATTTTGGCTCGAGCTTCCCTCTCTATTTCCTCGTAATGATCCGTTTCCTGAGGGAGCACATGGACGGTAAAAGGCTGGGTCTCTGCTGTGTATGTTGGTGGTCTGGGTTAAATGTTGTGGCTGGTAATAGGCATGGTGCGTGGGTATTGGTTAGTCTGGCGATTCGGGCTAATTGGGGTGAAGTAAGCAGGCGGGGGCTGAGATATATGGGTAGTAAGAGGATCATTTTGAGTGTGGTGTTGAGGATTGGCTGGGCGAGGGATAGTTTGATCGGTAACCGGTAGTCTTTGTGGGGAGTTTTGTGAGATATGTGGTGGTGGAGGTCGATCCGGGATAGTTTGTGAGGTAGTAGCCCTTTGCTCTGGTATAAGGGTATTCAAACTAATGGATAAGTTTGTCAGATTCCGTAGTCTTTCCATCTCAACCTGCATGTCGGCAATTTGTTGTAGTAGTTGTGCGATGCATTCTTCTTGACTAGTGACATTTCTCCCTTTTGAAGGTTCTGTTTCACTGACAGGAATAATTCCCAAACCATTTGGCTCAGACGCCCCCGAGCCAGTCATGTCATCATTTCTTACCTTGGACCTGGTAAAATGTGGATGCTCTGACATTGCTGAATCAAATACGAACCGATCTTTTGGGGGAAATAATAAATCCTTCTACAATGCAGCAAACAGAGTTAGCATAAAGCACATAAATTGCAGGTATGTAGCAGATATATTGCACATAGCACATTAAAACGTTTCCTAACATGCAGGGGGACCTTCTTATGCCAGAGGTAGGCCGAAGCGTCAAATATGAGATAATGATGGATTGGTCCGAGCCATCAGATCAAAATGCTTTTATTGGGAATAAAACTAAAATTAAATTGCAATAAAGAAATGTCAAAACTAAAGATTATTCCTAATGCTACATTATGCTGACGGAGAAGGTGGTGGTGGTGTAATGGTGTTGCTAGGCCCTGCTCCTGCATTTTCCAAATATTGCATGATATTTTGTAGTTGGTCCCACATCTCAGGGGAGATGCCGTTGTTATCTAATCTGCACACTTTCACCCAATTGGTCATGTTGATATCCTCGAAACCCTGTTTTCCTTTGGGACTCGGACTGCCACAATCTTCCTTGAACCATGCATAGTATTCAGGTGTACCTCCTGCTTGCTCATATTTGACATCTATTTTATCAATGTTGTTCCATTCATCAAGGATTTGATTCTTTCTGGGAAAAGTGCAATTTGCCCCAAACGCGACCTCCGAATCCTTCATGTCCGATCGGAGAGGGATTACCTGTTCTTGACCATACTGGCGGAGTACATGCAACAGAGCATATGGTTGAAGTCCCCTTAATCCGATGATCTCGATGTAATAACGATCTTTGCTCCTTACATAAGCCTTGTTGATACGGGATAGCAGTGGGTACCTCAATTGCACTTGGTTGCTAGTGCGGGATGCCAAAAATTCATACCAATCCCTAGTACTGACCGGCGACACAAATCGCTTCATCCTGTCGTAAAAACTTACAATCCTATAATCATTGCTAAAGCAAATGTCTGTCATATTCGATCGTTGATAAAAGTGTTCCATGGCCCACATCTGTAAGATGAGATTGCATCCCTCGAAGAAATTAGTTTCCCTTCGCTTGCATTTTCCCAGAGCTCGAAATATCTCAGCTAGGATCATGGGGACCAAAGTAAGTTGCGTGTCATTAATGCCTTCAAAAACCATTCGGGTCACAGAACATATGCAAGTGTTGATCCGTCCATGCTCGAGTGGAAACACTAGAGTGCCTAACAGAGCAACAACGAACGCGGTATGTCGTCTAGTTTTCCACTGTCCCAGACTGCAAGAGAACTCTTTTCTAAACGACTGATAGCTATCTTGGCGACCATATCTCTCGTACAGATAATCTAGGGAAACCCAATTATTTTCAAAACAACGGAGTTCCTTTGTGTTCTTTAGGCCCATGTAATGCAAGAATCTCTTTCCAGATTGACTATAAAGGATTATTTGTCCTCTGCCTTGGTAAGCTAAGCTTGTGAAATAGTTGATTTCTTCCAACGTGGGGGTGAGTTCGAAGTCTTGAAATCTGAACACTGCCCTATACGGATCCCAGAACTGAATCAAGGCCCTAACTATATGCTGATCTGGAGCGATGTCAAACAAATCCATGAGACAACCTAATTTGCTTCTGATGGTCATTTTGCTGCTGCCGTCGAAATTTTCCCACCAAATCTTTAGCTTTGTCGGAACACCACTCACCATTCTGATTTCAGGGATTGTTGGAATACTGCTCATCCTATACATAAAACCAAAAATAAATACAAAATTTCCCAATGCTAGCATGTCACGTTAGGCTCGGATTCATCCATCAATATCACGTAACACATAATATGTTGTTGGTCGTTGGGTCGTGAAAAACCCTTCGACAATTGGGTAGGTTTCCTAACTGTGGAGACGATGCCAATGATCGACCCACCTAAGGTATATGCATGTATGCCTTGAGATAAAGGGTGGTATAGCTCTATCCTAGGTTTTTAAGATTTGGCTCACTAGACGCAAGGTTCCCGAGCGGACAACTCGAGTGAGAAGGCTACGCGGCCACCGGTTAGACCAGACACTCCACGTATATTACCAACTCTCCTAAATTTGGGTTTTGAAGAAAGAATTTTGCTGATGCACCAAGCGCACCTCGCATGTATTGTGTGATTGTGTGAATTTTCCAGAGTGGAAGAAATATGAGCGGAATGTCAGTTTAAGGAAAGCAGTAACAAATAGCAATTACAACAGTGACAAATAAAACAATTTACAATACACAAGAAAATTAAGTGCGAAAGTAATGCCAAATAATATCCCTAAGTCTGTTACGGTCAAGAACCTAATTCCCCAGTGGAGTCGCCATTTCTGTCACGCCCTCTTCCGACCGCGACATTAAAATAACTTCTGCTTAGAAGGTTAGAAAATAAAATAAATGCTAAAAGTGCAAAAAAAGAATGCTAGAATGTTAAAAGGTGCTAAAATGTTAAAAGGTACAAAAGGTGCTAAAAGTGCTAAAGGGTTCGCGGAGTCGCCACCTAATTAATTTGGGTGAATTAGGACACCTAAATGTCGACTAGGTTAAAGTCAACATTTAACTCCATTTTGGTCTGCAAAACTAGTGTGAGATTCTGGGCAAGGGTTCTTTATTATCCTGAAGGGAAGGGGTTAGGCACCCTAAATGATCCGCTAACTTGCGGTTGTCCATTCAAATCTAGGGAATTATTATTCTATAAAAAGGCATGTTTAAAAATGTTTAAATAAAAAGGGATAAAAATTGTAAGATTTGTTTATAGAAGGTAGAGTTAATTTCATATGCAAGTATGCATTCTTTATAGAAATATTCATTAGGTAAAGTATATAGGAAATTAAACAAAATCATTTGTGATGCATTTATAAAATACAACGAATTCCTTGTATTAATTAATAAATAATATTCTAGCTATAGGAATTGTTATGCAAATGAGAATTATTAAATGGTTTAATATAGCAAAGTATGAGAAGCCTAAGATAATTAACTTAAAGGGAATACTTCTTAAGGGCGAGTCAAAGCTTGGATTAAGTATCCTACTAATGTAATGTTAGATAGTTAATTACAACAAATGAATGGGGGCGGGATAGGAAAACGATAAAGTGACTCGAGGGAATGGCGATAACACTCGCCGGTGGCTTGGAATTTCTGGAGCAAAGATAAATGCACATAGATGTGGGTCCTCACGCTTGCCACGATGAGTCTCACCATGAGACTCTTTGTTGCTCCGATGCGTTTCATGTAAAAAAAATAAGAATATATAAGGATTAGTATATGCTCGTTTTACTAACAGTGCGCATAAAGAAAACAAACATGTATATTCCCATTTAACTATAGCCGTAGACCGACAACCCAAGCCAATAAGTCCAACACAAAATAAAAATTGGCCTTGGTAACAAAAAGTACATAACGTTACAAAGCAGGACAAAATACGATTTATTTAGATTCACAAATACTCAACACCCACAAAGATAAGGATCATGTACCATTACTGTGTAAGCAGAGCAAACACAGTAAGCAGATTTAGACATCAAAGAGGGATTACAAACTCCTTAATATGTAGTGGCAAACTAAAGACACACATTAAATACGTCCATTCTCCGATACTGAACAGGAATAAACAAATGGAACCTACTAACATGTTAAAGAACAAAAGTGAAGCTGTATAGTATACCTTGTGGTCTTATGATTTAGGTTAATGTATCGGCAAGACATAGAGTTCGGACTCATACGAAAGGGATAATGCATAATGGTACATGATGACTGCACTAACCCATATGAACACGCACACAGATAACACACAACTTTGAGTAACATACTTCATGACCTCAAACTCATACCAGCAGCTAGTTTAATCATATATGTGCAACTAAAAGAGGCAGAAACATTTTGTCTTCAGAGTGAGGTCTATTCAAGTTATTTTCTAGGTTCTTTCATGCTTATTTATACAGTTTACATGCTGGATTGTTCCCTATATATATCCCACTACATTGATGCATCATTATCTCATAAGTATGAGATGCGACAGAGACTCACATGGCGCAAAAATAGTTCGAGAGATGTGACCAGATACAAAACGCATTGGATTACTAGTTTTGTGAGTATATAGAGACATTGACTCAGCACACAAAATACCAAATGATCATTCAAATATGCAGAGGTACGTCACATTGTTCATCCAATATAGTAACAATTATTACTTTGACAAATAACACAGCAGGGTCAGAAATCATCAACCGTATATATAAATACATTACTGATGCCACATATTATCCGAATCACATTAACGATTGCAGTCGCGAACACCAATAGCGATTGATTTTAACCAACAGGTTCAAGTAGTCGATTCAGTACACATAAACATCCATTAGTGTCACTTAGTACATGCTTAATCAGTCATACCAAATATGTATCATACACACAAATAGCAAGTGAAATCTAAGACAGAAAGGATGATGGATTTACCTTCTCCGGGCAGCGAACCGAGACAACGTATCAAGTCGTCGATTCACTCGGAGGATGCAATTATGCGATAGAAAGGAAAATGAAGCTTTTTGCAAAAAATTGTTGATTCTGAATGTTCGATTCTTCCTCTGAACGGGAAAGATTTTCTACCGAAAAATCCCTTTTTCCCCGATTCTTGTTGATGCCCTTGCATGTGTAAAAAACGCTCAATTTATAGCCTCAATATCGGGTTCTAAACTTGGTGAGTCTTTGATGATAATTCTGGGCTGATTTGGAGGAAATTTGTCATGGTTTTGAGATTGATTTAGTATGCCTTTAGTTATGGTAAGTACTGGATCTATTTTGAGGACGATTTTGGTTATGGTAAACTCTGATTTTCGCGATTTGGGTCACGGTTTTGGAATGGTTCTCGCTATGGCAGGTTCTAAGAAAGGAAACATGGGATTTTGGTTATGATCTGGTGGGATTTAGGGTGTATGGGTAAGGAATGCGGCAAATTAGGATTCTAGGGTTCTTAGTAATATGTTTTTTTGTTCTGTGAATCGTAGATTTCTGGACGAGGAGGATATAAGTTGAGGTAAGTGAAGTGCGGTCGAGAGGAAGTAGTGAAATTTGAGCGACGGTGGTGAATTGGGCTAGTTTAAATGGGTATTAGATTTAGGAGTTAGTTTTTTTAAGTATTATGTATTTAATTAGTGGTAAATTATTATTTAAATTGTGATTAAATTATTTAGGTGCATTATTAGTCTATGTTTGAGTTTAAATTATTATAAAGAATAAAGACGGGCGTGCTATTTAATTAGTGCTTAATATTTTATAATGCGACGCCGTTAAAATCTTATTTATTATGCGTATTTTGCGAAGTTAAATTAAAATTGAATGAGGTTTAGATTATTATTAAATTATTTAAATGCTAAATGCAGATATGACATTTAAGGATTGCTTAATGCTTTTATAAATGCGACACTATTAAAACGCATGTATTAGATTGATTTAAATTACAAATCATAATTATGAAATTGTCTTGCGTATTAATAAAATCCGAATACGCTCTTTAATACTACGTCATTGTTAAATTGTTTATTTTATGTATTTATTTGTTTATTTATCATTAAGAATTATTTGAGTTTTAATCAATGGAAATAGGGCTTATGAATAATATTTATGAATTTGTTGTTATTAAAATGACGAATGCGGATGTGAGACTCAAGGAGTGCTTAATACTCTACGTGGAATGTAGTGCCATTATTAAATCACTTATTCATGCATGTATTAATGTTTTATTGTTGCATTTTATTATTATAAAATTGTTAAACTTATCTTGAAAAAATTTAATGTAATTTTATAGTTAATGACTGGACGAGAGGGTCAAAATTGGGTGTCAACAAGGGACTTTATTGAGAATCATGTTAGCAGTAAGAGCTGCCTCTCCCCACATGTTTTGTGCAAGGTCGGAATTGAGAAGCAAGGCGTTCATCATTTCTTTTAGTGTACGGTTCTTACGTTCAGCAACACCATTTGACTGAAGAGAATATGGTGTAGTTGTTTGAAGAATTATGCCGGATTGGGCACAAAATTCCTCAAATGGAGCTACATACTCTCCCTCTCTATTGCTACGAATTGCTTTAACTCGCATGCTCAATTGGTTTTCAACCGCAGCTTTGTAGCGTTTAAAGGCATCAAACGCTTCGTCTTTGCTTTTGAGTAAATAAAGGTAACAATACCTCGTGCTATCATCGATGAAGGTCACAAAGTACTTGTTCCCCCATCTAGTTTGAGAGAACTTTAAATCACAGATGTCCTTGTGTATAAGTTCTAGAGGGGCGATGTCTCGTTTTACGGAACGGAGAGACAACTTGGTATGTTTTCCTCTACACATACCTCACATTTAGATTGAGGGTTTATAGCGTTAGACGACAACAACTCCAACTTTACCAATCGTTGAATTGACTGGTAGTTTACGTGTCCCAGTCTATGATGCCATAGATTGGATGACTCAAGCAAGTAAGAAGATGCACTTTCATTAATGTTATCAATTACAGAAATGGCATTTAATTTGAAGAGGCCTTCACTGGCGAACCCTCTTCCTACAAACACTACTCGAAATCCGGCTTGAACTAAAACATTACCAGAAATTAAATTCTTCTGGATGTATGGGACGTGCATGACGTTCTGCAACTTGAGGTCCTTATCGGAGGACATCTTGAGTACTACAATACCTTCTCCCAACATATCTGAAAAGGCATTGTTTCCCATGTACAATTTCTTGCCGACAACTTCTGCATAGGTACAGAAAGTGTTTCGGTCGGAGCATATGTGACGGGTTGCACCCATATCCAACCACCACTTCTTTAGATTTCCCACCAGATTCGCCTCTAGCACGACGGCTGAGAAGTCTTCACACAAATAGTCGAGGACATTGTCTTCAACTATGTTTGCTTTGGCCTTCTCCTGCTGCTCGTGCTTCAGCTGGCGGCAGTTTTTGACCATGTGGCCAGTCTTGTAACAATGATGACAGTTGCCTTTGAATTTCTCAACGGCCTAAGTTTTTCCATCTTTCAGAAACTTGCGTTTCTTACTCGGGTTTCCTTTGGTCTCAACTAAGTTAGCCTTGACCTTAGTTGTTTTCTTGCCTTTGAACAAGGTCTTTTTGTTGTCTTCATGGATATGAAGCTTGATGACAAGTTCTCAAAACTCATTTCCTTGGATTTGAGTTTGAGATAGCTAGTGAACTCACTTCATGAGAGAGGCAGTTTCTCAATAAGTGAAGCGATCAAGAATGATTCATTGGGCTTCATACCTTCTATATCCAGATCATGGGTGATTAATTGGAACTCTTGCACTTGTGACATTGATTTGTCATTCACCATTTGGTACTTCAAGAATTTTCCGATGATAAATTTCTTAGCACCCGCATCATGGGTACTGTACTTCTTCTGCAACAGATCCCACAACTCCTTTGCGGTATTGGTAGTACATTATACCGTGTAGAGTGGATCGCACAGACAATTCAGGATGTAGTTCCTGTACATGTAGTCATTTTGACTCCAAGAGTCAAAATTCATCATCAGGCCACCAGTAGCCTGGGTATCTTGGCCCGCCTCAACCGTATTGTCGGTTTGGACGTCCATATTGTCACGACCCAACCTCGGGCCCGTGACTGGTGCCTTACCCTGGGAACCCTAGTGATACAATCATCAGAGAAAATCAGCGAAAATAAAAACTTAAGCATGAATCAAGACATAAAATAAGCAATAGGCTAACCAAAACGGTTACCTTCCTGTATATATATATCAAAATTGAACAGTTAAATCCCTTACAAACCCTGCCCACAACAGTATTACAGACCTCTACGAATTTTATAACAACTATGACGGGACAGGGCCCCGCCATACCCCTGAATGTACAACAACCTACAATCTCAGGGAATCATACCACAAGATAAGCCTCCGGAGAAACGGAGCTTCCCAAACGCTGAACTGCGATCCTATGAACGAGGATCAACAACCGGTGTACCTCTACCTGCGGTATGAACGCAGCCCCCCGAAGGAGGTCAGTACAAGAGGTACCAAGTATGTGAAACTGAAAAATGAAATCATAACAGTCTATATAAAAACAGGAGAAATGTATGATAACCAAACTACAGTCCACAATATATAAGCAGTCATGTCAAGTCAGGGACTCACGCCCTCAAAGTCGTCACTCAAATATAACTATGGGTCTCACGCCCACAACATCAATCATGCCCGTGGAATACCTTCCTCATCGCTGGCGATCTATGATATAATAACACGAAGTACATGAACACGTGTCCCACCTGTGTCATAGAAACCGTACGGGGCAAGTACGAAGGCATAGCTACCAGATCCAACATGCATCATCAAATGACCGGGGCAAGTACGAAAGCCATCTACCAGAACCTACCGTACCAACAATACTAAACAACCATATCACGGTCGAAGGCGGCGTGGCAAGTCGATAGCCTCTACCAGATCCTCCCGCGCCACGTAGGCGGCGGGGCAAGTAACCGAGCTAACCACCGGATCACAACCGTAAGTCACGCGGCCGTCAAACACTAACCCGCTGGCGACACGTGGCAAGTGCGATAGCCTCTACGAGATCCTCCTGCGCGCCACGTAGGCGACGGGGCAAGTAACGAGCTAACCACGGATCACAACCGTAAGTCACGATACTTCGCCGCGAAGCTGGCACGTGGCAAATGCGATAACCTCTACCAGATCCACCTGCGTCACGTAGCTGACGCGGGCAAGTAACCAGGCTAACCACCAGATCACAACCGTAAGTCACGAGACTTCGCCACAAAACTGAACGGGGCAAGTACGAAGGCTAACTACCAGAACCAAAGCCGAATCAACCACGACCGGGGCAAGTACGAGAGCCAACTACCAGATACCAAAGCCGAATCAGTAAAACCTCATGGAGAGCTAGTCCATGGAACGACAATCCTAGTGGAACCATACTCGTGGGCCACCCAACGTGTCAGTAGGTCCAAGGATATAACAAGATAACCAGCCCTCCATCGAGAGACTCGGTAGCACAGAATCAAAACACTTGCACAACAAAGGCTATCACAACAAGCATAGGCAAGTTCAACGTACTCATAGACTTTCCTTTTATTACAACAAATCCGGATTTTTAACCCCAAGGTACTACGCATTTTAACTCTTTAAAAGATCCATTTCTTTCACAAAAAGTCACACGATACCCGTAGTATCAAAATAGAGTAACTGTCTTTTTAAGTAAACCAAAACAATTTTCATACTTCCTTTTTAAACCAAATCATTTCTCCCTTTAAAGTCAAGTTACCATTTTAAATCCAATAATAAAACCATCCTTTTGTTTTCATAAAGTCGTTATAACTAACTTCCCATAAAGCTATTATAACACTTTATGTTTTAAACCAATTTAAGACAAACCATGCCTTTCTTTTAAACCAAAACACTTCAAATTCTCAAGTCTCTTTTCTTTTAGAAATCAAGTTCCTTAATATTTCACATCAAGTCATTTATCTTTTAAAAACCACAGACAATTTCTTTACCTACATAAAGTTGTTATAACTAACTTCCCATAAAACCGTTATAACACTTTATGTTTTAAACCAACCAAATTCGTTTAGCACACGTACGTCTACTGTACTACATAGTTCACACAATCATGCTAGAAAAGATAGGAAGAGATTCACATACCTCGCGACGATTATCGACAATTAGCAAAACGCTCCCATGTACTATAACCTTGCTAGCCTTTTCCACCCTTCAAGTAGAATACGCTACTCGTAGCACTTCACCCTATAAAGGCCACAAAACGTCTATCAACTTCTCGAACACTTTGTAGCACATTTCAAAGTACAAGGTTCCTATTTCTACGGAAAATTCGGCAGCACCTCCCCCCCCGCAACCACAAAAATCTCCTCCTCTACCGGGCACGCTGCGAGCTAACAACTCGAGGAGGGGTTACACGTCTAACCGGACGTGTACAATTCTACTCCACAATAATACTATAAGTCTACTGTAAATACAGTCCAATGTAAATACAGTTCAATTCTTTTTAATCATCCTTCCAATATATCTTATACTCAATTCTAAACTACTATAATATGTAATATCCAATTACAATAGGGGGACAAAGATCATTACCTCGATAAGCCCAAAATTATCCAAGATATAAGTCGATCCTGAGCAACGTTTAGCTCCAAATCCTTACGCTCCAACCCGCTCCAAGCAACCCTTAGAAGCTCCTAACCAACTCCTCTTCAAGATCTAACTCCAACAAGTGAAGAACACTAAGGCTCAATTATGGCAAGTTTCGGCCAAGGTGAAATTCTAAGGCTAGGGGTGTGAAATCTTTTCCAACTCTTGGTACACAATCTTCCTAACACCCTAAGGAAGAACACTTATAAGTTTAGGGATTTTTGGACAACTTTTGCTCAAGAAATCAAGGCAAAGCCGAGAGAAACTACAAAGGGGAGGGAGTATTTTGTCTTGGAAATTATCTCAAGTGTGGATGAAGTCTTCACTACAAAGGGAGGGGGGGTATTTATAGAGAAATCAAGGGCCAAGATTAAAGCAAATTTAAGGTGAGGATGGGGTACATGTGTATGGGTAATTTGCCAACCATTTGTTCCCCACAAAAATGGGACAAGTGGCTTGCCACTTGTCCCTCAAGAAAAACGTCCAAGTGCCCTCACTTTCGGCCATAGGGCCACACGAGGGTGACACGTGTCGCCCCCTACTCGTCCAAAATATTTCATCTTCCGAAAATACCCGTAATGCCAAAAATCCGAAAATAAAGTGGGCCCCACAAAACCGTAAATTCTCCCGTGGGCCCCACGTGACCAATTTCGGAAATAAAATTCCATAATTCTTAAATATTCCAAAAAGTCCGAATACCAAATCTGGGAATCCAATTCCCATTAACGAACCTTTTTCCTTCACAAAATTCGGAAACTTTTCCGTCGAAAAATCACATCTTTCATCCTTTCCAATTTAAATGTCGTATTCTCGTACGTACGTCCTCATATACATACTCTGGAACTACGGGGTATAACATTCTTCCCCCCTTAGAAACATTCGTCCCGAATGTTCCTTCTAAGCCTCCAAACATACCTGTCGGTATAGTCTTCCCTACTATACTTACGAAACCAATTATGCCACACATGGCCATAATACAACATACTCGCAAAAACGCACATCCAAGCCAACGAAGAATCATCTCTAAAGCGTATAACAATACCATTAGCTCCACCCATGGTCCAAAGGATACTTTCTTCACATCTTTACTTATAAAAAGGACACTTCCATCTTCTTAACACATCTACGCCTCCTTTCTTACTCGTCGTACCCTCCTCGCACACTCAAACTCTTCCTACTATACGTACCATATTTCTGTCATTGCTTCAGTTTCCAAAATCTCGGGGTTACTATCTCCAACTTGGTCATCATTAACTGGGAACACTCTGGATGGATCTCTGATACTCTTCCGAAACATAGCATGGAATCTGGACGTCTTGTCTCTAAGTCGGACGGTAGTGCTAACTTATAGGCAACCCGCCTATTCTACAACGATCCGAAAATGCCCAAAGTACCTCGCTAAGTTTCCCTGCTTTCCAAATCTCGTCACACCGCCGGTGGTACCTTCAAGAAGACCAGTCGCTGAACTCCAAGTGTCGACCCGATTATCATGCGACTTCGCTGACTCAGCCGCTAATAACACCCGAACTCGGGCGCGATCGTGCCTTACTCGGGCACCTATCCACCTCCTGGCGACTCAAGTATGGACCCTAATCTGAACCTTGCCAACATCGAACCAATCGATCGGCAACCTACACTTCCGCCCATACAAGGATTCATAAGGCGACATCCGAATACTGAAATGGTAGCTATTACAATACTCACTCAACAAGAGGCAAATAATCCTTACAGCTACCCCTGAAATCAAAACACCGGCCCGTAACCTATCCTCAAAGGTCTGGATAAAACGCGCTGTTGTCCGTCGGCCCGAGGGTGAATGCAATAGTGAGACTCACCTGAATATACTCCACGTGTAATATTCTAAGGCTCACACCTACCATGTCCCCATACTACCCTTTTCAACTACCCATGCAATTATCCCACCTAACACAATGCTATCCGTACATAGCACTCCACATGTATCTACCATAACGACCTAAACAAGTATCTTAAGGGCTGAAGATATCTTTGTAACTACTGCCTCACTTTCCCTTTGTCGCTCTAATCAAATCCTGCTCTGCTGGGCGCATAACTACAGAAGGTGATGAACCAGCCACCGATCCCGAAGGCTAAGTCGTAACATCCGCGCCACCTCTGGTTGGACAATTTCTTGCAAAATGGCCCTGCTGGACGCAAGCCTAACAAGCTATATAAGTAGTACGACAATCCCCATAAGAACACCTACCACAATGGCCATACCGAGGTGGGGGTGGCCTCCTCTGGCTAACACCCCTTCCTCTCCGAACCATCGAATCCATCGACACAGTAGGCTAAGTCATCCCACCTGTATCCCTCCTACTAGGACATTCTCTCCTAACATGGCCCTGACGGCCGCTGGTAAAACAAGAACCCGTAAAAAGTCGACATTCCCCGGGATGACGCCTACCACATAGTGAACACTGAGGAAAATCAACTGGCCGCTAGAACCTATGTAAATCGTGAACTGTAAACCACGGAGTTCGACCAACTCCTAAATACCCCGAACGCCCCAAGTCGGTGGAGGACCACTCAGATCGGGCGGAGGCGCATAACCTGGCTCAGAAGGTCCGCCGAAAGTTACCAAAGGACCTCGTTGTCCCGCCTTCTCGCTGATCTTGGTTAATCTGCCGATGTCACGCTCTCGGCCCGATGCGCGTAAGCTCAGACGCGCAATGTCCATGCTCGATCAAGAGCTACTCTTGTACAACCTCTCAGAAAATAATCGTCAAGTCTCGTGACATATCGGCACACTATCCTCCATGTCTGCCACTAAAGCGGGGACATAACGAGCCAATGAGTCAAACTCTATACTGTATTCCCGAACCGTCCGCCCGTTCTGCCTCAACATCATAAATCTATCTGCCCGAGATCTCCTCATCTGCGAGGGCAAGAAGCGTGTAGGAAATGCCTCTAAGGTCTTGATCACTTTCATGATCCGCGCAATCGCCGAATAAACTCCTGAGGATCTTCCTCAGTTCTCAATCCATAGAACTCGGGTGGACTGCAACTCAAGAAGTCCTGAAATCTCAACTATCGGATCTAGGGTGAACTACTGGTACTGCCGGAACCACCGGCTCCCGTCCGTCCTCATTCCCCAGCCACCAGACTAGCTAGTAACTTGGCCATCTCTTTGTAACTCACATCCTCTGATCCTGGCCGTGGGATTAGAGGCTCAGGTATCGTAGTCTCGTGAGCTACCGCTCGCCTAAACTCTCCTGGGGCTAGCAGCGTCATAAAACTCGTCGTCTGAAGTACTATCTTAGGTAATGACCAGGCCTGTGCACTCGTAACCCTCTGTGCTCCACTCGCAACTCTCTCTGTTGCCTTGCCCTTCTGGGCTCTGGTTGCCTTGTGTAGAGGCGTAACGGGTACATAAGAATACGCTAGAGGGAGTCCAACTTATAACACAGCTCTAAGGCACGATCTTAGAGTGAGAAGAATGGAAACCAATCCTAAATATCCTGTAGCCTCCTGATTATAGATGTGGTGCACAACACACCGATAATCAAGACTCTACTAGACACGGTCTGTAGAAACTTTCCGAGGATTAACTGCTCTGATACCACTTTTGTCACGACCCGACCTCGGGCCCGTGACTGGTGCCTTACCCCGGGCACCCTAGTGATACAATCATCAGAGAAAATCAGCGAAAATAAAAACTTAAGCATGAATTAAGACATAAAATAAGCAATAGGCTAACCAAAACGGTTACCTTCCTGTATATATATATCAAAATTGAACAGTTAAATCCCTTACAAACCCTGCCCACAACAAGATTACTGCACTCTACGAATTTTATAACAACTATGACGGGACAGGGCCCCGCCATACCCCTGAATGTACAACAACCTACAATCTCAGGGAATCATACCACAAGATAAGCCTCCGGAGAAACGGAGCTTCCCAAACGCTGAACTGCGATCCTATGAACGAGGATCAACAACCGGTGTACCTCTACCTGCGGCATGAACGCAGCCCCCCGAAGGAGGTCAGTACAACAGGTACCAAGTATGTGAAATCAAAATGAAATCATAATAATATATAAAAACAGGAGACATGTATGATAACCAAACTACAGTCCACAATATATAAGCAGTCATGTCAAGTCAGGGACTCACGCCCTCAAAGTCGTCACTCAAATATAACTATGGGTCTCACGCCCACAACATCAATCATGCCCGTGGAATACCTTCCTCACTGCCGGCAGTCTATGATATAATAACACCAAGAAGTACACATGAACACCAGGTCCCACCTGTGTCATAGAAACCGTACGGGGCAAGTACGAAGGCATAGCTACCAGATCCAACCTGCATCATCAACTGACCGGGGCAAGTACGAAAGCCAGCTACCAGAACCTACCGTACCAACAATACTAAACAACCATATCACGAAGCTGACACATGGCAAGTGCGATAGCCTCTACCAAATCTTCCCAGCGCCACGTAGCTGACGGGGGCAAGTAACCAGGCTAACCACCAGATCACAACCGTAAGTCACGAAGCTTCGTCCAAACACCGACCGCGGTCGACACGTGGCAAGTGCGATAGCCTCTACCAGATCCTCCCTGCGCCACGTAGCTGACGGGGGCAAGTAACCAGGCTAACCACCAGATCACAACCGTAAGTCACGATACTTCGCCGCGAAGCTGACACGTGGCAAGTGCGATAACCTCTACCAGATCCACCTTCGTCACGTAGCTGACGGGGGAAAGTAACCAGGCTAACCACCAGATCACAACCGTAAGTCACGAGACTTCGCCACAAAACTGAACGGGGCAAGTACGAAGGCTAACTACCAGAACCAAAGCCGAATCAGCCACGACCGGGGCAAGTACGAGAGCCAACTACCAGATACCAAAGCAGAATCAGTAAAACCTCATGGAGAGCTAGTCCATGGAACGACAATCCTAATGGAACCATACCCGTGGGCCACCCAACGCGAAGAGGTCCAAGGATATAACAAGATAACCCCTCCATCGAGAGACTCGGAGCACGTAATCAAAACACTTGCACAACAAAGGCTATCACAACAAGCATAGGCAAGTTCAACGTACTCATAGACTTTCATTTTATTACAACAAATCCGGATTTTTAACCCCAAGGTACTACGTATTTTAACTCTTTAAAAGATTCATTTCTTTCACAAAAAGTCACACTGTTATACCGTGTTTCGGCCCGACCGCGATCGGTCTCGGCCAAGGCGCGGCGGCGCGGTGATTGTAGGGCGCGCGCCGAGTCGTGGCCGCGTCCGAAAGTATCGAGGGGTCGCCGAGCTCAGCCTTGCGCCGGGAAGCAGGGCCGCGGCGCCAAAAGATCCGAGGGTCCGCAGAGTCGCGCCGCGCCTTGGGAAGCGCCGAGGCGGCGGAAATTTGGGCGGAAAACTTAGAAAGTCGATTTTGTTTTAAAAAAGGCCATGGGAGGTGACAAGTGTCCCCCCCCCCCTCTGATTTAAGCTACATGGGTTATATTGAACAAGACTTGGTCATTTCTTTAAACATTTAATCTAAAAACTCCATCTCTCTCTAAGTTAAAGAGCTCATCCTTCTCTAAATTCCCAAGAGGAATTCTAGCCTAAGGGAAAAATCTGAAAAGTGTAATAGGAAGGAAAGGTTATTACAAGCTTGTGAGGACTATTGTGGTGGTGTTCTTGGAGAAAAGGCTAGCAAGGTGTTGGAATAAGTTTGGCAAAAACTTAAGGTAACATTTCTTCTCTTGTAGTTGGTATTGGGTGTTGCATGTTTAATAGGAAGAACTTGTAGTTGGAAAAATGCACTTAGAGTAGTTGCATGTAAGAAATGGGGTTGATTATGAAAGAATTGGTTAGGGGGATATTATGAGCGTGTTGTTGCCTAAATACTACATTAGACTTGTTGGGTTAGTTGTTGTAACTTGTGGGGCTGAATTTTACACACCAAAGTTTAGGTGTGTAATCCCCTTGGTGTTGGTTGGTTGTTGAGCCTTAAACATGGCATTTGAGCATTAAAAATCGACCTTGGAAAAGGTGGCAATGTATGTAGAAACAAAGGAACGCTGCCCAATTTTCCGTAGGAAATTGGTGACTTTAACTTGGAAATTCTGCATTTGTAATTAGAGCGATAAACGTATTGTGGTCATTTTAGGTTGACATACTACGTGCGGTAAATTGGACTTAGCTTGTGGATTGACCGAAGAGGTATGTGGAGCTTTCCTATCTCTTGAGCATGATTAGTTGTACCTATGTAGTACGGTAGACGTACAAGATTTGAAAATCTTCGTTTGTTATAAGCATTTGATACTTGCTTCGTTTTAAAAGAAAAGTATAAAAATCCCTTGGACTTAAGGGAATGTGTTTACTATTGTTTAACTCTAATATAACGGCTTTATGGGGAGTTGGTTATATTAGTTTGTGAAAGTTTAATGGAGAAAGGTTTTGATGTTTTGAACTTGTGAAAGGAAAATGGTTTTAAGGCATGAATTGCCTAAGGTTTTACAAGAAATGAAGTCACTTAATTTAGAAGCTTGAGATAGTTTTAAAAGGAAATGTGACTTGTTTGAAAAGAAATCGTAACTTGATACTATGGTGATTAGTATCTTGGAATTTTTGTATAAAAGAGTTATTCCTTAAAAGGTTAGAGGTACATGATACTTGGGTTAAATTCCCGGATTTTTATTAAAAGACATGATCGTGCCTTAGGTATACTAAAATGAGAGGATGTATTAAAACTATTAATAAGAAGTTAGGTGATTCTTAACTTGCTTAAGTTATGATAGGTCGGTAGTGCTTATGTTATGATATGATAGGCCGGTAGTGCTTATGTTATGATATGATAGGCCGGTAGTGCTTATGTTATGATATGATAGGCCGGTAGTGCTTATGTTATGTATGATAGCCGGATGAGCTATGTTATATATATATTGTTACGTAAACCCGGGTTATTATTTATGCCATGGATTTGCTACCCATGACGCGAGTGCGCGCTTGTACTCACGCGGATCCGACCATAGGATCCATGCGGGTGAAATAGTCCCACGCGAGTACGCGATGGTACATGCGGATCCACAGATCCATGCGGGTGAAATAGTCCCATGCGGGTGAAATAGTCCTATGGCGAGGCGGATGACCTCATGCGGGTCCACAGGACCTATGCGGTGAAATAGTCCCGAGAGTAGGATTGCTTAATGATACTACGCGAGGTACCTGCTTTGATCCTGAGCCGCCTATTGTTATGCTATAAAATGGAGACGTGTTACTCTCAGTCGTAGTAAGGCACGGTGCAACCGAATTTGGTTGGATCTCTACCTTTACTGTATTTTGGACGTCTGATATTACTACGATTTTCCGCTTTTACATACTGTACGTCAGGTAATCGACCCTTCCTGGGCCGCTCATGCCGCAGTAAGGAACGCAGGGGGTAGATCCTCGTTCCTAGGAGCTTGTACTCAGGTGTCAGGAGCTCCAGTTCTGCGGAGGCTCGACTTTTGGTATGGTTCTCACTGGAGTTGTTGTGATATTGTACATTCAGGCATGACGGCCCCGTCCCGTCATAGTGTTATTCATTCTGTAGGCCTGTAGTCTTGTCAGAACTTGGTTCGTTAAGGATGTAACTGTTCGGTTTATGTACTTTTGGGTTAGCCAGTTTAGGCTAGACTATTCTATATCTTAATGGTTGTTTATCTTGAGTTTACATTCCGCTGGTTTTCTCTGATGTTGTGTCACTAGGGTGCCCGGGTTAAGGCACCGGTCACGGGTCCGGGTTCGGGTCGTGACAAAAGTGGTATCAGAGCAGTTAATCCTCGGAAAGAGTCTACAGGCCGTATCTAGTAGAGTCTTGATTATCGATGTGTTGTGCACCACATCTATAATCAGGAGGCTGCAGGATATTTAGGATTGGTTCCCCTTCTTTCACTCTGAGATCGTGCAATAGAGCTGTGTTATAGGTTGAATTTCCTCTGACGTATTTTTCCTGTATCAGTTATGTCTCCGCGCAAGGCAACCGCAGCCCAGAAGGGCAAGGCAGTAGAGGGAACTACCAGTAGGGCACCGAGGGTCACCAGGGCACAGGCCCGGTCCTTACCAGACGAGGTGTTTTGACAATGAGTTCTACGACGTCGCCAACCCCAAAGAGAGTCGGCAGCAGCAGCGCCATCGAGACCGCGATACCTGAGCCTCCAGTCCAGCGGCCAGGGGCGGAGGATATGGGCTACAAGGAGATAGCCCCATTCGCCGTGATCGTGGCGACAGAGGATAGGTTGGAGACGCAGCCCGGCCAGACTCAGAGTTCAAAGACAGAGCTGCTAGCTCGAGACTGAGAGATTTTTTGAGTTGTAGCCCACCGGAGTTTTACGGGTCGAGACCTGAGGATGATCCTCAGGAGTTTATCCGACAGTTGCAGCGGATCATGGCGGTGATCGGGGCTTCAGAGATCGAAGCCGCAGCTGAAGTTCGTGATCGGCCGCGGATACGCAGCTTAATCGTACGATTCGTGGGGATCGCCCGAGGAGCATGCGCTTCCAGCCGTTTGGGACGAGTTCTCAGAGGCATTCCTTAGCCATTTCTTGCCTCCGCAGATGAGGAGGGCTCGGGCCGATAGATTTTTGACGCCGAGACGTAATGGGAGGACGGTCCGAATACAACGTGAGTTTGACTCATTGGCTAGGTATGTGCCCGCATTGCAGCGCATACGGAGGACAGGGTGCACCGCTATGTCACAGGACTCGATGATCACTTGGCCGAGAGTTGCTCGGGGGTGGCTCTTCAGCCGGGCATGGACATTGCCCGCATGCAGGCACATGCCCTCGGGTGTGAGGAACGCAGGGGCCGACGGATCGACAGGTATCAGCAGAAGAGGGCCAGGACAGCAGGGTCCTCTGGTAGTTTTCGGCAGACAAACGAGCACTGTGGTTGCACCACGCCAGCTCGCAGCACTCCTCCACCATCTTCGGACGCATGAGTATTCGGGAGCAGACAGGTTCCGTGGCTTCGGTTTCGGAGGACCGAGTTCCAGTCAGATGAGGCCACCTATGCCTCGGTGTGGTCGATGTGGTGATTGCCATTATGGGGGGTGTCGTGTTCCTCCAGGAGCTTGTTATTCTGCGATGCCAGGCCATTTGAGGAGAGATTGTCCGCCCGAGTGGCGGAATATGATGGCTCAACCGGCGTGGTCGATGGTCGGATCTTCATCGCTGGCGATGCGCCCCGAGGCGTGGTATTCACTTTACGCATGTGCCGCGGCAGGGGTCGTGGTAGAGGTTCCAGTTCCAGCGGTCCTCAGAACCGCATTTATGCTATGTCCAGCCGCCAGGACCAGGAGGCGTCACCTGATGTCGTCACAGGTACATTGTTGGTTTCTTGCTGTGATGTTTATGCTTTGATAGATCCAGGTTCTACCCTGTCCTATATATCTCCTCATATTGCTGGTAGAATAGGGATAGAGCCCGAGTCCATAGAATCCTTTGAGGTGGCTACGCCGGTAGGTGCTTCGGTGTTAGCCGAGCGGGTATATAAGGCTTGCCCAGTGACTATAGATGGTCGTCAGACTCTAGCTGACTTGATAGAGTTGGACATGACAGACTTCGATGTGATTATGGGTATGGATTGGCTATCGTCTTGCTATGCCAATGTAGACCGCAGAGAGGTTAGTTCGGTTCCGTTTCGCGAGCGGTTATCGAGTGGAAGGAGTATCGCATCGCCGAGGGTAGGTTTATTTCTTACCTCAAGGCTGGAGGATGGTACGGAAAGGGTATATTTACCATTCGTTCGGTATTCGACATCGAGAGTGAGATGCCGACCTTCACGGGCCCGTGGTTAGAGAGTTTCCAGACGCTTTCCAGACGAAGCTCCGTATCCTCCTGAGAGGGAGGTTGAGTTTTGCATCGATTTGGCATCAGACACTCGACCGATATCTATTCCGCCATACAGAATGGCACCTGCCGAGCTGAGGGAACTGAAAGACCAGCTGAAGGACTTGCTAGAAAAAGGCTTTATTAGGCCTAGTGTTTCTCCCTGGGGAGCGCCAGTGTTGTTTGTAAAGAAGAAAGATGGGACGTTGCGTATGTGTATTGATTACAGCGGTGAATAAGGTAACCATCAAAATAGATATCCTCCCCGTGATTGATGATTTGTTTGACCAACGAGGTGCGAGATGTTTTTCCAAGATCGACCGCGATCCGGGTTATCATCAAAGTGCGAGTTAGAGAGGCGATATCCCGAAGACCTCATTTAGGACCAGGTATGGGCACTATGAGTTCAGGTAATGTCTTTTGATTGACCAACGCCCAGCAGTATTCATGGATTTGATGAATAGGGTGTTAAGGCCAATCTTGGATATGTTCGTTATAGTGTACAATGATGCTATCTTGGTGTATTCACGCACAGAGCAGGATCATACACATCATTTGAGGACGGTGTTCCGAGTCCTCAGGGACCGGCAGTAGGATGCCAAGTTCTCGAAATGCGAGTTTTGGCTGGATTCAGTGGCTTTCTTAGGTCATGGTATCGGAGCCGAGGGTATTCGGGTTGATACAGCAAAGATTGAGGCAGTCAATACTTGGGCTAGACCCACTACACCGGCGCAGGTGCGCAGCTTGGGCCTCGCAGTTATTATCGGAGGTTTGTGGAGAAGTTTGCTTCTATTTCAAGACTTTGACTAAGCCGACTCGTATGCGGCTATGTTCCGGACGGATACTTGTGAGGAAAGTTTTCGCTGCTAAAGGAGAAGTTGACGACCGCCCGCTCTTACTCTTCCGGAGGGTTTAGATGGATATGTGGTTTATTGTGACGCCAGTGTCGGGCTTGGAGTGCGTCTGATGCAAAGACGGCAAGGTTATAGCTTATGCATCCCGGCTTAGGAAACATGAGAAGAACTATCCCACACATGACTTGAGTCGGCGCAGTGATTCATGCCTTGAAGATCCGAGGCATTATTTATACGGAGTTCATGGACATTTACACGCACCACAAGAGTCTCCGCACATCTTCACCGGAGGAGCCGAACTTACGGCGAGACGGTGGTTGGAGCTACTTAAGGATTACGATGTTGATATTCGTACCACCCGGGAAAGCCAATGTAGTGGCGTATGCCCTTAGTCGCAGACGATGGGTAGTCTATCCGATGTTCGCATGCAGAAAAGGGATATGGTCCGAGAGCTACACCGCCAGCAAGCCTCGGTTCGTTTGGTTGATTCCGTTAGTAACGGAATTCGAGAGGTCGCCGAGTCTTCCATCGCCGAGGAGGTGAAGAGGCGACGATGAGGATCCGATTTTGCACTGCATCGAGACGCAGCTCTCCGAAGAGAAGTGTCTATTTGAGGTAGCACCGATGGGTGCTAAGATTCGAGGGCCAGTGTTCCCGATGTGACAGACTTCGCCGCCAGATTTCGTGAGGCACACAAAGGCTCGTTATTCGATTCATCCGGGGTCGACTAAGATGTACCATGACCTCAGGTGCATGTATTGGTGGGATGGTTTGAAGAGGGACGTGGCCGGTTTTGTTGCCCAGTGTCCTAATTGTCAGCAGGTTAAGGTTGAGCACCAGAAGCCCGGTGGGCTATTACAGGCTATTGATATTCCGATGTGGAAGTGGGAGGTGGTCAACATGGACTTTATTACAGGGTTACCTCGCACCCAGAGGAGACATGATTCCATTTGGGTTATTGTTGACAGGCTGACGAAATCAGCCCACTTTCTTCCAGTCAGGACGACGTTTTCAGCCGAGGACTATGCCAGGTTATATATTAGAGAGATTGTGAGATTGCACGGAGTCCCGGTGTCGATTATATCAGATAGAGGAGCCCAGTTCACGGCTAACTTCTGGAGGTCCTTCCAGAAGGGATTAGGGACACAGGTGAGTCTCAGCACGGCGTTTCATCCTCAGACGGACGGACAGGCCGAGCGCACTATCCAGACACTTGAGGATATGTTGCGGGCTTGTGTTATTGATTTCGGGGGTAGCTGGGAGGATCATTTACCTCTTGTGGAGTTTGCTTATAACAACAGCTACCATTCTAGTGTTCAGATGGCGCCTTATGAGGCCTTATACGGGAGGAAGTGCAGGTCACCCATAGGTTGGTTTGAAGTGGGAGAAGTGCGAATCGGGCGATTTGGTTCAAGAGCGATGGATAAGGTGAAGCTTATCCAGAGCGGTTATTGGCAGCCCGCAGTCGGCGTAAATCATATGCAGATCATCGGCGTCGACACTTAGAGTTTGAGGTTAATGATTGGGTCTTTCTGAAAGTGTCACCCATGAAGGGTGTGATGAGATTTGGAAGGAAAGGGAAACTCAGCCCAAGGTACATTGGGCCGTATCAGATTGTCCGAAGAGTGGGCAAGGTTGCCTATGAGTTGGATCTGCCGTCTGATCTTGTGGCAGTACATCCAGTTTTTCATGTGTCTATGTTACGGAAATGCGTTGGAGATCCGTCTAGAGTACACCCGATTCAGGATGTCCAGGTGACAGAGAAGTTATCGTATGAGGAGAGTCCCATAGCGATACTCGATCGTCAGGTTAGACGACTTCGGACGGCGACGTGGCTTCCGTCAAGGTCTTATGGCGGAACGAGAACAGGGAGGAAATGACGTGGGAAGCAGAGGATGACATGATGAAGAAGTATCCTCACTTATTCCCTACACCTCCAGGTAACCCACTTTCCTGCTTGTTAGTTTTGATTTAGTTGATTATGCTTGAGTAATGTTGTGGCTCGGGGAGCATTCTTATTTGCAAAAGAATAGTTAAGAAGATATGTTTATATTGTGTTTTGTGTGAGGCTAGAAGGAACATTCGGGACGAATGTTTCTAAGGGGGGAGAATGTTATACCCCGTGGTTCGGCCCGACCATGATCGGTCTCAGTACCATGGCGCGAGGCGTGGCGCCAAGGCGGTGATTGTAGGCCGCGGCGCGGTCGTGGCCGCGGCTCGAAAATCGAGGGTCGCTGAGAGTGGCCAGCGCGCCGGAAGCAGGCATGGCGCCAAAAGATCCGAGGTCCGCAGAGCTGCGGCCATGCGCCAGGAAGCAGGTGCGCGCCGAGGCGGGAAATTTGGGCGGAAAAACTTAGAAAGTCTGATTTTTGTTTTAAAAAAAGGCCATGGGAGGGTGACAAGTGTCCCCCCCCATCTGATTTATGCTACATGCATTATATTGACCAAGACTTGGTCATTTCTTTCAACATTTCATCTCTACACTCCATCTCTCTCTAAGTTAAAGAGCTCATCCTTCTCTCTAAATTCCCAAGAGGAATTCTAGCCTAAGGGAAAAATCTGAAAAGTGTAATAGGAAGGAAAGGTTATTACAAGCTTGTGAGGACTATTGTGGTGGTGTTCTTGGAGAAAAGGCTAGCAAGGTGTTGGAATAAGTTTGGCAAAAACTTAAGGTAACATTTCTTCTCTTGTAGTTGGTATTGGGTGTTGCATGTTTAATAGGAAGAACTTGTAGTTGGAAAAATGCACTTAGAGTAGTTGCATGTAAGAAATGGTGTTGATTATGAAAGAATTGGTTAGGGGGATATTATGAGCGTGTTGTTGCCTAAATACTACATTAGACTTGTTGGGTTAGTTGTTGTAACTTGTGGGGCTGAATTTTACACACCAAAGTTTAGGTGTGTAATCCCCTTGGTGTTGGTTGGTTGTTGAGCCTTAAACATGGCATTTGAGCATTAAAAATCGACCTTGGAAAAGGTGGCAATGTATGTAGAAACAAAGGAAACGCTGCCCAATTTTCCGTAGGAAATTGGTGACTTTAACTTGGAAATTCTGCATTTGTAATTAGAGCTTGATAAACGTCTTGTGGTCATTTTAGGTTGACATACTACGTGCGTAAATGGACTTAGCGTGTGGATTGACCTAAGAGGTATGTGGAGCTTTCCTATCTCTTGAGCATGATTAGTTGTACCTATGTAGTACGGTAGACGTACAAGATTTGAAAATCTTCGTTTGTTATAAGCATTTGATACTTGCTTCGTTTTAAAAGAAAAGTATAAAAATCCCTTGGACTTAAGGAATGTGTTTACTATTGTTTAACTCTAATATAACGGCTTTATGGGGAGTTGGTTATATTAGTTTGTGAAAGTTTAATGGAGAAAGGTTTTGATGTTTTGAACTTGTGAAAGGAAAATGGTTTTAAGGCATGAATTGCCTAAGGTTTTACAAGAAATGAAGTCACTTAATTTAGAAGCTTGAGATAGTTTTAAAAGGAAATGTGACTTGTTTGAAAAGAAATCGTAACTTGATGCTATGGTGATTAGTATCTTGGAATTTTTGTATAAAAAGAGTTATTCCTTAAAAGGTTAGAGGTACATGATACTTGGGTTAAATTCCCGGATTTTTATTAAAAGACATGATCGTGCCTTAGGTATACTAAAATGAGAGGATGTATTAAAACTATTAATAAGAAGTTAGGTGATTCTTAACTTGCTTAAGTTATGATAGGTCGGTAGTGCTTATGTTATGATATGATAGGTAGAAGTGCTTATGTTATGATATGATAGGCGGTAGTGCTTATGTTATGATATGATAGGCGGTAGTGCTTATGTTATGTATGATAGCGGATGAGCTATGTTATATATATATTGTTACTGTAAACCCCGGTTATTATTTATGCCATGGATTTGCTACCCATGATGCGAGCGGCGCTTGTACTCATGCGGATCTGGACCATAGGATCCATGCGGGTGAAATAGTCCCACGCGAGTACGCTGACAGATTTCACGCGATCCACAGATCCATGCGGTGAAATAGTCCCACGCGGGTGAAATAGTCCTATGACGAGGCGGATGACCTCATGCGGGTCCACAGACCTATGCGGGTGAAATAGTCCCGTGAGTAGGATTGCTTAATGATACTACGCGCAGGTACCTGTTTTGATCATGAGCCTCCTATTTTTATGCTATAAAATGTATACTTGTTACTCTCATTATTAGTAAGGCACGGTGCAACATAATTTGGTTTTATCTATAACTTTAATGTATTTTGGACTTATGATATTACTACAGTATTTTCCAGTTTTACATACTTGGTACGTTGTGTACTGACCCCCTTCCTCGGGGGCTGCGTTCATGCCGCAGGTAAGGGAAAGCAGGCGGTAGATCCTCGTTCCTAGGATCTTGTACTCAGGTGTCAGGAGCTCCATTTCTTCGGAGGCTCGACTTTTGGTATGGTTCTCCCTGGAGTTGTTGTTATTTTGTACATTCAGGGGCATGACGGGGCCCTGTCCCGTCATAGTGTTATTCATTCTTAGAGGCCTGTAGTCTTGTCAGAACTTGGTTCGTTAAGGATGTGACTGTTCGGTTTATGTACTTTTGGGTTAGCCAGTTTAGGCTAGACTATTCTATATCTTAATGGTTGTTTATCTTGAGTTTACATTCCGCTGGTTTTCTCTGATGTTGTGTCACTAGGGTGCCCGGGTTAAGGCACCGGTCACGGGTCCGGGTTCGGGTCGTGACACACACGATACCCGTAGTAATATAGTAACTGTCTTTTTAAGTAAACCAAAACAATTTTCATACTTCCTTTTTAAACCAAATCATTTCTCCCTTTAAAGTCAAGTTACCATTTTAAATCCAATAATAAAACCATCCTTTTGTTTTCATAAAGTCGTTATAACTAACTTCCCATAAAGCTATTATAACACTTTATGTTTTAAACCAATTTAAGACAAATCATGCCTTTCTTTTAAACCAAAACACTTCAAATTCTCAAGTCTCTTTTCTTTTAAAAATCAAGTTCCTTAATATTTCACATCAAGTCATTTATCTTTTAAAAACCACAGACAATTTCTTTACCTACATAAAGTTGTTATAACAAACATCCCATAAAGACGTTATAACACTTTATGTTTTAAACCAACCAAATTCGTTTAGCACACGTACGTCTACCGTACTACATAGTTCACACAATCATGCTAGAAAAGATAGGAAGAGGTTCACATACCTCGCGACGATTATCGACAATTAGCAAAACGCTCCCATGTACTATAACCTTGCTAGCCTTTTCCACCCTTCAAGTAGAATACGCTACTCGTAGCACTTCACCCTATAATGGCCACAAAACGTCTATCAACTTCTCGAACACTTTGTAGCACATTTCAAAGTACAAGGTTCCTATTTCTACGTAAAATTCAAAGACCTCCCGCAACCACATAAATCTCCTCCTCTACCCAGGCCTGCTACCAAGCCAACAACTCCAAGGAGGGGGGGGGGGGGGTTACACGTCTAACCGGACGTGTACAATTCTACCCCACAATAATACTACAAGTCTCATCAGAATACAAATCAATGTAAATACAGTTCAATTCTTTTTAATCATCCTTCCAATATATCTTATACTCAATTCTAAACTACTACAATATGTAATATCCAATTACAATAGGGGGACAAAGATCATTACCTCGATAAGCCCAAAATTATCCAAGATATAAGTCGATCCTGAGCAACGTTTAGCTCCAAATCCTTACGCTCCAACCCGCTCCAAGCAACCATTAGAAGCTCCTGACCAACTCCTCTTCAATATCTAACTCCAACAAGTGAAGAACACTAAGGCTCAATTATGGCAAGTTTCGGCCAAGGTGAAATTCTAAGGCTAGGGGTGTGAAATCTTTTCCAACTCTTGGTACACAATCTTCCTAACACCCTAAGGAAGAACACTTATAAGTTTAGGGATTTTTGGATAACTTTTGCTCAAGAAATCAAGGCAAATCCGAGAGCAACTACAAAGGGGAGGGAGTATTTTGTCTTGGAAATTATCTCAAGTGTGGATGAAGTCTTCACTACAAAAGGGGGGGGGGGGTATTTATAGAGAAATCAAGGGCCAAGATTAAAGCAAATGTAAGGTGAGGATGGGGTACATGTGTGTGGGTAATTTGCCAACCATTTGTTCACCACAAAAATGGGACAAGTGGCTTGCCACTTGTCCCTCAAGAAAAACGTCCAAGTGCCCTCACTTTCGGCCATAGGGCCACACGGGGGTGACACGTGTCGCCTACCTACTCGTCCAAAATATTTCATCTTCCGAAAATATCCGTAATGCCAAAATCCGAAAATAAAGTGGGCCCCACAAAACCGTAAATTCTCCCCTGGGGCCCCACGTGACCAATTTCGGAAATAAAATTCCATAATTCTTAAATATTCCAAAAAGTCCGAATACCAAATCTGGGAATCCAATTCCCATTAACGAACCTTTTTCCTTCACAAAATTCGGAAACTTTTCCGTCGAAAAATCACATCTTTCATCCTTTCCAATTTAAATGTCGTATTCTCGTACGTACGTCCTCATATACATACTCTGAAACTACGGGGTATAACACATATCATCTCCAACAGTAAGAGGATCTTCAGTTATGTATTTTGACATACCTAGTATGGTGAGGTAGAACATCATCTTCTGCTGCCACCTTTTGAAATTAGTGTCCGCAAGCTTTTATGGTCTTTCGGCTTGGAAGTTGGGAGGAATCATGGCATTCCCAATGGTTCTGAAATTGAACCCAGTGATCGGAGCATTACCAGAGTAGTTGTCACGACCCGACCCCAGGCCCGCGACTGGTGCCCTACCTGGGCACCCCTTACAGGTATACATCAGAGAATAGCAGCGGAACATACATAAACTCATAAAATACTTAGACAATAAATCTCAACAGGATAGCCGATAAGGCCACCTTCCGTGAAATATACATAACCCAAAATAACAGTTACATATTTGTTCTTACAACCCAATCCACAAGATATGACTACAGACCTCTAAGAATAACAACTGTGACGGGACAGGGCCCCGCCATACCCCTGAATGTACATAAATCTACAACATCAGGGTAACCGTACCAAAAGACAAGCATCCGGAGAAATGGAGCTTTTGACAACTGATCAGTGATCCTAAGAGTGAGGATTCACCACCTGTTTACCCCTACCTGCGGCATGAATGCAACCCCCGAGGAAAGGGGGTCAGTACAACAGATGTATCAAGTATGTAAAACTGAAAGTACTGAAATGAAATCATATAGTCTAAAATAAAGCTGGAGACATGTATGATAACTCAAATAACAGTACATTGTGCCTTATTAATAATGAGGGTAAATAAGAGTATACTTTACTGCATAACAATAGGAGGCTTATGATCAAAGTAGGGCCACCCGCCCGTAGTATCATTAAGCAATCCTACTCCTGGGACTATTTCACCTGCATAGGTCTTGTGGACCCGCAATGGAGCGATTTGCTCCGCATGAGACTATTTCACCCGCACAGGACTAATTTACCCGCTTAGGCCCGGTGGGCCCGCAATGAGTACAAACGCCGCACTCGCATCATGCGTAGCAAATCCATGGAATAAATAGTAACTCGGGGGTTTACCCCGCAAGAATAACATAACACTAGCACAACCGGCTATCATACATAACATAAGCACCACCGGCTTATCATACATAATATAAGCACTACCGGCTTATCATAATTATCATAAGCAAGTTAAGAATTCCCCTAACTTCTTATTAGTCTTAATTATCATGCACTCTCATTTTATTTAACTTAAGGCACTAACATGTCATTAGAAAATCTGGGAATTTAACCCAAAGTACTATGTACCTTTATCCTTTTAAAACATGACTCTTTCTCGTATAAAATCCCCAAGATACTAACACCCGTAGTATCAAGGCTTGTCTACTTTCCAAAACAAGTCACTATACCTTTATAAATACATTTTTAGGCTTCTAAACCAAGTGACCCTTACTTTAAAACTTTAAGCAATAGATACGTTTAAATCAAATTGACATTCTTTATTTCAAGTCATTTATCCTTGCTTACTTTACTAGAATAAACCATTCTTTTAACTTCCCATAAAGTTGTTATAACCAACTTCCCATAAAGTCGTTATACTAACTTTATGCTTTAGAAACTAAGACATCTTTAACCTTTAAAACAAGTGAGTTAATTCTCTAACTCAACCAACTTGGACATTCTTAAAACAAGTCAAGGATATCAAATGAAACTAAATTCATTTTAATCTCGTACGTCTACCGTACTATACATTTACAACTACTCATGCTCAAGAGATAAGAAAAGTTTCACATACCTCTTCGGTTCAATCCACTTGCTAAGTCCAATATGTCGTACGTAGTATGTCAACCTATAATGACCATAATACGTCTATTAACTTCTAGCTTCAAACGTATAATATTCTAAGTGTAAAGTCACTTATTCTACGGAAAATCGGATAGCACTTCCTTTGTTTCTACGTACTTTTCCACCTTTTTCAAGGCCCGAATTCAATAACCAAACTTGCCACATTTAAGGCTCAACAATGTAGCTAACAAAAAGGGAATTACACGCCTAACAGGACGTGTAAAATTCCGCCCCACAATTGATATAAAAAATAGTCCAAAGGACAATGCCATTCACGGCTAAAAGGTGCAACAACATATAATCCTTTCCAAACAAAACTATGAAAACGACTTAGGTTTTCACCTTACGACTAATGTAAAAATGTGGTTTTTCCGAGATCTTTCTGTTGAGATATCCTTGTAATACCCTTAGGAACCTTGGTTTAAAGTATTTGGATTATTGAACCACAAACGAATTTTTTTTTCTTCCTTCTATAGAGCAAAGCCGAGATCTCCCTTTTCTCACTCTCAAGTTCTCTAATTTTTCTAAGTGTTTCAGACTTGCCTTGCAACATGGATGAATATATAATTAAATGGAGGGTCTAGATCATAACACTTGTGTGGTCTTGGATGAAGGAATTTAAATATCAAGACTCAAGTGGGCTTATTGACTTGGTCAACAATGTCAAGCCTTGGCATTGCAAGACTTGACAATTTGGACCTTGTCCATTTCGTCCATGCCCAATAGAGTGGGGGGGAGGGGTGACACATGTCACCCTCCCATTCGTCCATAAAGTTTCATTTTCGACATTTCCATAATTCCGGTAAATTCTACGAGTCTCAAATCTTAAAGTCTGGTTTTCTTATGTACGTTCTTATATACATATCCTGTAATTACGGGGTGTAACATTCTTCCCCCTTAGAAACATTCGTCCCCGAATGTTCTTTCGGAGTCAATCTAATAGATAGCGACGTAGTCTCCTTTTACAACCCCCACATACCAATTATGCCACATCTGGCCACATAACAACACTTATACCTCACCCATTTTATCCTCCCCACCATCTGCTAATCCCGTAACCCACAATATTTTCTCTACCCTTCCAAATGGTACGCGAATCTTCCCCCCTAACGCGTGCCCAAGTTCTATTCCATCTACCTATCCACCTCTGTCTATACCTCCAGAAATACCTCCTAATGATTTACCCACAAATACAACTTCTGAACAACATCAAATTCCACCCGCGGGTACAACCTTTAATAATCATCCCCCGAACCATGGCAAAGGTCCCATCCCTCCCAAGAAGACTTACGGAGTTCATGGGTACTAGGATTGAAGAAAAAGGAATGAAGTTACAATATATTGAACAACAAGGGGTGGAAGTAGATATAGAAGCTGAGGATGAAGTTCCATTCATAGAAACATGGGGTTATTGCTTAATTGGTTGCTTCACGGGTCCCTTCCCGGGAAGAGAGGCATTGAATACCATTGTGAAGGGATGGGGAGTGAAATGTCGTATTATTCCATATGGCAAAGGATGGACGGTGTTCAAATTCATGACGGAGGAGGAGCGCACTAATGTACTTCATGGTGGCCCTTATATGGTCTACGGGAAGACTATGATGCTCAAGGCTATCAATAAAGGAGTTCTTATAACGGATGAGTTATTCATGGAAATTCCTATTTGGGTCACTTTTCCGGACATTCCCCTTTCTATTTGGAGTGCAACGGGCCTTAGTAAGGTTGCTTCACGCGTAGGGAAGCCTCTCTACACTGACCAATTTACTAAGGAAAGGTCAAAAATGAACTATGCTAGAGTTCTAGTGGAAGTGGATGTCAGCAAGGAGCCAATAACGGAGTTTGTTGTCAAACTCCCCGATAACAGAAGGTACACTCAAAGGGTAAACTATGAAAATTATGCGGACTTTTGTTATCATTGTGCGGCTTTTGGACACAATCACTTGAGGTGTAGGAAACTGGGGAACGATGCCAACACTGAAGAAGCTCCAAAAAAACGAAATACAGTGGTCCCCCCTAACAATAAGGAAGATTCTACTCGTGTGAATACCAGCAGAGGTACGGGTGGTACCAACCCTCCCCCCCCCCCCTTATCCACCGACGTCCCAACATCCCGCAGATGCTAATAACTTGATGGACATTGAAGTAAGTGAGCACACAACACCTCCTGGTCCCGGTGGTGTGGGTGAAGCTTCGCCTGCTGCGGGTCCTCCGATTTTGGGTCAGTCTGGCCCATCAAATTTACGGGAATCTCAAGCAATGCCCTCACGGCCTAATTCACGTGATGGCAGTACACAACATGATAGGATGAGTTATGAGTCAAAGCAGACAAATTCTGAGGTACCAAAGAACCCGCAACCTTCTTTGGTTGGGGAAACATACAAGGGTGTTACAGAGGTGTCTTTGCTTGCTTCACGGAGTGTTACCTTTGAACGCGGGGAACATAGCCTGGCTGAGCCACATGCTAAGGATTCCAGCAACAAAGAAAATGGTTGGAAGGAAGTTATGTCAAAGAAGTACATGACAAAAGGCAGTGGAAAGACTAAGGATGCAAAGCGCGGAGGTGCTAACAAAACCTCCTTTGTTTCCTAATGAAATTACTATGTTGGAATGTCCGTGGTCTTTGCGGACTAAGGGATAGGGCAGCCACGCAAGCTCTGGTGTGTAGTCTCACAAAACATCATGATGTGGCAATGATTTGTCTATTGGAAACTAAACTCTCTAGGGCAAGGATTGAGTCTTTCTCTACTCAAAGATTCAAAGCTTGGAATTTTTGCTCTAATTTGGATTTCATTGATGGCGGAAGAATGCTATTACTTTGGGATCCCTCCAGGGTTTGTTGTGAAGTGCTTGGATTGGATTCTCAACATATCCATGTCTAGGCAAGTTGTAAGATAACACAAGTGTCCTTCCTTGCCACATTTGTGTACCCGGTTTATAGCATACCGGATAGGAGGAAGCTTTGGCATCACCTTACTCACTTGGGCATTGGCATTACTAAGCCTTGGATGATTATGGGAGGTTTCAACACTTATTGCTACCCACATGATAAGGCGGGGGGGTCCTCCATTATCGCCTTATGCACTTAGGGACCTTGGAGATTTCAGGAATGTTCATGGACTAGAAGACACTCCTTCTTCCGGTTCCTTCTACACTTGGACAAATGGTTCGATTTGGTCCAAGCTAGATAGAGTAATGATGAATCAAAATTTGAGTGATTTGACCTTAGAATGCACGGCCATTTACTTGCCTATGGAACCAGTCTCGGACCACTGTCCCGTGATGGCTACTAAGTATCGTGATCCTATAATGTTGGGAAACGGCCCTTCAAGTTCATGAATATGTGGATCTCTCACCCCGCCTTTGATAACATAATGACTTCATGCTGGAGACAAGACATATTGGGAACTGCTCAATTCGTTCTAGCCTCAAAATTGAAAGCCTTGAAACAACCACTGAGGGCATTGAACATAAGTGAATTTGGTAGTATTGATCAAAGAGCAAAGGGGGCAAACACGGAGTTTAAGGAGGCTATCAATGCGCACATGCAAGATCCCTTTGATGAGGAACTTAAAGCAAAGGTTAAGTCCTCAAGAGCTAAAGCTAACACCTTACTGGAAGCTGAGAGACACTTCATAAGGCAAAAGTCGAGGCAGAAACACTTGATTGGAAGTGATAGATGCTCCAAATACTTCCATAGCTTGATCAAGAGAAGTAATGTCAGGAACTCCATCAACTTTCTTGTTAAGACCAATGATGCTATCACTACATCACCCGGGGAAGTTAGAGATTTGCTTGTGGAGTTTTACAAGGATCTTTTAGGCACATCCCGATCCACAACTAACTTCGATCCTGAAGTGTGCAACTTTGGCCCGAAGCTATGTGAAGAGGATAGTCTATATCTTTTGCATTTCATATCCCCAAAGGAAATTTGGGAAGCTCTTTCTGATATAGGCAATGACAAGGCACCTGGATCGGATGATTATTCGGCTGCCTTCTTCAAGGATAGATGGAAAGATGTGGGACATGATGTAGTAAAAAGTGTTCAAGAGTTCTTCTCTACTAGGGTTCTTTTGAAGCAGATGAATCATACCATCATTGCCCTACTGCCCAAGACCGATCGGGATCCTAAGGTAACTGATTTTAGGCCTATTGGATTAACTAATGTGGTCTATAAGATCATTAAAAATATTCTAGCTAACAGAATGTCAAGGGTTCTTCCTACTCTCGTTGACAAATCTCAAGGGGCATTTGTGAAAGGAAGAAACATGATGGACAATGTCTATGTTGCACAAGAGCTTGTGAGAGGATTTAATAGAGCCAGAGTATCTCCAAGGTGTATGCTTATGGTGGACCTTCGGAAAGAATTTGGAACGGTCTCTTGGAGTTTCCTTGAAGCGGTATTAAGAGGCCTCAACTTCCCGGACAGATTTGTTAGACGGATCATGGAATGTGTTTGCTCAACCTCATTCTCTCTTTCTATCAACGGTGAGCTACATGGTTACTTCAAGGGTAAGCGCGGCCTAAGACAAGGTGATCCTATGTCCCCTTCGCTCTTTATCTTGTGTATGGAATACCTTTCAAGGATGCTTAAATTGAAGGCTGAGGCAAGAGCTTTCTCTTATTTCCCAAAGTGTAAAAGGTTGGGAATTACTCATCTTGCTTTTGCGGATGACCTCATGCTTTTTGCCAAAGGTGATATATCTTCAGTTGGGATTCTTATGAGTTGTTTGGAAGAATTGGAGGCTGTCTCAGGGTTAACTCTTAACCCATCTAAATCCTCAGTCTACTTAGCGGGAGTGCATAATGCAGTTCATGACTTGATCTTGTCCAGAGTGGGATTCGCATTCGCGCTTTCCGATGACGGCCAGGGATCCCTTTGTCCCCAATCTCGCCTAGGTGGATCAATTTGCTCCTTTCACTAGTGCAATTTCGAATTACATTAAAAATGGGGCATCACTCGCTTTCTTATGCGGTAAGCTAGAACTTATCGTGCCTGGTCGTCGAGGGTTGAGAGCTTTGGTTCCGGCACTTCCTATTCCCGCCACGCCTCAACAAGGTGCGGTCTGCATGTATTCAATTCTTATGGGGAGGGAAACCACCAAGAGTCGCTTGGGATGTTATTTGCTTGCCTCAATCCGAAGGGGGCTTGGGCCTTATGAACATCAAGGAATGGAACCATGCCCTGCTATCCCGGAATATTTGGCAAACCCACACCGAGACAGATTCACTATGGGTCCAATAGATCAACAACTTTTATTTGAGAGGCGATTCTTTTTGGGAATATGAGGTACGTCCTAGGGACTCACCCCTAATAAAAAAGATTTGCGGAATCCGTGACAAACTTGTTTCCATCTACCAGAGCGCGAGTCGCAATTGCCGGATTGGAAAAGTGTTGTACCAATGGTAATTTTGATTCAAGCCTCGTCTATGATATCTTGCGCACTTCGCAAGATAAAAAGCCTTGGATGTCCCAAATTTGGAAAGGGTTCATTCTCCCTAAGTTTTCGTTCACCATGTGGCTTAATTGTAGAAAGCGGCTAGCTAAAAAGGACACTCTTTCCTATCTAAACTTGGAGGATAAGTCTTGCGGGTTCTGCAAGCAAGCTAATGAGACAAGGGAGCACCTCTTCTTTACCTGCCCCTACACCCGCTTGATTTGGAAGAGCATAAGAGATTGGTTGGGTATTAGGAGAGAAATGACAACTGTTGAAAGTTCTCTCAAGTGGATTAAGAAAGACCACCGCGGGACAAGCATCCGAGCCAAAGCTACCTTGCTTGCCTTTTGCATAGTGGTCTATGAGATTTGGAGGACAAGAAACACACTACTCTTTGAAGGCACAAGCTTACCGGCAGAAGAGGTCATTACAAGGATTAAAACAACATCTTATAGAGTTCTCTATGACTTTATCCCCTCTTGTAATGGCACCTTTGAGTGACCACCCCTCCCTCCCCCGCTTCTTCTTTTCATTACGTTGAGGATTGACAACCCTCAATGACTGATTGTAGCCACTTTTCTTTCCGTTATTAGTAATAATATTTGCATTTACCTAAAAAAAAAAACAACACTTAAACAAATACTTCGATTAAAACTGACAAGTACGGGAAATGAATTACCTGAAGGTGTAGGGAATAAGTGAGGATACTTATTCATCATGTCCTCCTCTGCTTCCCAAGTCATATCCTCTCTATTATCATTCCGCCATAAGACTTTGACGGAAGCCACATCCTTAGTCCGCAGTCGCCTGACCTGGCGATCGAGTATCGCTATGGGACTCTCCTCATATGATAAACCATCCGTCACCTGGACATCATTAGCTGGGAAAACTCTCGATGGATCTCTGATACACTTCCGCAATATAGACACATGGAAGACCGGATGTACTGCCTCCAAGTCGGACGACAGTTCCAACTCATAGGCAACCTTGCCTACTCTACGGATGATCTGGTAAGGCCTAATGTACCTTGGGCTAAGTTTCTCCTTCTTTACGAACCTCATCACACCCTTCAAGGGTGATATCTTCAAGAAGACCCAATCGTCAACCTGAAACTACAAATGTCGACGCCGATTATCTGCATATGACTTCTGCCGACTCTGAGATGCTAACAGTCACTCCTGGATAAGCTTCACCTTATCCACAACCTGCTGAATCAAGTCTGGGCCAACTAACTGAGCCTCGCCCACGTCGAACCACCAATCGGCGACCTACACTTCCGCCCATACAAAGCCTCATATGGCGCCATCTGAATGCTAGAATGGTAGTTGTTGTTATAAGCAAACTCAACAAGAGGCAAATGATCCCCTCATCTACCCCTGAAATCAATAACACAGGCCCGCAGCATATCCTCAAGTATCTGGATAGTACCCTCTGCCTGCCCGTCGGTCTGAGGATGAAAAGCGGTACTGAGACTCATCTGTGTCCCTAACCCCTTCTGGAAATACCTCCAGAAGTTAGTCATAAACTGGGATCCTCTGTCTGATATAATAGATAGAGGAACTCTGTGCAGTCTCACAATATCCCTGATATACAATCTAGCATAATCCTCAGCCGAATACGTAGTCCTGACTGGAAGAAAGTGGGTTGATTTCGTCAGCTTGTCTACAATAATCCAGATGGAATCACACTTCCTCTGAGTACGAGGTAACACTGTAACAAAATCCATGTTGATCACCTCCCACTTCCAGGTCGGAATATCAATCGCCTGTAATAGCCCACCGGGCTTCTAGTGCTCAACATTGACCTGTTGACAATTCGGACACTGAGCAACAAAATCGGCTACGTCCCTATTCAGGTCATCCCACCAATACATACATCTGAGGTCATGGTACATCTTAGTCGACCCCAGAAGAATAGAGTAACTAGCATTGTGTGCCTCCCCCAGATTCTGCTGACGAAGTCCTATAACATCGGGAACACACAATCTGCCCTCAAATCTTAGCACCCCATCAGACGCTACCTCAAATAAACTCTTCTCCTCTCGAAGAGCCTGTTACACCCCATAATTCCAGGACATGTTTATAAGAACGTACGTAAGAACTAAAAAATGTTAAGAATTGAGACTAGTAAAAATTTATCTGAATTATGGAAATGTCGGAAAATGAAATATTGCGACGAATGGGAGGGCGACACGTGTCACCCCTTTTAGTTGGTCTTGGACGAAATGGACATGGATTTAATGGTCATTTGACCAAGGTTAAGATGACCAAGTCTTGCTAAGCTTAGAGCTTGATATTGTTGACTTAGTCAAGAGCCACTTGGCTAGATTTTTTAAGTGAATTGGATCCAAGCCACCCATTTGTTTTAATCTTGACCCTCCATGTTGTTATATAGTAACACTACTAGCAAGACAAACTCCCATACTTAGTAAAATTTTCAAGAAAATCTTATGCTTCATTATTGAGCTCTCGGGTTAGGGCTCTCTCTCAAGAGAAAAAATTTCGGTTGTTGCTCAATAATCTCCATACGTTAAACCAAGGTTCCTAAGGGTGTTGTAAGGGTATCTCAATAGAAATATCTCAGAAAAGTGTCATTTTTGCGTTAGTCGCAAGGTGAAAACCTAAGTCACTTTCCTAGGTTTGGATTGGAAAGTGAAGGAAAGTTGTTTGTGATCTTCTAAGGGCTTCAAGTGGCAGATTGGAGTGTCAAGGAGAAGATCTAAGTTGCTAGGGAGTGACTTAGGATCTTGAAGTTGGATTAAAGCTCGTTAAGGTAACAATCTTGTTCTCTTAAGTGTTATAAGATTACATATTGTTGTAGCCTTACATTTTAACTAGCATGAGATATATGTATTAAGGATTGATAAGTGTTGTGTATACTGGAATCCTAAATCCAAAATGACCTTGTTAGCCATTTAAAATTGGAATACAATTTGGTCGATAATTAGAATCGTCGCATGTTATCTACTTGAAGATTTTAGTTGTTATAATAGTTTTCGGCTTTATAACATGTTATACTAAACAACTTGTATTGAAAAGGAATTGGAAAGGATGATATGTTGTTACACCTATTGGCCGAGAATGGCATTGCCTTTTTGGACTAGTTTGATATAAATTGTGGGGCGGAATTTTACACGTCTTGTTAGGCGTGTAATCCACTATTGTTAACTACATTGTTGAGCCTTAAATGTGGCATGTTTGGTTATTGAATTCGGGCCTTGAAAAAGGTGGAAAAGTATGTAGAAACAAAGGAAGTGCTGTCCGATTTTCCGTAGAATTTAGTGACTTTGCACTTAGAATATTCTACGTTTGAAGTAAGAAGTTAATAGACGTATTATGGCCATTATAGGTTGACATACTACGTACGGCATATTGGACTTAGCAAGTGGATTGAACCGAAGAGGTATGTGGAACTTTTCTTATCTCTTGAGCATGAGTAATTGTAAATGTATAGTACGGTAGACGTACGAGATTTAAATGAATTTAGTTTCATTTGATATCCTTGACTCGTTTTAAGGATAAACAAGTTGGTTGAGTTAGAGAATTAACTCACTTATTTTTAAAGGATAGAAATGTCTTGGTTTCAAAAGCATAAAGTAGGTTAATAACTCTATGTATAGTAAAAAGAATGGTTTATTCTACTAAGATAAACAAAGATTTCTTGACTTGAAAATGTATAGAATACTTGATTTGGAAAGTATTGATTCCTTGAGCTATTCTAAAGTTAAGAAACTTGATTTCTAAAGTTAAGAGACTTGAAGTATTTTGAAAGTATAGGATACTTGGTTTTTGAAAAGTTTAAGTCTCTTGGTTATAAAGAAAAATGTAAGTATCTAAAGTATAAAGTTAGTATAACGACTTTATGGGAAGTTGGTTATAATAGCTTTATGGAAAGTTAAAAGGATGGTTTACTCTAGCAATGTAAATTAAGATAAAATGATTTGAAGGGAAGAAAGGCAAATTGATTTGAAGGCATCAATTGCTTAAAGTTTTAAAGTAAAAAGTCACTTGATTTAGAAGTCTTTAAATGTAGTTCTAAAAGGTATTGTGACTTGTTTTGAAAAGTAGATATGACTTGATACTACGGTTATTAGTATCTTGAAGGTTTTATATGAAAAAGAGTCATTTTAAAAGAATAGAAGTACGTAGTACTTTGGGTTAAATTCCCGGATTTTATAATGACATGTTAGTGCCTTAAGTAAACTAAAATGAGAGTGTATATGAACAAAGCTAATAAGAAGTTAGGGGATTTCTTAACTTGCTTATGATAATTGTGATAAGCCGGTGGTTCTTATGTTATGTATGATAAGCTGGTAATGTTTATGTTATGTATGATAGCCGGTTGTGCTAGTGATATATTGTTCATTACGGGGTCATTCCCCGGGTTTGTGGCATTTGCATATTCCGTGGATTTGCTACCAATGATGAGAGGAATACCTCATGTGAGTCCGTAGGGCTTATGCGGGTGAAATAGTCCTATGCGGGGTGGACCAGTCCTATGCAAAAATATTACCTCATGCGGGTCCACACGACCTATGCGGGCGGATACAGTCTATGCGAGGAAATTACCTCATGCGGGTCCATACGACCTATGCGGGTGAAATAGTCCCAGGAGTAGGATTGCTTAAGGATACTGCGGGCGGGTGGCCCTACTTTGATCATGAGCCTCCTATTTTTATGCAGAAAAGTATACTCTTGTTTACTCTCATTGTTAGTAAGGCACAGTGTACTGTTAATTGAGTTATCATACATGTCTCCAGCTTTATTTTAGACTTATGATTTCACTACAAGATTTCTGGCCACATATTTGGTATATGTTGTACTGACCTCCTTCGGGGGGCTGCGTTCATGCCGCAGGTCGAGTATACAGGTTGATGATCCTCACTCTTAGGACCATTGTTCAGCTGTTGAGAAGCTCCATTACTCCGGAGGCTTATCATTGGTTTAGATCCCTGGTATTGTCGATTGTTGTACATTCAGGGGTATGGCGGGGCCCTGTCCCGCCACATTTGTTATTCTTAGAGGTCTGTAGTCACATTTGTGGATTGGGTTGTAGGAACAAAGATGTACTGTTTTATTTTCGTTTTATGTATATGTTTAAGGAAGGTGGCCTTGTCGGCTAGCCTGTTGAAGTTTAATGTCTAAGTTTTTTTTTGAGTTGTGTATGTTCCGCTGCTATTCTCTGATGTATACCTGAAAGAGGTGCCTAGGTAGGGCACCAGTCTCGGGCCCGGGGCCGGGTCGTGACAAAAGTGGTATCAGAGCAGTTAGTCCTCGGAAAGTGTCTACAGACCGTGTCTAGTAGAGTCTTGGTTATCGGTGTGTTGTGCACCACATCTATAACCAGGAGGCTGCAGGACATTTAGGATTGGTTTCCATTCTTCTCACTATGAGATCGTGCGATAGAGTTGTGTTGTTAAGGTCGTCTCTCCCTAGCGAGTTATGTTGATTGCAGCTACGAGAAAGGCAGCAGTGACCCAGGAAGGATTATGTGGATTGCGTATCCAGGTTGGTTGTAATTATTATATAGTTGGTATAATGACGTACATCTATACGGATTTATGTATGAGGGTCATATATGGGTTGCCTAGAATGATTTTACATTACCAGGAATTGGTAAGGACTAATTAGATACCATGAAGGTATGAAACAGTTTAATGAATTCTCATTAAGATTTATGTGCTAATTTGATATAATTAGGAAATGATGAGCTGTCTGATAGGGTAATGAACCCTTAAGAAGTTATAATTAAGAGACTATGTTAATAGATTAAGCTACGTGGTATGATTAAGAGAATGGTACGGATGAGATCCGTATGAAGTAAGTATGGTTATTGTGATCAAGACAACACGATTATGGTATTATGAGAAGTTATTGTACCCGTTTACGGGGGGACTAATAAGGTAGGCTTGGAGCATGGAAATTGCGAGCCTAAGAATATTGATAACCGCCAAGACCTTAGGTATATAAGGCCTTCTCGGGTAGTAAAAATTTAAGTCAGACCAAGGATAAAAGTTAAGTGCAATGCCGAGTCGGGTTGAGGACCTATTAAGGGTCGCCCCATAGCCTGAAATGGAATGGGATCAGTTGGTAGTAGTCCCTCTACGTGACAGGGTCACGAGGGTGCAAGGCCCAAGTCTAGTTAATTGTTTTACAGGTTTGTGGACGCATTCCACCAGAACCAGGTTGTGAGAGCCGGAAATGGCCTTATATTGTTTAATTTAGTAACTCCAAAGATTAGAGGCCAGATTTAGTATGGAAGTTATGTACGTATGCTAGTATAAATTTAGAAGTATGGAAAGAGTACGACTAGTGAGAAAGAGAGCAACCAAGTGTAAAGGAATAGAGCCTGAATCCATGAGAACCTTTTGAGGTGACTACACCCGTGAGTGATGGGTGGTAGCTGAGCGGGTATATAATAATTGTTCGGTGACGATACAGTCATCGGACCCTAGCAAACCTAGTAGAGCTGATATGACCGACCTTGAGGTCATTATGAGTGCGGGCTAGTTGGCTTCTTGTTATACCAACGTTGACTGCAGAGAAAGATTTGTTCGATTCCAGTTTTCCGGTAAGCCGATTATCGAGTGGAAAGGAAGGGAAGTGGTGGTAACCAGTGAATTATCCTTCCTTCTTTGACATCATTATTTTTAATAAGTCTGTGTGACTTGTTCATTTGAGGTAAATTGATGCAGAAGGTAAGAAATACTTGAATTTGAAGGAGTTTTATGTTAAGTGCCCTTGGAGGTACTTGGAGTTGGTTTGGTGTGGCGGTCAGGGCCACGACCTTCCGGATAATTTTAGGAAAGCGCGCAAGCAAGAATAATACAAGTACGAGTGCTGCCTACGGAAAACAGAAGATATCGTTGGTAGGTTTTGAAAATCTATCCGATTATAATGTGGCGCTTGATGATTAAGATTTTGAAAGGGAGATAAGTTCTCTCCCCCACGTAAAAGGATAGTTTTACGTATTATGGGGTTATGTGTACCCATGTTGTTAGACGAAGGATATGATATTGGTAAGGTCTTCAGTATCGTCATGCCATAGGTTACAATCTTACATAACCGTGGGAAAAGTATTGTGTTGGGGTAATTGAGAACGACGTTAGGAAATGGTCGAGGGAGTGTAGTAAGGATATAAATGCAGGTAGTACGCATGCATGAAACTGTATGATTATGAATCAAGATAGAAATACTTTTGCTAATAATAAGCATAAGGAAGGGTTATGACCAGAATGATAAAAGAGAATGCAACTATGGTTATGTAAGTTGCACGAGATATGATTACCCCAGACTAGTGTTGTTATACCCCGTATTTCCAGAGTATGTACGTAAGGGAATACGTACAAAAAGTTTCGGAGGGGGAGGTGTTGGACGATTTTTTTGGGCACAACTCACAAAACGAATAGTTTTCCGACGAAACGTTTCCACAGCTTTCGTAGGGTAAATTCCGGCTATGCCATTTCTAATTTTTGCGGATTTTTCCGAGAGACGAAACATTTTGGACCAACGGGAGGGCGACACTTGGCACCCTCCAATTGGTGGACTTCAAATCGTCCATTTGGACGAAATGGACTAGCAATGGCACGTTTTTTGTGCCTTGTGCACAAGTCGCGAGTTGGTAGGATATTTGTGTATAGTTAATCCTCACCCTACACTTGCCTTGCACTTGTCTTAATCTTGGCCATTGGTTGGCCACTTCTTGACCTATAAATACCCCCCTTAAGATGAAGAGTTCTTCATCCACAAAGCTTTCCAAGTCTTGAAAATCCTCTCCTCTCCCTTTGTAGCCTTTTCGTCCAACACCTCCCCTCCTTGAAGGCCCTTGGCCGAATACCCCTCTAGCCTAAGAAGTTTGGCCGAGGCCCCTCCCTAGCCTAGCCAAAACCTACCCCCCCTCCCTTGGTAGAAAAGTTGCCTTCTTGTATTGTTATAATGCCCAAAATACCCTAGCCCAAATACCTTAGTACTTAGTAGAAGTTGTGAAGAACTTCTAAGGTTTCCTCGAGCATACAACTTAGGAGCAAAACCTTGCTCAGCGACTTTTCTAGGATATTATTGGGCTTACCGAGGTAACTAATCCTAACCCTCTTTTGAATTAGAGAATACTTAATGTAGTAGTATTAGAATAAGTATTAAATACTTAGAAGAATATCACGAATAGAATTGAACTGCTACCACAAAGTAGGGCGGTTTAAAAGAAGAATAATCAAATCAGATTTACATAGACTGTTTTCACATGAACTTATATAGCTCACCTGGGTAGGGAAGTGCTGCCCAACTTTCCATAGAATTGTGAACCCTCGCTAGAATGACCTTGAGTAGTCTTTGATAGATATCTGTGACTATTATAGTCGACTCTCTGCGCGACATATTCAACTCGCGTGGTTTTCACGAGAAGGTATGTGATTCTTCCTAAAGCATGATATTTTACAATATATATAGTACGGTAGACGTACATGTGTTAACTGAAATATAACTACGGCAATGTCTTTGACTTAAGCCTGAATAATACTTACGGCAATGCCTCACGGCTTAAGCCTGAATAACACTTACGGCAATGCCTCACGGCTTAAGCCTGAATAATAAAGATCTGAAAGTATTTCAAAAGAATACCGAATCATTTTTAACAGAAGAGAACTAATTGGTTTTTAAACAGAAGCGTAAGAGTTATACTAGCCTTATGGGAAGTTAAGTATAACCACTTAAGATTGATAAAAGAAACAGTTTGCCTATGTGTTTATAAAAGACTTATATTGAATTGTGAAAAGAATAATAAGATGGTTTGATAAGTAGACATGATATGATGCTATGTGTGTTAGTGTCTTGTAACGTTTGTGAAAAAGAGTATTCTTGTTGTACTTATGTTGTTTAACGATAAGCTGTTAGGTTAGTGTAACATCACTCACCTCTTGACATATTACCGGGGGTTAAGTCGCCTCCGACGCGGTAGACTCAGCGATGCAGGACCATGATTCGAGAATACCTCATGCGGGTCCAAGGGACCTATGCGAGCTACGGAGTTCCGAGTTAGTGTGCGGGTTATACCTCACGCGTCTATGTGGCCACGCGACGACGAGTCCAGGCGATGCCGAGGAGTAGCTACCCTCGACGCGGTTATATACCCTATGCGGGCCTATGTGATTGGCCTATGCGGACTACGGAGTCCGAGATTAGGCTTGCATGGTGATACTACGGGCATATCGCCCTGCTTCGATCATTCGCAGCCTAGAAAAGACTATTCGATTTACCTATCACGCTCTTATTTGTGATGTGGCACTATGCGCGCTTTCTCGTTGTTTCATACATACTTGCAAAACTGTTTTTAAAAATGATATGTTTCATTTAAGTATTTTACCGTTTCATATAATTAGTACCTGTGGTACTGACCTCCTGCGGGGGGCTGCGTTCCTGCCGCAGGTAAGGGCAAGCAGGTGCTAGATCCACATTCTTAGGATCTCTACGTTGGTGTCGGGAGCTCCATCTTTGCCGGAGGCTCTTCCTTTGGGTAGGATCTCCCGTTGTAGATAGTTTTGTATCGTGGTATGGCGGCCCTGTCCCGCCATAGTTGTATATTTCCTTAGAGGTCTGTAGTCATGTTGTACAGTGTCGGATGTAACTGCTAAACCATGTTTATATATATATATGCCGAAAGGCGATGTTTTCTCACATAAACTGTGTCTTATTTTATAAACTGTTTCATGTCTTGCTTTATATTTCCGCTGATTACTCTGATGTATGACTACTGGTGCCCTGCAAGGCACGATACGCCCCGAACAGTCGTGACAAAAGTGGTATCAGAGCAGTTAATCCTCGGAAAGTGTCTACAGACCGTATCTAGTAGAGTCTTGATTATCGGTGTCAGGCACCACACAACAATAATCGTGAGGCTATAGGATATTTATGATTGGTTTCATTCTTCTCATTCCGAGATCGTGCTTTAGAGTCGTGTTATAGGTTGGACCTCTAACGTATTCCTTTCTATAATGATTATGCCTCCACGTAAGGCAACCCGGCCCGTATGGCAAGGCAGCCGAGGAGTCGCTAGCAGACACCCAGAGTCACGAGGCTCGTGCCCGCCTATACCGAGACGGCGAGTTCTATGACGCCGCCACCCTAGCGAGACCACAAGACCCACACCTCCCGCCCCACACCGCGGAGGAGTTAGGGTACAAGGAGATGGCCCACTATTGGCTAAAGTGTGGCCCGACGAGGAGAGAGGCCGGATGCGCGCAGCCTGGGCCTCAGCTCAGCACGGCCGCACCCGTGGTACACCCGAGGCGAATAGTTTGAGGCTACGAGATTTCTTGAGTCAGAGCCCGCCGAGTTTTTCGGTCGAGGCCGGAGGATGATCCGCAGGAGTTCATCCGCCGCCAGAGGATCATGAGGTGATCAAGGCCTCGAGACAGAGTCTGTGACCCGGTTCGCATCGGCCGCGTGATACCGCAATCGATTGGTTTGATTCACGAGTTATCCCGGGAGAGCACGCGTCCCAGCCTACTGGGATGAGTTCTCATAGGCTTTCTCACTCACTTCTTGCCTCCACAGATGGCGAGGGCGCGGCCGATAGATTTTTACTCGAGGCAGAGGACGACCGTCGTGGAGTACAAGGTCGAGTTTGATTCAGTGGCTCGATATGTCCCAGCTATGGTAGCAGATATGGAGGATAGGGTGCACCGCTATGTCACCGGGCTAGACGACTATATGGCCGAGTCATGCGCGGTGTTTCTCTCCACCGTATGGACATTACCCGCACGCAGCTCATGCTCTTGGATACGGCGAGCGTAGAGACCACGGGTCGACAGCAAAGAAGCAGGAGACCAGACGGCAGGTCTTTGGTGGCTATCGTGGTGGCGGCCTCAAGGCGAGCCTAGATTTGCACCACAGCCATCTCAGAGCACTCTCGCGGCCCTCACAGACCAGATATTCGAGGCGCACCAGGCCCCGGGACTTCAGACGCCCGTAGGCGGCAGAGGTATCGGCGATAGGACCACCTCGGTGTGGCCGATGCGGTAGATCCCACTTCGAGTTGTGGTACGGAGTTTGTTTCAGCCAGGCCGCAGGTCACTATGCGAGGAACCGTCCACCGCGGCGCGGCTTGATGGTAGGGTCACCACGAGTTCTTTCACGGGTCTTCTTCATCTCCTACGCTACCCGCCCGAGGCGTGGTACTCATGGGTCGGCAGGTCGCGGCAGGTCGTGGCTCGTCCCGATTCTAGCGGTCCTCGAACCGCATTTATTCTTTGTCCACCGACAGATCGTGAGGCCTCACCGATGTCGCCACGTACTTTATCGGGCTGGGTTTGATGTGTATGCGTTGATAGATCCGGTTCTACTGGCCCTATATATCTCCCTGTTGCTAGTAGGATGAGGATAGAGCCCGAGTCCATAGATCCTTTCGAGGTAGCTACGCCAAATGGTGATTCGATGGTAGCTCGGCGGGTATTTAGAGCTTGTCCTGTGACCATTTACGTCGTCGGACCAGCCGACTTGATAGAGTTAGAGATGATTGACCGACGTGATCACGGGATGGATTGGCTAGCTTCGCTACGCCAATGTAGATCGCAGAGAGAGTAGTACGGCCCAGTTTCGGCGAGCCAGGTTGTTGAGTGGGAGCACCAGACGCCGGCGGTAGGTTTATTTCCTACCTCAAGGCTAGGAAGATGGTGCGCAGGCGGGTATATCTACCATCTCGTTCGTGTTTGATAATCAAGCTGCGTACCAGATTTTCATCGATTCGATGAGTCGAAGTTCCCGCACGTGTTTCGAGATGACCTCCGGGTATCCTCCCGAGAGGAGATTGAGTTTTGTATTGACATATTGCGGACACTCGCCTATTTCCATTCCGCCATACGTAATGGCACCGCCGAGTTGAGAGTGAAGGATCAGCTTAGAGATTTCTTTGGAGAAGGGCTTCATCGGCCTAGTGTTTCTCCCCGGGAGCGCCAGATTGTTCGTGAAGAAGAGGACGACGCCGCGCATGTGTGTTGATTACAAGCGGTGAACAAGGTGACCATTAAGAACAGATACCCTTCCCGTGATTGATGATTTGTTCGACCGGTTGCAGTGCGAGATGTTTCTCCAAGATTGATCTGCGATCGGGCTATCATCAGTGCGAGTCGAGAGTGGATGTCCTAGATCGCATTCGTGACCCGGTATGGGCATTATGAGTTCGTGGTCATGTCTTTGGGTTGACAATGCTCCGTGAGATTCATGGATTTGATGAACCGAGTGTTCAAACCATTTTGGACACGCTTGTGATAGTGTTCATTGATGATATCTTGGTTTATTCTCGCCAGAGCGAGAGCACGCGAGCATTTTAGATCAGGCCGTGATTCTCGAGACCAGCAGTTGTACGCCAAGTTTTCCAAATGTGAGTTTTGGTTGACTTCAGTGGCGTTTCTTGGGCATATTGTCGGGGCTGATGGCATTCGAGTGGATACAGCCAAGATCGAGGCAGTCAGGACTTGGCCTAGACCTACTACTCCGACAGAGGTTCGCAGTTTTCTGGGCCTTGCAGGATATTATCTGTTATACCCCGTATTTCCAGAGTATGTACGTGAGGGCGTACGTGTACAATTTGAGCCTTAAGTAGGCATAGTTTCGAAATTTGTACACAAGTGCCGAAAGGAGTCGTTTTTCGACGAAACGTTTCCACAGCTTTCGTAGGGAAAATTCCGGCTATGTCATTTATAATTTTTGCGGATTTTTCCGAGAGACGAAACATTTCGGACCAACGGGAGGGTGACATGTGTCACCCTCACATTGGAAGCAAGTGGGGGCTTGGACGATTTGGGCGTCCAAGAGGCCTCGTTGGCCTCGCCGATTGGCTCCTCTTTTGTGCCTTGTTTGTGGCTTGTTTTGTGGAGTGTTTTGTGGAGTAGGGTTAGGGTGCACTTGGCTTGATCTTGGCCTTACACTTGCCTTGCACATGGCTTGATCTTGGCCATTGGTTGGCTTTTGGTTTTGCTATAAATACCCCCTAAGTGTGAAGACTTCATCCATTCCAAATATGTTCCAAGTCTTGCTATCCTTCCCCTCCCCTCTTGTTTGACTCTCGTCCAAGAGCCCCCCCCTCCCTAGATAGGCCTTTGTGGCCGAGAGCCTCCCCCTCTCCCCTTTGTGGTGTGGCCGTGGGGTACCCCCCCCCCTAGCCTAGTTGTTTTCGTATAATACCCTTTGTTGTGGTATAGAAATACTCTCCTAAGTATTGTTATAATGTCCAAAATACTTTAGCCCATATACCTTGTAGTACTTTCCAAAGTACCCTTTGTACGAAAAACCCGGAAAATACGATTATACTTTCCTTAGCCTCTACACGAAACCCTAAGGAAAATCTTCACCCGTTGTTGAAGTATGGAGTAAGTTGCGTAAAACTTCTAAGGAGTTCTTTGAGCGGATCGAGCACTCGGAGGAGGAGCTAAACCTTGCTCAGAGCGACTTTAAACTCGGATAATTATGGGCTTATCGAGGTAATTATCTTGTCCCCCTATTGTAATTGGAAATTACATAAGTGTTGAATATATAGTGTTGTATACTATATATAGAACTGAACGTAGTTGTTGGCAATGTCTTTTGACTTAAGCCTGAAGAATAAAGAATCGAATCGAATCAGAATTACATAGGGTGTATTCAGACAGAGACTTGTGTTGTATTATCAGATAGTAGAATTGTACGCGTCCGTTAGGCGTGTTAACCCTCGTTGGCTTGCAGCCGCCCTCGATAGAGGAGGAGATTTACGCTGCCATGGGGAGAGTCTGCCGAATTTTCTCGTAGAATGTTCTACGTTAAGATCTAGATTTTTAATAAGCCGCGTGGCCTTATAGGTTGAAGTGCTACGTGTGACGTAATCTTACGGACTAAGGAGTAGCCGACGGTTTGAGGTACTGAGCGTTTTGCTATTAGTCGATAATCGTCGCGGTATGTGAACCTCTTCCTATCTCTTCTAGCATGATATGTGTGAACTATGTAGTACGGTAGACGCATACGTGTTAATCGTGTTTGATTGTCTTAAAACATAAAGTGTTATAACGGCTTTATGGGAAGTTGGTTATAACGGCTTTATGTAGGTAAGAAAATACTTTGTGGTTTTAAAAGGTAATCATGTGAATTATAATCGCTTGTTATAATAAAGAACTTGATGTATTTCAAAAGATTTATAATCGTTTTGAAGGAAGAGTAACACTTGGTTTTAAAGGTTTTAAAAAGAGTTATACTAGCTTTATGGGAGTTAGGTATAATGTCTTAAGAGAGGTAAAGAAAATGGTTTACTAATGTTAGAAGTTAAGAGACTTGATCTTATAAGATAAGAGACTTAACTTATTTGTTTTAATGTGAATGTTTGTGAAACCTCATTCGTGAGTAATGAGTACTTGGTTTTATTTAAAGGATAATGTTTTTGATTTCGAAATCGAATGTATCGACAGCACCATCGCAGCGTTAATAAAGGAAAATGTATTGAATAATGATGAATTGTATTAAAACCAAGAGAAACCTCCATCCGCATAGAAACTAAGATGAGACAAAATGATATTACATTTTCTAGATCATGGTCTTTGTAATAAGAATGTTGTAAACAAGAATAACCTACTCACGTGAGACATATATTACTCAATTGTTCTAAAAGAAATCAAGTGATTAAGTTTATGAACTATGAAACCATTTGAAAATGAGAAGCTTGAGTAATGAAACTAGGCAAACCGAACTTAGGAAAAGAATGTTGTTACTTGATTTTGAAAAGGAATGTGGGTTGGTCATTCTAATACTACGGTATCGGGTGACTTTGATAAGTAATGGATCTCTTTAAAGAATTTAACGTACGTAGTACTTTAGGGTTAAAACCCGGACTTTGGCATAAAATGAAGGTACTTTGAGTGATGTGAAACTTGCCTATGCTTGTTGTGGTGAAACATTCCTATGCTTGTTGTTGTGAAACTTGCCTATGCTTGTGATGATAGCCTTTGTTGTGCAAGTGTGGTGTTTCTGTTTTACCGCGTCTCGATAGAGGCCGTTGACTAGTTGAGGTTTCTTCTGCTCGCTGGGTATCCGTGGTCGGCTCTGACTTGCCCCGCCTCGCGGATCGATTCGCTGGTATCCGTAGTCACCCTGACTTGCCCCGCTCAAGATAGTGACGGTTTCGTGATACGCCTTGGTCCCCGGTGGTCACCAGATTTGCCCCGGTCACCACGTGGACCGCCTTGTATCCGATGATCGGCTCTCGCGACTTGCCCCGTGACGCCTTCGTGGTTGTGGTTGCATTGTATTATTGGCACGGCGGATCCGTAGTTGTACTTGTCTCAGACGGTTTTTATGACACGTGGGACACGTGTTCATGTATACTCCTTGGTATTGTTATATCATAAACTGCAGTCAGTGAGGAAGAAATTCCACGCACGCAGTGATAATTGAGGCGAGTCCACGACTGAGGTAATCGTTATATGTTATGTATCGTAGTTGGTCATCATACATGTCTCCCGCTATATAGACTATTATGATTTCATTTACGATTTACGCTTTCACATACTTGTACTGGCAGATCGACCTCCTTCGGGCCGCGTTCATGCCGCAGTAAAAGGTACATCGATCGCCGATCCCCGCCTATGTGATCACATTCGGCGTGTTGAAGCTCCGTTTCTCCGAGGCTTATCTTTTGCATGTGTTCCCCGAGTTATAGGTTCTTGTACATTCGTGGTATGGCGGGCCTGTCCGTCATAGTTGTTGTAAATCTTAGAGGTCTGTAGAAGCTGTGGCGTGGTTGTAAAAGGATTAAACTGTTCAGGTTTTATGTATATACTGAAGGCAACTGTTTTGGTTGGCCTGTTTATTTATCATGTCTCTTAATTCATGTTCATGTTTTTATGTTCCGCTGGTTTTCTCTGATGTTGTATCACTAGGCGCCGGTAAGGCACGATCCACGCCCGATTTTCGGGTGTGACAAAGTGGTATCAGAGCAGTTAATCCTCGGAAAGTGTCTACAGACCGTGTCTAGTAGAGTCTTGATTATCGGTGTCAGGCACCACATCTATAATCGTGAGGCTATAGGACATTTAGGATTGGGTTCCATTCTTCTCATTCCGAGATCGTGCCTTAGAGCTGTGATAAGATGGACCCTCCGACGTGTTTCGCTTACCGATTATGCCTCGCGAAGGCAACTCGCCTGGCGGCAAGGCGCAGAGAGGATCTGAGCAGAGCAAATGCAGAGACCACAAGACTGAGCCTCCCCGCACCGGAGCGAGGAGATGAGTTACAAGCGAGCTGGCCCGCGACGGCCGTGGTCAGGCCGCACTTGAGGATAAAGTGCCGACGCAGCAGCCGATGGCACCATGGTTCACCCTAGATCGATAGTTCGAGGCTACGGATTTTCTCGAGTTGTAGGCCGCGAGTTTTATGGGTCGAGGCACGAGGATGATCCGCAGGAGTTCATCCGACGATTCTGTGATCATGAGAGTGATCAAGGCATCGGAGATCGAGTCGGGCCTAGGTTCACATCAATCGCGTGATACCGCAGCCGATCGGGTTTGATTCTCGAGCTGTCCAGGAGAGCATGCACTTCCAGCGGTATGGAACGAGTTCTCGAGGCCTTTCTTGCACATTTCTTGCCTCCCGGATGAGAGGGCTCGGCCGGCATTTTTGGTGTTACTGCAGAATCCGCGTGCGGTTCGGAGTACAATGTGAGTTTGACTCATTGGCGTGCGTCCCCGCGTTAGTAGCTAGTATGGAGGATCGAGTGCACCGATATGTTACGTGGCTCGATGATTGCCTTGCAGAGTTGTTCGGTGTAGCTCTTCACCGCATGGACATTGCCCGCACGCAGCGTATACACTGATGTGAGGAGCGGATAAATCGGCGGAATGACCAAGGTCGCGAGAAGAGGCCGAACAGCAGGTCCTTTGGTGACTTTCGAGGCGGACCGTCTCGGCAGACTAGTTATGTACCTCCGCCAGCATGAGTGGTCCTCCACGCCTTTCGGGACCTTCGGATATTCGGGAGCAGTGCCTGGCTCCTGTGTTTCAGATTTTCGAGGAGCGGGAGTGCTCGCGGATGAGGTTGCCCTTGTCTCGGTGTGGCTGTTGTGGAAAGCTCCACAAGAGAGTGTCGTACTAACTCGGGAGATTGTTATTTTTGCGCCAACAGGCCATCCGCAAGAGACCGTCCACTGTGGTAGCACTGGTAGGATAGCAAGGACTACTAGAGCAGCGATTCGGGTTCTTCACCTTCCGTAACCAGCGGGATGTTCAGACACCTAAGGCCCCAGAGGTCGCGGTGGGAGTTCCCAGTTTTAGCGGTCCTTTGAACCGCCTATTTTCAGGTATATCCTTAACCCTCTAGAGACTTATATTGTATTGATGTTGATGATGTGTTTAGTGTTATGTTCGGATAGCTTTGTGCTAAAATGTGATTTAGGAGCATGGTTGATGAAAAAGGGTAAGCCTGGGGGCATGGAAAGTGTGAACTTTAGGACATTTTATGTTGAGACCTTACAGGTAAGGTCGTCTTGAGTAAAAGATTTATTTTTTTTATGTTTGACCTTTATCAGAATGCGTAGTGTACGTGGGTTATAATTGTGTGATAAGTCCATGAGTAATGTGGGATGGAAGTGGTAGCTTTCATGGCTTGAATAGGTAAGATTGTTCCGTGTCGAGGAGCAAGAGTTGGCGCGGTTGGGGGTCGGGTTGAGGACCATTTGCGGGTCAACCCGTAACCCGGTTTGGGGTGGGGTCAGTTCTGGGTGGTCCCGCCAGGTGGTAGGGTCACGAGGGTGCTAGGCCCAAGTTTAGATGACCATCGTATGAGTTCGTGGATGCGTTCGATCAGAATCAGTTCGTGAAGGCCGGGAATGGCCTTAGGGGAAATCGAGGTTAGTGAGATGACCAAGTTTGGAGGTAGTGACTCCAAGGGTTGGAAACAGAAGCGTTGACAGAAGTGTGGTGCGGATACTAGAACGAGTTCGAGTGTTCGTGACGAGTACTACGAGAAAGGGGAAAAGTGAACGTATGTTTTTGTGGCCAGGTGTGGCATGATTGTTTTCGTACGTATAGCAGTGAAGACTATACTGACGCCTGTTTGTTTTGAGACCTTGAAGGAACATTCGGGACGAATGTTTCTAAGGGGGGGAGAATGTTATACCCCGTATTTCCAGAGTATGTACGTGAGGGCGTACGTGTACAATTTGAGCCTTAAGTAGGCATAGTTTCGAAATTTGTACACAAGTGCCGAAAGGAGTCGTTTTTCGACGAAACGTTTCCACAGCTTTCGTAGGGAAAATTCCGGCTATGTCATTTATATTTTTTGCGGATTTTTCCGAGAGACGAAACATTTCGACAACGGAGGGTGACACGTGTCACCCTCACATTGGAAGCAAGTGGGGGCTTGGGCGATTTGGGCGTCCAAGAGGCCTCGTTGGCCTCGCCGATTGGCTCCCTTTTGTGCCTTGTTTTGTGGCTTGTTTTGTGGAGTGTTTTGTGGAGTAGGGTTAGGGTGCACTTGGCTTGATCTTGGCCTTACACTTGCCTTGCACATGGCTTGATCTTGGCCATTGGTTGGCTTTTGGTTTTGCTATAAATACCCCCTATGTGTGAAGACTTCATCCATTCAAACTATGTTCCTAGTCTTGCTATCCTTGCCCTCCCCTATTGTTTGACTCTCGTCCAAGAGCCCCCCCCCTCCCTAGTTAGGCCTTTGTGGCCGAGAGCCTCCCCCTCTCCCTAGTTAGGCCTTTGTGGCCGAGAGCCTCCCCCTCTCCCCTTTGTGGTGTGGCCGTGGTACCCCAGCCTAGTTGTTTTCGTATAATACCCTTTGTTGTGGTATAGAAATACTCTCCTAAGTATTGTTATAATGTCCAAAATACTTTAGCCCATATACCTTGTAGTACTTTCCAAAGTACCTTTGTACGAAAAACCCGAAAATACGATTATACGTTCCTTAGCCTCTACACGAAACCCTAAGGAAAATCTTCACCCGTTGTTGAAGTTTGGAGTAGAAGTTGCGTAAAACTTCTAAGGGTTGTTTGGAGCGGATTGGAGCACTCGGAGGAGGAGCTAAACCTTGCTCAGGAGCGACTTTAAACTCGGATAATTTTTGGGCTTATCGAGGTAAATATCTTGTCCCCCTATTGTAATTGGAAATTACATAAGTGTTGAATATATAGTGTTGTATACTATATATAGAATCAACGTAGTTGTTGGCAATGTCTTTTGACTTAAGCCGAAGAATAAAGAATCGAATCGAACGTAATTACATAGATCAGACCGTATTACGGAGACTTGTGTCAGACATCAGATAGTAGAATTGTACGCGTCCGGTTAGGCGTGTTAACCCTGGTTGGCTTGTAGCCGCCCGATAGAGAGGAGATTTACGCTGTCATGCGGGGAGGTGCTGCGAATTTTACGTAGAATGTTCTGCGTTAAGATCTAGATTTTTAATAAGCGCCGTGGCCTTATAGGTTGAAGTGCTACGTGTGGCGTAATCTTACGGACTAAGGAGTAGCCGACGGTTTGAGGTACTGAGCGTTTTGCTATTAGTCGATAATCGTCGCGAGGTATGTGAACCTCTTCCTATCTCTTCTAGCATGATATGTGTGAACTATGTAAAGACGGTGACGCGTACGTGTTAATCGTGTTTGATTGTCTTAAAACATAAAGTGTTATAACGCTTTATGGGAAGTCAAGTTATAACGGCTTTATGTAGGTAAGAAAATACTTTGTGGTTTTAAAAGGTAATCATGTGAATTATAAGCGCTTGTTATAATAAAGAACTTGATGTATTTCAAAAGATTTATAATCGTTTTGAAGGAAGAGTAACACTTGGTTTTAAAGGTTTTAAAAAGAGTTATACTAGCTTTATGGGGAGTTAGGTATAATGTCTTAAGAGAGGTAAAGAAAATGGTTTACTAATGTTAGAAGTTAAGAGACTTGATCTTATAAGATAAGAGACTTAACTTATTTGTTTTAATGTGAATGTTTGTGTGAAACCTCATTCGTGAGTAATGAGTACTTGGTTTTATTTAAAGGATAATGTTTTACTGATTTCGGAAATCAGAATGTGTATCGACAGACCACCGCAGCGTTAATAAAGGAAAATGTATTGAATAATGATGAATTGTATTAAAACCAGTAGAAACCTACATCCGCATAGAAACTAAGATGACAAAATGATATTACATTTTCTAGATCATGGTCTTTGTAATAAGAATGTTGTAAACAAGAATAACCTACTCACGTGAGACATATATTACTCAATTGTTCTAAAAGAAATCAAGTGATTAAGTTTATGAACTATGAAACCATTTGAAAATGAGAAGCTTGAGTAATGAAACTAGGCAAACCGGAACTTAGAAAAGAATGTTGTTACTTGATTTTGAAAAGGAATGTGGGTTGGTCATTCTAATACTACGTATCGGGTGACTTTGATAAGTAATGGATCTCTTTTAAAGAATTTAACGACGTAGTACTTTAGGTTAAAACCCGACTTTGGCATAAAATGGCGTACTTTGAGTGATGTGAAACTTGCCTATGCTTGTTGTGGTGAAACATTCCTATGCTTGTTGTTGTGAAACTTGCCTATGCTTGTGATGATAGCCTTTGTTGTGCAAGTGTGGTGTTTCGTATTACCGCGCGTCTCGATAGAGGCCGGTTGGTAGTTGAGGTTTCTTCTTGTTCGCACAGGTATCACGGTGGCTCGTACTGCCCCGTCTCGTGATCGATTCGGCCTTGGTATCCGTAGTCACCGCACTTGCCCCGCTCATTATAGTGACGAAGTTTCGTGATCTGACCTTGGTCCCCGTGGTCACCTCGATTGCCCCCGGCCAGCTCGTGACCGCCTTGGTATCCGGTGAGTCGGCTCGCACTTGCCCCGTGACGCCCGTGGTTGTGGTTGCATTGTATTATTGGCACGGCGGATCCGTAGTTGTACTTGTCTGTCACGGTTTTATGACACGTGGGACACGGTGTTCATGTATACTCCTTGGTATTGTTATATCATAAACCGCAGCGGTGAGGAAGAAATTCCACGCACGAGTGATAATTTGAGGCGTGAGTCCACGACTTGAGGTAATCGTTATATGTTATGTCTCGTAGTTGGTCATCATACATGTCTCCCGCTTATATAGACTATTATGATTTCATTTATTCTGATTTACGCTTCACATACTGTACTGCAGATCGACTCCTTCGAGGCCGTTCACGCCGCAGTAAAAGGTACATCGATCGCCGATCCCCGCCATAGGATCACATTCGGCGTGTTGGGAAGCTCCGTTTCTCCGAGGCTTATCTTTTGTATGTGTTCCCGAGTTATAGGTTCTTGTACATTCGTGGTATGGCGGCCCCGCCCCGTCATAGTTGTTGTAAATCTTAGAGTGCAGTAGAATCGCTGGCGGGGTTGTAAAAGGATTAAACTGTTCGTTTTATGTATATACCAAGGCAATCGCTTTGGTTGCTGTTTATTTATCATGTCTCTCATTTCATGTTTAAAGTTTTTATTTCCGCTGGTTTTCTCTGATGTTGTATCGCTAGGGTGCCCGGGGTAAGGCACCAGTCACGGGCCCGATTTTCGGGGTGTGACATTATCGGCGGTTCGTAGAGAAGTTTGCTTCTATCTCTGCACCATTGGCTAGGGCCGACTCGGAAAGCGGCCAAGTTTGATGGTGATGCTTATGCGAGGTTTCCATTCTTGAAAGAGAGACCGACGACCGCTTCTTACTCTTCCGCAGGTCCGATGGTTATGTCGCGGTATTGTGATCGTCGGGCATCGGGTTGGGATGTGTGTTGATGCAGCATGGCGGGGTTATAGCATATGCATCCCGACACCAAGAAACACGAGAACTACCCCACCCATGATTTGAGTCGGCCGTGATTCACGCTTTGAAGATCCGGAGGCACTATTTGTATGGGGTTCACGTGGATATTTTTACGCACCACAAGAGCCTCCAAGATATCTTCACCGGAGGAGTGAACTTACGGCGAGACGGTGGTTAGAGTTGCTTAAGGATTACGATGTTGATATCCTGTACCACCCGGGAAGGCCAATGTTGTGGCGTATGCTCTTAGTAGGTCGATGGGAGCCTATCGGATGTGCAGCTAGAGAGGACATGGTTCGTGATTTGCACCGATTAGCGAGCCTTGGTGTCCGCTTGATTGATTACGATAGCGGTGGGGTTAGAGTTCGTGAGGTTGCCGAGTCTTCCATCGTTGAGGAGGTGAAGAGGCAACAGCCGAGGATCCACTTTGATTCGATATCGTGATACGACTCTTCGTGAGGCGCGGTCCTGAGTAGCACCGGGGGTGCTAAGGTTTGAGGGCGCATCGTGTGTTCCGGATGTTTCGTGACTTGGCAGAGTTCTTGGGAAGCACACACAAGCGCGTTATCCATCCGGGTCGACCAAGATGTACCACGACCTTAGATCCGTATTGGTGGGATGGCTTGAAGAGGACGTTGCGAGTTCGTAGCTCGATGCCCGTGTTGTCGCAGTGAAGATAGAGCACCGCAGGCCGGTGGTTTATTCTGACGATTGAGATCCCGACCGGAAGCCGAGGTAATCAACATGGACTTCATCACAGGATTACCTCGCACTCAGAGGAGACATGATTCTATATGGGTTATCGTCGACAGGCTGACGAAATCAGCCCACTTTCTTCCCGTCAGGACGACTTTTTCGGCTGAGGATTATGCCAGACTTTACATCCGAGAGATCGTCAGACTGCATGGAGTCCCTACTTCGATCATATCGCATGCAGGAGCCCGGTTACGCTAACTTCGAGGTCCTTCCAGAGGGTTTAGGGACGCAGTGAGCACGAGCATCGCATTTCATCCACGCATGACGGACAGGCAGAGCGCACTATCCAGACTCTTGAGGATATGCTGCGAGCCTGTGTTATTGACTTCAGTGGTAGTTGGGAGGATCATTTGCCTCTAGTTGAGTTCGCGTATAATAATAGCTACCACTCTAGTATTCAGATGGCGCCTTATGAGTCCTGGTATGAGGAAGTGCAGATCGCCTATAGTTGGTTCGATGTGGCGAGTGCGGCTAGTGGGACCAGATTTGGTACAGCAGGCAGTGGATAAGGTGAAGCTTATCCGAGGGCGGCTTTTGACAGCTCAGAGTCGACAGAAGTCGTATGCAGATCATCGTCGTCGGCATCTTGAGTTCGAGGTTCATGATTGGGTTTTCCTAAAAAGGTGTCACCCATGGAAAGGTGTGATGAGATTCGGGAAGGCGGGAAACTCATCCCTAGGTACATCGGGCCGCTTCAGATTGTCCGCAGGTAGGCAAGGTTGCCTACGAGTTGAATCTGCCGTCCGATCCGGAGGCGTGCATCCGATTTTTCACGTATCTACGCCGGCGAGATGTATCGGGGATCCATCTAGTACACCCGATTGACGATGTCCGTGTGACGGAGGGTTATCGTATGAGGAGATTCCCATAGCGATAGTCGATCGTCGGAGTTAGGCGTCTGCGGACCAAGGACGTGGCTTCCACAAAGTCTTGTGGCGAACGAGCTCGGGAGGAGATGGCGTGGAAGCCGGCGAGGACATGAGGCGGAAGTATCCTCACCTATTCCCACACCTCCGTAAATTCACTTTCCTATTTGTAAATTTTCGTTATCGTTTACGCCTAAGTGTTGCTCGCTGTGCCGCGTGTGTGGCATTTACAATCGTTTAAGTTATGAAGAATCTTATCGTTAATCGTCTTGGGAAGGAACATTCGGGACGAATGTTTCTAAGGAGGAGAATGTTATACCCAGTATTTCCAGTATGTACGTGAGGAATACGCATAAAAAGTTTAGCCTTAAAGTTTAGGCTTGGGCGATTTTTGGGCACAACTCACAAAACGAATAGTTTTCCGACGAAACGTTTCCACGACTTCGTAGGGTAAATTCCGCTATGCCATTTCTAATTTTTGCGGATTTTTCCGAGAGACGAAACATTTTGGACCAGCGAGGGCGACACTTGGCACCTCCAATTGGTGGACTTCAAATCGTCCATTTGGACGAAATGGACTAGCAATGGCACGTTTTTGTGCCTTGTGCACAAGTCAAGGAGTTGGTAGGATATTTGTGTATAGTTAATCCTCACCCTACACTTGCCTTGCACTTGTCTTAATCTTGGCCATTGGTTGGCCACTTCGACCTATAAATACCCCCTTAAGATGAAGAGTTCTTCATCCACAAAGCTTTCCAAGTCTTGAAAATCCTCTCCTCTCCCTTTGTAGCCTTTTCGCCCAACACCTCCTCCTCAGGAAGGCCCTTGGCCGAATACCCCCTCTAGCCTAAGAAGTTTGGCCGAGGCCCCTAGCCTAGCCAAAACCTACCCCTCCCTTGGTAGAAAAGTTGCCTTCTATTGTTATAATGCCCAAAATACCCTAGCCCAAATACCTTAGTACTTAGTAGAAGTTGTGAAGAACTTCTAAGGTTTCTCGAGCATACAACTTAGAGCAAAACCTTGCTCAGCGACTTTTCTAGGATATTATTGGGCTTACCGAGGTAACTAATCCTAACCCTCTTTTGAATTAGAGAATACTTACTGTAGTAGTATTAGAATAAGTATTAAATACTTACAAGAATATCACAAAATAGAATTGAACTGCTACCACAGTAGGCGGTTTAAAAGAAGAATAATCAAAGCAGATTTACATAGACTGTTTTCACATGAGACTTATATAGCTCACCGGTAGGGAAGTGCTGCCCAACTTTCCATAGAATTGTGAACCCTCTGCTTAGAATGACCTTCGAGTAGTCTTTGATAGATATCTGTGACTATTATAGTCGACTCTGCTGCGACATATTCAACTTAGCGGTGGTTTTCACGAGAAGGTATGTGATTCTTCCTAAAGCATGATATTTTACAATATATATAGTACGGTGACGCATACGTGTTAAGCGAAATATAACTACGGCAATGTCTTTGACTTAAGCTGAATAATACTTACGGCAATGCCTCACGCTTAAGCTGAATAACACTTACGAATGCCTCACGCTTAAGCCCAATAATAAAGATCCGAAAGTATTTCAAAAGAATCAATCATTTTTAATGTAAGAGAACTAATTGGTTTTTAAACAAGCTAAGAGTTATACTAGCCTTATGGGAAGTTAAGTATAACCACTTAAGATTGATAAAAGAAACTTGATTTCATGTGTTTATAATGCACTTATATCAATTGTGAAAAGAATAATAAGATGGTTTGATAAGTAGACATGATATGATGCTATGTGTGTTAGTGTCTTGTAACGTTTGTGAAAAAGAGTATTCTTGTTGTACTTATGTTGTTTAACGATAAGCTGTTAGGTTAGTGTAACATCACTCACCTCTTGACATATTACCGGGGGTTAAGCTGCCCTCCGATGCTGTCACACCCCGAATTCGGGCCCGTGACTGGTGCCTTACCCCGGGCACCCTAGTGATACATATATCAGAGAAAATCAGCGGAACATAACACATGAGTCATGAAACAAGAGATATAATAAAAAAACAGGCCAACCAAAACGGTTGCCTTCAGTATATACATAAAACCTGAACAGTTTAATCCTTTTACAACCCTGCCCACAACACTTCTACAGACCTCTAAGATTTACAACACTATGACGGGACAGGGCCCCGCCATACCCCGGAATGTTCAAGAACCTACAACTCAGGGAACACATACCAAAAGATAAGCCTCCGGAGAAACGGAGCTTCCCAATAAGCTGAACTGTGATCCTAAGAGCGAGGATCCACGACCGATGTACCTCTACCTGCGGCATGAACGCAGCCCCCGGGCGAGGTCAAGACAACAGTACCAAGTATGTGAAATCAGAAAATATCAGAATGAAATCATACTAGTCTATATAAAGCAGGAGACATGTATGATAACCAAACTACAGTTCACAACATAAAAGCAGTCATGTCCAGTCAGGGACTCACGTCTTCAAGTCATCACTCAAATATAACTATGGGTCTCACGCCCACAACATCAATCATGTTCGCATCATGGCCGCATGCCCCCGAATTCGCCTCTGTAGACATGTCCATGATGCAACAATAATACCAATGCCCCACGGCCACATGCCCCTGAATTCTACGTCGGTGTAGACACGTCCATGTGACATCATCTACAATATACTGGGTGATCAACCCTGCCGCATGGCCACATGCCCCCGGAATTCTACCTCGGTGTAGACATGTCTATGTAACATCGACAACAAGACAGTAATTAAAATGGAAACATACCCGTGGAATTCTCCACACCGCCAAAGACGCCCAAGTAAGTTCTCAACAAGTCAACCTACTCTATCGAGAGACGCGGTAACACAGAAATACAACACTTGTACAACAAAGGCTATCATCACAAGCATAGACAAGTTTCACACAACTCAAAGTACTTTCACATAAGTCACACCACCCGTAGTATAACAATCGTGACTATCTTTTTAAGTAAACAAGACACTTCCCCTTTTGTAAAAACAAGTAACAACATTATTTTCCAAACGTTCAAGTTTGCCTAATTTCAAATGCTCAAGTCACTTATTTTAGAAAGGTTTCATAATTCATAGTCTTAATCTCTTTTAAAACAATTGAGTAACATATGTCATATATGTGAGTAGTTTATTCTTGTTTATAACGATCTTATTACAGCAGCCATGATCTAGAAAATGTAATATCATTTTGTCTCATCTTAGCTTCTATGCAGATGGAGGTTTCTACTGGTTTTAATACAACACATCATTATTCAATACATTTTCCTTTATTAACGCTGCAGTTGGTCCAGCGATACACATTCGATTCCCAAATCAAGAAACATTATCCCTTTAAAACCAAGTACTCATTACTCACGAATGAGGTTTCACACAACATCCACATTAAAACAAATAAGTTAAGTCTCTTATCTTATAAGATCAAGTCTCTTAACTTCTAACATCAAGAAACCATTTTCTTACCTACATAAAGTCAGTTATAACCAACTTCCCATAAAGCCGTTATAACACTTTATGTTTAAACCAAACAAATACACTTAGCACTGTGACGCCCACCGTACTACATAGTTACACACATATCATGCTAGAACAGATAGGAAGAGGTTCACATACCTCATGCGAGTATCGACAATAAGCAAAATGCTCCAAGTACTACAACCTTGCTAGCCATTTCCACTCCTCAAGTAGAATACGCTACTCTTAGTACTTTCACCTAAAAAGGTCACAAACGCCTATTAATCTTCAAAACACAAGGTTCCATTTCTACGTAAAATTCGCAGACTCTCCTCCCGCAATGCCTTAAATCTCCTCTCTATCGAGGCCGCTACCAAGCCAACCAGTGGGGTTTACACGTCTAACCTGACGTGTACCATTTTACTACACAACAATGCTACACAAGTCTCATCAGAATACACCCTATGTAATTACAGTCGATTCTCTCTTTAAATTCAGCTTAAGTCAAAAGACATCACGCACAATAATGTTCGATTCTATATATAGTATACCTCAACTATATATTCCTACTACATGTAATCTCCAATTACAATAAGTGGACAAGAATATTTAACTCGACAAGCCCAAAATTATCCAAGTTATAATGTCGATCCCGAGCAAGGTTTAGCTCCTACTCCGTGCGCTCCAATCCGCCTCCAAACAACCCTTAGAAGTTCTAACTAACTTCTACTCAAATACTTCAACCAACTATGAAGATTTCCTTAGTGGTTTCGTTTGAGACTAAAAGGACAAAAGGTAGTATTTCCTGCTCTACGATAGAGGTAACTTTGGAATACAACAAGGTAAAGGCTAAGGTATTTTGGGCATTATAACAATACTCTGAGAGTATTTCTACCAAGAGGGGGTGTATTATACGAAACAACTAGGCTGTGGGGTACCCCACTACTAGCACCACAGCGGGGAGGAGGCTCTCGCCACAAGGCCACCTCGGGGAGGGGAAGGCTTAGGACGAGAACACACTCAAAGGGAGGAGAGGGACTCAAGACTTGGAAGATTTTGGACGAAGTCTTCAAGCTTAGGAGGGGTATTTATAGCAAAACCAAAGGCCAACCAATGGCCAAGATCAAGCCATGTGCAAGGCAAGTGTAAGGCCAAGATCAAGCCAAGTGCACCCTAGTCCCTACTCCACAAAACAAGCCACAAAACATTGCACAAAACATTGCACAAAACAATGCCACAACAAGGCACCAATCGGCCAAGCGCCAAACCGCCTTGAAGCCCACTGAGGTGACAAGTGTCACCTCTTGTTGCCCAAAATGTTCCGCTCGGACAAATCCGCAAAAATACAAAACGACATAGCCGAATTTTCCTTCGCAAGTTACGCAAAACGTTTCGTCGAAAACGACTCTAACCGTGTTGTGCACAAAGGTAACTTCGAAGCCACTTAAGTGGGTGACACGTGTCACCCTCCTATTGGCCCTCATAAAACGCCTTCCCAAAAAATATCCACAATGGCCCAAATCTCGAAAACAAAGTGGCTCCTACAAAACCAGAATTTCTCCCGTGGCCCCACGTGACCATTTCCAAAATAAAATCTCAAAATTCTAATATAATTTAAGAAGCCCATATTCCAAACTGGGAACCCAATTCCCATCAACGAACATTTTTCTTTACAAAACCTAAACTTTTTCCGTGGAAAATCACCTATTTCTTCCTTTCAAATTTTCACGTGCTCGCACGCACGCCCGCATACATACCCCGAGAATACGGTATAACATTCTCCTCCTTAGAAACATTCGTCCCGAATGTTCCTTCTCAAGACGGATATCGATGAAGTTCCTTCAACAAGTTGCCAACGCCACACCGCCACGAAATAACACACGCCTTCTTCTTTCCTTACTCGTCGTGCCCTTCTCGAACACTTGAACTCTCCCAAGACGTACCATACTTCATCATTACCTGCCTCAAAATCTGAGTCACTACCTCCAAACTTGGTCATCTTACTAACCTCAAACTTCCTTAAGGCCATTCCCGCCTTTACGAACCGCTTCTGGTCGAACGCGTCCACGAACTCATACGATGATCATACAAACTGGGCCTAGCATCCTCGTGACTCTACCACCAAGGGACCAACCAGAACGACCCCACCTTAATCCGGCTACGGTTGACCCGCATGACGTCCTCAACCCGACCCACAATCGCGTCAAGCCCTCGCTCCCGACACGGAATAATCTCGCTAAATCACATCATGAAAGCTACCACTTCCATCTCACACTACCCATGGACTTATCACACAAATAAAACCCACGTATACTACGCACTCTGATAAAGGTCAAACATAAAACGAATCTTTTACTCAAGACGACCTTACCTCTAAGGTCTCAATCGTGATACCAGTGGTTCACACTTACCATGCCCCCATACTTACCCTTCTACAATAACTGTGTGTCTAAATCACATTTAGCACAAAGCTATCCGAACATAACACTAAAACACATCAAGATACAAAACTCTAGAGGTTAAGGATATACCTGTCTCTACCGCTTTCTAATCACACCCCGCCGCAGTATGCACAACTAGTGAAGGTGATGAACCACCATCGATCCTCAAGGTCGAGTCGTAACATCCGTATACCCTTGGTCGGAAAGTTCCTCGCAAATGGCCCCGCTGGCCGCAAAAATAGCAAGCTCCTCGCACTACGACACTCCCGAATGCGGTCTACTACATCGACCACACCGAGGTAGGGTGATCAGAACGCCCAACCCGGCCCACATCGTGCCTTACCCCTGCACCCTAGTGATACAACATCGAGAAAACCAGCGGAAAATAAAACATGAATCATGAAACAAGAGATATAATAAATAGACAAAGCAACCAAAACAGCTTGCCTTTCAAGATATACATAAACCCGAACAGTTTAATCTTTTACAACCCCGCCCACAACAATGCATGCACTTAAGATTTATTAACGACTATGACGGACAGGCCCCGCCATACCCACGAATGTACAAGAACCTACAACTCAGTGGAACACATACCAAAAGATAAGCCTCCGAGAAACGGAGCTTCCCAAAACGCTGAACCGAGATCCCGAGAGCGAGGATCCACGATCGATGTACTTACCTGCGCAGATAACGCAGCCTCAAGGAGGTCGATAACAGTACCAGTATGTGAAATCACAACATCAGAATGAAATCATAATAGCTTAACAAGCGAGACATGTATGATAACCAAAATACAAGACGCAACATAAAAATACCAAGTCGTGACTCACGCCTCAAAGTCACCACTCAATATAACTATGGGTCTCACGCCCTAACATCCATCATGTTCGCATCATGGCCGCATGCCCCGAATATCGCCTCGGTGTAGACATGTCCACGATGCAACAATAATAAGGCCGCATGGCCACATGCCCCGGAATCGTGACGGCAGATACGCCCATGTAACCTCAATAAGAATATATGGTCAACCCCGCCGCACGCCACATGCCCCGGAATCAGACGGTGTAGACACGCCCATGTTGCAACACATAATAAGCGCCGCATGGCCACATGCCCCGGAATCAGACGTCGGTGTAGACATGCCCATGTAACCTCAATAAGAATATATCGTCAACCCCGCCGCATGGCCACATGCCCCGGAATCAGACGGTGTAGACACGCCCATGTTGCAACAATAACAAGGCCGCATGGCCACATGCCCCGGACATCAGACGGTAGACATATCCATGTTACCTCAACAACAAGACAAGAATCAAAATGGAAACATACCCGTGGAATTCTCCATCACCGCCAAAGACGCCCAAGTAAGTTCTCAATAAGTCAACCTACCTCTATCGAGACACGGAATACGTAAATACCACACCGCACAACAAAGGCTATCATCACAAGATAGGCAAGTTTCACAACAACAAGCATAGTGCAAGCTTCACACAACTCAAAGTACTTTCATATTATGCCAAAGTCCGGTTTTAACCCCAAAGTACTACATACGTTAAGTTCTTTTTAAAAGAGATCCATTACTTTTATAAAAGTCACCCGATACCGTAGTATAAGAATGGCCAACCCACATCCCTTTTCAAAATCAAGTAACAACATTCTTTTCCTAAGTTCCAGCTTTGCCTAGTTTCAATTACTCAAGCTTCTCATTTTCAAATGGTTTCATAGTTCATAAACTTAATCACTTGATTCCTCTTTAGAACAATTGAGTAATATAAGTCTCACGAGAGTAGGTTATTCTTGTTTACAACATTCTTATTACAAAGCAACCATGATCTAGAAAATGTAATATCATTTTGTCTCATCTTAGTTTCTATGCAGATGGAGGTTTCTACCGGGTTTTAATACAATTCATCATTATTCAATACATTTTCCTTTATTAACGCCGCAGCGGTCCTGTCGATACACATTCCGATTTCCAAATCAAGAAACATTATCCCTTTAAATAAAATCAAGTACTCATTACTCACGAATGAGGTTTCACACAAACATTCACATTAAAACAAATAAGTTAAGTCTCTTATCTTATAAGATCAAGTCTCTTAACTTCTAACATCAAGAAACTATTCTTAAGCCGTTATACCTAACTTCCCATAAAGCTAGTATAACTCTTAAGTTTTCAAAGCACAATACTACACTTCTTTCAAAACGATTCATAAATCTTTTGAAATACTTCAAGTTTTATTATAACGCTGCCGCTTATAAATCAAATCAATTATCTTTTAAAACCACAACCCATTTTCTTACCTACATAAAGTCGTTATAACCAACTTCCCATAAAGCCGTTATAACACTTTATGTTTCAAACCAATCAAATACATTAAACACACGTACGCTCACCGTACTACATAGTTACACACATATCATGCTAGAAGAGATAGGAAGAGGTTCACATACCGCGACGATTTAACGACAATAAGCAAAATGCTCCAAGTACTACAACCTTGCTAGCCCTTTCCACTCTCGAGTAGAATACGCTACTCTTAGTACTTTCACCTATAAAGGCCACAAACGCTCATTAAATCTTAAACACACGCTCCCATCTTTCTACGTAAAATTCGCAAAGACTTCCCCGCAACAACAGAAATCTCCTCCTCTATCGAGGCCGGCTACCAAGCCAACCAGAGGGGTTAACACGCCTAACCGGACGCGCATACCCTACTACACAAGAATGCTACATAAGTTCATCAGAATACAACCCTAGGTAATTACGCTTCGCTTCTTCTTTATTATCCTTCTATGTGACATCGCTCAATTCTTCATTCTTCAGCTTAAGTCAAAAGACATTGCCATAATACTAAGTTCAGTTCTATATATAGTATATAACACTATATATTCAACACTTATGTAATTTCCAATTACAATAGGGGGACAAGATATTTACCTCGATAAGCCCAAAATTATCCGAGTTTAAAGTCGCCCCGAGCAAGGTTTAGCTCCTCCTCCGAGTGCTCCAATCCGCACTAAACAACCCTTAGAAGTTCTACGCAACTTCTACTCCATACTTCAACACCGGGTGAAGATTTTCCATAGGGTGTCGTGTAGAGTCTTAGGACAGTATAATCGTATTTTCCGGTTTTTCAGACAGTGGTACTTTGGAAAGTACTACAGGTATATGGGCTAAAGTATTTTGACATTATAACAATACTTAGGAGAGTATTTCTATACCACAACAAAGCGGTATTATACGAAACAACTAGGCAGTGGGTACCCACGCCAAGGCACCACCAGCGGGGAGCTCTCGCAGGGGGAAAGGGGGGTGGTGGACGAATTTCACAAGGGAGGGAGGAAGAGAACTTCAAGACTTAGGCAATTTGTGGATGAAGAAAGTCTTCACAGCGGAGCTATTTATAGGCAAGCAAAGGCCAACCAACGGCCAAGATCCATCCATGTGTTAGGCAAGTGTAAGGCCAAGATCAAGCCAAGTGCACCCACAAAACACTCCACAAAACACTCCACAAAACAAGCCACAAAACAAGGCACAAAAGGAGGACCAATCGCCAAGCCAAGCCCCCTCTTGTCTCCAACGAGGGTGACAAGTGTCACCCTCCCGCTGTCCAAAAATGTTCCGCCGCCTAAAAATCCGCAAAAATACTAAATGACATAGCCGGAATTTTCCCAACGTAGTCGTGGGAAACGCTTTCGCCGTAAACGACTTCTATTCTGCACTCGTGCCCAAATTTCAACCAAAGCCAATTCTTAAGGCAAAGAAAATTTAATACGCACGCCTCACGCATATACTGGAAATACGGTATAACATTCATCCCCTTAGAAACATTCGCCCCGAATGTTCCTTCAAGGTCTCAAACAACAGCGCCAAGATAGTCTTCACCGCTATACGCATTTAAAACAATCATGCCACACCGCCACAAAACATACGCTCACTTTTCCCCTTTCTCGTAGTACTGCCACGAACACTGAACTCGCTCTAGTATCCGCACTCACACTTCGCCAACGCTCGCTTTCCAACCCTCGAGTCACTACCTCCAAACTTGGTCATCTCACTAACCTCGATTTCCCTAAGGCCATTCCCGCCTTCACGAACTGATTCTCGATCGAACGATCCACGAACTCATACGATGGTCATCTAAACTGGGCCTAGCACCTCGCGACTACCACCGCTGACCACCCAGAATCGACCCCACCCTAAACCGGTTACTGTTGACCCGCAAATGGTCCTCAACCCGACCCCCAATCAAGCGCCAACTCTTGTTCCCGATCCTAACAATCTTACTATTTCACATCACGAAAGCTACCACTTCCATCTCACACTACCTGGACTTACCCTTTCACTAACTGTGTTTCTAAATCACATTTTAGCACAAAGCTATCCAAACATAACATTAAACACATCAACAACATCAATACAAACAAAACTCTGTAGGTTAAGGATATACTCAAACTAGGCGTTCAAGGACCGCTAAACTGAACTTCCACCGCGACTTACCGTGGCCCGCAATCGCTTCTAGTAGTTCAGGCTATCCTACCAGCTACTCGCCTGGACAGCCGTTATATGGCCCTCGCTGGCCGCAAGAATAACAAGCTCCTCGTACTACGACACTCCCGAATGCGGTCTACCACATCGCCACACCGAGGTAGGGTGATCGATCCGCCAACACCCTACTCCTCGATCATTCAAACTCGGGAGCCCCGACCGCTTCCCGAATATCCTGGGTCCCGGCGTCGCGGAGGACTACTCGCAATGGCGAGGTACATAACTAGTTCGCCGAGGCGGTCCGCTCGAAGTCGCCAAAATATCCGACCGCCCCGCCTTCTTCTCACAAAGCCGTCCACCTGCCGATCTTCGCGCCTCGCACTCCAAGTGCATGAGCTCGAATGCGGCAATGTCCATGCCCTACCAAGAGAAACACCAACAACTCTTCTAGGTAATCATCGAGCCTCGTAATATATCGGTGCACTCGATCCTCCATACTAGCTACTAATGCGGAACATACCGCCAATGAGTCGAACTCACATTGTACTCCCGAATCAGACGCCTGCTCGCCTCAACATCAAAAATCGCTTACCCGAGCCCTCCTCATTTGTGGAGGCAAGAAATGTGCCAGAAGGCCCCAAAACTCGCCCCAAACGGCCGGAAGTGCATGCTCTCCCGAAAGCTCCCACGAGTCAAACCAATCGATCATGTATCACGCAGCCGATGCGAACCAAATGTCACCGACTACCAAGCCTCGATCACCCGCATGATCCTTCAGAATCGACGGATGAACTCCTCGCGATCATCCTCCGCCTCGACCAGAAACTCAAAGTGCTACAACTAAGGAAATCCCGTAGCCTCAAACTGCTCGCCTCGCGCACTACAGCGCCGCTGAACTCGAATCACAAGGCCCACTTATCTCATATCTCGCCACAACTCGCCAAAAATCGCCATCTCTCAGACCCATCTCCCGCCTGCATCGCGACCTGAGGCTCGTATCAGAGTCTCAGCAGCCCATCGCCGCGCTCTAAACTCGGCTGTGCCGGGCGGCGCCGCAAAACTCGCTCAAGCACTACTGTGTATCGACCGCTCGCGCTCGCATTCCTCAATCCCACTAGCGCCTCCGCCGCTTTGCTCTTCGGGCCTCGGTTGCCTTTCGCAGAGGCATAATCGTAAAACGAAACACGCCGTAGGGTCCAACTTACAACACAGCCTTCTAAGGCACGATCTCGTAATGAGAAGAATAGAAACTAATCCTAAATGTCCTATAGCCTCGATTATAGATGTGGTGCACAACACACCGATAATCAAGACTCTACTAGACACGGTCAGACACTTTCCGAGGACTAATCGCTCGATACCACTTTGTAACGCCCGAACCCGGCCCGCATCGTGCCTTACCCCGCACCCTAGTGATACAACATCGAGAAAACCAAATGGAAAATAAAACATGAATCATGAAACAAGAGATATAATAAATAGACAGCAACCAAAACATAGCTTTTCAAGATATACATAAAACCCGAATGCTTTAATCCTTTTACAACCTCGCCCACAACAGCTTCTGCACTTAAGATTTACAACGACTATGACGGACAGGCCCCGCCATACCCCGAATGTACAAGAACCTACAACTCAGTGGAACACATACTAAAAGATAAGCCTCCGAGAAACGGAGCTTCCTAAAACGCCGAATCGAGATCCCGAGAGCGAGGATCCACGACCGATGTACCTCTTACTCGCGCAGATGAACGCAGCCCGGGCGAGGTCGCATAACAGTACTAAGTATGTGAAATCACAACATCAGAATGAAATCATAATAGCTTAACAAGGTGAGACATGTATGATAACCAAAATACAAGACGCAACATAAAAATAGCTAAGTCGTGACTCACGCCAAAGTCACCACTAAATATAACTACGGGTCTCACGCCCTAACATCCATCATGTTCGCATCACGGCCGCATGCCCCGGACATCGCTTCTGTAGACATGTCCATGATGCAACACACAAGGCCGCACGGCCACATGCCCCGGACATCGTGACGGTGTAGACACGCCCATGTAACCTCAATAAGAATATATCGTCAACCCCGCCGCACGCCACATGCCCCGGACATCGTGACGGTAGACACGCCCATGTTGCAACACACAATAAGCGCCGCACGCCACATGCCCCGACATCAGACGGTAGATACGCCATGTAACCTCAATAAGAATATCGGTCAACCCCGCCGCATGGCCACATGCCCCGGACATCAGACGGTAGACACGCCCATGTTGCAACACACACAAGGCCGCATGGCCACATGCCCGGACATCGTGACGGTAGACATATCCATGTTACCTCAACAACAAGACAAGAATCAAAATGGAAACATACCCGTGGAATTCTCCATCACCGCCAAAGACGCCCAAGTAAGTTCTCAATAAGTCAACCGCCTCTATCGAGACACCAGAATACGTAAATACCACACCGCACAACAAAGGCTATCATCACAAGCATAGGCAAGTTTCACAACAACAAGCATAGCAAGCTTCACACAACTCAAAGTACTTTCATATTATGCCAAAGTCCGGTTTTTAACCCCAAAGTACTACATACGTTAAGTTCTTTTTAAAAGAGATCCATTACTTTTATAAAAGTCACCCGACACCGTAGTATAAGAATGGCCAACCCACATCCCTTTTCAAAATCAAGTAACAACATTCTTTTCCTAAGTTCCAGCTTGCCTAGTTTCAATTACTCAAGCTTCTCATTTTCAAATGGTTTCATAGTTCATAAACTTAATCACTGATTCCTCTTTAGAACAATCGAGTAATATAAGTCTCACGCGAGAGTAGGTTATTCTTGTTTACAACATTCTTATTACAAAGACCATGATCTAGAAAATGTAATATCATTTTGTCTCATCTTAGTTTCTATGCAGATGGAGGTTTCTACCGGTTTTAATACAATTCATCATTATTCAATACATTTTCCTTTATTAACGCCGCAGTTGGTCCTGTCGATACACATTCCGATTTCCAAATCAAGAAACATTATCCCTTTAAATAAAATCAAGTACTCATTACTCACGAATGAGGTTTCACACAAACATTCACATTAAAACAAATAAGTTAAGTCTCTTATCTTATAAGATCAAGTCTCTTAACTTCTAACATCAAGAAACTATTCTTAAGCCGTTATACCTAACTTCCCATAAAGCTAGTATAACTCTTAAGTTTTCAAAGCACAATACTACACTTCTTTCAAAACGATTCATAAATCTTTGAAATACTTCAAGTTTTATTATAACGCCCTGCCGCTTATAAATCAAATCAATTATCTTTAAAACCACAACCCATTTTCTTACCTACATAAAGTCGTTATAACTAACTTCCCATAAAGCCGTTATAACACTTTATGTTTCAAACCAATCAAATACATTAAACACATGTACGCTCACCGCACTACATAGTTACACACATATCATGCTAGAAGAGATAGGAAGAGGTTCACATACCTCGCGACGATTTAACGACAATAAGCAAAATGCTCCAAGTACTACAACCTTGCTAGCCCTTTCCACTCCTCGAGTAGAATACGCTACTCTTAGTACTTTCACCTATACAGGCCCCAAACGTCTATTAAATCTTAATCACACGCTCCCATCTTTCTACGTAAAATTCAAGAAGACTCTCCGCAACAGAAATCTCCTCCTTCTATCGAGGTCGGCTACCAAGCCAACCAGGGGTTAACACGCCTAACCGGACGCTGCATAATTCTACTACACAAGAATGCTACATAAGTTCATCAGAATACAACCCTAGGTAATTACAATCAGCTTCTTCTCTTTATTATCCTTCTACGTGATTACTGCTCAATTCTTCATTCTTCAGCTTAAGTCAAAAGACATTGCCATAATACTAAGTTCACTTCTATATATAGTATATAACACTATATATTCAACACTTATGTAATTTCCAATTACAATAGGGACAAGATATTTACCTCGATAAGCCCAAAATTATCCGAGTTTAAAGTCGCTCCCGAGCAAGGTTTAGCTCCTCCTCCGAGTGCTCCAACCGCACTAAACAACCCTTAGAAGTTCTACGCAACTTCTACTCCATACTTCAACAACGGGTGAAGATTTTCCTTAGGTTTCGTGTAGAGGCTAAGGAAAGTATAATCGATTTTCCGGTTTTTCAGACAAAGTGGTACTTTGGAAAGTACTACAAGGTATATGGGCTAAAGTATTTTGGACATTATAACAATATTTAGGAGAGTATTTCTATACCACAACAAAGTGGTATTATACGAAACAACTAGGCTAGTGGTACCCACGGCCAAGGCACCACCAAAGTGGGGAGCTCTCAAAGGGGAAAGGCGTAGTGGACGAATTTCACAAGGGAGGAGGAAGAGAACTTCAAGACTTAGGCAATTTGTGGATGAAGAAAGTCTTCACAAAGGGAGCTATTTATAGGCCAAGCAAAGGCCAACCAACGGCCAAGATCCATCCATGTGTTAGGCAAGTGTAAGGCCAAGATCAAGCCAAGTGCACCCACAAAACACTCCACAAAACACTCCACAAAACAAGCCACAAAACAAGGCACAAAAGGAGGGACCAATCGCCAAGGCCAAGCCCTCTTTGTTGCTCCAACGAGGTGACAAGTGTCACCTCCCGCTGGTCCAAAAATGTTCCGCCGCCTAAAAATCCGCAAAAATACTAAATGACATAGCCGAATTTTCCCAACGTAAGTCGTGGGAAACGCTTCGCCGTAAAACGACTCTATTCGCACTCGTGCCCAAATTTCAACCAAAGCCAATTCTAAGGCAAAGAAAATTTAATACGCACGCCTCACGCATATACTGCGAAATACGGTATAATGTTGACCGATCCGCCAACACCCTTACTTCCTCGAAACTCAACCTCGAGCTCGACCGCCCCCGAATACTCGATGCTCAAGGTCGGAGGACCACTCAGACCGCGGAGGTACAAAACTAGTATGTCACCGAGGCGGTCCGCTCGAAGTCACCAAAGGACCTCGTTGTTCGCCTCTTCGCCGATTCGTCATTCCGCCGACCTCTCCGTGCCTCACATCCCAGCTGCATGAGCTCGCATGCGGCAATGTCCATGCCCGTCAAGATCTACACTCGAACAAGCCTCGCCAAGCAATCATCTAATCCGTGACGAGCGGCACTCTATCCTCCATGGTTGCCACTAAACGGGACATACCGAGCCAACGAGTCAAACTCCACGTTGTACTCCCGAATCAGACGCCTCTCGCCTCAAAGATCACAAATCTGCGGCCCGCCCTCCTCATCCGCGGAGGCAAGAAGTGAGTGAGGAATGCCTCCGAGAACTCGTCCCATACCGCTGAGCGCATGCTCTCCCGACAACTCCCACGATCAAACCGCCGATCGCGGTATCACGCAGCCGATGCGACCTAAGACCACCGACTCGGTCTCCGGCTCGATCACTTTACGACTACAGAATCGCCGGATGAACTCCTCGGATCATCCTCGTGCCTCACCCATAAAACTCAAGTGCTACAACTCGTAAAGTCCCGTAGCCTCAAACTATCTCGCCGGGGCGAACCATCGTGCTATTGAACTGGAATCCGTGATCCAAATTTATCCTCATATCTCGCCACGACCGCCAAGAATCGCTATCTCCTTGTAACCCATCTCTCTCGCCTGCATCGTGGGACTGAGGCTCAGTATCGCGGTCTCAGCAGCCATTGCCGCGCTTCTAACCTCGCTGGGCCGGGCGGCGCTACAAAACCCGCTGCCTCAAGCACAACTCGTGTAATCGCTCGCTCGCGCTCTCCTCAGATCTCACTAGCAGCACTCGCCGCTTTGCCCTTCGGCTCGTTGCCTTGCGCGAGGCATAATCGTAAAAACGAGATACGCTGTAGGGTCCAACTTACAACATACGCCTAAGGCACGATCTCGTAATGAGAAGAATGGAAACCAATCCTAAATGTCCTATAGCCTCCGATTATAGATGTGGTGCACAACACACCGATAATCAAGACTTACTAGACACGGCCTCAGACACTTTCCGAGGACTAATCGCTCGATACCACTTTGTCACACCCCGACTGGCCCGTGATCGTGCCTTACCCCTGCACCCTAGTGATACATATATCGTAGAAAATCAGCGAACATAACACATGAAGTCATGAAACAAGAGATATAATAAAAAAAGCAACCAAAACGGTTGCCTTCAGATATACATAAAACTCCGAACAGCTTTAATCCTTTTACAACTCGCCCACAACAGTTCTATGCACTTAAGATTTACAACACTATGACGGACAGGCCCCGCCATACCCCTAATGTTCAAGAACCTACAACTCAGTGGAACACATACCAAAAGATAAGCCTCCGAGAAACGGAGCTTCCCAATAAGTCAATCATGATCCTAAGAGCGAGGATCCACGATCGATGTACTTACTCGCAGATGAACGCACTCGGCGAGGTCAAGACAACAGTACTAAGTATGTGAAATCAGAAATATCAGAAATGAAATCATACTAGTCTATATAAAGCAGAGACATGATGATAACCAAACTACAGCCACAACATAAAAGCAGCCATGTTCAATGTGACTCACGCCTCAAGTCATCACTCAAATATAACTATGGGTCTCACGCCCACAACATCAATCATGTTCGCGTCATGGCCGCATGCCCCGAAATTACGCCTGTAGACATGTCCATGATGCAACAATAATACCAATGCCCCACGCCACATGCCCCGAATTTACCTCTGTAGACACGCCCACGTGACATCATCAACAATATATCGGGTGATCAACCCCGCCGCATGGCCACATGCCCCGAATTCTACCTCTGTAGACATGTCTATGTAACATCGACAACAAGACAAGAATTAAAATGGAAACATACCCGTGGAATTCTCCACATCGCCAAAGACGCCCAAGTAAGTTCTCAATAAGTCAACCGCCTCTATCGAGAGACGCCAGAATACGTAAATACAACACTTGTACAACAAAGGCTATCATCACAAGCATAGGCAAGTTTCACACAACTCAAAGTACTTTCACATAAGTCACACCACCCGTAGTATAACAATCGTGACTATCTTTTTAAGTAAACAAGACACTTCCCCTTTTGTAAAAAACAAGTAACAACATTATTTTCCAAACGTTCAAGTTTGCCTAATTTCAAATGCTCAAGTCACTTATTTTAGAAAGGTTTCATAATTCATAGTCTTAATCTCTTTTAATACAATTGAGTAACCTATGTCATATATGTGAGTAGTTTATTCTTGTTTATAACGATCTTATTACAAAGAAATGCATGATCTAGAAAATGTAATATCATTTTGTCTCATCTTAGCTTCTATGCAGATGGAGGTTTCTACCGGTTTTAATACAACACATCATTATTCAATACATTTTCCTTTATTAACGCCGCAGTTGGTCCGCGGATACACATTCCGATTCCCAAATCAAGAAACATTATCCCTTTAAAAACCAAGTACTCATTACTCACGAATGATGTTTCACACAACATCCACATTAAAACAAATAAGTTAAGTCTCTTATCTTATAAGATCAAGTCTCTTAATGTCACGACCCGAACCGGTTCGTGGATCGTGCCTTACCCTGCACTTCTAGCGATACAACATCGTGAGAAAACCAATGAAATAAAAACTTTAAACATGAAATGAGAGACATGATAAATAAACAAAGCAACCAAAACAAATGCTTTCATCATATAAACATAAATACCCAACGCTTATCCTTTACAAACCCCGCCACACAATGGGCTTCTGCACCTCTAAGATTTACAACAACTATGACGGACAGGCCCCGCCATACCCCGAATGTACAAGAACCTACAACTCAGGAACACATACCAATAAGATAAGCCTCCGAGAAACGGAGCTTCCCAACACGCTGAATGTGATCCTATAAGCGGATCGACAATATGTACCTTTACTCGCAGATGAACGCACTTCAAGGAGGTCAAGACAACAGTACCAAGTATGTGAAATCAGAAATATCAGAAATGAAATCATACTAGTCTATATAAAGCAGAGACATGTATGATAACCAAACTACGCTCACAACATGTAAGCCAAGTCGTGGACTCACGCCTCAAAGTCACCACTAAATATAACTACGGGTCTCACGCCCACAACATCCATCATGTTCGCATCATGGCCGCATGCTCGAATATCAGACGGTGTAGACATGTCCATGATGCAACAATAATAAACTAGATAACAATCCAAATGGACGCATACTCGCGCGCTACGACGGTCGGATGTCCAAAGCGGAAACAATAAGGCAACATTCCAAATGGACGATACTGCAGCGCTACGACGGTCGATATGTCCAAAGAAACAATAGGGCAACATTCCAAATGGACGATACTCGCGGCGCTTACGACGGGTCGAGATGTCCAAAGGGAAACAATAGACAAGATTCCAAATGGACGATACTCGTGCGCTACGACGGCCGATGTCCAAAGGGAAATCACAAGACGATAATCAAATGGAAACATACCCGCGCGCTACGATCGTGTCGTGATGTCCAAAGCGATTAACAACAATAATACTATCACCGTGAACGCATCTGCGGAATTTCTCCGCCAATGCCGACATCGCCCAAGTAAGTTCTCAACCACCAACCGACCCTCCATCGAGAGACGCCAGAACACAAGAATACAACGCTTTGCACAACAAAGGCTATCACCACAAGCACAGGCATGTTTAACAACAATAAGCATAGGCAAGTTATCCACAACTAAAAGTACTTCATTTTATGACAAAATCCGGGTTTTAACCCTAAAGTACTACGTACGTTAAATTCTTTAAAGGAGATCCATTACTTTTATCAGTCACCCGATACGTAGTATTAGAATGACCAACCCACATTCCTTTTCAATATCAAGTAACAACATTCTTTTTCCTAAGTTCCAGGTTGCCTAGTTTCAATTACTCAAGCTTCTCATTTTCAAATGGTTTCATAGTTCATAAACTTAATCACTTGATTTCTTTTAGAACAATCGAGTAATATATGTCTCACATGAGAGTAGGTTATTCTTGTTTACAACATTCTTATTACAAATGACCATGATCTAGAAAATGTAATATCATTTTGTCTCATCTTAGTTTCTATGCAGATGGAGGTTTCTACCGTTTTAATACGATACATCATTATTCAATACATTTTCCTTTATTAACGCTGCAGTTGGTCCTGTCGATACACATTCTCGATTTCCAAATCAAGAAACATTATCTTTAAATAAAACCAAGTACTCATTACTCACGAATGAGGTTTCACACAAACATTCACATTAAAACAAATAAGTTAAGTCTCTTATCTTATAAGATCAAGTCTCTTAACTTCTAACATCAAGAAACTATTCTTAAGCCGTTATACCTAACTTCCCATAAAGCTAGTATAACTCTTAAGTTTTCAAAACACCATACTACACTTCTTTCAAAACGATTCATAAATCTTTTGAAATACTTCAAGTTTTATTATAACGCCTGCCGCTTATAAGTCAAATCGATTATCTTTAAGAACCACAACCCATTTTTCTTACCTACATAAAGTCGTTATAACCAACTTCCCATAAAGCCGTTATAACACTTTATGTTTTACAACAATCAAATACAATTCACACACGTATCGCTCACCGACTACATAGTTCACACATATCATGCTAGGAGAGATAGGAAGAGGTTCACATACCTCGCGACGATTATCGACTAATAGCAAAATGCTCCGAGTACCTCAAGCCGCCTGGCTACTCCTAAGCCAAGTAGAACGCGCCACACGTAGTACTTCAACCTATAAGGCCACAAGGCGCTTATTAACATCGTAGAACATTCTACAGAAAATTCGACAAAGACTCTCCCCGCAACAACAGAAATCTCCTCCTCTATCTGGCCGCCATCAAGCCAACCGTGGGGTTATACGCCTAACCCTAACTGTACAATTCTACTCCACTGCACTACTACACAAGTCCATCTGAATACACCCAAGACTATATATAGTATACTTCAACTATATACTCCTACAACATGTAATATCCAATTACAATAGGGGACAAGATAATTACCTCGATAAGCCCATAATTATCCAAGCATAAAGTCGATCCGGGCAATCGCTTAGCTCCAACTCCGAAGCGCCCAACCCGCTCTAAACCACCCTTAGAAGTTCTAACCAACTTCTACACAATACTCCAAATCTGACTATGGAGATTTTCCTAGGGTTTCGGTTTTAGACTGACGGAAGTATAATAGTATTTCTGGCTTTTCAGATAGGTATAACCTTAGAATACTACAAGGTATACGCTAAGGTATAAGGGCATTATAACAATACTTGGAGAGTATTTCTATACCACAAAAGGGGTATTATACGAAAGCAACTAGGCAGTGGGGTACCCCACGGCCACACCACAGCGAGGGGTGTCTACCACTCGCCTACCCCACTGTGGGGACTCTCGGCCAAGGGCCTCACGGTGGGAGGAAGGCTCTCAAGACTTAGGCAATTTGTGAATGAATTAGTCTTCAAAGGGAGGGTATTTATAGGTCAAGTGAAAGCCAACCAATGGCCAAGATTACACCAAGTGTTAGGCAAGTGTAGGCCAAGATTCACCCACGTGTACCTAGCCAACTTGCACACAAAATATCTACCAAAATATCTACCACTTGACACCCACTTTTCGCCCAAGAATCGCCCACTTTGCCCACCAATGAGAGGGTGCCAGTGCCGCCTCTCGTTGGTCCAACATGTTCCGCCTCTCGGAAAAATCCGCAAAATACTAAATGACATAGCCGAAATTCCCTACGAAAGTCGTGAAAACGTTTCGTCGAAAAACGACTCTAACCGTGTTGTGCACAAACATAATTCGCCCAAAGGTGCCACATGGGGTGACACGTGTCGCCCGATTCGCCCAAAATATTTCGTCTTCCAAAATATCCAAAACGGCCAAAATCTCAAAATCAAAGCGGGCCCTACAAAACTGTAAATTTCTCCGTGGCCCCACGTGACCATTTCCAAAATAAAATTCCATAATTCTCTAATATTCCAGAAGTCCGAATACCAAACTGGAATCCAATTCCCATTAACGAACCTCTTTCCTTCACAAAAACCGGAAACTTTTCCGTGGAAAAATCGCCTCTTTCTTCCTTTCCAATCTTTCTGTCGTATTCTCGTACGTACGTCCTCGCATACATACCCTGGAACTACGGGGTATAACACTTAACTTCTAACATCAGTAAACCATTTTCTTACCTACATAAAGCTGTTATAACCAACTTCCCATAAAGCCGTTATAACACTTTATGTTTAAACCAAACAAATACACTTAGCACCCGTACGTCCACCGTACTACATAGTTACACACATATCATGCTAGAACAGATAGGAAGAGGTTCACATACCTCGCGGCGAGTATCGACAATAAGCAAAATGCTCCAAGTACTACAACCTTGCTAGCCCTTTCCACTCCTCAAGTAGAATACGCTACTCTTAGTACTTTCACCTAAAAAGGTCACAAACGTCTATTAATCTTCAAAACACAAGGTTCCATTTCTCTACGTAAAATTCAAAGACTCTCCCCGCAACAACAGAAATCTCCTCTCTATCGAGGCCGCTACCAAGCCAACCGGGGTTTACACGTTTAACCTGACGTGTACCATTTTACTACACAACAATGTTACACAAGTTCATCAGAATACACCCTATGTAATTACAGTTCAGTTCTCTCCTTTAAATTCAGGCTTAAGTCAAAAGACATTGCCGCACAATAATGTTCAGTTCTATATATAGTATACCTCAACTATATATTCCTACTACATGTAATCTCCAATTACAATAAGGGGACAAGAATATTTACCTCGACAAGCCCAAAATTATCCAAGTTATAATGTCGATCCTGAGCAAGGTTTAGCTCCTACTCTGTGCGCTCCAATCCTTTCCAAACAACCCTTAGAAGTTCTAACCAACTTCTACTCAAATACTTCAACCAACTATGAAGATTTCCTTAGGGTTTCGGTTTGAGACTAAAAGGACAAAAGGTAGTATTTCCGGGCTCTACGTATAGAGGTAACTTTGGAATACAACAAGGTAAAGGCTAAGGTATTTTGGGCATTATAACAATACTGAGAGTATTTCTACCAAGAGGGGTGTATTATACGAAACAACTAAGCTGTGGGTACCCCACTGGCTAGCACCACAAAGGGGAGGAGGCTCTCGCCACAAGGCCACCTGGGGGGGAGGAAGGCTTAGGACGAGAACACACTCAAAGGGAGGAGAGGACTCAAGACTTGGAAGTTTTTTTGGATGAAGAAGTCTTCAAGCTTAGGGGGGTATTTATAGCAAAACCAAAGGCCAACCAATGGCCAAGATCAAGCCATGTGCAAGGCAAGTGTAAGGCCAAGATCAAGCCAAGTGCACCCTAGTCCCTACTCCACAAAACAAGCCACAAAACATTGCACAAAACATTGCACAAAACAATGCCACAACAAGGCACCAATCGGCCAAGGCCAAACCGCCCCTAAGGCGTCCACTTGAGGGTGACAAGTGTCACCCTCTTGTTGGCCCAAAATGTTCCGCCGCTCGGAAAAATCCGCAAAAATACAAAACGACATAGCCGGAATTTTCCCTTCGCAAGTTACGAAAAAGGTTTCGTCTAAAAACGACTCTAACCGGGTGTTGTGCACAAAGGTAACTTCGGCCAAGCCACCTAGGCGGGGGTGACACGTGTCACCCTCCTATTGGCCCTCATAAAACGTCTTCCGAAAAAATATCCACAATGGCCAAAATCTCGAAAACAAAGTGGGCCCCACAAAACCGGGCCCCACGTGACCATTACCGAAAATAAAATCTCAAAATTCTAATATAATTTAAGGAGCCCATATTCCAAATCTGGGAACCCAATTCCCATCAACGAACATTTTTCTTTACAAAAACCGGAAACTTTTTCCGTGGAAAATCACCTCTTTCTTCCTTTCAAATTTTCTGTCGTGCTCTCGTACGTACGTCCTCGCATACATACCCTGAGAATATGGGGTATAACAGATGCGGGGTAGACTCAGGCGGTCTGGGACCATGATTCGAGAATACCTCACGCGGTCCGAGGACTACGCGAGCTACGGAGTTCCAGTTAATGCGGGTTATACCTCATGCAATGTGGCGCTACGCGACGACGAGTCGGGCGATTTACGCCGAGGAGTAGCTACCCTCGATGCGGGTTATATACCCTATGCGGCCTATGTGATTGGCCTATGCGACTACGAGTCCGTGATTAGGCTTGCGTGGTGATACTACGCAATCGCCCTGCCGATCATTCGCACTCTAGAAAATACATTACGCTTACCTATCACGCTCTTGTTTGTGATGTGGCACTATGTGCGGTTTCCTGGTTGTTTCATACATACTTGCAAACTGCTTTTAAAAATGATATGTTTCATTTAAGTATTTTACGATTTCATATACTTAGTACTGTTATCGACTCTCCTTCGGCCTGCGTTCATGCCGCAGTGGCAAGCAGTGCTAGATCCACATTCTTAGGATCTCTACGTTGGTGCGGGAGCTCCATCTTTCCGAGGCTCTACTTTTGGGTATGATCTCCTGGTAGATAGTTTTGTATCAGTGGTATGGCGGCCCCGTCCCGCCATAGTTGTATATTTCCTTAGAGGTCTGTAGTCATGTTGCATGATTTGGATGTAATCGCTAAACCATGTTTATATATATATATATGCGAAAGGCGATGTTTTCACATAAATCGTGTCTTATTTTATAAATCAAGTTTATGTCTTGCTTTATATTTCCGCTGATTACTCTGATGTATGACTACTTGGGTGCCCCGGTAAGGCACCAGTCACGGGCCCCGGAACGGGTCGTGACAAGTGTAAAGACCATTAATAAGTGATGGGCAGTAAGACCACCTCAAGAAAAGGTGGTAACATCTGTACTGACGAGAAGGATAGTAGGAAAATACGGGGGGGAGGGGGGGTAAGGGACCCCAAGACAACTTGAAATGAATTATAAAGGAAAGACGAGTAGACACTCGAACGATAAGAAATCTTGACAAGCCATTAGATTATGGAATACCATGAATTAAGGTTGAACACTAATTATAAGCTCTATGAGCCGAGAGAGAATAATAGTATTATACTTGACGAGATCTAGGACATCTCCCCCCTAAATTGTGATTGGTAGGAAGTCTTAGCCATGCGGCAAGCAATGGAATTAAATTTAAGTATAGTGACCAAGTTGGGTTGCAACAGAGAAAGGGAAACAGGAACCATAATTGAGATTAAGGATGCCCGAATATTTTGCAAGTATGAGAAAGACTTCCAGTTATTGGAAGATAAGTTGACCACGACTACAGTTCTAACCCCTCCTGAGAGACTAGAGGGTTATGTTATTATTGTAACACTTTGGGTGTTGGGCTAGGTTGTGTGCTGATTCAACACAATAAGGTAAGAGGCTATGTTTCCCGGCGGTTAGGGAAACATGAAAGGAATTACGCTACTCACGATTTAGAGTCGGCGGCAGTTAATCGTGCCTTGAAGATTTGGAGGCATTCCTTATATAGACTTCATGTGGATATTTGTGCAGACCACAAGAGCCTCCGGTATATCTTCAGACAGAAGCAGCTGAATTTGCGACAGAGACGGTGGTTAGAGTTACTCAAGGATTGTGATATTGACATCCTGTACCACCCGGGGAAAACCGAGACGGTTACAGATGCTCTTAGTCGTAAATATATGGGTGGTCTGTCAGATGGGCAGCCAGATAGACAGGACGTGGTCCGTGAGATTCATCAGCTACCGAGCCGAGGGGTTCGATTATTTGTTTCCAAGGTTAATGGAGTTTAGATCCGAGAGGTTGTCGAGTCTTCCGTCGTTGAGGATGTAAAGAGGCGACAGTATGAGGATCCAGTTATGATACGGTATCGACATACGTCTCTTCGAGAGAAGGAGAGTTTATTTGAGGTAGCGCCTGATGGGGTGCTAAGATTCAAGGGCAGATTGTGTGCTCCCGATGTTGCAGGACTTCGTCAGCAGATTCTGGGGGGAGGCACACAGTGCTCGTTACTCTATTCACTCGGGGTTGACTAAGATGTAACATGACCTCAAATGTATGTATGGGTAAGATGACCTGAATAGGGACGTAGCGGAGTTTGTTGCTTAGTGTCCGAGTTAGTAGAAGGTCAAGGCGGAACACCATGAGCCCTGTGGGCTACTACAGGCGATTGAGATCCCGACTTAGAGATGAGAGGTAATTAATATGGATTTTGTTACAGGGTGGCATCGTACTCGGAGGAAGTGCGACTCCCTGAGGGTCATAGTAAACAGGCTGACGAACCAGCCCGTGTTCTTCCGGTTAGGACCACTTACTCGGCTGAGGATTATGCTAGATTATATAGCAAGGAGATTATGAGACTGCACGGGGTTCCTACTTTTATGATGTCAGACATATGAGCTCAGTTTACGGATAACTTCTGGAGGTTTTTCCAGAAGGGGTTAGGGACACATGTGAGTCTCAGTGTTGCATTACACCCTCAGATCGACAGACAGGCAGATCATACTATCCAGGCACTTGAGGATATGCTGCGGGCCTGTGTTATTGATTTCAGGGGTAGCTGGGAGGATCACTTGCCTCTTGTTGAGTTTTCTTATAACAACAGCTACCATTCTTGCATTCAGATGACGCCATATGAGGTTTTGTATGGGCGGAAGTGTATATGGCCGGTTGGTTAGTTTGACGTAGGCGAGGTTCAGTTAGCTGGCCCAGACTTGATTCAGCGGGCTGTGGATAAGGCAAAGCCTATCCAGGAAAGATTATTAGCAAGCTCAGAGTCGACAGAAGCTTTATGCAGATAACCAACGTCGACGCTTGGATTTCAGGTTGACGTTTTAGTACAAGTATTGTTATGTGGCCACGTGTGGCATTATTAGTAGGTAGGGGTTGTAAAAGGAGACTATGTCGCTAATTATAAGATTGACTCCGAAAGAACATTCGGGGACAGATGTTTCTAAGGGGGGAAGAATGTTACACCCCGTAATTCCAGGACATGTTTATAAGAACGTACGTAAGAACTCAAAAATGTTAAGAATTGAGACTAGTAAACATTTATCGGAATTATAGCAATGTCTAAAAACGAAATATTGCGATGAATGGGAGGGAGACACGTGTCACACCCTTTAGTTGGTCTTGGACGAAATGGACATGGATTTAATGGTCATTTGACCAAGGTTAAGATGACCAAGTCTTGCTAAGCTTAGAGCTTGATATTGTTGACTTAGTCAAGATCCACTTGGCTAGATTTTTTAAGTGAATTGGATCCAAGCCACCCATTTGTTTTAATATTGACCCTCCATGTTGTTATATAGTAACACTACTAGCAAGACAAGCTCCCATACTTGGTAAAATTTTCAAGAAAATCTTGTGCTTCATTATTGAGCTCTCGGGTTAGGGCTCTCTCTCAAGAGAAATTTTTTCGTTTGTTGCTCAATAATCTCCATACGTTAAACCAAGGTTCCTAAGGGTATTGTAAGGGTATCTCAATAGAGAGATCCCGAAAAAGTGTCGTTTTTGCGTTAGTCGCAAGGTGAAAACCTAAGTCACTTTCCTAGTTTGGATTGGAAAGTGAAGGAAAGTTGTTTGTGATCTTCTAAGGGATTCAAGTGGCGGATTGGAGTGTCAAAGAGAGGCTCTAAGTTGCTAGGGAGCGACTTCGGATCTTGAAGTTGGATTAAGGCTCGTTAAGGTAACAATCTTGTTCTCTTAAGTGTTATAAGATTACATATTTTTGTAGCCTTACATTTTAACTAGCATGAGATATATGTATTATGGATTGATAAGTGTTGTGTATACTGGAAGCCTAAATCCGAAATGACCTTGTTAGCCATTTGAAATTGGAATACAATTTGGTCGATAATTAGAATCGTCGCATGTTATCTACTTGAAGATTTTAGTTGTTATAATAGTTTGCGGCTTTATAACATGTTATACTAAACAACTTGTATTGAAAAGTAATTGGAAAGGATGATATGTTGTTACACCTATTGGCCGATAATGGCATTGCCTTTTTGGACTAGTTTGATATAAATTGTGGGGAGGAATTTTACACGTCTTGTTAGGCGTGTAATCCCCTATTGTTAACTACATTGTTGAGCCTTAAATGTGGCATGTTTGGTTATTGAATTCGGGCCTTGAAAAAGGTGGAAAAGTATGTAGAACAAAGGAAGTGTTGTCCGATTTTCCGTAGAATTTAGTGACTTTGCACTTAGAATATTCTACGTTTGAAGTAAGAAGTTAATAGACGTATTATGACCATTATAGGTTGACATACTACGTACGGCATATTGGACTTAGCAAGTGGATTGAACCGAAGAGGTATGTGGAACTTTTCCTATCTCTTGAGCATGAGTAATTGTAAATGTATAGTATGGTAGACGTACGAGATTTAAATGAATTTAGTTTCATTTGATATCCTTGACTCGTTTTAAGGATGTCCAAGTTGGTTGAGTTAGAAAATTAACTTCACTTGTTTTTAAAGGATAGAAATGCCTTGGTTTCAAAAGCATAAAGTTGGTTAATAACTCTATGGATAGTAAAAAAGAATGGTTATTCTACTAAGATAAACAAAGATTTCTTGACTTAAAAATGTATAGAATACTTGATTTGGAATGTATTGACTCCTTGAGCTATTCTAAAGTTAAGAAACTTGATTTCTAAAGTTAACAGACTTGAAGTATTTTGAAAGTATAGGATACTTGGTTTTTGGAAAGTTTAAGTCTATTAGTTATAAAGAAGAATGTAAGTATCTAAAGTATAAAGTTAGTATAACGACTTTATGGGAAGTTGGTTATAATAGCTTTATGGAAAGTTAAAAGGATGGTTTACTCTAGCAATGTAAATTAAGATAAAATGATTTGAAGGGAAGAAAGGCAAATTGATTTGAAGGCATCAATTGCTTAAAGTTTTAAAGTAAAAAGTCACTTGATTTAGAAGTCTTTAAATGTAGTTCTAAAAGGTATTGTGACTTGTTTTGTAAAGTAGATATGACTTGATACTACGGTTATTAGTATCTTGGAAGTTTTATATGAAAAAGAGTCATTTTAAAAGAATAGAAGTACGTAGTACTTTGGGTTAAATTCCCGGATTTTATAATGACATGTTAGTACCTTAAGTAAACTAAAATGAGAGTGTATATGAACAAAGCTAATAAGAAGTTAGGGGATTTCTTAACTTGCTTATGATAATTGTGATAAGTCGGTGGTGCTTATGTTATGTATGATAAGCTGGTAGTGCTTATGTTATGTATGATAAGCTGGTAATGCTTATGTTATGTATGATAGCCGGTTGTGCTAATGATATATTGTTCATTACGGGGTCATTCCCCGGGTTTGTGGCATTTGCATATTCCGTGGATTTGCTACCCATGATGCGAGGAATACCTCATGCGAGTCCGTAGGGCTTATGCGGGTGAAATAGTCTTATGCGGGGCGGACCAGTCCTATGCGAGGAGATTACCTCATGCGGGTCCACACGACCTATGCGGGCGAATACAGTCTATGCGAGGAAATTACCTCATGCGGGTCCATACGTCCTACGCGTGTGAAATAGTCCCAGGAGTAGGATTGCTTAATGATATTGCGGGCGGGTGGCCCTACTTTGATCACGAGCCTCCTATTTTTATGCAGAAAAGTATACTCTTGTTTACTCTCATTGTTAGTAAGGCACAGTGTACTGTTAATTGAGTTATCATACATGTCTCCAGCTTTATTTTAGACTTATGATTTCACTACAATACTTTCAGTTTCACATATTTGGTACATGTTGTACTGACCTCCTTCGGGGGGCTGCGTTCATGCCGCAGGTAGAGTATACAGGTTGTTGATCCTCACTCTTAGGATCACTGTTCAGCTGTTGAGAAGCTCTATTACTCTGGAGGCTTATCCTTGGTTTAGATCCCTGGTATTGTCGGTTGTTATACATTCAGGGGTATGGCGGGGCCCTGTCCCGCCACAGTTGTTATTCTTAGAGGTCTGTAGTCACATTTGTGGATTGGGTTGTAAGAACAGAGATTTACTGTTTTATTTTCGTTTTATGTATATGTTTAAGGAAGGTGGCCTTGTCGGCTAGCCTGTTGAAGTTTAATGTCTAAGTTTTTTTTTGAGTTCTGTATGTTCCGCTGCTATTCTCTGATGTATACCTGAAAGGGGTGCCCAGGTAGGGCACCAGTCTCAGGCCCGGGGTCGGGTCATGACAGAGCCGCATCTCGATACCGTATCATAACTGGATCCTCATACTGTCGTCTCTTCACCTCCTCAACGATGGAAGACTCGGCAACCTCACGAACCCGTACCCCACTATTATTGGTATTGACCAATCGAACCCCAAGGCTCGCCAGCTGATGGATCTCACGAACCATGTCCTGTCTATCTGGCTGCACCTCTGATAGACTCCCCATAGATCTACGACTCAAAGCATCTGCAACCACGTTGGCTTTTCCCGGATGGTATAAGATATCAACATCATAATCCTTCAGCAACTCTAACCACCGTCTCTGCCGCAAGTTCACTCTCCTCTCGCTCAAGATGTATGGAGGCTCTTGTGGTCTGTAAATATTCACATGAACCCGTATAAATAATGTCTCCAAATCTTCAAGGCATGAATAATCGCGCAACTCTAAGTCGTGAGTAGGTAATTCCTCTCATGCTTCCGTAGTCGCCGAAGCATAGGCTATTACCTTACCGCGTCGCATCAATACGCACTCCTAGCCCGATACCCGAGACATCACAATAAATCACATAACCTCTAATCCTCAAAAGTAAGAATTGGAGCCGCCAACTTTTCCTTCATGAATCGAAGCCCTTCTCACAAGCTTCGCCCACCGGAACTTAGTCGCTTCGAGTCACCTAGTCAATGGTGTCGATATCGGCGAACCGCTTCCACAAACCTATGATAATAACTCGCCAGCCCTAAGAAGTAGAGCACCTCCGCCGAGTAGTAGGTCTCGCCAAGTCTTGACCGCCACCTTTGTCGAATAACTGAACACCGCCACCCGATAATGTGCCCCAATAATGCCACTGAGGCCAACCAAAACTCACACTTAGAGAAATGGCGCATAATCGCTGCTCCGAGGACCCAAGTACCGCCTCGTGATCTGCATTCTCCTGCTCTATGCGAGAATAAACCAGGATGTCATCAATGAATACTATAACAAACGTATCCAAAAATGGCTTGAACACCCGGTTCATCAAATCCATAAATACCGCTGAAGCGTTAGTCAAACCGAAAGACATCACCCTGAACTCATAATGCCCATACCGGATCCTGAATGCAGTCTTCGGGATATCTGCCTCTCTAACTCGCACCTGATGATAACCGGACCGCAGGTCTATCTTGGAGAAACACCTCGCACCCTGCAACTGGTCAAACAAATCATCAATCCTAGAGAGGGGGTATCTATTCTTGATGGTTACCTTATTCAGCTGCCTGTAGTCAACACACATACGCAGCGTCCCATCATTCTTTTTAACGAACAAAACCGGCACTCCCCAGGGAGAAATACTAGGCCTAATAAAGCCTTTTTCCAGCAAATCTTTCAGCTGGTCCTTCAACTCTCTCAACTCAGCAGGTGTCATCCGGTACGACGGAATAGATATATGCCGAGTGTCTGGCAACATATCAATACAAAACTCAATCTCCCTCTCTGGAGGGATACTTGGGAGATCATCTGGGAATACATCCGAAAACTCTCTAACCACCGGAATCGATCAAGAATCGCACTCACCAGACGAATACCCGCACGGATGATAGATGTACCCTTTCTGCACCATCTTCCTAGCCTTGAGGTAAGAAATAAACCTACCCCTCGGTGACGCTGTGTTGCCCTTCCACTCGATAACCGGCTCACTGGGAAACTGGAATCGGACCAACCTGTCTCTACAGTCAACGTTGGCATAACAGGAAGCCAACCAGTCCATACCCATAATGACGTCAAAATCTGTCATCTCCAACTCTATCAAGTATGCTAGGGTCTGACGACTGTATATGAACACCGGGAAATCTTTGTACACTCGCTCAGCTAACACCGAATCAGCCACTGGCGTAGCTACCTCAAAAGGCTCTATCGACACAGGCTCTATTCCCATTCTACCAGCAATAAGAAGGGACACATAGGACAAAGTAGAACCTGGATCTATCAAAACATAAACGTCACAACATGAAATCAATAATGTACCTGTGACGACATCCGGGGAAGCCTCCTAATCTTGCCGGCTGGCTAAGGAATATATGCGCTCGTGGGACTCTAGAACTAGGACCTCCACCACGACCTGCCGCGCTCACCGCCCGTGAACACCCGCCCGGGCGCATACTCACGTAAGATGAGACCAGGCAACCGATCTCAGAGGGAATCATACCACCCATGCCGCTCGCCTGACAATCTCTCTTCAAATGGCCCTGCTGGCCGCAAGAGTAACAAGCTCCTGGGGAAATACGACACTCCCCACGATGGGACCTACTACATCGACCATACCGAGGTAAAGGTAGCCTCATCGACTAGACCCCGTTTCCTGAAACCCGAATCCTCGACTGCCTCGAATAACCCGGTGATCAAACCTCATACCGTAAAACCGGGCGAGCACTCAGGCCGGGCTGAATCAGACCTAGTTCGCCGAGGCCGCCCGCCTCGAAAGTTACTCAGTCCTCGCAGCCCCGCCTCTTGGGCCGCCTGGTCTGGCCGTCCTCTCTTTTTGTCCTCAATCCCCTGTGCATAAGCCTGCATCCTGGCAATATCCATACCTGGCTGAAGGGCCACTCCCAGGCATGCAATAATCACGTAAAGGTCTAGCCCCATCACATAGCGATGAACTCTGTCATCCATGTTAGCCACAATAGTGAGCGCATACCTGGCCAATAAATCAAACTCCAGATTGTACTCTCTGATGATCCTCTCATTCTTTCTCAATGTCAAGAACCTATCCACGCGGACTCTCCTCATCTCAGGAGGCAAAAAGTGATCAAGGAAGGCCTCTGTGAACTCATCCCAAACAGCTGGAAGAGCACCCACACCTCTAGACAGCTCCCATGACTCAAACCAGTTCAACGCAATATCGCGTAACCGGTAAGAAGCTAGCACAACTGACTCTGTCTTCGAGGCCCTAAGCACCTGCATAGTCTGCTGTACCTGCCGAATGAACTCTTGAGGATCCTCCTCAGATCTCGAATCATAGAACTCGGGTGGAATACAACCCAAAAAATCCCGAATCCTCAAATTGTCGGCTCTAGGGTTAGCTATCTCGCCTCGCTTGCCGCCGCCGCCACTATGCTAGTCAATAACCCGATCCGCTCTCCATAATCTCTATACTCGCCCGTGCGTAGAATCGAGGCTCGCCATCGGAACCTCTGGAGCTACGACCGCTCTCGGCTCCTCTAATACTGTCGGCGTGGCTCAACTCGCCGACCGGCCCACAACCTCAGGCATAGTCTGTTCCTGAGTCCTAGTAACCCTCTACGTACCACTAGCGGCTTATGTTGCTGCCTTGCCCTTCTGGGCCCTGGTCGCCTTCCGTGGAGGCATAACTGATACATAAGAATAGGTCAGAGAGGATTCAACCTAATAAGACAGCTCTACTGCACGATCTCAGAGAGAGAATGATGAAAACCAATCCTAAATGTCATGCAGCCTCCTGATTATAGATGTGGTGCACAACACACCAATAATCAAGACTCTACTAGACACGGTCTGTAGACACTTTCCGAGGACTAACTGCTCTAATACCACTTTTGTCACGACCCGACCTCAGATCGCGATCGGTGCCCTACCAGGCACCCTTACGATTATACATCGAGAATAGCAATGAACATATAAAAACTCATAAAATACTTAGACAGTAAATATCAACAGGCTAGCCGATAAGACCACCTTTCGTGAAATATACATAACCCAAAAAAACAGTTACATCTTTGTTCTTACAACCCAATCCACAAGATATGACTACAGACCTCTAAGAATAACAATCTGGATTTTGACAGGGCCCCGCCATACCCCTGAATGTACATAAATCTACAACATCAGGGTAACCGTACCAAAAGACAAGCATCCGGAGAAATGGAGCTTTTGACAACTGATCAGTGATCCTAAGAGTGAGGATTCACCACCTGTTTACCCCTACCTGCGACATGAATGCAACCACCGAGGAAAGGGGGTCAGTACAACAGATGTATCAAGTATGTAAAACTGAAAGTACTGAAATGAAATCATATAGTCTAAAATAATGCTGGAGACATGTATGATAACTCAAATAACATTACATTGTGCCTTATTAATAATGAGGGTAAACAAGAGTATACTTTACTGCATAAAAATAGGAGGCTCATGATCAAAGTTGGGCCACCCGCCCGTAGTATCATTAAGCAATCCTACTCCTGGGACTATTTCACCCGCATAGGTCCTGTGGACCCGCAATAGAGCGATTTGCTCCGCATGGGACTATTTCACCCGCACAGGACTATTTCACCCGCTTAGGCCCGGTGAGCCCGCAATGAGTACAAACGCCGCACTCGTATCATGGGTAACAAATCCATGAAATAAATAGTAACCCGGGGGTTTACCCCGCAAGAATAACATAACACTAGCACAACCGGCTATCATACATAACATAAGCACCACCGGCTTATCATACATAACATAAGCACCGCCGGCTTATCATAATTATCATAAGGAAGTTAAGAATTTCCCTAACTTCTTATTAGTCTTAATTATCATGCACTCTCATTTTATTTAACTTAAGACACTAACATGTCATTAGAAAATCCGGGAATTTAACCCAAAGTACTATGTACCTTTATCCTTTTAAAACATGACTCTTTCTCGTATAAAATCCCCAAGATACTAACACCCGTAGTATCAAGGCTTGTCTACTTTCCAAAACAAATCACTATACCTTTAGAAATACATTTTTAGGCTTCTAAACCAAGTGACCCTTACTTTAAAACTTTAAGCAATAGATACCTTTAAATCAAATTGCCATTCTTTATTTCAAGTCATTTATCCTTGCTTACTTTACTAGAATAAACCATTCTTTTAACTTCCCATAAAGTTGTTATAACCAACTTTCCATAAAGCCGTTATACTAACTTTATGCTTTAGAAACTAAGACATCTTTAACCTTTAAAACAAGTGAGTTAATTCTCTAACTCAACCAACTTGGACATTCTTAAAACAAGTCAAGGATATCAAATGAAACTAAATTCATTTAAATCTCGTACGTCTACCGTACTATACATTTACAACTAATCATGCTCAAAAGATAAGAAAAGTTCCACATACCTCTTCGGTTCAATCCACTTGCTAATTTCAATATGTTGTATGTTGTATGTCAACCTATAATGATCATAATACGTCTATCAACTTCTAGCTTCAAATGTAGAATATTTTAAGTGTAAAGTCACTTATTCTACGGAAAATCGGACAGCACTTCCTTTGTTTCTACGTACTTTTCCACCTTTTTTAAGGCCCGAATTCAATAACCAAACATGCCACATTTAAGGCTCAACAATGTAGCTAACAAAAAGGGGATTACACACCTAACAGAACGTGTAAAATTCTGCCCCACAATTGATATCAAAAATAGTCCAAAGGACAATGCCATTCACGGCTAAAAGGTGCAACAACATATAATCCTTTCCAAACAAAACTATGAAAACGACTTATGTTTTCACCTTACGACTAATGTAAAAATGTGGGTTTTCCGGGATCTTTCTATTGAGATATCCTTGTAATACCCTTAGGAACCTTGGTTTAAAGTATTGGGATTATTGAACCACAAACGGAATTTTTTTTCATCCTTCTATAGAGCAAAGCCGAGAGCTCCCTTTTCTCACTCTCAAGTTCTCTAATTTTTCTAAGTGTTGGAGACTTGTCTTGCAACATGGATGAATTTATAATTAAATGGAGGGTCTAGATCATAACACTTGTGTGGTCTTAGATGAAGGAATTTAAATATCAAGACTCAAGTGGGCTTATTGACTTGGTCAACAATGTCAGTCCTTGGCATTGCAAGCCTTGACAATTTGGACCTTGTCCATTTCGTCCAAGCCCAATAGAGTGGGGGGGGGGGGGGTGACACGTGTCACCCTCTCATTCATCCATAAAGTTTCATTTTCTGACATTTCCATAATTCTGGTAAATTCTACGAGTCTCAAATCTTAAAGTCCGTTTTTCTTACGTACGTTCTTATATACATATCCTGGAATTACGGGGTGTAACAGTAGTAGTGCCAAATGATGTGGCATGATTGGAAGCAGAGACTTGCTCTTTTCCATTCACCATCTTTAGTTCTTCGCAATAAATAATTTTGCCTTAAACTGTAGTAAAAAGATGGGTGTAACAGGGATGGAAGAACTGAAAAAGATAGACAAAATAAAGCTTGGTGAAATGTTTGCCGAGTCGAGTGATGACACTCTCTTTAAGACAAATTTACCCCCCCCCCCCCCCCTTTTATAATGGCTTACGGAGATGGGTAATAGCTTCCCAAGATAAAACAATAATACTTTCTCAAGCATAAGCCAATACTGGAGAATCCTTATAGAGGAAACAAGAACAAGAGATTGCTAGAAGAAGAAGCAAGACTCTCAAATAATTTCAGAACTTAGACTTGTAAGTGATGATCTAAATCATAAAATTGAGACCTCTATTTATAGTTGCAAAATTGTGATTCACAAGCCATGTGAATGCCTTAAATGGGGTTGCATGGATCTCATCAAAAGTCACCTAGATCATGCCAAAAGTTGGCTGATCTTTGGCCTTTCCAATGAGTACACATTCAGAAAAATCCTTTCAATTTCGGATTCATTGCACGTCGAGCGTCGTGGCCCAGAACTGGAGATGCCGCGACGCTAAACATTCAGTAACCAACTTCGAGCCTCAGAACTTTTGGCGTCGGAGCACCGCGACCCTTGATCAAGCAGCGCAGTGAGGCTGGCTCGTCGTGGCTCGGTGTCGCGGCCCTGTTACGGCGCCGCGACACATTTCTTATTTTCTTATACTGTCGTGGGAGACACATCAAGTTGGCAAATTAATCATCCATCCTTATATAACTTAAGAACACTTTAACATGTGTATCAACATCTCTTTCACTACGTGAAATTTAGCTAGACGTTGTACGACGTATGCATATGTATGGAAATCGTATTTCCGACATGCGGGCCCCCATGTGTTCAAGTCATTAAGGACGGGATAAACTCAATCCCACTAGGTAAATTTCCAACAACAAGTCCACCCCCTCATTATGGGTTGTAATTATCACAATTCAAGACCTATTCCTAATTTTGGATAGGTTAAGCCCGTAAGCAGCATGTTAACATATAAGTTTAGCAAAAATCCACAAGATGAGCTTGTGGTAATCTTCTTATTCAACCTTTGTACTCACTACCAATTAAGGTTGAAAATGTCCACTAAGTCGTCAATGTCACAAATCTAAATCATTAACATCTTTCGATATCATTCATACTCATACTACCCTGAAACAACAACATACCCAGTGTAATTCCGCAAAGTGGGGTCTGGGGAGGGTAAGATATATGCAGACCTTACCTCTACCTTTGTGGGGCAACAAAGCTTTTTCCGATAGACCCTCGGCTCAAAAAGAATATAGTCAATGCAAGATTGCAAGAAAAATAATCAACAAAAATATGACAGCAAAATATCCTAATATAGAATAAATGGGAAATACACACATAGGGATAATGCTCTACGTGATACCTAAATACTACTACTTAAGGAAAAGAGAATAGGGGATAGAGAGGCTAGACCCCACCTCTCTCACATACATCGCGACAAAACTCAACTACCTACTAACCTTCTATCCTAATCGTCGACCTCCAAATCTTTCTATCTACGGTCATGTCATCAGTCAGTTGGAGTAGTGTCATATCCTGTCTAATCATTTCCCACAGTTTCTCTTCGATCTACCCCTACCTCTCCTAACTCATTCGAAACACCTCCTAACTGGCGTATCCTCACACTTTCACATCACATGCCTGAATCATCTCAACCACATCAGAACGACTGCCTGGCCCTATCGGTGCCTTATCCTGCACCCTAGTGACACAACATCGAGAAAACCAAATGAAAATAAAACTTTAAACAAGAAACAAGATATATGAACATAAACAAAGCAACCCAACGGTTACCTTCCAATAACATAAATAAATACAACTCTTTCAAAACGAATGCTTTAATCCTTTTTACAAACTCGCCACAACAAGATTTCATGCACTTAAGATTTACAACAACTATGACGGGACAGGGCCCCGCCATACCCCTGAATGTACAAGAACCTACAACTCAGGGAACACATACCAAAAGATAAGCCTCCGGAGAAACGGAGCTTCCCAAAACGCTGAACTGAGATCCTAAGAGCGAGGATCCACGATCGATGTACCTCTACTGCGGATTTAACGCAGCCCCAAGGAGGTCGAGATAACAGTACCAAGTATGTGAAACTGTAAATACTGCAGTTAAATCATAACAGTCTATATAAAGCAGGAGACATGTATGATAACCAAAATACAGTACGCAACATAAAAGCAGTCAAGTCAGGGACTCACGCCCTCAAAGTCACCACTCAAATATAACTATGGGTCTCACGCCCACCACACCCATCATGTTCGCATCATGGCCACATGCCCCCGGAATACTGCATCGGTGTAGACATGTCCATGATGCAACACACACAAGGCCGCACGCCACATGCCCCGGAATCAGACGGCAGAGACATGCCCATGTAACCTCAATAACAATATATCGGGTGGTCAACCCCGCCGCGTGGCCACACGCCCCGACATCGTGACGGTAGACATGTCCATATGACATCAACAACAAGACAGAAATCAAAAATGGAAACATACCCGTGGAATTCTCCATCACTGCCAGCACGTCCAAGTAAGTTCTCAACAAGTCAACCGGCCCTCTATCGAGACGCCAGAATACGTAAATACCACACTTGCACAACAAAGGCTATCATCACAAGCATAGGCAAGTTTCACAACAACAAGCATAGGCAAGTTTCACAACAACAAGCATAGCAAGTTTCACACAACTCAAAGTACTTTCATTTTATGCCAAAGTCCGGGTTTTTAACCCCAAGGTACTACATACGTTAAGTTCTTTTAAAAGAGATCCATTACTTTTATAAAAGTCACCCGATACCCGTAGTATTAGAATGACCAACCCACACTCCTTTTCAAAATCAAGTAACAACATTCTTTTCCTAAGTTCCGGTTGCCTAGTTTCAATTACTCAAGCTTCTCATTTTCAAATGGTTTCATAGTTCCCAAACTTAATCACTGATTCCTTTTAGAACAATTGAGTAATATATGTCTCACGTGAGTAGGTTATTCTTGTTTACAACATTCTTATTACAAAGAAACATGATCTATAAAATGTAATATCATTTTGTCTCATCTTAGTTTCTATGCAGATGGAGGTTTCTACTGGTTTTAATACGATACATCATTATTCAAATACATTTTCCTTTATTAACGCTGCAGTGGTCCGTCGATACACATTCTGATTTCCGAAATCAGTAAAACATTATCCCTTTAAATAAAACCAAGTACTCATTACTCACGAATGAGGTTTCACACAAACATTCACATTAAAACAAATAAGTCAAGTCTCTTATCTTATAAGATCAAGTCTCTTAACTTCTAACATCAGTAAACCATTTTCTTTACCTCTCTTAAGACATTATACCTAACTCCCCATAAAGCTAGTATAACTCTTTTAAAACCTTTAAAACCAAGTGTTACTCTCCTTCAAAACGATTTATAAATCTTTTGAAATACATCAAGTTCTTTATTATAACTAGCCGCTTATAATTCACATCGATTACCTTTAAAACCACAAAGTATTTTCTTACCTACATAAAGTCGTTATAACCAACTTCCCATAAAGCCGTTATAACACTTTATGTTTTAAGAACCATCAAACACGCTAACACACGTACGCCTCACCGCACTACATAGTTCACACATATCATGCGAGACGAGATAAGTAGAGGTTCACATAACTCGATACGAGTATCGACAATAAGCATAATGCTCCAAGTAATACACCCTTGCTAGCCCTTTCCACTCTCAAGTAATACGCTACTCTAGTACTTTCACCTAAAAAGGTCACAAACGTCTATTAACTTCAAAACACAAGGTTCCATTTCTCTACGTAAAATTCGCAAAGACTCTCCCCGCAATAACAGAAATCTCCTCTCTATCGAGGCCTGCCACCAAGCCAACTGCGGGGTTTACATCGCCTAACCTGGACGTGTACCATCCTACTACACAACAATGCTACACAAGTCTCTTATCTGAATACACCCTATGTAATTACAGCTGATTCTCTTTCTTTAAATTCAGGCTTAAGTCAAAAGACATTGCCGCACAATAATGTTCAGTACTATATATAGTATACTTCAACTATATACTCCTACAACATGTAATCTCCAATTACAACAAGGGGACAAGAATATTTACCTCGACAAGCCCAAAATTATCCAAGTTATAATGTCGATCCTGAGCAAGGTTTAGCTCCTACTCCGTGCGCTCCAATCCGCTCCAAACAACCCTTAGAAGTTCTAACCAACTTCTACTCAAATACTTCAACCAACTATGAAGATTTCCTTAGGGTTTCGGTTTGAGACTAAAAAGGACAAAAGGTAGTATTTCCGGACTCTACGTATAGAGGTATCTTTAGAATACTACAAGGTAAAGGCTAAGGTATTTTGGGCATTATAACAATACTCGGAGAGTATTTCTACCAAGAGGGGGGGTGTATTATACGAAACAACTAGGCTAGTGGGTACCCCACTGTAGCACCACAGGGGAGGGCACCCCCCCGGCCAACGCCCACCCGACCCGGGGGCGGGGCAAGGCTCTCGGCTAAGAGCTCACAAAGGGGGAGGAGAGGGTTTCAAGACTTGGAAGTTTTGGATGAATAAGTCTTCAAAGAGAGGGGTATTTATAGGGAAGCCAAGGGCCAACCAATGGACAAGATCAAGCCATGTGCAAGGCAAGTGTAAGGCCTTGATCAAGCCAAGTGCACCCTAACCCCTACTCCACAAAACAAGGCACAAAACATGGCACCAAACAAGCCACAAAACAAGGCCAAAACAAGGAGCCAATAGGGCACAAAACGTGAGCCAAAAGATCAAGCCAAACGTGAACCACATCGTGCACTGACGCCACTGCTTCAATGTGAGGTGACACATGTCACCTCCCGTTGGTCCACAATGTTTCGCCTCGAAAATCCGCAAAATTAAAAAGGACATAGCCGAATTTTCCTACGAAAGTCAGGAAACGTTCGTCAACGACTCTAACCGGGCGTTGTGCACAAAGGTAAATTCGGCCAAGCCACCTAGGCGGGGGTGACACGTGTCACCCTCCTATTGGCCCTCATAAAACGTCTTCCGAAAAATATCCACAATGGCCAAAATCTCGAAAACAAAGTGGGCCCCACAAAACCGTAAATTTCTCCCGTGGGCCCCACGTGACCATTTCCGAAAATAAAATTCCATAATTCTAATATAATCTAAGAAGCCCAAATTCCAAATCTGGGAACCCAATTCCCTTCAACGAACATTTTTCCTTACAAAAACCGGAAACTTTTTCCGTGGAAGAATCACCTCTTTCTTCCTTTCCAATTTTTCTGCCGTACTCTCGTACGTACGTCCTCGCATACATACCCTGAGAATACGGGGTATAACATTCTCCCCTCCTTAGAAACATTCGTCCCGAATGTTCCTTCTCAAGACGGATATCGATGAAGTTCCTCTAACAAGTTGTCAACGCCACAGCTTGGCCACGAAATAACACACGTTCTCTTCCTTCCTTACTCGTCGTGCCCTTCTCGAACACTTGAACTCTCCCAGTACGTACCATACTTCACCATTACTTGCTCCCAAAAATCTCCGAGTCACTACCTCCAAACTTGGTCATCTTACTAACCTCAAACTTCCTTAAGGCCATTCCCGCCTTTACGAACCGCTCGGTCGAACGCGTCCACGAACTCATACGATGATCATACAAACTGGGCCTAGCATCCTCGTGACCCTACCACCGGAGGACCACCCAGAACTGACCCCACCTTAAACCGGCTACGGGTTGACCCAGTATCACGTCCTCAACCTGACCCACAATCGCGTCAAGCCCTCGCTCCCGACACGAACAATCTCGCTAAATCACATCATGAAAGCTACCACTTCCATCTCACACTAACCAGATTTTTAAATCACACTATAGCACAAAGCTATCCGAACATAACACTTAACACATCATTAACATCAACACATACAAGTATCTACGTGGTTAAGGATATACTCAAACTAGGCGTTCAAGGACCGCTAAAGCGAACTTCCACCGCGACTTACCGTGGGCCCGCAATCGCCTAGTAGTCAGGCTATCCTACCGCTACCCAGTCGGCCTGTCTCGCCATATGGCCCTGTTGGCCGCAAGAATAACAAGCTCCTCGTACTACGACACTCCCAAATGCGGTCTACCACATCGACTACACCGAGGTAGGGTGATCGATCCGCCAACACCCTACTCCCCGAACATTCAAACACAGGAGCCCCGACCGCTCTGAATATCCCAAGAGGTCCCGGTCGCTGGCGACCACTCTGACCGCGGAGGTACAAAACTAGTATCTTCCGAGGCGGTCCGCCGAAAGTCACCAAGGACCTCGTTGTTCGCCCTCTTCTCGCTGATCTTGGTCATTCCGCCGACCTCTCCGTGCCTCACATCCCGGTGCATGAGCTGCACGGGCAATGTCCATGCCCGGTGAAGAGCTACACTCGAACAAGCCTCGTCAAGCAATCATCTAATCCGTGACGTGGCGGTGCACTCTATCCTCCATGGTTGCCACTAAACGGGACATACCGAGCCAACGAAGTCAAACTCCACGTTGCACTCCCGAATCAGACGCCTCTCTGCCTCAAAGATCACAAATTGTCGGCCGCGTGCCCTCATCCGCGGAGGCAAGAAGTGAGTGAGGAATGCCTCGAGAACTCGTCCCATACCGCTGAGCGCATGCTCTCCCGACAACTCCACGAATCAAACCGATCATGCGGTATCACGCGGCCGATGCGAACCTAAGACCACCGACTCGGTCTCCGGCCTTGATCACTCTCATGACCAGAATCGCCGGATGAACTCCTGCGGATCATCCTCGTGCCTCGACCCATAAAACTCGCGGGCTACAACTCGTAAAGTCCCGCACTCAAACTATTCGCCGGGGCGAACCATCGTGCTATTGGGCTGGCTGCTGCATCGGCCTATCCTCATATCTCGCCACGACCACGGCCAAGCAACTCGCCATCTCCTTGTAACCCATCTCCTGCGCCGGTGTGGGATCGAGGCTCAGTGCTCGCGGTCTCAGCAATCATTCTGCGCGCCTAACCTCTTTGGGCCGGGCGGCGTCCACAAAACCCGCCGTCAAGCACAACCTCGTGTATCGCGGGCTGCGCCTCTCGTACTCCTCAGATCTCACTAGCGGCTCCTCGGCCTGCCTTGCCCTTCGGGCTCTGGTTGCCTTGCGGAGGCATAATCGTAAAAACGAGATACGTCGGAGGGTCCAACTTACAACACGCCTCTAAGGCACGATCTCGAATGAGAAGAATGGAAACTAATCCTAAATGTCTGCGCACCTCGATTATAGATGTGGTGCACAACACACCGATAATCAAGACTCTACTAGACACGGTCAGACACTTTCCGATGACTAATCGCTCGATACCACTTTTGTAACGACCGTTCGGGCATCGTGCCTTATCCTGCACCCTAGTGACACAACATCGAGAAAACCAGGAAAATAAAACTTTAAACAAGAAACAAGATATATGAACATAAAACAGGCCAACCCAACGGTTACCTTCCAATAACATAAATAAATACAACTCTTTCAAAACGAACAGTTTAATCCTTTTTACAAACCCTGCCCACAACAGTACTACAGACCTCTAAGATTTACAACAACTATGACGGGACAGGGCCCCGCCATACCCCTGAATGTACAAGAACCTACAACTCAGGGAACACATACAAAAGATAAGCCTCCGGAGAAACGGAGCTTCCCAAAACGCTGAACTGAGATCCTAAGAGCGAGGATCCACGACCGATGTACCTCTACCTGCGGCATGAACGCAGCCCCCCGAAGGAGGTCAGTACAACAGGTACCAAGTATGTGAAACTGTAAATACTGCAGTTAAATCATAACAGTCTATATAAAGCAGGAGACATGTATGATAACCAAAATACAGTACGCAACATAAAAGCAGTCAAGTCAGGGACTCACGCCCTCAAAGTCACCACTCAAATATAACTATGGGTCTCACGCCCACCACACCCATCATGTTCGCATCATGGCCACATGCCCCCGGAATACTGCATCGGTGTAGACATGTCCATGATGCAACAATAACAAGGCCGCATGGCCAGATGCCCGAATCGTGACGGTGTAGACATGCCCATGTAACCTCAATAACAATATCTTTGGTGGTCAACCTCGCATGGCCACATGCCCCCGGAATACTGCATCGGTGTAGACATGTCCATGTGACATCAACAACAAGACAGTAATCAAAATGGAAACATACCCGTGGAATTCTCCATCACTGCCAGCACGTCCAAGTAAGTTCTCAACAAGTCAACCGGCCCTCTATCGAGACGCGGAATACGTAAATACCACACTTGCACAACAAAGGCTATCATCACAAGCATAGGCAAGTTTCACAACAACAAGCATAGGCAAGTTTCACAACAACAAGCATAGGCAAGTTTCACACAACTCAAAGTACTTTCATTTTATGCCAAAGTCCGGGTTTTTAACCCCAAGGTACTACATACGTTAAGTTCTTTTAAAAGAGATCCATTACTTTTATAAAAGTCACCCGATACCCGTAGTATTAGAATGACCAACCCACACTCCTTTTCAAAATCAAGTAACAACATTCTTTTCCTAAGTTCCAGTTTGCCTAGTTTCAATTACTCAAGCTTCTCATTTTCAAATGGTTTCATAGTTCCCAAACTTAATCACTTGATTCCTTTTTAGAACAATTGAGTAATATATGTCTCACGTGAGAGTAGGTTATTCTTGTTTACAACATTCTTATTACAGCATCCATGATCTAGAAAATGTAATATCATTTTGTCTCATCTTAGTTTCTATGCAGATGGAGGTTTCTACTGGTTTTAATACGATACATCATTATTCAAATACATTTTCCTTTATTAACGCTGCAGTGGTCCGTCGATACACATTCTGATTTCCGAAATCAGTAAAACATTATCCCTTTAAATAAAACCAAGTACTCATTACTCACGAATGAGGTTTCACACAAACATTCACATTAAAACAAATAAGTCAAGTCTCTTATCTTATAAGATCAAGTCTCTTAACTTCTAACATCAGTAAACCATTTTCTTTACCTCTCTTAAGACATTATACCTAACTCCCCATAAAGCTAGTATAACTCTTTTTAAAACCTTTAAAACCAAGTGTTACTCTCCCTTTAAAACGATTTATAAATCTTTTGAAATACATCAAGTTCTTTATTATAACTAGCCAGTTATAATACACATCAGTTACCTTTTAAAACCACAAAGTATTTTCTTACCTACATAAAGCTGTTATAACCAACTTCCCATAAAGCCGTTATAACACTTTATGTTTTAAGAACCATCAAACACAGTTAACACATGTACGTCTACCGTACTACATAGTTCACACATATCATGCTAGAAGAGATAGGAAGAGGTTCACATACCTCGCGGCGAGTATCGACAATAAGCAAAATGCTCCAAGTACTACAACCTTGCTAGCCCTTTCCACTCCTCAAGTAGAATACGCTACTCTTAGTACTTTCACCTAAAAAGGTCACAAACGTCTATTAACTTCAAAACACAAGGTTCCATTTCTCTACAGAAAATTCGGCACCTCACCTCCGCACAACGTAAATCTCCTCCTCTATCGAGGCCGGCTACCAAGCCAACCAGGGGGGGGGTTTACACGTCTAACCGGACGTGTACCATTCTACTACACAACAATGCTACACAAGTCTACTGTAATACAGTCCTATGTAATTACAGTTCAGTTCTCTTCTTTAAATTCAGGCTTAAGTCAAAAGACATTGCCGCACAATAATGTTCAGTACTATATATAGTATACTTCAACTATATACTCCTACAACATGTAATCTCCAATTACAACAAGGGGACAAGAATATTTACCTCGACAAGCCCAAAATTATCCAAGTTATAATGTCGATCCTGAGCAAGGTTTAGCTCCTACTCCGTGCGCTCCAATCCGCTCCAAACAACCCTTAGAAGTTCTAACCAACTTCTACTCAAATACTTCAACCAACTATGAAGATTTCCTTAGGGTTTCGGTTTGAGACTAAAAAGGACAAAAGGTAGTATTTCCGGACTCTACGTATAGAGGTATATTTGGAATACTACAAGGTAAAGGCTAAGGTATTTTGGGCATTATAACAATACTCGGAGAGTATTTCTACCAAGAGGGGGGGTGTATTATACGAAACAACTAGGCTAGGGGGGGGTACCCCACGGCTAGCACCACAAAGGGGGGAGGGGAACCCCTCGGCCAAAGGCCACACGAAAAGGGGGAGGGGGAAGGCTCTCGGCTAAGAGCTCACAAAGGGGGAGGAGAGGGTTTCAAGACTTGGAAGTTTTGGATGAATAAGTCTTCAAAGAGAGGGGTATTTATAGGGAAGCCAAGGGCCAACCAATGGACAAGATCAAGCCATGTGCAAGGCAAGTGTAAGGCCTTGATCAAGCCAAGTGCACCCTAACCCCTACTCCACAAAACAAGGCACAAAACATGGCACCAAACAAGCCACAAAACAAGGCCAAAACAAGCAGCCAATAGGGCACAAAACGTGAGCCAAAAGATCAAGCCAAACGTGAACCACATCGTGCACTTGGACGCCCACTTGCTTCCAATGTGAGGGTGACACATGTCACCCTCCCGTTGGTCCACAATGTTTCGTCTCTCGGAAAAATCCGCAAAAATTAAAAAGGACATAGCCGGAATTTTCCCTACGAAAGTTGTGGAAACGTTTCGTCGAAAAACGACTCTAACCGGGTGTTGTGCACAAAGGTAAATTACCTAGGCGGGGTGACACGTGTCACCCTCCTATTGGCCCTCATAAAACGTCTTCCGAAAAATATCCACAATGGCCAAAATCTCGAAAACAAAGTGGGCCCCACAAAACCGTAAATTTCTCCCGTGGGCCCCACGTGACCATTTCCGAAAATAAAATTCCATAATTCTAATATAATCTAAGAAGCCCAAATTCCAAATCTGGGAACCCAATTCCCTTCAACGAACATTTTTCCTTACAAAAACCGGAAACTTTTTCCGTGGAAGAATCACCTCTTTCTTCCTTTCCAATTTTTCTGTCGTGCTCTCGTACGTACGTCCTCGCATACATACCCTGAGAATACGGGGTATAACACACACCTCTTTCATCTTATTTGCTGCGGAGGTCACTCCAACCTTGTCCCGTATAACTTTATTTCTAATCATATCTCTCCTAGTATGGAAACACATCCATATGAGCATTCTCATCTCCTCCACATGCATCTTTTGAACGTGAGCGTTCTTGACGGACTAACATTTTGCTTCATACAATAATGCTGGTCGAACCACCACTTTGTAGTATTTACCTTTCAGCCTAGACGACACTTTCTTATCGCAAAGAACCTAGTGGCGAGCCTCAATTTCATCCAACTTGCTCTAATACGGTGTGCAACATCCTCGTCAATCTCGCCATCCCCCTGTATTATGGACCCAAGATACTTGAAGCTATCTCTTTTAGGTATATCTTGTGCCTCGATCTTCACTTTCATATCTGTCTCATGTGTCACGTTACTGAACTTGCACTCCATATATTTTATCTTAGTCCTACTTAACCTGAAACCTTTAGATTTTAGAGTCGTCCTCCAGAATTCCAGTCTCTCGTTAACTCCACTACATGTTTCATCAATCAAAATTATGTCGTCAGCAAATAACATACATCATGACACCTCCTCTTGAATATATCGAGTCAATTCGTCCATCACTAAGGCAAATAGAAACAGACTAAGGGCTGATCCCTGGTGCAACCCCACCACAATCGAAAAGTGCTTTGAGTCACCTCTCACTGTCCTAACCCGGGTCTTGGCACTCTCGTACATGCCTTTAATTGCCCTAATGTAAGCGACATGCAGACCCCTAGACTCCAAGCATCTCCAAAGAACCTCCTGATGGACTCTATCATATGCCTTCTACAAGTAGATGAACACCATATGTAAGTCTCTCTTTTTGTCACTATACTGCTCCAATAATCTCCTGACAAGATGAATAACTTTTGTAGTTGATCGCCCCGACATGAATTCGAACTGGTTCTTAAATATCGATACATTCTTTCTCATCTTCATCTTGACCACCTTCTCCCAGACTTTCATAGCGTGGCTTAGTAGTTTGATACCTCTATAGTTATTGCAGTTCTGAATATCGCTTTTGTTCTTGTACAACGGGACCACTGTATTCTACCTCCAATCCTCTAGCATCTTAGTCGTCCTAAATATGACATCAAACAACCTAGTCAACCACTCATACTATGCTGGATTTGTATTTTTAGTCAGCTCACTTAGGGTGTGTTCGGTATGGAGGAAAATGTTTTTCTAGAAAATGTGTTCTTAAAAAATAAGTGAATTTCTATTTATTTTCTCATGTTTGTTTGGGTAGTGGAAAATAAATGAATTTCTTACTTATTTTCTCATGTTCGTTTAGGTAGTGGAAAATAATGAATTTCTTACTTATTTTCTCATGTTCGGTTGGTTGGTAGAAAATATTTTTCAAAAAATACCCACCCAAGCCCCACCAACCCCACCCCACCAACCCCACCCCACCCACCCCCACCTCCCACCCCACACCAAATTTAATCATGCAATTTTTTTATTTTTATAAAGGTAAAATTAAATATGAAGTAGAAAATTTGGGAAGGGGTAGGGGTTGCCGTGGGAGTGGGCGGGTGTATAAAATCATAAAATAAACCTTTCAAAACATTATTTTTAAAAAATAATTTAGGGGGAGGGGGTGGTAGAAAACCAAAAAAATTTGGGGGGGGGGGGGGTTGGAGAAAGACTGGCTAGAGTATCAAGCTGCTAAAGCGATGGATTGGGGGCCCAACTTGGGGTTCCCACTTTATCTTAAATATCTATATATATATTTATTAAATTGTGTTGTTAAATTTGAAGAGAAATTTCCAGGGACCAAGTTTAATAACTTTTTACCTTTTAATGTGGGACCGTTATAATAATTAGGGAATGAAATAATTTTTAGAAAATTGTTTTCTTACTTGGGTAATTAGGTACCTATTTTATTGCCTCATTTATATATGAACAACTGATATGGGCCCACATTAATATTCCTCTATTTATCTTTTTCATTCTCCATTTCACTATTTTTATTTTCAATATTATATATTCTCTCAAATGGCTGCAAAATTATTGTTGCTTACAAGTTACAAAAGATCAAAAAATAAATTTGTGTCTTCTTCAAATTTCAAACATTGCAACAAGCAATCATTATATTGAAGCAGTGCAATATTATTTCGATATCATTATATCAACTTATCAAAATTTTGAGCCACGTTTTATTATTCTTGTTATACCCCGTATTTCCAGAGTATGTACGTAAGGACGTACGTAGAAAATTTGAACTTGTATAAAAGTGGCTTGGCCGAAATTTATTTGTGCACAACACCCGGTTAGAGTCGTTTTTCGACGAAACGTTTTCACAGCTTTCGTAGGGAAAATTCCGGCTATGTCATTTTTAATTTTTGCGGATTTTTCCGAGAGACGAAACATTTTGGACCAACAAGAGGGCGCCACTTGGCACCCTCTCATTGGAAGACGTCTTGGGCGGTGGAGTGGACGAATGGGTTGGCTTTTTGTCTTGGAGTTGGTAGGATATTTTGTGGTAGATGGATAAGGTGCACTTGGCAAGATCTTGGCCCTACACTTGCCTTGCACTTGGCATGATCTTGGCCATTGGTTGGCCTTTGCTAGACCTATAAATACCCCCCCTTTGGAAGACTTCTTCATCCATTCCTAAAATATTTCTAAGTGTTAAATCCTCATCCCTCCCCTTAGTGTAGAGTTCGGCCAAGAGCCTCCCCCTTCCCCCTTGGCCGAGAGCCCTTCCCCCCTCCTTGGGGTGCTAGCCGTGGGGTACCCCCCCCTAGCCTAGTTGTTTTCGTATAATACCCCCCCTCTTGGTAGAAATACTCTCAAAAGTATTGTTATAATGCCCAAATTACCTTAGCCGTATACCTTGTAGTATTCTAAGGTTATACTTATCTGAAAAGCCCGAAATACTATTATACTTCCCTTAGTCACAAAACCGAAACCCTAAGGAAAATCTCCATGGTTAGTTGGAGTAATAAGTAGAAGTTGGTTAGAACTTCTAAGGGTTGTTTGGGAGCGGGCCTGAGCGCACGAGTAGAGCTAAACCTTGCTCAGATCGACATTTAAACTCGGATAATTATGGGCTTATCGAGGTAAATATCTTGTCCTCTATTGTAATTGGAAATTACATGTTGTATGATTATATAGTTGAAGTATACTATATATAGAACTGAACGTAGTTATCGCAATGTCTTTTGACTTAAGCTGAATAATAAGAAACCTTTTGAAGAAGAAAATCTTGAATGTATTTACATGGGAGTGTATTAAAGTAGACTTGTGTAGCTTTTCTGTGAGGTAGGATGGTGCCCGTCCGGTTTAGACGATAACCCCACGTTGGCTTGGTAGCCGGCCGATAGAGGAGGAGATTTACGCTGTTGCGGAGAGTCTTTGCGAATTTTTACGTAGAATGTTCTTGAAGGGATCTAAATATTAATAAAGCGCCTTGTGGCCTTATAGGTTGAGTACTACGCGTGGCGCGATCTACTTGGCTTAAGGAGTAGCCGACGGTTTGAGGTACTTGGGCGTTTTGCTATTAGTCGATAATCGCCGCGAGGTATGTGAACCTCTTCCTATCTCTTCTAGCATGATATGTGTGAACTATGTAGTACGGTGACGTACGTGCTAAATGTATTTGATTGGTTTAAAACATAAAGTGTTATAACGGCTTTATGGGAAGTTGGTTATAACGACTTTATGTTGGTAAGAAAATACTTGTGGTTTTAAAAGGTAACCGATTTGAACTATAATCGGCTTATTATGTGTTAATAAAGAACTTGAAGTATTTCAAAAGATTGTTGAATCATTTGAAAGAAGAAGTAATACTTGGTTTTGAAAACTTAAGAGTTATACTAGCTTTATGGGAAGTTAGGTATAACGGCTTAAGAATGTTTTACTGATTTCGTAAATCAGAATGTGTATCGACAAACCACTGCAGCGTTAATAAAAGGAAATGTTTTGACAGATTAAGTATTATTAAAACCAGTAGAAACTTCCATCTGCATAGAAGCTAATATGAGACAAAATGATATTTCATAGATCATGGTCATTGTAATAAGATTGTTATAAACAAGAATATCCTACTCACATATAAGGCTTATGTTTCTCGATAGCTTAAAAATAGAATTATATTCTTAAATGAATAATACTATGAACTACGAAACCTTTCTAAAATAAGAAACTTGAAAATTGGAAATTAGGCAAACTTGAACATTGGAAAAGAAGGTTGCTACTTGATTTTACAAAGAAGTAATTGATTTACTTTAAAAAGATAATCACTCTATTGTTATATACTACGTATTGTGTGACTTTTGAAAGTAACATATCTTTAAAGAGTTATTGTATAAAGTACTTTGGGGATAAAACCCGATCTCATTAATCATATAGTAGAAAGTACCTTATGTGTGAATAACTTGATTGTATTGGTTTGTGATAGCCTTGTAATACCTTCGTGTTGATTTGATAAGTAATCATATTAGGATGCTACGTGTGTTAGTATTCGTGATGTTTGTATAATGGGGTTTTCCTCGATTGTGCTTATGTTGTTTAAACGATAAACCGTTATGTTGGTATTATACCACTCACCGTGTTTCCGGGTTAAGGCCCTCCGACGCGGGTAGACTCGAGCGATGCAGGACCATGATTCGAGAATACCTCATGCGGGTCCCGGGCCTATGCGAGCTACGAGAGTTCGTGTTAGTGTGCGGCCTTTATGGTCATGCGTGCATGTGGCTATGCGGTGCGAGTCCAGGCGATTTACGCCGGAGTAGCTACCCTCGACGCGGGTTATACCTCATGCGGGCCTATGAGATTGGCCTATGCGAGTGCGGGAGTTCGAGGCTAGACGCGCACATTTGATATTGCGGGCGGCGACCGGCTTTGATCATGTGACGGTCAAGCGGATATCATGATACGATTTATGACCTTGTTAGTACCGCTAGGTGTTAGTAGTCGGCTATGCGCCATTGCTTACTGCATCGCTTTATTTGGACACAGTGGGACTGCTGTTCATGTGTATTTCTTGGTGCTTTTCTATCATTGATCACGGCGGTGAGGAAGGTATTCCACGGGCATGATTGATGTTGTGGGCGTGAGACCCATTGTTATATCGAGTGATGACTTTGAGGCGTGAGTCCCGACTAGACATGATCGCTTATTTATCGTGAATCGTAGTTTGGTTATCATACATGTCTCCCGCTTATAGACTACTATGATTTCATTTACGATATCTTCATGTTTCACATACTTGGTACGTGTCTTGACCTCGCCGGGTGCGTTCATCGCAGTAAAGGTACACCGCCGTTGATCCTCGCCTTAGGGTCACAGATTCAGCGTTTGGGAAGCTCCGTTCCTCCGAGGCTTATCTTCGTATAGTCCCGCTGATTGTAGGTGCTTACATTCAGGGGTATGACGGGGCCCTGTCCCGTCGTTGTTGTCATATCATTCTTAGAGGTCTGTAGTACTGTTATGGGCAGAGTGGTAGAAAGGGATGTAACTGTTCAAATTGTTATTTATATATACTGACGGTAACCGTTTTTGGTTAGCCTGTCTTCTTATTTCACTGTCTTATTACATTGGTTGCATGTATTGTCTTTATGTTCCGCTGATTACTCTGATGTTGTATCACTAGGGTGCCCGGGGTAAGGCACCAGTCACGGGCCCCGGAACGGGTCGTGACAATTCTATTTTTATTTATACGACGATCTTTCCTTTGTTAAGAAGGGCAGCTCGGTGCACTAAGCTTCCGCTATGTGCGGGATCCAGCGAAGGGCTGAACCATAAGGGTCTATTGTATGCGGTCTTACCTCACATTTAGATGATCTTTCCTTTTTGAAAAAGAAAAAAGGTCTCTTTTTAAAATTTAACTTTAAGCCCCCCATCTTGTTGAGACGATCCTGGGCTGGGGGATGGGGGATGTAGAAAATAAAAAATAATTAGGGGAGGGGGGGGGGGGGGTGGGGGATGGTGGTACGTGGGGTTGTGGAAGTGGTTGGGTGATGGTAGAGTGGTTGGTGAAATGTCACTTGTGGACTTATTTTCTCTACTTTGATTAGAAAAGTAACCGATGGAAAAATATGATACAAGAGTAACTGATCTCGCCTTAACGATTGGGATGATTTTATTACCATTAAAGTTGGATAAAAAAACACAAGTTGGGTATAGATCCTAGTGCATATAATTCTTTGCTGGTTTGATAAGCTTGCTAGAATAATTATTATATACATTTGCTCCTCTTTGTAGTGTTTAGTGATGGTTCATTTGCACGTCATCCTTTTAGGGTGTAATTGTGGCTCTAGGATGGTCCCGACTCTAGGATGATCTTTTTATTTTTTATGAAAGGTCTCATACTCTATCAAACTTTTTATACAAATGCATATGTGTATTTGTATGCACATGTATACAACAACAACAAACCCAGTTAATGCCATAAGTGGAGTATGGAAAGGGTAACATGTATGCAACCTTACCCCTATCTTTACGGGGTAGAGAGATTATTTCTGATTGACCCTCTGCAGTCCACACCCTTTATTCGGGCTTGGGAGCGGCAATGTGAACGAGCTTACACAAGCGAAATTTGTATGTACATGTATATTGTCACGACCCGAACCCCGGGCTCGCGATTGGTGCCCTACCTGGGCACCCTTCTACCCATACATCAAAAGTAACCCGCGGAAGCTAAATATAAAGCCGGCAAGACCGCCATTATATATATATATATATATATAAACAAAAAAGAAACTACACTGTACACGAGTCCAACCCACATATGAATACATAACTCTAAGAGTTTGACAGTAACTATGGCGGGACAAGGCCCCGTCGTACCTCTGAATATACATAAGACTGTAATACAAACTCCGTACCAAAATGACAAGACTCCGGAATAGTGGAGTTGTCTCAATAGAAGCTGAATGGGGATCCTAAGCTCGCGGATCACCCAACCGAGTCCTATACCTGCGGGCATGAACAAGCCCCCGGAGAGGGAGTTAGTACAATAATGTACTAAGTATGTAAACATAAAGTACAGTAAATAAGATCATAATTGGCTAAAAGATGACAGGGACAAGTATGAAAATCAAATACCAGATCCGACTGTGCCATATAAAATAGAGCCAACTGTACCTTTCACAAGTATGAGAGTCATTTTAAAACCATGAATGCCTTTTCATATAATCATATACTGCTATGGGTATCTATACCAACATCGTAGCAACCTTGTGTAATTTAACTCATCTTTTGACTCTCAAATGAATAATACCAGGGTACCAACATCTCATGTACCGACCATTAAAACAAACTTTCCTTTTAGAAAAACTAAGGTACCAACATCTCATGTACCAATCACATATACAAACTTTCATTTCAGTTATGCCAAGGTACCAATATATCATGTACCGAACACATATAAAATCTTTCATTTAGCTATGCCAATGTATCAGAACATCATGTACCAAACACATATAAAATCTTCCATTTAGCTATGCCAAGGTACCAAAACATCATGTACCAAACACATATAAAATCTTCCATTTAGCTATGCCAAGGTACCAACACATCATGTACCAAACCCATATAAAATCTTTCATTTTAGATAAACCTAGGTACCAACATCTCGTGTACCATACACATATAATGAACTTTCATTTTAGATAAACCTAGGTACCAACATCTCGTGTACCATACACATATAATGAACTTTCATTTTAGATAAACCTAAAGTACTATCAATAGAATAGGTAAACAACTTCCATTTTAGAAACTCAAAGTACTATCAATAGGATATATCACTAAGGATTAGGTTCCAATAGAACTCTATAAAGATCGAGTCAAGTATCGTTATGGATTAGGATCCACTCACTTTCTAAAATCAAATCAAGTATCAATAAGGATTAAAATTCACTCACTTTATAAAATCAAATCAAGTATCAATAAGGATTAAAATCCACTCACTTTATAAAATCAAATCAAGTATCAATAAGGATTAAAATCCACTCACTTTATAAAATCAAATCATGCCAAAGAAGAAAGGATAGTTCACATACCTTATTGACGAGCTCTACAATCTAGGATACGTCTCAAAGTACTTCAACCTATAGTGACAATAACACTTCTATCAACTTCATACTCACTAGTATAGGACATATACCAAGTAATGGTCCTCTTATTCTATGAAAATTTGGGCAGCACTTCCCCCGTTTATACGCACTTTTCCACCGTTTTCAAGGCCCAAATTCAACAACAATCAAGCCCCATTTAAGGCAAAATCAAAACAGCAACCAAAGGGGATTACACACCTACTTGATGTGTAAAATTCGGCCCCTTAATCTATACAAAATAGTCCATAAAACGACACGACAACGTCTAACAGTTTTGGGCAGTTTCTCGGCCACAACAACTATAACAATCCAAAGCCCTTTTTCCATAATTATTTATAATCCAATTCACATTTCAACACTATATATACTCCATATCACATATCAATAACAATATTATTTCATTTTAACATGCGACAAGTGTAAATAACAATAATAATAACCAAGCTCCTCCTTCTCTCTAGTTTATCTCTCTAAAATCATCCAAGGCTTAACAAAGTTACAAGAGTGAATCTTTTGGCTTGGATTTATCCAAATGCTTTGTTTATGTTCTTGTATCTTAGGGGGGAACACTTTTCACGGCAGATTTCATTGGAATTTCATCTTGTTCGTGAGATTTATTTTCTCTAAGTTTCGGATGAGATGAAACAGGACTGTTTGCGTGCTTGGTTTTGGTATTTAGTATGCTTATCTTGCCTTACACTTTGCATTTATTATGAGAGTGTTCATCATCAATGATAGATACACATTTACTGTGAGCTAATTTCGAACTTGTGGTTCATTTATTGTACTTGAACGAAAGAAGAAGGTTATATTTCTTGATTTGACCCCATCTCATCTTCTTATAATATATATCCTCTATTCGGCTCAAGCAAAAAGCCTTTAAGGCTTGGGGTTTACACCCCGGTTGGGATCGAAGCTCCTTCTTTGAAGGAAGGCACATTGCTCTCTCAAGAGGTACAAGAAGCTCATTCTTGTATTTGAGCTTCTCAACAACTACAATCTGGAAGTAAGGGGAATCTCAAATCCAGGTGATTTCCTTACACCTCCCTTCTTCTTTACGTTTGTTTAGATTAAGATTTAAGCTTTGGTATCCCTGGTTTTGTGTTCCTTGTTGCTTTCTCTTTCGTGTACTTGTTTGTTGTTGCTAAGATTTCACTCATCTTGTTCTTGCGATTATTGCTATTACCCTCCTACGGGTGTTTTACTAAGGTTTCCTTACCTGAAACTACCTCGTTTGTGTTTGTTTAGGTTGTTTAACACTGGTTTCAGGATTTCCTCTTCGTAGACTTATCTAAGCTCTTCCGTGTTCGTGAGTGTCTTAAAATCACACATTTTAGGTCACTCGAGTTTACGGGTAGTTTCAGGTTAATCTATGGGTAGGCCTTGCCTCTATCAGTGTTATTTTGGTACTTATAGACCTTGTTAACTTGCTACTTGAGATTTATTTGAGTATTTCTTACCGTTTTCTCATAACCCTACCATGTCGTGTTGATTAGAGTCTTTGAAGTTTAATGATTTTAATCTTGCATGTTCTTCGTGTTCTTCCTGTTCATAGCATTATTATACTCACTTAGATCCTAAGGACCCTTACTCTCTCTCTTGCATTGTGTTTCTCTATGCAAAATTTGAATTCCTACGCTTTGTAACGTTTGACATTGACCTTTTTCCTTATTTGTGTAAGCAATCGACTGCTTGCACTGCCTAGCCACTGCGCCTTCCCATTTTTGGCCAAGGGCGCTGACCATAGACTGCTGTGCAGTCTTTTTTGCCGTTTTGGTGCAAGGTCTTTGACTGAGACCTCCCTAGCATGCATATAGGCTCTTATTTGCTCCTATGTTCACCATATTTATGATAGCCTTTTAGGTTCACTTTTCTTGTTTGTCTTGTCCCTTTCCATTCTCGGCTTTGCTACTACCATCAAGCCTTGCCCTTTTGCGTTACTTTGTATATCATATATAATTGCCTCATATTATATCCTATATATTTGTACCTGTACTTATATATACCATATTTTATTCACGGTACTTATATAAAATATACACATACGTATATATCTCTTGTTTTTCGTGATACTGGCCTGGCGTGTATTTTCCTTGCAGATTATTGAAGGGGTAAGATGGGTTATACTTAGTGACCTTGCGACTTATTAGCCTAAGTGTGAGGCAAGTGAACAAGGATAGCTACACGCACGCAGTAGCTCAACGTCCTTATCTGTTCACGGGTTAAACCGTTCGAATCAACGAGGCACGCGACAACGAGGTATTCCTAAATCCTAGCTTGATTACATTTCATTCCCTAATTTAGTATTTTACTATCTATATTCACTAGGCAAACCTAAGAGTATCGATAGGCAAATTATAGAATTACGATTTATTGTATGAATGAATGTTTACTACAGTATTAGATAAATATTATATAAATTTGAAATCCTTGTAATTTAAACTCCGGGCTTGTCCGGACTTTATTCATTTACGGTCTTTCTAGTTTATATATTGATATAGGAAAGTGTTTGTATAAGTAATCGAAGAGTTGTAATTCATAAATCGGGCATGTTCGGATTTAAATTATCGCATTTCTCAATTGTATTCATCTCTTGCTTGTAACCGTTTTGGTAACGTTGAGGATGGCGAAAAAGAAAAAGAAGCGGACTCATGAGAACTTCACGCCACTGCCCATCCGGATAGGGCAAGCTTCTATTGAAATCACCAATACTTTTAAGTTCCCCCCGATTGCTCATGAACCCACCACACCCAGGCTTGTGAGCAATGGTCTTCAAGTGGGGGACGCTCACGCGGGAGATCCCGAGTTATCTACCAATGAGGGAAATTTGGACTTCATTCCCTCCTCTTGCACCCTTGGTTCAAAGGACAGTGCATCGACTTCGAGTGGCAACAATTGTGATCCCGTCATAGGAAATGTCGCGAATGAAAAGAACAAGACTACGGACCACGTGAGCCAGGCCAACATGAAGGCTTATGCGTCCATAGTCAAAGGAAACCGTGATGTTTCAAATGGAAAACGTTTGCATTTTGTAGCTGATTGTCGTAATGTGGGACCTCTAGACTTACCTAGGGGTCACTTGGATGATCTTACGGAAACTATGGGGCATCTTATGGTTGGTTACTTTGCGGGGTCTTACTTGGGGAGCTTGGCATTAAGGAAGCTATGTCGCTCATGGGTAGTTGCATACCGTTTTAATGTCCACGCTTCGGGTTGGATTGTCTTCAAGTTCAACACGGTAATTGACAAGGATAAGGTCTTGGCCAATGGGCTACACTTTTTTTATAACACTCCTCTTCTTTAGAAAGACATGCCTCGATGCTTCACCTTTGACAAGCATGAGATATGTACCATACCAATATGGGTTAGGCTACCGTCCCTCCCATTAGAGCTTTGGAACGTTAATGTTTTGAGCCGTATCTTGTCACATATTGGCAAACCTATTGGGACCGTTAAGCTCACTAGTGAAAAAAAGCTTCTCTCGTATGCACGGGCTCTAGTTGAGATAGACCTCTCCAAAGGTAACTTGATGCTATTGAACTCATGATTTGGGACGACACCATCATTGACCAAAAGCTTTTTTATGAAAAGCTTCCGGACTATTACGAGAAATGCCATATGATTGGGCACTCCACTACGAGTTGTGAAAATCACTACGCCGGACACTAATAGGCGGGTAAAACTGAAAGACGTGAACACAAAACCTCAATGACAAGGCAAAGGGGGTTCACACTTACTTGGACTCACCCGAGGTGGGAGTCGAGACTATGAATACTAACGGGAATGGTAGCCATACTAGATGTGGTGGCCAGCCTTTGGGTGCACAAACCGGGGCTGGCATAAGTCGGACATTAGAGGATGCGGAAGGAGGAGGTCAACCATTGGGGTAAAAAACCGTGGTTGATGCAGGCCGAATTTTGGATGTTGCGGGTGCGGGTGACCAACCTTCTGGGCACAAACCGAGGCTGGAAAAGGTCGGAACTTTATGGAGGGTGCTCTAGGGACACCGAGGGTACTAAAGTAAGTGTTGGAGGGACACGCATATTGGAGAGCAAACTCGTGATTCAGGCCGAGGATGGCTTGGGTATGTGTTTGGGGGCGGTAGGGATTCCGGGTGGTCAGCCTTCGAGGACACAAACCGGGGTTAACAAAGGTCGGAACTTTATTGCTGGTGACTTTAGGGGTCCCACGGGTACTAAATGCAGTGTTGGCGAGACATGCAACATGGAGAGCCAACCTGTGATTCTGAGCAAGGTTGGCTTAGGTATGACTTTGGGAGTGATAGCGGATTCAGGTGGTCAGCCTTCGGGAGCACAAACCGGGTTTGACAAAGATCGGAACTCAGCATCGAGTGACAATAGGGGTCCCCCAGAATCTGAAGGAAGCAAGGACGAGACACGACAACCTTCAAGCCAACCCGTGGATACTCATAATACAACTGGTACTAATGCGGATGACCAACCGCCGGAACCACATACCGAGGCTGGAAAGGGTGTGAAGGGCGTGGAGGCACAATTTACAAAGGCTAATGGCTCGGGCACCATGAGCCCGGTCGTTTAACAATCCGCCCTCTTCCGGAAGCTTGTGGACATTCACGGTAACATCTTGGTACAAAATGTAGCCGACGGCAAAGCTAAATCGGCCATTGAGGCAGTCTTTGGGCAAGGTTATGATATGTCTACTATTTTGGATGAGCACAAGGGAGGCCAGCCTTCGGAGACACAGACAGGGGCGGGCACAGGAAAGGATACTATGACGGATGATGGGTTCAAGGAAGTAAAGAAGAGAGGGAAGGGGAAAACTAGCACGGGGTCACAAACTGTGCCTAGTACAGGACCGCAAATGAGAACCCAGTACAGGTTTAGAGATGGTCAAGGGGTACACACCTATTTGAACTCTCCCGGAAAGGACGCGGGTACATCTGGGAGTTGTATCCATAATGATCAGCATGCACATCCTCATATTCTTGATCCTCAGCCCCATAGTGGCCAGTCTTCGGGGTCCCAAACCGAGGCTGGCAAAGGTTGGACTAAGACTATGATAGAGGGGGGAAATGACAGAGGGTTTTTGATCAAAGAAGGGGGCCAGCCAGCAGGGACACAAACCGTGGCTGGCACAGGACTGCCTATTGATACCAAAGGTGTACGACAACCCGCGGACAGAGCGGGTAGTCCAATTGACGCGGATATTGGTGGCCAACTTGCGGAGGCACAGACCGAAGTTGGAAAGGGTAGGACTGATATGGAAGCTCAACCGTTCGGCCCATCGTCTAAGGTTGGGAATGGTGGGAACTTTGATGGTACCAAAAATGAGAAGGGGCATGTGGGCGTGAGGACGAGGGCAAAAGCTAAGGATAAAAAGGGCGGGCAAAGCTTGCCCATCCCCTTGAGCAGAATGATGACCCTCCCCCCTAAAAAGAATGGACCTTATGATGGCACCACCTCTATCAACACTAAGGAAGATAACATGAATGGGACTATTCCCCCTCCGTTATCGAAATGATCATTGCTTCTTGGAATATAAGGGGCCTGCACCGCTCCTCTAAGCAAAAGAAGATTTGCTCCGTGGTGCATGAGAATAACATTGACATTTTCGGTATCCTGGAATCGAAGCTCAACAACACGACGCTTGAGCGTTTCCGGTCTTCTAAATTTCACAACTGGGAGATCTTGGATAATTTTGCCCATCATACGGAAGGGGAGGATATTTATTTTATTCAACCCTGCCAAAGTCATGCTACAAGTGATTGATATCAACCCGCAAGCCATTCATTGCGGTGTTACTTGTGTTATCTTCTCCAAGAGGCTTCATGTCACCTTCGTCTACGGGCTTCACACGATTGTCGACAGACGGGTATTATGGGAGAAGTTGAGGGATTACGGTACCCCCATGACTAAGCCATGGCTTGTACTTGGGGATTTCAACACGATTATGAAAGAGGATGAGCATTTCAACATGAAGCCTATCTCCAACTATGACACGAAGGATATTGTTGATTGTTGCCGGGATCTGAGCCTCACGGACTTGACCTCGACGGGTTGTGAGTTCACGTTCAGCCATAGCAATATGATGAGCAAGCTTGATAGGGCCCTCATCATCGCCCATTGGTCACAAGCTGGTTGGTATGGCAATGCACATTATCGTCGGTCCGGGCCCTTCTCGAACTATACGTCGTGCATTGTCACTATTTTGGATCGTCCGAGAATGTATAATAGACCCTTCAAGTTCTTTAACATGTGGGCTACTCATGGGAACTTTGGTAGAATTGTGACGGATGCTTGGGAGCAGAATGTTTATGGCAATGCCCAATTCTGCCTTTGCCGGAAGTTACTTAGCCTCAAAGGACCCTTGAAGCAGCTCAATGAGAAAGACTTCTCCCACATCTCTTCACGGGTCAAAAGAGCAAAGGAGGAGCTTGATATTGCTCAACAGGAGGCTTTGAGCAACCCGCATCTTGATCACTTATACACGTGGGTCACCGAGCTTAGGCACAAGTCCATGGTTCTTATTGATGCGGAAATGAGTTTCCTTAGACAACTTGCCAAATATGAGCATCTAAAGCACAGTGATAGGTGCACTAAATACTTTCATGGAATGGTTAAGCGCAACCCCAAAAGGAATTTCATTGCGGTTACTATCAAGAGTGATGGTTCTCTCACAAACTCCGGGGACCAAGTCGCGACAGAATTTATCAAGTATTATAAAGGGTTGCTTAGAACTAGAGACGTTTGTGATCCTATTGATATTGGTATCATCTCCGGGGGAAATTGTCTTTCGGCGGAACAAGGGAATGATATCATTAGAAATGTCACGGATGGTGAGATTAAATGGGCGTTATTCGGTATTGGGGATGACAAAGCTCCTAGACCGGATGGTTACTCTTCGGATTTCTTCAAGAAATCTTGGAATATTGTCGGCGGGGAGTTCTGTGCTGCGGTTAAGGAGTTCTTCAGCCCGGGAAAGCTCCTCAAACAGATCAACTACACTACCATCGCCCTTATTCCAAAGTCTTCCAACTGCTCAACGGTGGGCGACTACATACCTATTTCGTGTTGCAACATCCTGTACAAGGTCATCACAAAGATTATTGCTTCACGGTTGGTGCCGGTTTTGGACTATCTCATTGATCCAGCCCAGGGGGTTTTTGTCCATGGTAGAAGTATGTCCGACAATATACACCTTGCTCAAGAGCTTTTGAGGGGTTACAATCACAAGAGGGTCTCAAGTAGATGCATGCTCAAAGTTGATCTCCGAAAGGCCTTCGACTCGGTAAATTGGGAATTCCTCACGGCTATTTTGATTGGTTTGAATTTCCCGGAAAGGCTGGTGGCTTTGATTATAGAGTGCATCTCCAGGGCTTCATATTCGATTTCTATCAACGGGAGCTTACACGAGTATTTTAAGGGCTGCAAGGGGCTTAGACATGGGGACCCTCTCTCCCCTACCTTGTTTGTCATTTGCCTGGAATATCTGTCGATGATGATCAGCAAGAACACTCGGACGTCGATTTTCCACTACCACCCCAAGTGCAAAACCTTAAGGATCACCCACCTTGTTTTCTCCGATGATTTGCTTCTTATGTCAAGAGGGGACACTACTTTCATCTGGATCCTCATGGAATGCCTTCGAGACTTCCAGAAATGCTCGGGTCTCGGTTCTAATGACCTCAAGTCCAGCTTGTATACGGCTGGTATTACGGAACACAACCTTGATGTTATTAAGCAGATTACTAGTTTCGAAAATGGCACTATGCCTTTCCGTTACCTCGGCATTGCCCTAGTCGCGGAGAGGATGACCTTTGTGAACAAAATTGTTGGGTACACTGACTCGTGGATGAGCGCTACTTTATCTTATGCGGGCATACTTGAGCTCATCAAGTCTGTCCTCCAAGGTGTGGAATGCTTCTGGTTATCTATGTTGCCAGTGCATGTTGCGGTTTGTAAGAAAGTTTACGGGCTTTGTAGGACCTTCTTGTGGCGTTCCAACCACCCTCTTATAGCCTGGAAGGAGTGTACCAGGACGAAAGCCGATGGTGGCCTTGGAATCAGGGATCTCAAGGCCTGGAACCTTGCCTTTCTTGCTAAATGCCTTTGGAACATCCATCAAAAGAAGGACACGCTCTGGATTAAATGGATCAATATCATAAGTATCTTAGCAACAACAATAACATATGGACGTGGGTTGCAAAGAACGACGACTCACCTTTGATCAAGTGGCTTCTCATTATTCGGGACATCATTCTTGACCGGGAAGAGTCCCATGATCGGTCCGCTACTACAATGACGGCATGGTATAGTAGCAATCACAATCCTTATGATTACTTCAGGACACATGGCAGCCGGTGATTTGAGCGAAGGATGTTTGGAGTTCCTGTATCACTCCAAAGCAGCCTTTCATACTTTGGCTTTGTGCGAGTAATAAATTACATACGAAGGATAGGGTGTCACGCCCCGACTTTTCCTAAGTCTTTACTTAGGGCGTGATGGCACCTGGACAATTATTTCCCACCAGGAGCACCATTTAATTCTCTTTATTTAGAAATTTAAAGTTATATTCAAATACGGAGCTATTAATAAAAATAACAATAAAGAAATCTGTTTATGACTTTATTGAAAACATAACGCGAGCCCATGCTCGTGTAAATATTGTTTCTACATAGACATACTGACAAAAATTATTCTAAGTTGGAAGGGAGACCACCCCACACGGGCATTTCTCGAGACACTGAAACTTACATTCTGAACCTGACGAGTACCAAGCCCGAAGCAATGGACTTGGTATGATAAGAGGCTGCGGGACGATCGCTAGCCTTGGTGTGGAGCCTTTCCTCTATCACAGTTTCCTGAAACATGTTAAATAAAGAGTCAGCCCTACCATCCGGGGCTGAGTGAGCACCTTACCCTGCAACTCAAAGTAACACCACAATATTCCAAGTGCAATCACATTATAACGTAATAAGCATATTGCAAAAACATATCAGGTTACAACACTTTTAAATATGCAACAACTCCTCATAGGAAATTCTCAGTTTAACTAACACTTCATTTTATCTCGTATTATACGTTAAGACATTCCCCTGCATTTCCATATGTTTGTTACATGAATATATTTGTGAACGCGTATTCACTTTTCATATTTATATATATAGGTGAACATGTATTCATATTTCATATTTGTTGCGGCGTGCAACCCGATCCATTATATTTATGTATTTGTGAACACGTATTCACTTTACGCTTTGTTGCGGCGTGCAACCCGATCCATTATGTTTACGTATTTGTGAATGCATATTCACTTTACGTTTTGTTGCGGCGTACAACCCGATCCATTATGTTTACGTATTTGTGAACGCATATTCACTTTACATTTTGTTGCGGCGTGCAACCCGATCCATTATGTTTACGTATTTGTGAACGCCTATTCACTTTACATTTTGTTGCGGCGTGCAACCCGATCCATTATGTTTACGTATTTGTGAACGCATATTCACTTTACGTTTTGTTGCGGCGTGCAACCCGGTCCATTATATATTTATATATTTATATATTTATATATTTATGTGAACACGTATTCACTTTTCATATTTTTCAGAAGATCGAATAAATAATATTCTCTTTCCCAACATTTTGTCATTCATACTTGTAACGATTATAACTTTTTAACCATAACTCCAACTAAGGTGTTTCTCAAGCGGAAACTAAGGTAAGACGGGGATATTTCACTGTACCAAATTTCATTTAAACCTACTTTGAGTAACTAACACAAATTCATCCTCAAAACAGCCACATGAAATTTGTTTCGGCAGAATTTTTATTAAACAGAACCAAATCTTAGAATAGTCATAACCCCTAATCTGTAAACCCGTTCAAGCCCCATAAAATCTCAAAACGACGAGAACAGAGAGCTACACGTCTCCATGTGAACCATACTTTCATATTTTGTACCATTTTGTCACGACCCAACCCCGGGCCCGCGACTGGTGCCCTACCTGGGCACCCATTTCGGTATACATCAGAGAATAGCAGCGGAACATACACAACTGTTAAAAGCTTAAACATAAAATAACAACAGACTAGCCGATAAGGCCACCTTCCGTAAACTATACAAATAAAACAGTACATTTTTTTTTTCTTTACAACCCAAACCACAATGTGACTACAGACCTCTAAGAATAACAACTCTGGCGGGACAGGCCCCGCCATACCCCTGAATGTATAACAACCGACCATACCAAGGATAAGCCTCCGGAATAAAGGAGCTTCTCAACAGCTGAACAGTGATCCTAAGAGCGAGGATCAAGAACTCAGACTTCTACTGCATGAACGCACTTCAAGGAGGTCAAGACAACATGTACCAAATATGTGGCCGAAATCAGCGTCAGAATGAAATCATAAGTCTATAATAGAACTGGAGACAGGTATGATAACTCAATTAACAGTACACAGTGCCTTACTAACAATGAGAGTAATCAAAAGTATTCTTACAACATAAAAATAGGAAGCTCGCGATCAAAGCAGGACCACCCGCCAGCAGTATCATTAAGCAATCCTACTCCTGGGACTATTTCACCCGCATAGGTCGTGTGGACCCGCATGAGGTATTCCTCGAATAGGATGTACCCGCCCGCATGAGACTATTTCACCCGCATAAGCCCATAAGGACTCGCATGAGGTATTCCTCGCATCATGGGTAGCAAATCCACAGAAACATGTGGTATAACGATCTTGGGGATTTACCCCTCATTTATACTCTTACCCTGAAGCAGGTGGTATAACGATCTTGGGGATTTACCCCTCAGAATACTCTTACCCTGAAAAAGGTGGTATAACGATCTTGGGGATTTACCCCTCAGATATACTCTTACCCTATCTCAACTGGCCATCATACATAACATAAACCCTACCGGCTTATATAACATAAGAACTACCGGCTTATCATACATAACATAAGCACTACCGACTTATCATACAATAAATAAGCAAGTTAAGAAATCCCCCTAACTTCTTATTAGCCTTATTCACACACACTCTCATTTTAGTTTACTTAAGGCACTAACATGTCATTATAAATCCGGGAGTTTAACCCAAAGTACTACGTACTTCTATTCTTTTAAAATGACTCATATTCATACAAACTTCCAAGATACTAATAACCGTAGTATCAAGTCATAACTACATTTTAAGACAAGTCACAATACCTTTTTAGAAAATACATTTTCGGGCTTCTAAATCAAGTGACTTCTTTCTTTTAAAACCTTACGCAATTGATGCCTTTAAATCAATTTGCCTTTCGTTATTTCAAGTCATTTAACATACTTAAATTACTTAGAGTAAACCACTCTTTTTAACTTTCCATAAAGATATTATAACCAACTTCCCATAAAGCCGTTATACTAGCTTTATACATTAGCAACTTACATACTTCTTTATAACCAAGAGACTTAAACTTTCCAACAAAACAAGTATCAATAATACTTTCAACATACTTAAAGTCTCTTAACTTTTGAAAACCAAGATATCCTTAATATTTAAACAAGTGAGTTAATTCCCTAACTCAATCAACTTGGACATTCTTAAAATGAGCCAAGGATATCAAATTGACCTAGATTGTCAAAAATCTTGTACGTCTACCGTACTATACATTTACAACTTATTCATGCTCAAGAGATAAGAAAGTTCCACATACCTCTTCGGTTTAATTCACTTGCTAAGTCCAATTCTCCGTACGTAGTATGTCAACCTATAATGACCATAATACGTCTATTAACTTCTTACTTCAAACGTAGAATATTCTAGGTGCAAAGTCACTAAATTCTACGGAAAATCGGACAGCACTTCCTTTGTTTCTACATACTTTGCCACCTTTTTCAAGGCCGAATTCAATAACCAAACACGCCACATTTAAGGCCCAACAAAGTAGTTAACAATAGGGGATTACACGCTTAATCAAGACATGTAAAATTCCGCCCCACAATATATAACAAACTAGTCTAAACTACAATGTCAATTCGGCAATTAGGGCAACAATACCAATTCTTCTTCCAATTTCTTTTCAATCCAAGTTGTTTAGTATAACATGTTATAAGGCCGCAATTGATTATAACAACTATAATCTTCAAGTAGATAACATGCGACGATTCTAATTATCGACCAAATTGTATTTCAATTTCAAATGGCTAAACATATCATTTTCGGATTTGAGCTTCCAAATTTCCATAACACTTATCAAACTTCATAAAACATATCACATGATCATTTCTAACTTATAATAACATGGAATCTTCAATTACAAAAGTAAGACGAAGATTATACCTCATTTAGCCCAAATATGATCCAAGTTTACAAGTCGATCCTTAGCAACTTTAGCTCCTCCTTTCGACGTTCCAATCCACTCCAAGCAACCCTTAGAAGCTTATGAATAACTCATCTTCAAGTTCCAAATTCAAAATTGAATAACTCCTTAGGTTTTCGCCTTGCGACTAATACGAAAACACCATTTTTCCGGGATCTTTCTATTGAGATAACCTTACAATACTCTTAGGAATCTTGGTTTAAAGTGGGGAGATTATTGGACAAAAATTGAAATTTTTTCTTGCCCCTTGATCCCCAAACCCGAGAGCCCTTCATTGTTTTCTTCAAGATTTCTTGAAATATGACTAAGTGTGGGAACTAGTCTTGCTACTAGTATACATATATAACATAATGGAGGGTCAATATTAGAACAAATGGGTGGCCTAGATGAGTTTCACAAGGATCCTAGCCAAGTGGCCTTGACTAAGTCAACAATATCAAGCTATTAGTCTTTGCAAGACTTGGTCATTTAAATTATGGTCAAATGACCATCCTATCCATGTATTTTTCGTCCAAGACCAAGTAAGGGGGGGTGACACGTGTCGCCCTCCCGTTCGTCGCAATATTTCGTTTTCCGATAATTCCGATAAATTTTTACTCGTCTCAAATCTTAACATTTTCGAGTTCTTACGTACGTTCTTAATTACATATCCTGGAATTTCCGGGGTGTAACACATTTGGTACAATTTTACACTTTTATTCGCTGCCCTTCCTGGATCTCGATAGATCCGAGGCAGAAACTTTAAATAGCGATAACTCTCAATCTGTAAGTCGGATAGACCTCCGTAAGGTCTCAAAATGTCCAAAACAGAGAGATATAGAACTTTCATTTAACACCAATTTTCATATTTCCCACGGATTAGTACAGTTTTACGTTTCAACGTCCTGCCCTTCTGGATTCCGATGATTCCGAGGCAGCAACTTCAAACTACAACAACTCTCAACTCGTAAGTCCGTTTTAACCCCTATTTAGCTATATATGTCCGTAACAGAGACATTTACAATCATGTAAATTTTTATATAATTCTAATTAGTAAAACTCAATAAAAACAGTCTGTAATTATGTTTTTCTGAATTCCGACAAAATCTAAGGCAGAAACTTTGAACTATGATAACTTTTGAACTGTATGTCCATTTTACCTCATTTTTGGTTCTGTATAATCATAATAGAGATGTGTACCATTAATTCTAATTTCATCAAATTCTAAAAATTATAACTCAGTGAAACCAGTTCGTAAAGTTCATGACGCAACTTGTTGTCTAAACAATCAAAAACTCATTATTTCTTTTCAACACTCAATTTTTATTCTAACATGTATTGAACTTAAAATAAAAGATGTTACCAAGAAGTTCTGAGTGAGAAAACTCACCTTGTAATCATGAAAATAATTGTTGTTCGTATGCTACAAGTGACCTTGCTCCCTAGTATCTTTTTATTTTTGTTCTTCTTGCCCTCTTGATTTTCCCCAGATTTTTCTTCTTCTTGTTCACTTATTTTTTTCTGATTTTCTATTCCATGTGCTAGATATTTTATTTGTGTCATGTACAATGTATAAGTAGAAAAGTTTTCTATAACCTATGGGAGGTGGAATGACAAGAGTTGGAGGGGAAATGAAAGGGGGGGAGGGGGGGGGGGGGGGGGAAGGGACGTGCATCACATACATCTTTTTTTTTTTCTTATTTTCATTTTATTTATCTATTTATCCAACTTTAACACTAACTCCATCCCATGCAATTTTTTTTTCTTTTCTTATATATATATATTTTTATTAACCCAACCAACAACTATATATTATTATTTTTTTCGGATTTTACATAGGGTCACTTATATGGACATTGATAGAAGGTGCTCCATTTGCGTCCATTCTGATGAGTCAATAATGCACCTATTCTTCAACTGCACGGTCAATAGTTATCTTTGGTCCAGGGTCAAGACATGGCTTGGCATCCGGAGGGCTATGACCACCATCGATAGCGCTTTGAAATATATTTAGAAAGAGGGGCATGGTACATGTTGGCAAGCTAAAGCTAAGCAGGTTGGGTTGACCACCACCGTCTACCACATTTGGACTGAGAGGAACAAGATTATTTTTGACGGGTCAAGACTTGATAGAGATGCTATTCTTTTTAGGATCAAGACCAGCGTCTACAAAATCTTGTTCTCATTATACCCCTTTTTCCAGGACAGATTTGTAGCTCTAGCCACAAACTAGGACAATGGATAGTCTGTTTGGACCTGAGGCCTACTTGGGTCTCCTTTTGCAAATCTCTAGACTACCTAACTTGTGGAATCAGCTGGAGTCTTCCGACCTCCCGGAATGTGGGATTGGCGGGTGTAATTTCTTCTTTGTACCTCATGACCTCCCGGAATCTCTAGACTTCTATTCTTTTAAAATGACTCGTTTTTCATATAAAACTTCCAAGATACTAATAACCGTAGTATCAAGTCATATCTACTTTTCAAAATAAGTCACAATACCTTTTAGAACTACATTTAGAGACTTCTAAATCAAGTGACTTTTTACTTTAAAATTTTAAGCAATTGATGCCTTTAAATCAATTTGCCTTTCTTCCTTTCAAGTCATTTTATCTTAATTTACATTGCTAGAGTAAACCATTATTTTTAACGTTTCATAAAGCTATTATAACCAACTTCCCATAAAGCCGTTAAACTAACTTTATACTTTAGATACTTACATTCTTCTTTATAACCAAGGGACTTAAACTTTCCAAAAACCAAGTATCATATACTTTCAAAAGTACTTCAAGTCTCTTATCTTTAGAAACTAAGATATCCTTAATCTTTAAAACAAGTGAGTTAATTCCCTAACTCAACCAACTTGGACATTCTTAAAACAAGTCAAGGATATCAAATGAAACTAGATTCATCAAAATCTCGTACGTCTACCGTACTATATATTTAAAACTACTCATGCTCAAGAGATAGGAAAGTTCCACATACCTCTTTGGTCCAATCCACTTGCTAAGTACAATATGCCGTACATAGTATGTGTCACGACCCGACCCCGGGCCCGCGACTGGTGCCCTACCTGGGCACCCTTACAGGTATACATCAGAGATAATCAGCGGAACATACATGGAACTTATAAAATACACAACAGAAATAAAACAACAGGTTAGCCGATAGGGCTACCTTCCTGGACATATATATAAAAACAACCGAAGCAGTTGCCTCATTTTCTTTACAAACTGACCCACAATATGTGACTACAGACCTCTAAGAATTTTTAACATAACAAGCGTGTGGACAGGCCCCGCCATACCCCAATATACATGAACTACTACCTCGGGAAAACTGCATCATGGATAAGCCTCCAAGCAAATGGAGCTTTCTCCCAAAAACTGAACCGAGATCCTAAGAGCAAGGATCACCAACCTGGGTACCTAAAAACTGCGGGCATGAACGCACTGAAGAAGTCGATAACAAAAATTTAATATGGAACGGAAATAAGGTACAACAATTAAAACATATCTGTATAAAAGCATGACAGGGGTAAGTGTAAAAGAAGTAAATACCTGAGCCTACCATGTCATTACCCCCTCGTGAACTTAATCGTACCTTATTATCTTTTCCCATTTCTCAATAAAGGGTATAGTCACTTCCTTACGAACTTACTTCGGAAAATCATCAAGTTCACTACCATATAACCTACTTACCTTACACAACCTAGTCCGGCCCTTTACGGAGGGACACCTATACTGCCCGGCCCAACCTGGGACGCGATAAAGTCACATAGTCTGCCCCTAAAGGTATACTGTCCGGCCCATCTCTGGGACGCGATAATGTCCTATAGTCTGCCCATAAAGGTATACTGCCCGGCCCATCTCTGGGTCGATAATGTCATATAGTCTGCCCGTAAAGGTATACTGCCCGGCCCATCTCTGGGTCGATAATGTCATATAGTGCGCGTAAGGTATACCGCCGGCCCGTCTCGGGTCGATAATGTCATATAGTGCGCGTAAGGTATCTTGCCCGCCCGTCTGGGTCGATAATGTCATATGGTGCGCGTAAAGGTATACCGCCCGCCCATCTCTCGATCGATAATGTCATATAGTGCGCCTGCAGAAGGTATCTTTGCCCGCCCGTCTTCGGTCGATAATGTCATATAGTCCCCCCGTAAATGGGTAAAATGGCTTCTCATAAACTCTCAATTGTGTTGCCTTAATCATAACAACCATAATTACTCCATACAGATCTCATCCGTACAATTCTCTTAAGCATACCACGTAGCTCAATCTATTAACATATTCTTCCATTAAGTACCTTAACAGGACTTCTTAAGGGTTCATTACCTTCTCAGACTTCTCATCATCTCCTAATTATCTCAAATTAGTACGTAAAACTTTGATGAGATCAAGTGACTCCTTTTATTATACAACCTTAGGCAATTGATGCCTTAAAAAATCAAGTTGCCTTTTTCACTAAAAACAAGTCATTTATCTTTCCATAAAGCAAATATAACCAACTCCCCATAAAGTCGTTATATTCACTTTATGCCTAAGCTAAATACAATTTCCTATCCAAGGGACTTATACGTTTAAAACGAAACAAGTATCAAATACTTTAAAACTCTTCAAGTCCCTTAACTTTAATAAAACATTAGACATCCTTAATACTCTCAAAGAAGTGAGTTAATCTCCTAACTCACCCGCCTGCTATTCATAAAACTAGTAAAGGATATCAAGGTCTCAGACGTCACCGTACTACATACGTGCAACTATTCATGCTCAAAGGATAGGAAAAGTTCTACATAGAGTAAATCACACCACTACCTCTTAACTTCTAAGAGTAGAAGGAAACATGAAATGATACCATAAGTATATTCCATACATAGAATCATGCCAAAGGAAGGAAGAGGTTCACATACCTCGCGACGATTGTCGACAAGTAGCAAAATGCTCCAAAGTACTTCAACCTTGAGCTATTCCATTCTTCAAGTAGGATACGCTATACTTAGTTCTTCAACCTATCATGGTCACAATACGTCCATTAACCTCTTACTTCAAACGTAGAATATTCTAAGTGTTAAGTCGTCAAATTCTACGGAAAATCGGACAGCACCTCCTTTGTTTCTACTACTATGCCACCTTTTTCAAGGCCGAATACAATAACCAAACACGCCACATTTAAGGCCCAAACAATGCAATCAACAATAGGGGATTACACGCCTACTAGACGTGTAAAATTCCGCCCCACAAACGATATTAACTCAATACAACATACTTGGCCAATTCGGCTACATAGAGGTACTACAACATTAATTCTTATCCAATTTCCAATTCAATCCAAGTTGTTAGCATAACGTGATATCAAGTCGCAACCAATTATAACTACTATAATCTTCAAGTCAATAACATGCGACGATTCTAATAACGACCAAATTGTAATCTAACTTACATGGCTCACATTACATTTCGGATTTCCAAGGCCACAATCAAACCATAATCCTTACAAACTTCAACACATATACTTCATGCTAGCAACAAGTATGTTATACCCCGTATTTCCTGAGTATGTACATGAGGGCGTACGTATATAAATTTAAGCCTTAAAGTTGGCAATGTTCGAAAATTTGGGCACAAGGGCCAAAAAGAATCGTTTTTCGACGAAACGTTTTACTAAACTTGCGAAGGGAAAATTCCGGCTATGTCATTTCTAATTTTTGCGGATTTTTCCTAGAGACGAAACATTTTGGACCAACGGGAGGGTGACATGTGTCACCCTCACATTGGAAGCATTGGGGCGGCAAAGTGGACGATTTGGAGCTTGTGGTTAGGTAGGATATTTTGTGCAAGTTGGTGTGGTAGATGGATAAGGTGCACTTGGCTTAATCCTATCCCTACACTTGCATGGCACTTGGCTTGATCTTGGCCATTGGTTGGCCATTGCTTGACCTATAAATACCCCTCTAAGTTGATGAACTTCTTCATCCTAAAATCATTTTCCAAGTCTTAAAATCCCTTCCCCTTGGTAAGTTGAATTCGTCCAAAGCCCTCCCTCCCCCCCTTTGAGAAGCTTTGGACGAGAGGGTCCCCCCCCTAGCCTAGTTGTTTTCGTATAATACCCCCCCTTTGTGGTATAGAAATACTCTCCAAAGTATTGTTATAATGCCCAAATACTCTAGCCCTTATACCTTGTAGTACTTTCCAAAGTTACCTCTATACGTAGAGCCCAGAAAATACTATTATACTTCCTTTAGTCACTAAACGAAACCCTAAGGAAAACCTTCATAGTCGATTGAAGTGTTAAGTAGAAGTTGCGTAGAACTTCTAAGGGTTGTTTGGAGCGGATTGGAACACTCGGAGTAGGAGCTAAACGTTGCTCAGGATCGACTTTAAACTTGGATAATTTTGGGCTTACCGAGGTAAATAATCCTATCCTTCTAGTGAAATTGGAAATTACATACTGTAGTTGTATAGAAATGAATATAAGATTCATAGAAGAGAATTGAACTATAATAGAAGGATATTACAGAAAAGACTTGAACTGAAATCACATCAGAAGAATATATAAGTAGAAGATTGAACAGATTTACATAGAAGATGTATTTACTGAGATCGATAACCTTTATTGGTTGAATGTGCTGCGAGTAGCATATACTACTTGGAAGGTGGACAAGGCTAGCCGGGTTATAGCCGTGGAGCGTTTTGCTTATAGTCGATAATCGTCGCGAGGTATGTGATTCTTCCTATACTCTTGAGCATGAAGTATTTTAAAAGGATATATATATAGTACGGTAGACGACGTGGCAATGTCTTTTGACTTAAGCCCTAATATATATATATAGTATGGTAGACGTACGTGTGCTAACTGAATATAGTTGAACGACAATGTCTTTTGACTTAAGCCTGAATAATAAGAATCTTGAAATATTTTAAAGGAATATATATAGTATGGTAGACGTACGTGTGTTAACTGAATGTAGTGTTACGGCAATGTCTTTTGACTTAAGCCTGAATAATAAAGAATCTTGAAGTATTTCAAAAGATTAAGAAACCGTTTTGAAAGAAGAGTAATACTTGGTTTTGAAAACATAAGAGTTATACTAGCTTTATGGGAAGTTAGGTATAACGTCTTAAGAGTGGTAAAGAGAATGGTTTACTGATTTTTAGAAGTTAAGAGACTTGATCTTAAAAGATAAGAGACTTGACTTAAAAGACTTAATATGAATTTTGTGTGAAACCTCATTCGTGAGTAATGAGTATTTGGTTTTTAAAAGGAATAATGTTTTACTGATTTCGGAAATCAGAATGAGTATCGACAACCACTGCAGCGTTAATAAAGGGAAATGTAATGACTAATGAAGTATTATTAAAACCAGTAGAAACCTCCATCTGCATAGAAGCTAAGATGAGACAAAATGATATTACGTTTCCTAGATCATGGCTGCTTAATAAGATTTATTATGAACAAGAATAACCTACTCACATATAAGGCGTATGTTTCTCAGATTGTTTTAAAAGAGAATTATATTCTTAAGTGAATAAAACTATGAACTATGAAACCCTTCTAAAATAAGAGACTTAAGTACTTGAAATTAGGCAAACTTGAACTTAGGGAAAAGAATGTTGTTACTTGATGTTGAAAAGGAAAGTGTTTGGGTTTACCTAAAAATGTGAGTCACCCTATTTTTATACTACGGGTATCGGGTGACCTTTATAAAAGAAATGGATCTTTTAAAAAGAATCTAACGTATGTAATACTTGGGGGTCAGAACCTGAACTTTGGCCTAAAATAAACTTGAGTTGTGTGTAACTTGCCTATGTTTGTGTTTGATAGCATTGTTGTGCAAATACTATATTTCCATACCACCGCGTCCCTCGATGGAGGGCCGGCTGATTTGTTATGAACGATTCTTCACCGAGTCCCACGAGATGGGCCGGGACACGTATTTCATCTGATTATCCACCGAGTCCCACGGGATGGGCCGGGACACGTATTTCATCTGATTATTTACCGAGTCCCACGGGATGGGTCGGGACACGTATTTCATCTGATTATTCATCGAGTCCCACGAGATGGGCTGGGACACGTATTTCATCTGATTCTTTACCGAGTCCCATGGGATGGGCCGGGACACGTACTCCACATGATTCTTTACCGAGTCCCACGGGATGGGCCGGGACACGTATTCCACACGATTTATACCTAGACTGCCGGCAGTGAGGAAGGAGTTCCACGGGCATGAGGGATGACTTGAGGGCGTGAGTCCCTGGCTTGACATGACTGCTTTTATGTTGTGAACTGTAGTTTGTTATCATACATGTCTCCTGCTTTATATAGACTATTATGATTTCATTTACAGTATTTTACAGTTTCACATACTTGGTACCTGTTGTACTGACCTCCTTCGGGGGGCTGCGTTCATGCCGCAGGTATAAGTACATCGGTTGTAGATCCTCGCTCATAGGATCAAAGTGCAGCGTGTTGGGAAGCCCCGTTTCTTCGGAGGCTTATATTTTGGTATGTTACCACAGTCCGTAAGTTCTTGTACATTCTGTGGTATGGCGGGGCCCCGCCATAGTTGTCATTTCATTCTTAGAGGTCTGTAGTACCGCGGTGGTTGTAAAAAGGATTAAACTGTCGGGTTTTTATATATACGCATGTAAGGCAAATCGCTTAGGTTGGCCTGTTTGTTTATCATGTCTCTTGTTTCATATTTATGTTTTATGTTCCGCTGATTTTCTCGATGAATGACTACTGGGTGCCGGGTAGGCACGATCACGACCGGATCGGGTCGTGACAAAAGTGGTATCGAAGCGATTAATCCTCGGAAAAGTGTCTACGCACGTGTCTAGTAGTCTTGATTATCGGTGTGTTGTGCACCACATCTATAATCGTGAGGCTATAGGACATTTAAGATTGGTTTCCATTCTTCTCATTCCGAGATCGTGCCTTAAAGTCGCGTGTGATAAGTTGGACCTCCGACGTATTCCTTTCCTTTACCGCTATGCCTCCGCGTAAGGCAACCCGCCCGAAGGCAAGGCGCAATGAGGAGCGTGAGTAGAGCACGAGGGTTACCGGCAGAGGCCTAGTCGTTACCGAGATAGTGCTTCCGACGGCGAAGCGGCACGCCGCCACGGCAGAGTTTAGAGCCGCAGCGATGGTTGCCGAGACTACAAGACTGAGCCTCCACCCCACACTGGAGCAGATGAGACGGGTACAAGGAGATGGCGCCATCGCCGTGGTCGTGGCCAGATATGAGGAGAGGCTGGATGCAACAGTTCCAGTCCCAGTAGCACCCGTAGTTCACCCCCGAGCAGACAGTTTGAGACTACGGGACTTTCTGAGTTGTAACCCGCCAGTGTTCTATGGATCGAGAGCTGAGGATGACCCTCAGGAGTTTATCCGACAGCTACAGCGGATCATGAGTGATCGAGTCTCGAGGCGTAGTCAGTGGTATTGGGCTCGCATCAGCTGCGTGATACTGCAGTCGACTGGTTTGATTTGTGGGAGCTGTCCCGGGGAGAGCATGCACTTCCAGCCGTTTGGGACGAGTTCTCAAGGGCTTTTCTTGCACATTTCTTGCCCCCACAGATGAGGAGGGCTCGGCCGGCAATTTTTGACGTTGAGGCGGGATCGCGACGGTTAAAGAGTATAATGTGGAGTTCGACTCATTAGCGGTATGTTCCCGCCAGAGTAGCCGATATGGAGGACAGAGTACACCGCTACGTCACCGCTAGATGATTACTTGGCGAGGCTTGTATGCGTGTGTAGCTCTTCACCGCATGGACATTGACCGCATGCAAGCTCATGCGACCGGATGTGAGGCACGAGAGGTCGACGGAATGACCGAGATCGCAGAAGAGGCCGCAATGCAGGTCCTTTGTAACTTTCGAGGCGCCGCCTGTATGAACAGTTATGTACCTCCGCCATGCGAGTGGTCCTCCACGCCTTCGTATGCTCGGGTATTCGAGCTGGTCGTGGCTCCGTGGCTTCGTTCACGATATACATGGGTTTTAGCCACGGGTTCGAGTTTTCCTCGGTGCACAATGTGGCGACGTCATCCCGGGAATGTCGCTTTTTATCGGTGCTTGTTTTTCCGCGCCTCCAGGCCATGTGACGAGAAACTGTCCTAATAGGAAGGATGCAGGTGGAATGACTCAGCCTACCGGTCGATGGTGTTCATCGCCTTCTATAATGCTACTGCAGGCGTGATTATGATTAGAGCGACGAAGGAAAAGTAAAGCAGTTGATACAGGTATATCCTTAACCCTCTAGAGTTTTTGCATGCGTGATACGATGACTATTTGTTGAATACTTTGTACAAATAGCTTTGGGTATATTGTGGTTAGAAAGCATGGTTAGTTGAAAGGATATGTATGGGAGCATGGAAAGTGTGAACCTTAGAATATTTCATGTTGATACCTTAGATGTAAGGTCATCTTGAATAAAAGATTTTACGGTTAGTCTTTGTTGAAATACTTGGTTTGCGTATAATGTGTTGTGGGATAAGTCCATGGGTAGTGTGAAATGGAAGTGATGGCTTTCATGACCTGTATAGGTAAGATTGTTCCGGATCGGGAAACAAGAGCTTGATGCGTTAAGTAGGTCGGGTTGGGGCCATGTTGCGGGCCAACCCGCGGCCTGTTTCGAGGTGGGGTCAGCTCTGGGTGGTCCCGCCAGGTGGTAGGGTCACGAGGGTGTTAGGCCCAAGTTTAGATGACCATCGTATGAGTTCGTGGATATGTTCGACCAGAAGCGGATCGTGAAGGCCGGGAATGGCCTTAAGGGGAGATTGAGGCTAGTAAGATGACCAAGTTCGGAGGTGGTGACTCCAAAGTTTTGGAAACTAAAGCATTGACTGAAGTATGGTACGTATACTAGAAGAGTTCAAGTGTTCGAGGAGGGCACGACGAGTAAGGAAGGAAGAGAACGTGTGTTATGTTTGTGGCCATGGGTGGCATTGAAAACTTGTTTAAGTTAAGAAGAACTTTATCGTTATCCGTCTTGAGAAGGAACATTCGGGACGAATGTTTCTAAGGAGGGGAGAATGTTATACCCCGTATTTCCAGAGTATGTACGTGAGGGCGTACGTATATAAATTTAAGCCTTAAAGTTGGCAAGGTTCGAAAATTTGGGCACAAGTGCCGAAAAGAATCGTTTTTCGACGAAACGTTTTACTAAACTTGCGAAGGGAAAATTCCGGCTATGTCATTTCTAATTTTTGCGGATTTTTCCGAGAGACGAAACATTTTGATTTAACGGGAGGGTGACATGTGTCACCCTCACATTGGAAGCATTGGGGCGGCAAAGTGGACGATTTGGAGCTTGTGGTTAGGTAGGATATTTTGTGCAAGTTGGTGTGGTAGATGGATAAGGTGCACTTGGCTTAATCCTAGCCCTACACTTGCATGGCACTTGGCTTGATCTTGGCCATTGGTTGGCCATTGCTTGACCTATAAATACCCCTCTAAGTTGATGAACTTCTTCATCCTAAAATCATTTTCCCAGTCTAAAAATCCCTTCCTCGTAAGTTGAATTCGTCCAAAGCCCCCTTGAGAAGCTTTGGCCGAGAGGGTCACCCCCCCTAGCCTAGTTGTTTTCGTATAATACCCCCCCTTTGTGGTATAGAAATACTCTCCAAAGTATTGTTATAATGCCCAAATACTCTAGCCCTTATACCTTGTAGTACTTTCCAAAGTTACCTCTATACGTAGAGCCCGGAAAATACTATTATACTTCCTTTAGTCACTAAACGAAACCCTAAGGAAAACCTTCATAGTCGATTGAAGTGTTAAGTAGAAGTTGCGTAGAACTTCTAAGGGTTGTTTGGAGCGGATTGGAGCACTCGGAGTAGGAGCTAAACGTTGCTCAGGATCGACTTTAAACTTGGATAATTTTGGGCTTACCGAGGTAAATAATCCTATCCTTCTAGTGTAATTGGAAATTACATACTGTAGTTGTATAGAAATGAATATAAGATTCATAGAAGAGAATTGAACTGTAATAGAAGGATATTACAGAAAAGACTTGAACTGAAATCACATCAGAAGAATATATAAGTAGAAGATTGAACTGTACTTACATAGGACTGTATTTACAGTAGACTGATAACCTTTATTGGTTGAATGTGCTGCGAGTAGCATATACTACTTGGAAGGTGGACAAGGCTAGCCGGGTTATAGCCGTGGAGCGTTTTGCTTATAGTCGATAATCGTCGCGAGGTATGTGATTCTTCCTATACTCTTGAGCATGAAGTATTTTAAAAGGATATATATATAGTACGGTAGACGTACGTGTGGCAATGTCTTTTGACTTAAGCCTGAATAATATATATATATAGTATGGTAGACGTACGTGTGCTAACTGAATATAGTTGTACGGCAATGTCTTTTGACTTAAGCCTGAATAATAAGAATCTTGAAATATTTTAAAGGAATATATATAGTACGGTAGACGTACGTGTGTTAACTGAATGTAGTGTTACGGCAATGTCTTTTGACTTAAGCCTGAATAATAAAGAATCTTGAAGTATTTCAAAAGATTAAGAAACCGTTTTGAAAGAAGAGTAATACTTGGTTTTGAAAACATAAGAGTTATACTAGCTTTATGGGAAGTTAGGTATAACGTCTTAAGAGTGGTAAAGAGAATGGTTTACTGATTTTTAGAAGTTAAGAGACTTGATCTTAAAAGATAAGAGACTTGACTTAAAAGACTTAATATGAATTTTGTGTGAAACCTCATTCGTGAGTAATGAGTATTTGGTTTTTAAAAGGAATAATGTTTTATTGATTTCGGAAATCAGAATGAGTATCGACAACCACTGCAACGTTAATATAAAGGGAAATGTAATGACTAATGAAGTATTATTAAAACCAGTAGAAACCTCCATCTGCATAGAAGCTAAGATGAGACAAAATGATATTACATTTCCTAGATCATGGCTGCTTAATAAGATTTATTATGAACAAGAATAACCTACTCACATATAAGGCGTATGTTTCTCAGATTGTTTTAAAAGAGAATTATATTCTTAAGTGAATAAAACTATGAACTATGAAACCCTTCTAAAATAAGAGACTTAAGTACTTGAAATTAGGCAAACTTGAACTTAGGGAAAAAAATGTTGTTACTTGATGTTGAAAAGGAAAGTGTTTGGGTTTACCTAAAAATGTGAGTCACCCTATTTTTATACTACGGGTATCGGGTGACCTTTATAAAAGAAATGGATCTTTTAAAAAGAATCTAACGTATGTAATACTTGGGGGTCAGAACCTGAACTTTGGCCTAAAATAAACTTGAGTTGTGTGTAACTTGCCTATGTTTGTGTTTGATAGCATTGTTGTGCAAATACTATATTTCCATACCACCGCGTCCCTCGATGGAGGGCCGGCTGATTTGTTATGAACGATTCTTCACCGAGTCCCACGAGATGGGCCGGGACACGTATTTCATCTGATTATCCACCGAGTCCCACGGGATGGGCCGGGACACGTATTTCATCTGATTATTCACCGAGTCCCACGGGATGGGTCGGGACACTTATTTCATCTGATTATTCACCGAGTCCCACGAGATGGGCCGACACGATTTCATCCGATTCTTTACCGAGTCCCACGGATGGGCCGACACGCATCTACATGATTCTTTACCGAGTCCCACGGATGGGCCGACACGATTCCACACGATTTATACCTAGATCACGGCAATGGCGGAGGAAGGAGTTCCACGCGTAGAGGGATGACTTGAGGCGTGAGTCCCCGGCTTGACATGATCGCTTATGTTGTGAATCGTAGTTTGTTATCATACATGTCTCCCGCTTTATATAGACTATTATGATTTCATTTACGTGATTTTACGCCACATACTTGGTACTGTTGTCTCGACCTCCTTCGGGGCCGCGTTCACGCCGCAGTATAAGTACATCGGTTGTAGATCCTCGCCATGGGATCAAAGTGCAACAGGTTAGGAAGCCCCGCTTTCTTGGAGGCTTATATTTTGTATGTTACCCTCGAGTCTGTAAGTTCTTGTACATTCGTGGTATGGCGGCCTGTCCCGCCATAGTTGTCATTTCATTCTTAGAGTCCGTAGTAATGCCAAGCGTGGTTGTAAAAAGGATTAAACTGTTCGTTTTTATATATATGTACGTAAGGCAAATCGCTTAGGTTGGCTTTGTTTGTTTATCATGTCTCTTGTTTCATATTTATGTTTTATGTTCCGCTGATTTTCTCGATGAATGACTACTGGGTGCCGGGTAGGCACTACCACGACCGGACGGTCGTGACAAAAGTGGTATCGAGCGATTAATCTCTAAAAGTGTCTACAGCACTGTCTAGTAGTAGTCTTGATTATCGTGTGTTGTGCACCACATCTATAATCGTGAGGCTATAGGACATTTAGGATTGGTTTCCATTCTTCTCATTCCGAGATCGTGCCTTAAAGCCGCGTGTGATAAGTTGGACCCTCCGACGTATTCCTTTCCTTTACCGCTTATGCTCCGCGTAAGGCAACCCGGCCCGTAAGGCGGCGGCCAGGAGCTGTGAGTAGAGCACGGAGGGTTACCGGGGCAGAGGCACAGTCGTTACCTGAGATAGTGCTTCCGACGGCGAGTTTTGCGCCGCCGCCAGCGCCGGCAGAGTTTAGAGCGCAGCGATGGTTGCGAGACTACAAGACTGAGCCTCCACCCCACACCGGAGCATGAGACGGGTACAAGGAGATGGTTCGCCATCGCCGTGGTCGTGGCCAGATATGAGGAGAGGCTGGATGCAACAGTTCCAGTCCCAGTATCACCCGTAGTTCACCCCGAGCGCATTTGAGACTACGGACTTTCTCGAGTTGTAACCCGGTGTTCTATGGATCGAGCCGAGGATGACCTCGTGAGTTTATCCGACACTACAACGGATCATGAGAGTGATCGAGTCTCGCAGGCGTAGTCGTGGTATTGGCTCGCATCACCGCGTGATACCGCAATGATCGGTTTGATTTCGGGAGCTGTCCGGGAGAGCATGCACTTCCACCGCTTGGGACGAGTTCTCGGGCTTTTCTTGCACATTTCTTGCCCCCACGATGAGAGAGGGCTCGCCGGCAGATTTTTGACGCTGAGGCGTGATCGCGACGGTTAAAGAGTATAATGTGGAGTTCGACTCATTAGCTCGGTATGTTCCCGCCAGAGTAGCCGATATGGAGGATGAGTACACCGCTACGCCACCGGCTAGATGATTACTTGGCAGAGGCTTGCGTGTGTAGCTCTTCACCGCATGGACATTGACCGCATGCAAGCTCATGCACTGGGATGTGAGGCACGGAGAGGTCGACGGAATGACCAGGATCAGCAGAAGAGGGCCAGAACAGCAGGGTCCTTTGGTAACTTTCGAGGCGGGCCGCCTCAGCAGCAGACTAGTTATGTACCTCCGCCAGTGCAGAGTGGTCCTCCGCGCCTTCGTATGCTCGGGTATTCGAGCTGGTCGTGGCTCCGTGGCTTCGTTCACGATATACATGGGTTTTAGCCACGGGTTCAGTTTTCTCGGTGTGCACATGTGGCACGCCATCCCGGAATGTCGTCTTTTATCGTGCTTGTTTTTCCTGCGGCCTCCAGGGCCATGTGACGAGAAACTGTCCTAATAGGAAGGATGCAGGCGGAATGACTCAGCCTACCGGGTCAGTGGCAGGTTCATCGCCTTCTATAGCTATGCGCCCTGCAGGGCAGGATTATGATTAGAGCGACGAAGGGAAAGTAAAGCAGTTGATACAGGTATATCCTTAACCCTCTAGAGTTTTTGCATGCGTGATACGATGACTATTTGTTGAATACTTTGTACAGATAGCTTTGGGTATATTGTGGTTAGAAAGCATGGTTAGTTGAAAGGATATGTATGGGAGCATGGAAAGTGTGAACCTTAGAATATTTCATGTTGAGACCTTAGATGTAAGGTCATCTTGAATAAAAGATTTTACGGTTAGTCTTTGTTGAAATACTTGGTTTGCGTATAATGTGTTGTGGGATAAGTCCATGGGTAGTGTGAAATGGAAGTGGTGGCTTTCATGACCTGTATAGGTAAGATTGTTCCGGATCGGGAAACAAGAGCTTGATGCGTTAAGTAGGTCGGGTTGGGGCCATGTTGCGGGCCAACCCGCGACTGCTTCGGCGCTGGGTCACCGTGGTCCCGCCAGGTGGTAGGGTCACGAGGGTGTTAGGCCCAAGTTTAGATGACCATCGTATGAGTTCGTGGATATGTTCGACCAGAAGCGGATCGTGAAGGCCTGGAATGGCCTTAAGGGGAGACTGAGGCTAGTAAGATGACCAAGTTCGGAGGTGGTGACTCCAAAGTTTTGGAAACTAAAGCATTGACTGAAGTATGGTACGTATACTAGAAGAGTTCAAGTGTTCGAGGAGGGCACGACGAGTAAGGAAGGAAGAGAACGTGTGTTATGTTTGTGGCCATGGGTGGCATTGAAAACTTGTTTAAGTTAAGAAGAACTTTATCGTTATCCGTCTTGAGAAGGAACATTCGAGACGAATGTTTCTAAGGAGGGGAGAATGTTATACCCCGTATTTCCTGAGTATGTACGTGAGGGCGTACGTATATAAATTTAAGCCTTAAAGTTGGCAAGGTTCGAAAATTTGGGCACAAGTGCCAAAAAGAATCGTTTTTCGACGAAACGTTTTACTAAACTTGCGAAGGGAAAATTCCGGCTATGTCATTTCTAATTTTTGCGGATTTTTCCGAGAGACGAAACATTTTGGACGAACGGGAGGGTGACATGTGTCACCCTCACATTGGAAGCATTGGGGCGGCAAAGTGGACGATTTGGAGCTTGTGGTTAGGTAGGATATTTTGTGCAAGTTGGTGTGGTAGATGGATAAGGTGCACTTGGCTTAATCCTAGCCCTACACTTGCATGGCACTTGGCTTGATCTTGGCCATTGGTTGGCCATTGCTTGACCTATAAATACCCCTCTAAGTTGATGAACTTCTTCATCCTAAAATCATTTTCCAAGTCTTAAAATCCTTCCTCGTAAGTTGAATTCGCCCAAAGCCCCCTTGAGAAGCTTTGGCCGAGAGGGTCCCCCCCCCTAGCCTAGTTGTTTTCGTATAATACCCCCCTTTGTGGTATAGAAATACTCTCCAAAGTATTGTTATAATGCCCAAATACTCTAGCCCTTATACCTTGTAGTACTTTCCAAAGTTACCTCTATACGTAGAGCCCAGAAAATACTATTATACTTCCTTTAGTCACTAAACGAAACCCTAAGGAAAACCTTCATAGTCGGTTGAAGTGTTAAGTAGAAGTTGCGTAGAACTTCTAAGGGTTGTTTGGAGCGGATTGGAGCACTCGGAGTAGGAGCTAAACGTTGCTCAGGATCGACTTTAAACTTGGATAATTTTGGGCTTACCGAGGTAAATAATCCTATCCTTCTAGTGTAATTGGAAATTACATACTGTAGTTGTATAGAAATGAATATAAGATTCATAGAAGAGAATTGAACTCTAAGAGAAGGATATTACAGAAAAGACTTGAATCAAATCACATCGTAAGAATATATAAGTAGAAGATTGAATCAGATTTACATAGATCGTATTTACTGATGATCGATAACCTTTATTGGTTGAATGTCTGCGAGTTGCATATACTACTTGGAAGGTGGACAAGGCTAGCCGTTATAGCCGTGAGCGTTTTGCTTATAGTCGATAATCGTCGCGAGGTATGTGATTCTTCCTATACTCTTGAGCATGAAGTATTTTAAAAGGATATATATATAGTACGGTAGACGTACGTGTGGCAATGTCTTTTGACTTAAGCCTGAATAATATATATATATAGTATGGTAGACGCATACGTGCTAATCGAATATAGTTGAACGGCAATGTCTTTTGACTTAAGCCCTAATAATAAGAATCTTGAAATATTTTAAAGGAATATATATAGTACGGTAGACGACGCGTGTGTTAATCGAATGTAGTGTTACGCAATGTCTTTTGACTTAAGCCTGAATAATAAAGAATCTTGAAGTATTTCAAAAGATTAAGAAACCGTTTTGAAAGAAGAGTAATACTTGGTTTTGAAAACATAAGAGTTATACTAGCTTTATGGGAAGTTAGGTATAACGTCTTAAGAGTGGTAAAGAGAATGGTTTACTGATTTTTAGAAGTTAAGAGACTTGATCTTAAAAGATAAGAGACTTGACTTAAAAGACTTAATATGAATTTTGTGTGAAACCTCATTCGTGAGTAATGAGTATTTGGTTTTTAAAGGAATAATGTTTTACTGATTTCGGAAATCAGAATGAGTATCGACAACCACTGCAGCGTTAATAAAGGGAAATGTAATGACTAATGAAGTATTATTAAAACCAGTAGAAACCTCCATCTGCATAGAAGCTAAGATGAGACAAAATGATATTACGCTTCCTAGATCATGGTCGCTTAATAAGATTTATCATGAACAAGAATAACCTACTCACATATAAGGCGTATGTTTCTCAGATTGTTTTAAAAGAGAATTATATTCTTAAGTGAATAAAACTATGAACTATGAAACCCTTCTAAAATAATAGACTTAAGTACTTGAAATTAGGCAAACTTGAAATTAGGGAAAAGAATGATGTTACTTGATGTTGAAAATGAAAGTGTATGTGTTTACCTAAAAATGTGAGTCACCCTATTTTTATACTACGGTATCGGGTGACCTTTATAAAAGAAATGGATCTTTTAAAAGAATCTAACGTATGTAATACTTGGGGGTCTGAACCTGTACTTTGGCCTAAAATAAACTTGAGTTGTGTGTAACTTGCCTATGTTTGTGTTTGATAGCCTTGTTGTGCAAATACTGTATTTCCATACCACCGCCCCTCGATGGAGGGCCGATCGATTTGTTATGAACGATTCTTCACCGAGTCCCACGACGGGCCGACACGATTTCATCCGATTATCCACCGAGTCCCACGGATGGGCCGACACGATTTCATCCGATTATTCACCGAGTCCCACGGATGGGCCGACACGATTTCATCCGATTATTCACCGAGTCCCACGAGATGGGCCGACACGATTTCATCCGATTCTTTACCGAGTGGACGGGCCGACACGATCACATGATTCTTTACCGAGTCCCACGGATGGGCCGACACGTATTCCACACGATTTATACCTAGATCACGGTGAGGAAGGAGTTCCACGCATGGCGGATGACTGAGGCGTGAGTCCCCGGCTTGACATGATCGCTTATGTTGTGAATCGTAGTTTTGTTATCATACATGTCTCCCGCTTTATATAGACTATTATGATTTCATTTACTGATTTTACGCTTCACATACTTGGTACTGTTATCGACCTCCTTCGGCCGCGTCATGCCGCAGTAGAAGTATATCGGTTGTAGATCCTCGCCATAGGATCAAAGTGCAACAGGTTAGGAAGCCCCGCTTTCTGAGGCTTATCTTTGCATGTTACCCGAGTCCGTAAGTTCTTGTACATCTGTGGTATGGCGGCCCTGTCCCGCCATAGTTGTCATTTCATTCTTAGATGTCTGTAGTACCGCAAGTGTGGTTGTAAAAAGGATTAAACTGCTCGGTTTTTATATATATGCACGTAAGGCAACTGCTTGGTTGGCCTGTTTGTTTATCATGTCTCTTGTTTCATATTTATGTTTTATGTTCCGCTGATTTTCTCTGATGAATGACTACTTGGGTGCCCAGGTAAGGCACCAGTCACGGACCCCGGATCGGGTCGTGACAAAGTATAGCTAACAACAATATAAATAATCTTGTAACACTTTCAAAGAACAAGATTTATACCTCAACGAATCTTAATCCAAATCTTCAAATCAGAAGTCGCTCCTTAGCAATCTAGAGCCTCTTCAAGACACTTCAATCCGCTCCTTGAGACCCTTAGAGCAACTCCAACACTTTTCCCTCAAACTTCTCAACAAAACCTAGAAAGACAACTAGGTTTTCTTCTTGCGACTAACACGAAAACCATCTTTTTCCGGGATTTTTCTATTGAGATACGCTCACAATACACTTAGGAACCTTGGTTTAAAGTGGGAAGATTATTGGACAAGAAACAATTTTTTTTCCTTTTGAATGTATGGAACCCGAGAGCCTTCTTGCTCAACTCTCAATTTTCTTGAAAAAATTCTAAGTGTTAGACAATGTCTTGCTACTACTAGTATTATAAAGGGACATGGAGGGTCAAGATGCAACCATTTGGGTGGCTAGGATGAGCTCTAGCTAAATATCAAGACTAATTGACTCATTTGACTTAGTCAATAATCTCATGCTCACAAGTTGCAAGATTTAGTCAATACAAGACTATGGTCAATGACCATTTTAGCCATGCTATTTCGTCCAAGGCACATTAAGGGGGGTGACACATGTCGCCCTCCCATTCGTCACAAAATACATTTTCCGACAAATTCATAATTCCGATAAATTTTTACAAGTCTCACATCTTAGCACTTGTGAGTTCTTACGTACGTTCTTAAAACATGTCCTGTAAATACGGGGTGTAACATTCTTCCCCCCTTAGAAACATTCGTCCCCGAATGTTCTTTCGGAGTCAAAATTATCATTAGCGACATAGTTTCCTTTCACAACCCCGACATACCAAAAATGCCACACATGGCCCTAATGTCTCGCACACGCATATCTGTCCATCATAAGCCCAAAAAGGGATTATCTTTTCGTACTTCCAACTCCTTCTAACTTATACACAGTCTCAATATAATCTGTTCATGACACTTAAACATACCACAACTTTATCATGCATACAAGTTTCTAAAGGCCAAAGACATACCTGAAATCATATAGGCGGTTCAAGGACCGCTAAAATCGAACTCCCACGACCTTCTGCCACGCCATTCGGTGTATGAACCTCCCGCCTAGCTATCAAGGCGAAGAACTCGCAATCGATCCAAGAGACGGTGTTGTCCCACCAGACCCTCTATAAGGACACTTCTTAACATATGGCCTAGACCACAAGAAAACAAGCACCGCATCGCGTGACATACCCCGTAATGTAACCTACCACATCATTGACGAGGCACAGTGGCCTCGATCGACCGAACCCCATCTCCCCGAGGATCTGCTCTAGAGACTGACCGCCCTCGCATTCCCGGTCAGAAACCCCGCCGGAAATCGGAGGAGCACTCGGTGATGGCCGGAATGTGGACCTATTCGCCAGGCCGAGGCCCGCCTCAAATCGCCTGAGACTCGATGTTCGCCTTCTGGGCCGCTGAATCAAATCGTCCTCCTTTCTATCCTCTATCCTCGCATAGGCTCGCATCCGGCGATGTCCATATCGGCCAAGAGCTACACCTAAGCATGCGGTAATCATACGACGGCCAAGCCCCATCACAAAACGATGAACCCTATCCGCCATGTCGCCACAATAGTATGCGATGTCCGCCAAGGAGTCAAACTCAAGCTATACTCCCGACAGCCCTCCCGCTCGCCAAGGTCAAGAATCTGTACCCGGCTCTCTCATCTCGTGAGGCAAGAAGTGATCCATGAAGGCCTCAGAACTCCTCCCAAACACCGGAAGAGCATCGTCACCCTCGAAAGCAACCACGACTCAAACCGCTCAACGCAATATCGCGCAACCGTAAGAGGCTAGCGTAATGCACTCGATCACAAGCCCTAAGAACTCGCACGGTCCGTAGAGCTGCCGAATGAACTCCTGCGGATCCTCATCGACCTCGAACCGTAAAACTCAGTGGATGACATCCCGTAAAATCCCTAATCCGCAAACCGCTTGGCCTGGGTGGGCCGCTCGCCGGCGCCGCCGCTACTATACCTGGCCAATAACCGACCGCTTCTCCGTAGTCTCTATACTCGCACTGGGCCGGGAACTGAGGGTCCGTGCACGGAACCTCTCGAGCTACCGCCGCCTCGCCTCTAAAATCGCAGCGTGGCTGAACTCGCCACCCGCCACTACCTCGTGCATAGTTCGTGCGCTCGAGCTCGTAACCTTCGAGTACCGCTAGCGCCTCGCGCCGCTTTGCCCTTTCTAGGCCCCGTCGCCTTCCGCGAGGCATAATCATACATAAGAAAAGGGGGGGGGGGGTCAGAGAGGATTCAACCTACTATGACGACTCTACTGCACGATCTCAAAGAGAGAAGAATGGAAACCAATCCTAAATGTCATGCAGCCTCCTGATTATAGATGTGGTGCACAACACACCGATAATCAAGACTCTACTAGACACGGTCAGAGACACTTTCCGAGGACTAATCGCTCGATACCACTTTTGTCACGACTCACCCCAAGCTCGCGATCGTGCCCTACTCGCACCCTTACAGTATACATCGAGATAATCACGGAACATACATGGAACTTATAAAATACACAACAGAATAAAACAACAAAGTTAGCCGACAGGCTACCTTCCCGACATATATATAAAAACAACCAAGCAGCTTGCCTCATTTTCTTTACAAACCGACCCACACATGTGACTACTGCACTTCTAAGAATTTTTAATATAACAATCGTGGCGGACAGGCCCCACCATACCCCGAATATACATGAACTACTACCTCGTGGAAAACTGCATCATGGATAAGCCTCCACGCAAATGGAGCTTTCTCCCAAAATCAACCGAGATCCTAAGACCAAGGATCACCAACCTGGTACCTAAAACTCGCGGCATTTAACGCAGCTTCACGGGGTCAAGACAACAAATTTAATATGGAACTAAATAAGGTACAATAATTAAAACATATCTCAGATAAAAGCATGACAGGTAAGTGTAAAAGAAGTAAATACCGAGCCTACCACGCCATTACCCTCGTGAACTTAATCGCATTATTATTATCTTTTCCCCTTTCTCAATAAAGGGTATAGTCACTTCCTTACGAACTTACTTCGGAAAATCATCAAGTTCACTACCATATAATCTACTTACCTTACACAACCTAGTCCGGCCCTTTACGGAGGGACACCTATACTGCCCGGCCAAACCTGGGACGCGATAAGGTCACATAGTCTGCCCCTAAAGGTATACTGTCCGGCCCATCTCTGGGACGCGATAATGTCCTATAGTCTGCCCATAAAGGTATACGCCTGCCCATCTCTCGGTCGATAATGTCATGTAGTCCGCCTGCAGGTATACTGCCCGGCCCATCTCTGGGTCGATAATGTCATATAGTATGCCCGTAAAGGTATACTGCCCGGCCCATCTCTGGGTCGATAATGTCATATAGTCTGCCCGTAAAGGTATACTGCACGGCCCATCTCTGGGTCGATAATGTCATATGGTCTGCCCGTAAAGGTATACTGCCCGGCCCATCTCTGGATCGATAATGTCATATAGTCTGCCTGCAGCGTATATCGCCTACCATCTCTGGGTCGATAATGTCATATAGTCCCCCCGTAAATGGGTAAAATGGCTTCTCATAAACTCTCAATTGTGTTGCCTTAATCATAACAACCATAATTACTCCATACAGATCTCATCCGTACAATTCTCTTAAGCATACCACGTAGCTCAATCTATTAACATATTCTTCCATTAAGTACCTTAACAGGACTTCTTAAGGGTTCATTACCTTCTCAGACTTCTCATCATCTCCTAATTATCTCAAATTAGTACGTAAAACCTTGATGAGAATTCATTAAACTATTTCATACCTTCCCGATATATATTTAATCCTTACCAATCCTTGGTAATCCAAAATCATTTTAGGCAACACGCGTCTGATCCTCATACATAAATCCGTATAGTTGTATGTCATAATACCAATTATAATACAATTATTACCAACCTGGATACGCAATCCACATAATCCTTCCTGGGTCACTTCTGCCTTTCTCGTAGCTGCAATCAACATAACTCGTTAGGGAGAGACGACCCTAACAACACATCTCTATCGCACGATCTCAGAGTGAGAAGAATGGAAACCAATCCTAAATGTCCTGCAGCCTCCTGGTTATAGATGTGGTGCACAACACACCGATAACCAAGACTCTACTAGACACGGTCTGTAGACATTTTCCGAGGACTAACTGCTCTGATACCACTTTTGTCACGACCCGGCCAAGCCGATCGTGCCCTACCAGGCACCCCTTTCAGGTATACATCAGAGAATAGCAGCGGAACATACACAACTCATAAAAATACTTATGCCTTAAATATCAACAGACTAGCTGATAAGGCCACCTTCCGCAAAATATACATAATCCAAAAATAAAACAGTATATTTTTTTCTCTTTACAACCCAATCCACAAAACATGACTACAGACCTCTAAATAAAGCCTAAATAAAGCTGGAGACATGTATGATAACTCAAATAACAGTACACTGTGCCTTACTAACAATGAGAGTAATCAAGAGTATACTTTACTGCATAAAAATAGGAGGCTCATGATCAAAGTAGGGCCACCCGCCCGTAGTATCATTAAGCAATCCTACTCCTGGGACTATTTCACCCGCATAGGTCGTATGGACCCGCATGAGGTAATTTCCTCGCATAGACTGTATCCGCCCGCATAGGTCGTGTGGACCCGCATGAGGTAATCTCCTCGCATAGGACTGGTCCGCCCCGCATAGGACTATTTCACCCGCATAAGCCCTACGGACTCGCATGAGGTATTCCTCGCATCATGGGTAGCAAATCCACGGAATATGCAAATGCCACAAACCCGGGGAATGACCCCGTAATGAACAATATATCACTAGCACAACCAGCTACCATACATAACAAAAGCACTACCAGCTTATCATACATAACATAAGCACCACCTGCTTATCATACATAACATAAGCACCACCGGCTTATCACAATTATCATAAGCAAGTTAAGAAATCCCCTAACGTCTTATTAGCTTTGTTCATATACACTATCATTTTAGTTTACTTAAGGCACTAACATGTCATTATAAAATCCGGGAATTTAACCTAAAGTACTACGTACTTCTATTCTTTTAAAATGACTCTTTTTTCATATAAAATTTCCAAGATACTAATAACCGTAGTATCAAGTCATATCTACTTTTCAAAATAAGTCACAACACCTTTTAGAACTACATTTAAAGACTTCTAAATCAAGTGACTTTTTACTTTAAAACTTTAAGCAATTGATGCCTTCAAATCAATTTGCCTTTCTTCCTTTCAAGTCATTTTATCTTAATTTACATTGCTAGAGTAAACCATTCTTTTAACTTTCCTTAAAGCTATTATAACCAACTTCCCATAAAGCCGTTATACTAACTTTATACTTTAGATACTTACATTCTTCTTTATAACCAAGAGACTTAAACTTTCCAAAAACCAAGTATCATATACTTTCAAAAGTACTTCAAATCTCTTATCTTTAGAAACTAAGATATCCTTAATCTTTAAAACAAGTGAGTTAATTCCCTAACTCAACCAACTTGGACATTCTTAAAACAAGTCAAGGATATCAAATGAAACTAGATTCATCAAAATCTCGTACGTCTACCGTACTATATATTTACAACTACTCATGCTCAAGAGATAGGAAAGTTCCACATACCTCTTTGGTCCAATCCACTTGCTAAGTCCAATATGCCGTACGTAGTATGTCAACCTATAATGACCATAATACGTCTATTAACTTCAAACTTCAAACGTAGAATATTCTAAGTGCAAAGTCACTAAATTCTACGGAAAATCGGACAACACTTCCTTTGTTTCTACATACTTTTCCACCTTTTTCAAGGCCCGAATTCAATAACCAAACACGCCACATTTAAGTCTCAACAATGTAGTTAACAATAGGGGATTGCATTCCTAACAAGACATGTAAAATTCCGCCCCACAATTGATATCAAACTAGTCCAAAAGACAATGTCATTTTCGGCAATTTGAGGTACAACAACACAAAGTCTTTTCCAATTCCTTTTCAATCCAAGTTGTTTAGTATAACATGTTGTCAAGCCGCAATCGATTATAACAACTACAATCTTCAAGTAGATAACATGCGACGATTCTAATTATTGACCAAATTGTATTTCAATTTCAAATGGCTCACAATGTCATTTCGGATTTAGGCTTCCAATATACATATCACTTATCAATCTTCAATACATATACTTCATGCTAGTTAAAATGTAAGGCTACAACAATATGTAATCTTATAACACTTAAGAGAACAAGATTGTTACCTTGATGAGCCTTAATCCAACTTCAAGATCCGAAGTCTCTCCCTAGAAACTTAGAGCCTATCCTTGACACTCCAATCCGCCACTTGAAGCCCTTAGAAGACCACAAACAACTTTCATTCAATTTCCAAACCAAACCTAGGAAAGTGACTTAGGTTTTCACCTTGCGACTAACGCAAAAACGATACTTTTCCGGGATCTTTCTATTGAGATACACTTACAATACCCTTAGGAACCTTGGTTTAAAGTATGGAGATTTGAACAACAAACGAAAAATCTTGTCTTGCTATTTGACCCTAACCCGAGAGCTTATGAAGACAAGAACAAGTTTTCTTGAAAATTTTCTAAGTATGGGAACTTGTCTTGCTAGTAGTGTTACTATATAACAACATGGAGGGTCAAGATTAGAACAAATGGGTGGCTTGGATGAATTTTAATAAATGATCAAGCCAAGTGGCCCTTGGACTTAGTCAACATTATCAAGCTCTTAGCCTAGCAAGACTTTCTCATCTTTACCTTGGTCAAATGACCATAACACCAATGGTCTATTCGACCATGACCATCTAAGGGGGGGGGGGGGGGGTGACACATGTCACCCTCCCGTTCGTCGCAATATTTCGTTTTCCGACATTTCCATAATTCCGTTAAATTTTTACTAGTCTCAATTCTTAACATTTTTGAGTTCTAACGTATGTTCTTATAAACATGTCCTGGAATTATGGGGTGTAACATACACAAAATTGAAGAACACCCTTAGTGGTAAGCAAAGGTTGACTCTTGTGTGAATCAACTAATCCTAAGTTTTGGGAGCAACAAGGACATGGTTCACCCTCACTTGGCTTGTTCACGGGCATTGCGACTAGCCACCCTCGATTTCGACCTTCTGGCATTGATCGCCAACTCCTTGGTATTGGTTCAGGAAATTAAATCCCCATTACTCTATCCTTGGGAATATCATTCCTACCTCACAAAATAACCAACACCTCTAAATATACAACCCGAAGTCTCTAAAGCCAACACTTAGCCGAAATCAACCCTATTAAAGTTGTGTTCTACAATTCGGAATCAGCCACACTCAGTACACCTCATACCCATCATTTGTACCTCCTTTAACGTCATATAAACAAATCCACAAAATACCATCCATCGCATTACACCACAATTCCTCGTCTAAAACAAGCATAACCCATTGTCCTACTTACGGCGACTTCCCGACACTTTTATATCTCATGTACTTTTCTCCAACCTGTCATCACTCAATCACCAAAGTTTGATCACTACACCCTCCCGTAACACCCCCGGAACAATCTTCCAAAACACTGAGTCCCGTTTCCTACTAGTTTCTTCGGAATCTCTCTCAAACACCCCACTGTCCTATTTACCTGATAAAGCCGAGAACCCCATATTGCCACTCACTTCCGGGTCAACCCTCATATAACCAACACCCGATCCACTTACTTATCCAACCCGCACCTTATATCCATCAGATTGGTATCAAAGCACAGACATCCCATCCCATGCTTTGACGCTATAGATCAAATGAGTGAAGATCAAAAGAGGAACAACATGGAAATGGTTGTGGAACAAATAAGAAGAGAATTTGAAAACCGTGCCAACCTTGAGGATGTAGAATCCAGTGAAGAGGTTAATCAACACAAACCCATCCCCATTGAGGATGATATCCAAGAAGTTCCAAGAACGGAAATGAGAGGAGACCGCACACTAGGATTTGACCTTCCAAATTTTGAAGGGAACTTAGACCCCGAATAATTCTTGGAATGGTTAAGAACCATTGAGATACAATTTGAGTTCAAAGGGTAGGATAATCATCAATGCTAAAAAATTGCCACATTGAAGCTCAAATCCTTTGCTTCGGTATGGTATGAAAACCTAAAGGCGAGCTGGAAAAGACATAATAAGTCCAAGATTGATTCTTGGGACAAGTTGAAGAAGCACCAAAAAAAAGGTTCTTACCACGTGATTATGAATAAGAGCTATATCTTAAACTCACCAAGCTTCGGCAAGATGTACATAAGATCAAAGAGTACATAAGGGAGTTTGATAATTTAACCATGTTATGTGACCTTGAGGAAAAGAACCACAGCGGATTGCCCGATTCATCGGTGCCTTGAACATGACAATTCAAGAAAAAATAGAGGTATCCACGTACTGTACTTTTGAGGATGTGTGCCACTTGGCACAAAAGTTTGAGAGGCAACAAAAGAAGGTCGCTCCAAGACCTTACTCAAAACCTACCCTTGCAAAAGACAAAGCTACCATTTCCTACATCACACTTTTACTTAAATGGGAAGACACTAGCAAAGATAAAGGGAAGAGAGGAATTTTCAATGATGGAGAAAGAGGAGGCAAGAGATGTTTCAAATTCCAAAGGCTTTGACATTTCGCCAGAGAATGTTCCAATCCAAGGATTATGACTCTAGAGGAATATCAATACAACGAATATGCTTTCATTATGGAAGAAACCAAGAATGAAGAGGGCCAAGAAGAAGATGAAACTCTTGCGGAGGAAGGAATTATTCTAGTTTTTCAACATGTGCTTACTGCACATGTGGCAGAACTTGACGAAAATCAAAGAGAGCAAATCTTCTACACACAGTGTAAGGTCCAAGACAAGGTTTTTACCGTGATAATTGATGGCAGCAGTTGTGAAATTATGGTGGCTCATTGGAAGGTAAGCAAGTTACAATTACCAGCCCATACCCACATTAAACCATATAATCTCCTATAAGTAAATCAAGCCAATGGGTTAAAAGTTTCCACTCAAGCCCTTGTCAAGTTCCAAATTGATGGGTATGAGGATGAGATTTGGTGCGATGCCCTCCCAATGGGCGCATGACACATCTTACTCAGCAAGACCTGGTAATATGATCGAAGGACCATGCATGATAGAGAGTTCAATGTCTGCTCATTCCAAAAAGATGTTAAGGACTTCCGTCCCATGCCCATATCACCAAGAAAAGTGATTGAGATGAAGATCGAGTTAGCTAAAAAACAGCAAGCTAGAGCCGAGGTCCGAGAAGATCAGGATGGGTCGAAGAAGGGGAATAATACATGTCTTGGCCTATAAAGAATACATCAAATCAGAAGGAAGTTTTAAGGAACCGACAGGTGAACGCTATGATGAGACACTCAGAATACCTTCCCTACCTAATGATAATAAGGCAACAATCAAGAAAGACACTTGCGAATACCTTGTTCCCTCTAATGGTCATGAAGTAATCACTCAAGAATGGAATGTCTTTGACAATCTGTTGTATCAAATTGAAGAAATGAATGAGATCATCTTTGCCAACCCACTATATGATCTTGACCACCCAAGGAAGGATGATGACATGGCACTTCTAGCGGACTATACATCCAATGATAATGAACGCTCTCTTGATTTGTTTTTAAGAGGTTGGTTGTATCCTTGGCAAACCAATGGGTACAAAGGGCAGGAATGGAAGAGAAATAACCGAGAGCACGTTAGTTGCAGATTGTCGAGTAGTGCATTAATCACAATGCAAGAGGAAGAATATGAGGTATCGATCCTTAATCAGTTGGTCTACCACCTCATTATGAAATACAACTCTTCGTGGCCAAGGTTGAATATGGGAGGCTTCTCAAGGTTTGACTTGTAAGGGGATTTTCTACCGATGAAGATCCAAGAAAAAATTAAGCACGAGGAAATATTCAAGATCCTACATGATAATTGCGGAGGTCTTACCCAAGGATTCAAGTTGTGTGATGCCCCTACTACAACCACACAAGTTCTTGTTAGCCAACCCGCAAATCACGACCAAGAAAAGAGTTCGAATGTGCAACTTAATCCTTGGGAGAATAATGCCTTGGTCAAATGGGAAACATACTTAAGAGAGGGTCCTTTCAAGATACTATCAAAGCTCCGGGAAATCTCAAACAAGGAACCACCTCTAAACACCGCACAATATGCTTCTAAGGCACCTATGTGTTTGGACCCTCCAAATTTGAGGACAAATTCTTCCTAAGAAGGGAAGATTGGTGGAAATAAAGGATAAACCTTAGCTCCTATTGTGAAGATGATATGTCACAAATTGATGGTGAATAATTTAAGGCTTAGATCCTCAGTCAAGGGACAAGAATTAGATGGAGTATGGGGAGGGTTAGAACCTATCACTTGAAGAACTTATAGTATGATTTTATTCGGCCTTAGTTGTGGTCTTGGCCGAGGTCGTGCACTACTTATCTATAATGTCTTAATTTCCTATCTTACCTAGTAGTATTAGGATATCTAAGAATGATAGAACCCTTAGGTTAATTTAGGACACATTCATTACTTGTAATAAGAGCATGAAAATCGAGGAAGGACAACACCAAGTTGGCAAGGACAAGAGAGCCTAAGATCGAGAAGCCAATATGGAAAAGGACAAACTGTTACACCCCGGAAATTCCAGGATATGTTTATAAGAACGTACGTAAGAACTCAAAAATGTTAATACTTGAGACGAGTAAAAATTTATCGGAATATTGGAATTTGTCAGAAAACGAAATATTGCGACGAACGGGAGGGCGACACGTGTCACCCCCCTTACTTGGTCTTGGAAGAAAATACATGGATAAAATGGTCATTTGACCATAATTCAAGATGACCATGTCATGCTAAAGATTGAGCTTGATATTATTGACTAAGTCAAAGGCCACTTGGGCTTGATCCTTGTGAAATGCATCCAAGCCACCCATTTGTTTTAATCTTAACCCTTCCTTGTGCTATATAAGCTTACTAGTTCCCACACTTAGTCATATTTCAAGAAAATTTGAAGAAAACTCTATGGAGCTCTCGGGTTTGGAGGGTTCAAGAGAGGAAATTTTTTCGTTTGTTGTCCAATAAGCTCCACACTTTAAACCAAAGTTTCTAAGGGTATTGTAAGGGTATCTCAATAGAAAGATCTCGGAAAAGTGGCATTTTTGTATTAGTCGCAAGGCGAAAACCTAAAGAGTTTTTCAACTTTGAAGTTGGAACTTGAAGAGGAGTTCTTCATAAGCTTCTAAGGGTTTCTTGGAGTGGATTGGAACGTCGAAAAGAGGAGCTAAAGTTTCTAAGGATCGACTTGTAATCTTGGATCATATTTGGGCTAAATGAGGTAATAATCTTCATCTTACTTTTGTAATTGAAGATTCCATGTTATGATAAGTTAGAAATGATCATGTGATATGTGTTATGAAGATTGATAAGTGTTATGGAAGTTTAGAAGCTCAAATCCGAAAGTGACAAGTTGAGTCATTTGAAATTGAATTACAATTTGGTCGATAATTAGAATCGTCGCATATTACCTACTTGAAAATTGTAGTAGTTATAATCAATTGCGTCTTGATAACATGTTATACTAAACAACTTGAATTGAAAAGGGAATCGGAAAGGTTGATATGTTGTTACACCTTTGGCCGAATTGACATTGTATTTTTGGACTAGTTTGATGTAATTGTGGGGCGAAATTTTACACGTCTTGTAGGCGTGTAATACCCTATTGTTAACTTCATTGTTGAGCCTTAAATATGGCGTGTTTGGTTATTTAATTCGGGCCTTGAAAAAGGTGGAAAAGTATGTAGAAACAAAGGAAGTGTTGTCCGATTTTCCGTAGAATTTAGTGACTTTGCACTTAGAATATTCTACGTTGAATCTAGAGGTTAATAAACATATTATGGTCATTATAGGTTGACATACTACGTACGACATATTGGACTTGGCAAGTGGATTGAACCGAAGAGGTATGTGGAACTTTCTTATCTCTTGAGCATGAATAAGTTGTAAATGTATAGTACGGTAGACGTACGAGATTTTGACGAATCTAGTCCATTTGATATCCTTGGTTTATCTTAGGAATGTTCAAGTTGGTTGAGTTAGGGAATTAACTCACTTCTTTAAAAATACTAAGGATATCTTGGTTTTTAAAAGTTAAGAGACTTTAAGTATTTGGAAAGTATATGATCATGTTTCGTTTGGAAAGTTTAAGTCTCTTGGTTATAAAGAAGAATGTAAGTTTCTAAAGTATAAAGCTAGTATAACGGCTTTATGGGAAGTTAGTTATAATAGCTTTATGGAAAGTTAAAAGGAGAGATTTACTCTAAGTAAAATAAGTAAGAATAAATGACTTGAATTAATGAAAGGCAAATTGATTTGAAGGCATCAATTGCTTAAGGTTTTAAAAGAAAAGAAGTCACTTGATTTGGAAGCCTAAGCGTATTTCTAAAAGGTATTGTGACTTGTCTTGGAAAATAGTTATGACTTGATACTACGGTTATTAGTATCTTGGAAGTTTTATATGAAAAAGAGTCATTTTAAAGAAATAGAAGTACGTAGTACTTTGGGTTAAATTCCCGGATTTTCATAAAGACATGTTAGTGCCTTAAGTAAACTAAAATGAGAGTGTATATGAACAAGACTAATAAGAAGTTAGGGGATTTCTTAACTTGCTTATGTTATTTATGATAAGCCGGTAGTGCTTATGTTATGTATGATAAGCCGGTAATGCTTATGTTATGTATGATAGCCGTTTGTTCTAGTGATATATTGTGCATTATGGGGTCATTCCCCGGGTTTGTGGCATTTGCATATTCCGTGGATTTGCTACCCATGATGCGAGGAATACCTCATGCGGGTCCGAAAGGGCTTATGCGGGTGAAATAGTCCCATGCGGGGCGGACCAGTCCTATGCGAGGAATACCTCATGCGGGTCTACACGACCTACGCGTGGATACAGCCTATGCGAGAATACCTCATGCGGTCCATACGACTTTGCGGGTGAAATAGTTCCGTGAGTAGGATTGCTTAATGATATCGCGCGGTGGCCCCGCTTTGATCATGAGCCTCCTATTTTTATAGTAAAGTATACTCTTGTTTAATCTCATTGTTAGTAAGGCATGCAGTAATCGTTATATGAGTTATCATACATGTCTCCGCTTTATTTTAGACTTATGATTTCACCGCAGATTTCTGGCCACATATTTGGTACATATTGTACTGACCTCCTTCGGGGGGCTGCGTTCATGCCGCAGGTAGAGTATACAGGTTGCTGATCCTCACTCTTAGGATCACTGTTCAGCTGTTGAGAAGCTTCATTACTCCGCAGGCTTATCCTTAGTACAGATCCATGGTATGGTCGGTTGTTGTACATTCAGGGGTATGGCGGGGCCCTGTCCCGCCACAGTTGTTATTCGTAGATGTCTGTAGTCACAGTTGTGGATTGGGTTTGCAAGAACAGATATGTACCGTTTTAATTTTGTATTATGTATATGTTACGAAAGGCGGCCTTATCGGCTAGCCGGTTAATGTCTATTGTCTAAACATGATTTTTATTTTGGGAGTTGTGTATGTTCCGCTGATATTCTCTGATGTATACTCAAGGGGTGCCTGTGTAGGGCACTGGGCCATGCCCTGCTCGGGTCGTGACACAAACAATGACATGGCGAACAAGAGGGCATAGAAAAAAACCTTCCAAAAGCAAGAGAAGTTCGGTCAAGGGGAGATGGAAGGGTAGCCAAATAACCAAGGCAATAATGAAGTCTCCAAGATGATAAGGTCTTGAAATCTCAAAGGGCATCTCGACCAATACAAGGTAGATATGAAGAGAATAGAGCTTCTCCAAGTCTTCAAATAAAACCAAGCTCCTTTCACATGTCTTCACCGAAGCCAAGGCTTCAACTTGTGCTCCTAGATGACTAGTCCCCTTCCATGTTCCCATTCGGCTGAGTTGTGTGACTTGTGTCCCTTTAGTTTATTTCTAGAATAGTCCTTACTCTATTATAAATAGAAACCTTAGGATGAATATAAGCATGAGTTTTTGAAATTATATTAAATATAATGTTATTTTTCAACTTGTGTGTTGAAGCTTGTCGATCCTTGTGTGGATCAAAACTCCTTCGGTGCAAGTTAGACTAGGACTTTTGTGGCCTAGCCTCTACATAAAATCTAAGAACACCCTTAGTGGTAAGTAAAGGTTGACTCTTGTGTGAATCAACTAAGCCTAAATTTTGGGAGCAACAATGACACGGTTCACTCTCACTTGGCTTGTTCACGGGCATTGTGAATAGCAACCCTTGGTTTCGACCTTCTGGCATTAACCACCAACTCGTTGGTATTGGTTTGGGAAATTAACTCCCTATTACACTATCCTTGGGCATATCATTCCTACCTCTCAAAATAACCAACACCACTAAATATCTAACCCGAAGTCTCTAAAGCCAACACTTAGCCGAAATTATCCCTATCCAAGTTGTGTTCTACAAGTCGGAATCAAGCCACACTCAGTACACCTCATACCCATCATGCCTACCTCCCTTAACATCATATAAACAAATCCACAAAATAACATCCCCCATATTACACCAAAATTCATCTTCTAAAACAAGCATAACCCATTGTCCTACTTACGGCGACTTCTCGACACTTCTGTATCTCATGTCTTTTTCTCCAACCTGCCATCATTCAATCACCAAATTCTGATCACTACACCCTCCTGGAAAAACCTTCCAAAACACCGAGTCCCGCTTTCTAATAGTTTCTTCAGAATCTCTCTCAAACACCCCACTATCCTATTTACCTGATAAAACCGAGAACCCCATATTGCCATTCACTTCCGGGTCAACCCTCATATAACCAACACCCGATCCACTTACTTATCCAACCCACACCTTATATCCATCAGATTTGTATCAGAGCACGGACATCCCATCCCACGCTTTGACGCTATGGATCAAATGAGTGTAGATCTAAAGATGAGCGTCATGGAAATGGCTGTGGAATAAATAAGAAGAGAATTTGAAAATTGTGCCAACCTTGAGGATGCAGAATCCGGGGAAGAGGCTAATTAACATAACTCCATCCCCATTGAGGATGATATCCAAGAAGTTCCAAGAATGGAAATGAGAGGAGACTGCACACTATGATTTGACCTTCCGAATTTTGAAGGGAACTTAGACCCCAAAGAATTCTTGGAATGGTTAATGACCATTGAGATAATCTTTGAGTACAAAGGGTAGGATGATCATCAATGCTAAAAAAAAATGCCATATTGAAGCTCAAATCCTTTGCTTCGGTATGGTATGAAAACTTAAATGCGAGCTGGAAAAGACATAATAAGTCCAAGATTGATTTTGGGACAAGTTGAAGAATCACCAAAAAAGAAAGTTCTTGCCACGTGATTACGAACAAGAGTTATACCTTAAATTCACCAAGCTTCAGAAAGATGTACTTAAGGTCGAGGAGTACATAAAGGAGTTTGAAAATTTAACCATGTTATGTGACCTTGAGGAAAAAGAACCACAACAGATTGCCCTATTCATCGGTGGCTTAAACATGATAATTTAAGAAAATTAGAGGTATCCACGTACTGTACTTTTGAGGATGTGTGCACTTGGCCCAAAAGTTTGAGAGGCAACAGAAGAAGGTAGCTCCAAGACCTTATTCAAAACCTACCCTTGCAAAAGACAAAGCTACCACTTCCTACATCACTCTGTTACTTTAACGGGAAGACACAAGCAAGGATAAAGAGAAGAGAGAAATTTTCAATGATGGAGAAAGAGGAGGCAAGATATGTTTCAAATTCCAAAGGATTAGACATTTTGCCAGAGAACGTTCCAACCAAAGGATTATGACTCTAGAGGAATATCAAGACAATGGAAAAACTTTCATTGTGGAAGAAACCAAGAAGGAAGAGGTCCAAGAAAAGGTTTGTACCATTATAATTGATGGCAGCAGTTGCGCAAATATGGTAGCCCATTGGCTAGTAAGAAAGTTACAATTACCAACCCACACCCATGTTAAACCATATAATCTCCGATGGGTAAATCAAGCCAATGGGTTAAAAGTTTCCACCCAAGCCTTTGTCAAGTTTCGAATTGGTGGGTATGAGGATGAGATTATGTGTGATGCCCTCCCAATGGATGCATGCGACATCTTACTCAGCAGGATTTGGCAATATGACTGAAGGACCGTGCATTATAGAGAGTTCAACACCTGCTCACTCCAAAATATGTTAAAGACTTCCGTCGCATGCCCTTATCACTAATCAAAGTGATTGAGATGAAGATTGAGTTAGCTAAAAAACAGCAAGCTAGAGCGGAGGTCCGAGAACATCATGATAGGTCAAAGAAGGGGAGCAACACAAATGTCTTGGCCTATAAAGAATAGATCAACTCAGAAGTAAGTTTAAAGGAACCGACATGTGAACCTAGCTATGATGAGACTCTCAGAAAACCTTCTCTACCCAATGATAAACCGAAGGAAACAATCAAGAAGGACGCTTGCAAAAACCTTATTCCCTCTAATGGTCATGAAGTAATAACTCAAGAATGGAATGTCTTTGAAAATCCGTTGTATCAAATTGAAGAAATGAACGAGATCATCTTAGCCAACCCACTATATGATCTATACCACACAAGTGAGGATGATGACATGGATCTTCTAGGGGACTATACATCCAAGGATAATGAATACTCTGTTGATTTGTTTTCAAGAGGTTGGTTTTATCCTTGGCAAACCAATGAGTACAAAGAGCATGAAAGGAAGAGCAATGACCGAGAGCACGTTAGTTGCAGATTGCCGAGTACAACATTAATCACAAGGCAAGAGGAAGAATATGAGGTATCCATCCTTAATCACTTGGTCTACCACCTCATTATGAAATGCAACTCTCCGTGGCCAAGGTTGAATATGAGAGGCTTTTCAAGGTTCGAAGATCCAAGAAAAAATAAAGAATGAGGAAAGCTTCAAGAGCCTACATGATGATTGTGGAGGTATTACCCAAGGAGGAAAGTTGTGTTCTGCCCCTACTACCACCACACAAGATCTTTTTAGGAAACCCACGGATCACGACCAAAAAAACAGTTTAAATGTGCAACTTAATCCTTGGGAGAATAATGCCTTGGTAAAATGGGAAACATACTTAAGAGAGGGGCCTTTCAAGCCACTATCAAAATGTTATACCCCGTATTTCCAGAGTATGTACGTAAGGACGTACGTAGAAAATTTGAACTTGAGAAAGTGGCTTGGCCGAAATTTATTTGTGCACAACACCCGGTTAGAGTCGTTTTTCGACGAAACGTTTTCACAAATTTTCGTAGGGAATTTCCGCTATGTAATTTTTAATTTTTGCGGATTTTTCCGAGAGACGAAACATTATGGACCAACAAGAGGGTGACACTTGTCACCCTCTCATTGGAACACCTTGGTGAAATTGTGTTGGCCGAAGTGTGGCTTTTGTGGTCAAGGGTTGGTAGGATATTTTTGTGTTAGTTGGCTAGTGTGCACTTGGCAAGATCTTGGCCCTACACTTGCTATGCACTTGGCAAGATCTTGGCCATTGGTTGGCCTTGGCTTACACTATAAATACCCCCCCTTAGGATGACTTCTTCATCCATTCCAAATATTTCCTAAGTGTTAAATCCCTCCCTCTCCCCTCTTGTTTGACTCTCGCCCAAGAGCCCCCTCCCTAGATAGGCCTTTATGGCCGGAGAGCCTCCCTCTCCCCTTTGAGGCACGTGGGTACCCCTAGCCTAGTGTTTTCGTATAAATACCCCCTCTCTGGTAGAAATACTCAAAAGTATTGTTATAATGCCCAAATTACCTTAGCCATATACCTTGTTGTATTCTAAGGTTATACCTATACGAAAAGCCCGTAAAATACTATTATACTTCCCGTCACCACAAAACCAAAACCCTAGGAAAATCTCCATAGTCCGTTGAGTATTGTGTAGAAGTTGGTTAGAACTTCTAAGGGTGGTTTAGAGCGGGTCGAGCGTTGAGTCGAGCTAAACGATTGCCCAGATCGACTTTAAGCTAGGATAATTATGGGCTTATCGAGGTAATTATCTTGTCCTCTATTGTAATTGGAAATTACATGTTGTTAGATTATATAGTTGAAGTATATCGTATATAAATCAACGTAGTTATCGGCAATGTCTTTTGACTTAAGCCCGAATAAAACTTACGGCAATGTCTTGCGACTTAAGCCCCAATTTAAAGAAGAATACCGAATCAGAATTACATAGGATCAGACATGAGACTTGTGTAGTAATCGTGGAGTAGAATTGTACCTGTTAGGTTAGATGTATAACCCCTGTTGGCTTGGTAGCCGGCCTCGATAGAGGAGATTTACGCAGATTGCGGGGAGGTGCACGAAATTTCTCAGAAAGTTCTACGATGAGACCTAGATGTTAATAAGCGCCTTGTGGCCTTATAGGTGGAAGTACTACGTGTGGCGCGATCCGCTTGGCTTAAGGAGTAGCCGACGGTTGAGCGTTTTGCTATTAGTCGATACTGCCGCGAGGTATGTGAACCTCTTCCTATCTCTTCTAGCATGATATGTGTGAACTATGTAGTACGCAGACGCATACGTGCTAAATGTATTTGATTGATTTAAAACATAAAGTGTTATAACGGCTTTATGGGAAGTTGGTTATACAACTTTATGTTGGTAAGAAAATACATGTGGTTTTAAAGTGGTAATCGATTTGAACTATAAATCGCTTGTTATGTGTTAATAAAGAACTTGAAGTATTTCAAAAGATTTTTGAATCATTTTGAAAGAAGAAGTAATACTTGGTTTGTGAAAACTTAAGAGTTATACTAGCTTTATGTGAAGTTAGGTATAACGGCTTAAGAATGTTTTATCGATTTCTAAATCGAATGTATCGACATACCATCGCAAATACGTTAATAAAAGGAAATGCTTTTGACTAATTAAGTATTATTAAAACCAGAGAAACTTCCATCCGCATGAAGCTAAGATGAGACAAAATGATGTTTCCTAGATCATGGTCACTGTAATAAGATTGTTATAAACAAGAATATCCTACTCACATATGAGACTTATGTTTTTCAGATAGTTTTAAGGAGAATTATATTCTCAAATGAATAAGACTATGAACTATGAAACCTTTCTAAAATGAGAAACTTGAACATTGGAAATTAGGCAAACTTGATCATTGGAAAAGAATGTTGCTACTTGATTTTACAAAGAGAAGTAATTGATTTACTTTAAAAGGATAGTCACTCTTTTTATACTACTGTATTGTGTGACATTGTGAAAGTAACGATCTTTTAAAGAGTTAATGTATGAAGTACTTTGGGGATAAAACCCGATCTTGTTAATCATATAGTAGAAGGTACCTTGTGTGAACAACTTGATTGTATTGGTTTGTGATAGCCTTGTAATACTTTCTTGATTGCTTTGATAAGTAAACGTGTTGGGATGCTACGTGTGTTAGTATCTTGTGATGTTTATGCGAAGGGGTTTCCCTTGATTGTGCTTATTAACTATCAGTCGTTATGATAGTATTGTGGCATTCATCTCTTGAGATGATTCCGGGTTAAGCCGCCTCCGACGCGGGTAGACTCAGCGTCGATGGACCTATGATTCGAGAATACCTCACGCAGTCCCGGCCTATGCGAGCTACGAGAGTTCCGTGTTAGTATCGCTCCTTTATGGGCACGCGTCCATGTGGCCACGCGGATCGCGAAGTCCGTGACGATGCCGGGAGTAGCTACCGACGCGGAATACCTCACGCGGCCGATGAGATTGGCCTACGCGGAGTCGCGGAGTTCGAGGTTAGACGCGCACATCGATATCTGCGCAAGTGGCCGCCTTTGATCCCGTGACGGCTAGACAGATCTTATGATACGCTTCATGACCTTGTTGGTACCGTGGGTTTTAGTAGTCGGCTATGCCTTCGCATTTACCCCGCACAGCTTTATGACACAGGTGGACCGTGTTCATGTGTGTTCCTCGTGCTTTTATATCATAGATCGCCAGTGGCGGAAGGTATTCCACGCATGATTGATGTTGTGGGCCCGAGACCCATTGTTATACTTGAGTGATGACTGAGGCGTTAGTCCCCGACTTGACATGATCGCTTGGTTGTAAATCGTAGTTTGGTTATCATACATGTCTCTCGCTTTATATGATCGCTATGATTTCATTTACGTGATGTATTTTCGGGCCATACTTGCACTCAGTATCGACCTCCTTCGGGGCCGCTCATGCCGCAGTTGAGGTACACCGCCGTTGATCCTCGCCTAGTGGTCACAATTCAGCGCTGGAAGCTCCGTTCCTCCGAGGCTTATCATGGTATAGTCCCCTCGTTGTAGGTGCTACATTCGTGGTATGGCGGGCCCCGTCCCGCCATTGTTGTCGTATCATTTCTTAGAGGTGCAGTAGTACTGCTGCGGTGGTTTGTAAAAAGGATTAAACTGCTCATTTGTAAAAGTTGTTATTTATATATGCCGAAGGCAAGTTTTCTCGACATCGCTTTGTACTTCACTTGTTTCATGTACGTGTTTTATGTTCCACGACACTGATGTTGTGTCACTAGGGTGCCCGGTAGGCACGACCACGCCCGGTTCGGTCGTGACAAAAGTGGTATCGAGCGCTTAATCTCTGAAAGTGTCTACGCATCAGATCCGAGAGAGTCTTGATTATCGGTGTTGTGCACCACATCAATAATCGTGAGGCTATAGGATATTTTAGGATTGGTTTCTATTCTTCTCACTCGAGATCGTGCCTTAGAGCCGTGTTGTAAGTTGGACCTCTAACGTATTTCTTTCCCTTACCGATATGCCTCCGCAGAGGCAACCCGAGCCCGTGAGGGCAAGGCGCCGAGGAGCCGCGAGTAGAGCAGGGTGGCGAGGGCACAGCCCAATCATTACCTAGGTAGTGCTTCATTCGGGATTTCGCGACGTCACTAGCCCCAGTGAGTTTGGCACGGCATGGCAGTCCCATCGCGCCATGATATATGAACCTTCGCCCACGACCGAACAGAGCATTTAGATTGCAAAGAGGCGACCACATTGCTAGCTATAGATTTGGCTACCGAGAGTATACCGATGTACCGCGAGTCTTGAGGACTATCTAAAAGAGGTTGTGCAAGAGTAATTCTTCGATTAGGCTTCGAGCATGGCCTCGTGTATCGCTTATGCGCAGCAGCCGAGACGTAGAAATCGACAGTTAACGGCGACACCGTAAGAGGCCAGAGCAGAAGGTCCTTTAGTAACTTTCGAGGCGAGTCACCTCACCAAAGAGATCGATTATGCACCTCCGCCAGCAGAGTGGTCTTCCACGAGTTCGTGACATTCGGTACGCAGAGTTGGTTAGAACTCCGTGGCTTCCGGCTCACACACGATACCGCCATCCCGGAATGTCATCTTTTAGGTTGGTACTTGTTGTACGGCGACCGCCGTGGTCCGTGTCGAAGAGTGTCCTTGTAGGAGGACTTAGCCTTCGATCGATGGGTAGTCGCCACCTTCCTTAGTTATGCCTCTAGGCGTGTTTGATTTGAACGACATGGAGCAAGCAAGAGATATAGATATATCTTTAACCCTCTAGAGATCAGTATATGTGATAAGGTGAGTATACCTTAGGTGCTATGTTCTGATAGCAGTGTGTTAGTTGTGATTTGAAATCATGGTTGTTTAACCGAGTAAGATTTTGGGGGATAGAGAAGGTGTGAGCCTTAGAGCTTTTTACGTAGAGACCTTAGAGGTGAGGCCATCTCGAGAAAAGGTGTAGTGTTATGTTTGACCCTTATCGGAGTGCATAGTGCACGTGAGTTATGGTTGGGATAGGTCCCTAGTAGTGTGGAATGAAAGGGGTTAGTTGAGCTAAGAAGACCGCAAGGTTTTCTTAACTTCATTAGTGAGGCTGTTCGAATCGGGGAACTAGTGTTGTGCTCGTTGACGGGTCGGATTGAGGCCATGATGCGGGTCAACCCGCGGCCTGTTTGGTGGTGGGGTCAGTTTGTGGTGGTCCCGCCTTGTGGTAGGGTCACGAGGGTGTTAGGCCCATGTTCAGTTAACCAGCGTACGAGTTCGTGGATGCATTCGACCGGTGGTCGGGTCGATGGGGGCAGCCCATCGTGTTCTTCGGTCGGGACCGCTTTACTGGTGTGTTGAGTTATCCGGCGGTTGAAAGGCTGCACGGTGCCTACCTTTACCTTATGTCGCATGCTGAAGCCTGTGTTGTGGTTATTTTCGTTTTCTAAAAAGTTTACCAGCAGGTTAAGAACTCAGTGAGTCTCGACCGCATTCGCCACCGGCCATGCGTGGATTTCAGGGGTAGTTGTGAGGATTGTTGTCTCCTGTGGAGGTAGTGTTTGATCTACCATTTCAGTGTTCGGATATCGCCTTATGAAGCCTTGTAAGGGCGGAAGTGTAAGTCACGGCCGATTGGTTCGAGGTTGGCAAGGTTCGCATACTGGTTCAGCTTGTTCCAGCAGATCGGATAGTGGTGAGCTTGTCTAGAAGAAGTTCCGACAGCCGGGGAATTGTGCGGATAATCGGTGGCGACGCTTAGAGTTCAGTTGACGGTCGATCTTCTGAAAGTACCACCCGGGTTTGGGTGTGACGAGTTTTGGAAAACAGAGGAACTTAGCCCGAGTTACTTTGGGCCTTTGTGAGTTCATGAAGGATAGGCCGTGCCTATATGTTAGCATTTGCCGTCCGCGTGGAGGCAAGCGCGTCCGGTCTTTCGTATTGTGATGTTCGGAAAAGTATCGAGATCCATCCAGAGTGTTCCCACTTAATGATGACCACGTTAGAGATAGTAACCCGAGTTTTAGATCAAGCCGTGACGTAACGTGGTAAGAGTTTGAGTGTACGACATCCTCCGGATCGCAGCAGCCGGTACCATTTGTTGGGTCGTCGGAGCAAGGCTCGCGACAAAGTGACAAAGTGGTATCTACGAGTAAAGAGAGAAGCGAGCATGTATGGCGAGCATAGATGTGATCATTTCTTTGTAGAGAGAAGGCACGGGCGAAGTATATTTTAGACCACGGAGAGAGGTGGTTGTGGTGATGTTAGAGGTGTTTCTCGTGGACTTGGATGGGTATTTGTGCGGTTGTTTCTATGGCCATGTGTGGCAAGGATTGTTCTCGTAAGTATAGTAGTGAAGAATATCTTGCGACGCTTGTTTTGAGACTTAGAAGGAACATTCGACGAATGTTTCTAAGGGGAGAATGTTATACCCGTATTTCCGCAGTATGTACGTGGGGCGCACGTAGAAAATTTGAACTTGAGAAAGTGGCTTGGCCGAAATTTATTTGTGCACAACACCCTAGAGTCGTTTTCGACTAAACGCTTTCACACCTTTCGTAGGGAATTTCCGGCTATGTAATTTTTAATTTTATGGATTTTTCCGAGAGACGAACATTATGGACCAACAAGAGGTGACACTTGTCACCCTCTCATCGAACACCTGGGCGGAAATTGTGTTGCCAAAGTGTGGCTTTTGTGGTCAAGGGTTGGTAGGATATTTTTGTGTTAGTTGGCTAGTGTGCACTTGGCAAGATCTTGCCCTACACTTGCTATGCACTTGGCAAGATCTTGGCCATTGGTTGGCCTTGGCTTACACTATAAATACTCTTAGGATGACTTCTTCATCCATTCCAAATATTTCCTAAGTGTTAAATCCCTCCCTCTCCCCTCTTGTTTGACTCTCGCCCAAGAGCCCTCCCTAGATAGGCCTTTATGGCCGAGAGCCTCCCCTCTCCCCTTGAGGTGTGGCCTGGGGTACCCCTAGCCTAGTGTTTTCGTATAAATACCCCCTCTCTTGTAGAAATACTCTCAAAAGTATTGTTATAATGCCCAAATTACCTTAGCCATATACCTTGTTGTATTCTAAGGTTATACCTATCTGAAAAGCCCGTAAAATACTATTATACTTCCGTCACCACAAAACCAAAACCCTAGGAAAATCTCCATAGTCCGTTGAGTATTGTGTAGAAGTTGGTTAGAACTTCTAAGGGTGGTTTAGAGCGGGTCGAGCGTCGAGTCGAGCTAAACGATTGCCCAGATCGACTTTAAGCTAGGATAATTATGGGCTTATCGAGGTAATTATCTTGTCCTCTATTGTAATTGGAAATTACATGTTGTTAGATTATATAGTTGAAGTATCTGTATATAAAATCGAACGTAGTTATCGGCAATGTCTTTTGACTTAAGCTGAATAAAACTTACGCAATGTCTTGCGACTTAAGCCCAATTTAAAGAAGAATCTGAATCAGTAATTACATAGGGTATCAGACATGAGACTTGTGTAGTAGTACTGTGGAGTAGAATTGTACCCGTTAGGGTTAGATGTATAACCCCCCCCGGGTTGGCTTGGTAGCCGGTCTCGATAGAGGAGGAGATTTACGCAGTTGCGGGGGGGGGGGGGAGGTGCTGCCGAAATTTCTGTAGAAAGTTCTACGATGAGACCTAGATGTTAATAAGCGCCTTGTGGCCTTATAGGTGGAAGTACTACGTGTGGCGCGATCTGCTTGGCTTAAGGAGTAGCCGACGGTTGGAGCGTTTTGCTATTAGTCGATACTGCCGCGAGGTATGTGAACCTCTTCCTATCTCTTCTAGCATGATATGTGGAACTATGTAGTACTACAGACGCATACGTGCTAAATGTATTTGATTGATTTAAAACATAAAGTGTTATAACGGCTTTATGGGAAGTCGTTATAACACTTTATGTTGGTAAGAAAATACATGTGGTTTTAAAGGGTAACTGATTTGAACTATAACTGGCTTGTTATGTGTTAATAAAGAACTTGAAGTATTTCAAAAGATTTTTGAATCATTTTGAAAGAAGAAGTAATACTTGGTTTGTGAAAACTTAAGAGTTATACTAGCTTTATGGGAAGTTAGGTATAACGGCTTAAGAATGTTTTCTTGATTTCTAAATCGAATGTGTATCGACATACCATCGCAAATACATAATAAAAGGAAATGCTTTTGACTAATTAAGTATTATTAAAACCAAGAGAAACTTCCATCCGCATGTAAGCTAAGATGAGACAAAATGATGTTTCCTAGATCATGGCTGCTGTAATAAGATTGTTATAAACAAGAATATCCTACTCACATATGAGACTTATGTTTTTCAGATAGTTTTAAGGAGAATTATATTCTCAAATGAATAAGACTATGAACTATGAAACCTTTCTAAAATGAGAAACTTGAACATTGGAAATTAGGCAAACTTGATCATTGGAAAAGAATGTTGCTACTTGATTTTACAAAGAGAAGTAATTGATTTACTTTAAAAGGATAGTCACTCTTTTTATACTACTGTATTGTGTGACATTGTGAAAGTAACGTATCTTTTAAAGAGTTAATGTATGAAGTACTTTGGGGATAAAAACCCGATCTTGTTAATCATATAGTAGAAGGTACCTTGTGTGAACAACTTGATTGTATTGGTTTGTGATAGCCTTGTAATACTTTCTTGATTGCTTTGATAAGTAAACGTGTTGGGACGCTACGTGTGTTAGTATCTTGTGATGTTTATGCGAGGGTTTCTTGATTGTGCTTATTAACTATCGATCGTTATGATAGTATTGTGGCATTCATCTCTTGAGATGATTCCGGTTAAGCCGCCTCCGTCGCGGGTAGACTCAGCGGTCGATGGACCTATGATTCGAGAATACCTCACGCAGTCCCGGGCCTATCGCGAGCTACGAGTTCCGTGTTAGTATCGTCCTTTATGGGCATGCGTCCATGTGGCTACGCGGATCGCGAAGTCGTGGCGACGCCGGGAGTAGCTACCCTCGACGCGGGAATACCTCATGCGGCCGATGATTGGCCTATGCGGAGTCGCGGAGTTCCAGGTTAGACGCAGACATCGATATCGCGGCAAGTGGCCGCTTTGATCCCGTGACGGTTTAGACAGATCTTATGATACAGTTCATTACCATGATGGTACTGTGGGTTTTTATTAGTCGGCTATGCCTTCGTACTTACCCCCGCATGCTTTATGACATGACGTGGGACCCGTGTTCATGTGTGTTCCTGGTGCTTTTATATCATAGATCGGCGGTGATGGAAGGTATTCCACGCATGATTGATATTGTGGGCCTGAGACCCATTGTTATACTTAAGTGATGACTTGAGGGCGTGAGTCCCTGACTTGACATGACTGCTTGTTGTAAACTGTAGTTTGGTTATCATACCTGTCTCCTGCTTTATACGATCGCTATGATTTCATTTACGATGTATTTTCAGCCACATACTTGCACTGCCAGATCGACTCCTTCGGCCGCGTTTCATGCCGCAGTTGAGGTACACCCGCCGTTGATCCTCGCTCTTAGGGTCACAGCCAGCGTGGAAGCTCCGTTCCTCCGAGGCTTATCATGGTATAGTCCTCGTTGTAGGTGCTTACATTCGTGGTATGGCGGCCCCGCCCCGCCATTGTTGTCGTATCATTTCTTAGAGGTGCAGAGTAATCTTAAGCGTGGTTTGTAAAAGGATTAAACTGCTCATTTGTAAAAGTTGTTATTTATATATGCCAAAGGCAAGTTTTCTCAGACATCGTTTTGTACTTCACTTGTTTCATGTACGTGTTTTATGTTCCGCTGATTACTCTGATGTTGTGTCACTAGGGTGCCCGGGGTAAGGCACCAGTCACGGGCCCGGGTTCGGGTCGTGACACAAAGCTCCGGGAAATCTCAATCAAGTAACCACCTCTAAACATCGCACATTATGCTTCTAAAGCACCTACGTGTTTGGACTCTTCAAATTTGAGGACAAATTCTTCCTAAGAAGGGTAAATTGATGAAAATAAAGGATCAACCTTAGCTCCTATTGTGAAGATGATATGTCACAAATTGATGGTGAAGAATTTAGGGCTTATATCCTCGGCGAAGGGCCATGAATTATATAGAGTATGGGGAGGGCTAGAACCTATCACTTGAAGAAATTATAGTATTATTTTATTCGGCCTTAGTTGTGGTCTTGGCCGAGGCCCGTGCACTACTTATCTATAATGTCTTTATTTCCTATCTTACCTAGTAGTATTAGGATATCTAAGAATGATAGAACCCTTAGGTTAATTTAGGACACATTCATTACTTGTAATAGAAGCATGAAAATCGAGGAAGGACAACGCCAAGTTGGCAAGGACAAGGGAGCCTAAGATCAAAATTCCAACATGGCAAGGAAAAATGATGAAATGGCGAACAAGAGGGCATCGACAAAAACCTTCCAAAAGTAAGAGAAGTTCGGTCAAGGGGAGATGGAAGGGTAGCCGAATAGGCAAGAATGAAGTCTCCAAGATGATAAGGTCATGAAATCTCAAAGGTCATCTTGACCAATACAAGGTATATGTGAAGAGAATAGAGCTTCACCAAGTCTCCCAACAAAACCAATCTCCTTTCACATGTCTTCACCGAAGCCAAGGCCTCAACTTGTCCTCCGAGATGAGTAGTCCCCTTCCATGTTCCCATTCGGCCGAGTTATGTGACTTGTGTCCCTTTAGTTTATTTATAAAATAGTCCTTACTCTATTATAAATAGAAACCTTAGGATGAATGTAAGGATCGGTTTTTGAAGTTATATAAAATATAAAGTTCAGTTTTCAACTTGTGTGTTGAAGTTTGTCGATCCTTGTGTGGATCAAAACTCCTTCATTGCAAGTATAGACTAAGACTTGTGTGGCCTAGCCTCTACAAAAACTCAAAATACACCCTTAGTGGTAAGAGAAGGTTGACTCTTGTGTGAATAAACTATGCCTAAGTTTTGGGAGCAACAAGGACACAGTCCACCCTCACTTGGCTTGTTCAAGGGCATTGCGACTAGCAACCCTCGATTTCGACCTTGTGGCATTGACCACCGACTCCTTGGTATTGGTTTGGGAAATTAAATCCTCATTAAACTATCCTTGGGAATATCATTCCTACCTCACAAAATAACCAACACCACTAAATATCCAACCCGAAGTCTCTAAAGCCAACACTTAGCTGAAATCATCCCTATACAAGTTGTGTTCTACTAGTCGGAATCAAGACTCACTCAGTACACCTCATACCCATCATTCGTACCTACCTTAACGTCATATAAACAAATCCACAAAATACCAGCCCCCGCATTATACCACAATTCCCCTTCTAAAACAAGCATCACCTGTTGTTATGCTTACTGCGACTTTCCGACACTTCTGTATCTCGGGTCTTTTTCTCCAAACTGCCATCACTCAATCACCAAAGTCTGATCACTACTCCCTTCCATAACACCCCCGGAATAACCTTCCAAAACATCGAGTCTCGCTTCCTCCTAGTTTCTTCCAGAATCTCTCTCAAACACCCCTCTGTCCTATTTACTCGATAAATCTGAGAACCCCATATTGCCACTCACTTTCGGGTCAACCCTCATATAACCAATACCCAATCCACTTACCTATTCAACCCACACCTTATATCCATCGGACATTACCCAGGGTTAGGACATTCATTTTCAAAGTGTCCTAATCCTTGACATTTAAAATACCTTTTTATACTTCTATCTACCCATTTTGTAACCTCTGCCTTCTTTCCTTTATCTTTCTCTACACTTTCTTGGCCATACAATGGTTTAGAAAAAGAGGTACTGTACTTTTATTTGATATTAGTGAGCTTTACATAGGTTTTTGGGGTACCTTTCTTTTATTGTTTTTCAAACTTGAGTGTTAACTGACATACGTCTTCAAATGTGTTGTATGTTACAACTTTGACTATCTCTTGAATTGCCACTGTCACGACCCGAACCCGGGCCCGTGACTGGTGCCTTACCCGGACACCCAAGTAGACATACATCAGAGTAACCAGCGGAATATAAAACAAGACATGAAACAATATGAAGTGAGAAACAGTTTATCTGAGAAAAGTTGCCTTTCGGCATATATATATAAAAACTTGAACAGTTACATCCCTTTTACAAACCTCGCCACAACAAGATTACATACCTCTAAGAATGTTATAACAACAATGGTGGACAGGTTCCGCCATACCCCTGAATGTAAGTACCTACAACGACAGGGGACTATACCAAAGATAAGCCTCCGGAGAAACGGAGCTTCCCAAAACGCTGAACTGTGACCCTATGAGCGAGGATCAACAACTGGTGTACCTCTACCTGCGGCATGAACGCAGCCCGGGCGAGGTCGATAACAGTACCAAGTATGTGAAATCAAAATATCAGAAATGAAATCATAATAGTCTATATAAAACAGAAGACATATATGATAACCAAATTACGATACACAATATGTAAGCAGTCATGTCAAGTCAGGGACTCACGCCCTTAAAGTCATAAATCAGATATAACCATGGGTCTCAAGCCCAAAATAACAATCATGCGTGGAATTCTTCCTCACCGGCCGGATCCATGATATAAAAGCACCAAGGAATACACATGAACACCGTGTCTCACCTGTTATAATAAAATCAGACGGTAAGTGCGAAGGCATAGCCGACTACTAAAACCCACAGTACCAACAATGCTATAAAATCAGATCACGAGGTCTTTCTAGACCGCGCCACATGATCGAAGTTGGCCACTCGCCCTCAGTATCAATGTGCGCGTCAAATCCTGGAACTCATCGCAGCTCCGCATAGGCCACCTAGGCCCGCATGAGGTATTCCCCGCATCGAGGGTAGCTACTCCTCGGCATCGCCCCGACACTCGTAGTCCGCATGGCCACATGTAACGCAGGTATTCCCGCACACTAACTCGAACTCGTAGCTCGCATAGGTCCCCGACCCGCATGAGGCATCCTCAGACGGGGCAAATAACCCCGGTATATCATGTCAAGAGGTGAGTGGTACAATACTAACATAACGACTTATCGTTAAACAACATAAGCATAATCAAGGAAAAACCCCTTTACACAAACATCACAAGACACTAACACACGTAGCATCCTAACATGTTTACTTATCAAACCAACAAGAAAGTATTACAAGGCTATCACAAACCAACATATTCAAGTTATTCACACAAGGTACTTTCTATTTTATGTCAACAAGTTCGGGTTTTTATCCCCAAAGTACTTCATATATTAACTCTTTAAAAAGATCCGTTTCTTTCCCAAAAAGTCACACGATACCCGTAGTATCAAAATAGAGTGACTACCTTTTTAAGTAAACCAAAACAATTTCCCTACCTTATTTTTGAACCAACTTAAGACAAAAGCATGCCTTCCTTTTTAAACGAAAACACTTCAAATTTTCAAGTCTTTGTCTTTTATAAATCAAGTCCTTACTTTGAAATTTTAAGAAAATCAAAACTTGTTTATTACTGATCTTATTAACGCAGCCATGATCTAGGAAATGTAATACAATTTTGTCTTATCTTAGCTTCTATGCCGATGGAGGTTTCTACTGGTTTTAATAATACTTAATTAGTCAATACATTTTCCTTTATTAGCGCTGCAGTGGTTTGTTCGATACTTATTCTCATTTCCGAAGTCAATACAAGACTTTCATAAACAATTAAGTAAACCGTTCTTTTTACCTTTCTTAAGTCGTTATACCTAACTTCCCATAAAGCTAGTATAACTCTTAAGCTTTTAAAACCAAGCATTACTCTTCTTTCAAAACGATTCATAACTCTTTTGAAATACTTCAAGATTCTTATTATTTAAAACTCAAGTCAAAAGACATCGAAGTAAAACCACGTTCAGTTAACACACGACGCTCACCGTACTATATATTCTTTTAAAATATCATGCTCAAGAGGATAGGAAGAATCACATACCTCCCGCGAAATCCACCGCCAAGTCGAATATGTCGCGCGCAGAGTATCAACCTATAATAGTCAATACGCCTATCAACGTCTAGACTACTCAGAATATTCTAAGAAGAAGGTTCTTATTTCTACGAATTAAGAAGATGTCACGACCAACCGGGTCACATCGGTGCCCTACCTGGGCACCCTTATACACATACAACATAATAAACTACGGAAGATAAATAACACTTTTTTTTTTAAAAGTAAGGCCAAGCCGATAAGGCTGCCATAACATAAAAATTACCCGAAAGGTCCTACACTGTTTAACAATGTAAAAACAACTCTAGCCATCCAAATTTACAAATAATACATGCACTCTAAGATTTGGACCAATGCTATGACGGGACAGGGCCCCACCGTACCCCTGAATATACATAACCATGATGACAAGCTCCGGAACATTGGAGCCATCTCAAAATGCTGAACCGGGATCCTAAAACAGCCCCTAAAACAGTCCATAATTACTATAACGAGGGTGGAATGGGAGACCTTTCAACGCCTTTCCACACCCTTATTCCTTCGGGGTTTTCATTAGCAATCTACTACATTAAACATGAAATATAGGGGCTGATTTTCCAGCATACAACACGTCTAAAGCAGTCCCCAAAAACTGCACGACAATATCCAACAGTTTTATAGATTCTACGGCAACAACTAAAATCCGATAACTCTTTCCTTAATCCTTTTTATTCCAATTCGAGTTCCAAAACATCTACATAAGTTATAACAACTTATTAACAACAATATTAATTCATTATAACATGCAATAGGTGAAGATAACAACGACAATAACCAACAAATTCCATTTACACCAAATCTGTCCCAAATTAGTTTTAGCACCAAAAAATGGCTCAAACGCTTTTTATTCTTCATTCTTTTTAACACAAGTTCATCCATACATTATAACAATAAGTAATATCCAATTACTTTAAAAGAAGAAGGACTTTTACCTCATTTTTCCCCCAAAAACGCCCCAAAACAGTCCGATCTTTATTGGTCCGCAGTTTTCGTTTCGCTCCACTTCTTCAACTTCCAATCACATATATGTATCCCCTACAACCTTAGGATCAACTTCTCTTCACGTTTCGCTTCCAAAAATTCGACGGAAAACCCCTAGGGTTTCAGTCTATTTTCGGCCCAACCTAGATTTAGGGGTTAAGGGTGCTTAATCTTGGAAAGAAAATACTTTGATCTTGATCTTGTCTTTGGATATGGGGATTTCGAATTGCTCTAGGTTTTTGGAGAGATGAGGGTTTGTATGGATGAATATCTTTTGTTATAATTCTTCAAGACTTATCTATATAAAGGTGTGTGGAGTGTTCACAAGACAAGTGGGGAGGGCACTTGCTAACCTCCTATTGGCCAAGTATTTCTTCACAAAATATTTCATCCACACTTAGTTATTTTTCATCCCATTTCGATGGACATGTAACATAGTATACCAAGACTTAATAAATCCACTAAGTCCATAATTCTAATGAAAAATAATTCCATTACTAGAATTAATTCTTGTCATCACATTAAACTCGAAAATTTTCCGTATAAGGAAATGTAAAAATCCTTTCCTTTCGACATTCCAATCTTAATTCTATAATCATGTTCTTGAATTACGGGGTGTAACATAGCACTTCCCTACCCGTCAAGCTACACAAGTCTACTGTAAATACAGTCCTATGTAAGTACAGTTCAATTCTCTTCTTTTATACCATCCTTCTATATCTTATACTCAATTCTAAATTACTATTTGTAATTTCCAATTACAATAGAAGGACAAGATTATTTACCTCGATAAGCCCAAAATTATCCAAGTTAAAATGTCGATCCTGAACAATGTTTAGCTCCTATTCCTTACGCTCCAACTCGCTCCAAGCAACCCTTAGAAGTTTCTAAACAACTTCTCTTAACACTTTAACTCCAAAAAGTGAAGAATACTAAGGCTATAATTTGGCAATGTTTCGGCCAAGGGGTAGTTTAGGGGCTAGAGGTGTGAAATCTTTTCTAACTCTTGGTTACTAATCTTCCTAATACACTAAGGAAGAACACTTAGAAGTTTAAGAATTTTTGGACAAAGTTTGGTTAAGGGAGAGGGGTGTTGGACGAGAACAACAAGAAGAGGGGAGGGAGTATTTCAAGTCTTGAAATCTCTAAGTGTGGATGAAGAAGTCTTGCTATCAAGGGGGGTATTTATAGAACACTCAAGGGTCAAGATTCAACCAAATGGATGGTGTATATTAGGACAAGTGCTACCTTATCTATCTACTACACAAATATCTTCAAGACTTTGACCAAACATTTTAAGCCTTTAACATGAAAAAACGCAAAACCTATGGTCCACCAATTCGTCCACTTGAGGGTGACACATGTCGCCCTCTCGTTGGTCCAAAATATTTCATTTTCCGAAAATATCCGTAATGCCAAAAATCCGAAAATAAAGTGGGCCTCACAAAACCATAAATTCTCTCGTGGGCCCCACGTGACCAATTCCGGAAATTAAAATTCCAATACTTCTAAAATATTCCAAAAGTCCGATACCAAACTGGGAATCCACCCCATTAACGAACCTTTTACTTCACAAAACCGGAAACTTTTCCACGAAAAAATCACATCTTTCTTCCTTTCCAAAATTACTGTCGTATTCTCGTACGTACGTCCTCACATACATACCCTGGAACTACGGGGTGTAACATTCTTCCCCCCTTAGAAACATTCGTCCCGAATGTTCCTTCTAAGTCTCAAAACATACATGCGCTGGTATAGTCTTCACTACTATACTTACGAAACCAATTATGCCACACCTGGCCATAATAACACACGCGTAAATACTTAAATCCAAGTCCACAAGGAATCACCTCTAGCATCACAAAAGCTCCCACCCAAGGTCTAAAAGATATTCCCTTCGCACCTTTACTTCACAAAGGAAATGATCACCTCTATTCTCTTAACACATGCTCGCTTCTTCCCTTACTCGTCGTACCCTTCTCGTACCCAAACTCCCTATAGTATATGTATCATATTTCCGTCATCGCTATAGGGCTATCCTCATACGATAACCCCCCTGTCACCTGGTCACTAATAACTGGGAACACTCTGGATGGATCTCCGATACTCTTCCGAACATAGCAACATGAAAGATCGGACGTACTGCCTCCTACGTCGGACGGCAAAGCTAACTTATAGGCAACCTGGCCTATTCTCCAAATTATCTGAAAATGCTCAAAGTACCTCGGGCTGAGTTTCCCCTGCTTTCCAAATCTCGTCACGCCCTTCCGGGGTGGTACCTTTAAGAAGACCGACCGTCAATCTGAACTCCAAGTATCGACGCAGATTATCCGCCCGACTCATGTTGACTCTGAGCTGCCAATAACCTCTCCTGGATAAGCTTCACCCTATCCTGCTGAATCAAGTATGAACCAACTATCTGAATCTTGCCAACATCGAACCAATCGACCGGCAACCTACACTACCGCCCATACAAGGCTTCATAAGGCGACATCCGAATACTGAAATGGTAGCTATAATGATACTCACTCAACAAGAGACACATAATCTCGCCACCCTCAAATCAAAACACCGCCCGGAGGTGAATGCACATCGAGACTCACCTGAGTTCCTAACCTCGCCTGGTAAAATCTCCAGAAACAAAAGAAATAGCCGTAAACTGGGCTCCACTACCTGTCATAAAGTGAAAATAGGAACCCTGTGCAGCCTTACAACCTTCCTGATATATAACATCTCGCATAACCCTCTGCCGAGTAAACCGTCCTGACTGAAAGACAAGATGGGCTGACCTCTCGCCCGACCATCGGTCGAACGCATCCACAAACTCGTACGATGGTTAACTAAACTTGGGCCTAGCACCCTCGTGACCCTATCACAAAGCGGGACCACCACAATATTTCCTTAATTCAAACCGGCCGCGGGTTGACCCGCAACCGCCTCAACCCACCCATTTATTACGCCAAACTCTTGTTTCCCGATCCGGAACAATCTCACCATCGAGTCACGAAAACCTAGTGGTCTTCTTAGCTCAACTACCCTCTTTCATTTCACACTACTCAGGGACTTATCACACAAACATATCTCACGTATACTATGCACTCTGATAAGGGTCAAACATAAAAATAAATCTTTTACTCAAGATGGCCTCGCCTCTAAGGTCTCCACGTATAAAACTCTAAGGCTCACAATTTCCCTATCCCCAATCTTACCCTTTTAACTAACCATGATTCCTAATCACAATTAACACAATGCTATCTGAACATAACACTTAAAATATACTCATCTTATCACACATACTAATCTCTAGAGGGTTAAGGATATACCTGTATCTACTGCTTCACTCCCCTTTGTCGTTCCAATCAATCCTGCCCTGTTGGGCGCATAGCTAGGGAAGGTGATGAACTAGCTACTGATTCTGAAGGCTGAGTCTCTACATCCGCGCCACCTCTAGTCGGACAATTTCTCGCAAAATGGCCCTGCTGGCCGCAAGCATAACAAGTTGTCGAAGAAGTACGACACTCCCTACAATGACACCTACCACACCGAGGTGGGGGTGGCCTCCTCTGGCTAACACCCCTTCCTTTCCGAACCACTGAATCCACAACTGCTCTGGTAGGCTGAGTCCTCCTGCTTGCATCCCTCCTACTTGAACATTCTCTCATCACATGGCCCTGACGGCCGCAGGTAAAACAAGCACCAACAAAAAGATGACATTCCCGGGATGGCGCCACACCGTGAACACCGAGGAAAATCAACTGGCCGCTAGAACCTACGTATAGCTATGATCCAGAAGCCCTGGAGCTCTGACCAACTCCGGCATACCCCGAACGTCCTGAACCCCGCGGAGACCACTGCACCGGGCGGAGGTGCATATCGATCTTCCTGCCGAGGCGATTCGCCTCGAAAGTTACCAAAGGACCTGCCGACCGCCCTTCTTCGCGATCTTGGTTAACCCGTCGATCCCACGCTTTCGGCCGCGCATAAGCCCGTTCGCAGGCCATGCTCAAGCCTGACTGAAGAGCTACTCTTGCACAACCCTCTCTTAGATAATCATCAAGGCCCGCGATAAATCGGTACATAATATACTCTCTAGTTGCTAAATCCCTAGCTAGTAACAGGGTCGTCTCTTTAAAATCCATACTTTCTGCTACTGGTCGTGGAACTGAAGGTTCAAATATCATGGCCACGAGGAATCGCCGCCATGTTAGACTCTGGGCCGCGACGCTGCGTAACTCCCGAATGAAGCACCACTCGGGTGATGATTGGGCCTGCCTCGTAACCCTCTGTGTTTCTACTCGCAGCCTCGCCGCTTGCCTTCTCGCCGGGTTGCCTTGCGTGGAGGTATAACTGGTAAGGGAAAGAAATACGTTAGAGGGGTTCAACTTATAACACAACTCTAAGGCACGATCTCAGAGTGAGAAGAATGGAAACCAATCCTAAATATCCTATAGCCTCCTGATTATTGGTGTGGTGCACAACACACCGATAATCAAGACTCTACTAGATACGGTCTGTAGACACTTTCCGAGGATTAACTGCTCTGATACCACTTTTGTCACAACCCGAACCCGGGCCCGTGACTGGTGCCTTACCCGGGCACCCAAGTAGACATACATCAGAGTAACCAGCGGAATATAAAACAAGACATGAAACAATATGAAGTGAGAAAAGTTGCCTTTCGGCATATATATATAGAAACTTGAGCTACATCCCTTTACAAACCCCGCCACAACAAGATTACATGCACCTCTAAGAATGTTATAACAACCATGGCGGGACAGGGCCCCGCCATACCCCCGAATGTAAGTACCTACAACGACAGGACTATACTAAAGATAAGCCTCCGAGACACGGAGCTTCCCAAAACGCTGAATCGTGACCACATGAGCGAGGATCAACAATCGTGTACTTACTGCGGCATGAACGCAGCCCAAGGAGGTCGATAACAGTACCAAGTATGTGAAATCAAAATATCAGAATGAAATCATAATAGTCTATATAAAATGTAAGACATATATGATAACCAATTTACGATACACAATATGTAAATATGTCAAGTCGTGACTCACGCCTTAAAGTCATCACTCAGATATAACCATGGGTCTCATGCCCAAAATATCAATCATGCCCGTGGAATTCCTTCCTCACTGCCGGCAGTCCATGATATAAAAGCACCAAGGAATACACATGAACATCAGGTCCCACCTGTGTCATAATAAAATCAGACGGTAAATGCGAAGGCATAGCCGACTACTAAAACCCACGTACCAACAATGCTATAAAATCAGATCACGAGGTCTTTCTAGACCGCGCCACATGATCGAAGCTGGCCACTCGCCCTCAGTATCAATGTGCGCGTCAAATCCTGGAACTCACCGCAACTCCGCATAGGCCACCTAGGCCCGCATGAGGTATTCCCCGCATTGAGGGTAACTACTCCTCGGCATCGTCCTGGACTCTCGTAGTCCGCATGGCCACATAGACCGCATGAGGTATTCCCCGCACACTAACCTGGAACTCTCGTAGCTCCGCATAGGTCCCTCGACCCGCAGGCATCCTCGCGTCGTGGCGCTTAACCCCCGGTATATCATGTCAAGAGGTGAGTGGTACAATACTAACATAACGGCTTATCGTTAAACAACATAAGCACAATCAAGGAAAACCCCCTTTACACAAACATCACAAGACACTAACACACGTAGCATCCTAACATGTTTACTTATCAAACCAACAAGAAAGTATTACAAGGCTATCACAAACCAACATAGTCAAGTTATTCACACAAGGTACTTTCTATTTTATGTCAACAAGTTCGGGTTTTTATCCCCAAAGTACTTCATATATTAACTCTTTAAAAAGATCTGTTTCTTTCCCAAAAAGTCACACGATACCCGTAGTATCAAAATAGAGTGACTACCTTTTTAAGTAAACCAAAACAATTTCCCTACCTTCTTTTTGAACCAACTTAAGACAAAAGCATGCCTTCCTTTTTAAACGAAAACACTTCAAATTTTCAAGTCCTTGTCTTTTATAAATGAAGTCCTTACTTTGAAATTTTAAGAAAATTAAAACTTGTTTATTACTGATCTTATTAACGCAGCCATGATCTAGGAAATGTAATACAATTTTGTCTTATCTTAGCTTCTATGCAGATGGAGGTTTCTACTGGTTTTAATAAAACTTAATTAGTCAATACATTTTCCTTTATTAGCGCTGTAGTGGTTTGTTCGATACTTATTCTTATTTCCGAAGTCAATACAAGTCTTTCATAAACAATTAAGTAAACCGTTCTTTTTATCTTTCTTAAGTCGTTATACCTAACTTCCCATATAGCTAGTATAACTCTTAAGCTTTTAAAACCAAGCATTACTCTTCTTTCAAAAACGATTCATAACTCTTTTGAAATACTTCAAGATTTTTATTATTTAAAACTCAAGTCAAAAGACATCGAAGTAAAACCACGTTCAGTTAACACACGTACGTCTACCGTACTATATATATTCTTTTAAAATATCATGCTCAAGAGGATAGGAAGAATCACATACCTCCTCGGCGAAATCCACCTGCCAAGTCGAATATGTCGCGCACAGAGTATCAACCTATAATTGTCAAATACATCTATCAACGTCTAGACTACTCTGTAGAATATTCTAAGCAGAAGGTTCTTATTTCTACGGAAATTTGGGCAGCACTTCCATACCCGTCAAGCTACACAAGTCTACTATAAATACAGTCCTATGTAAGTACAGTTCAATTCTCTTCTTTTATACCATCCTTCGATATCTTATACTCAATTCTAAATTACTATTTGTAATTTCCAATTACAATAGAAGGACAAGATTATTTACCTCGATAAGCCCAAAATTATCCAAGTTAAAATGTCGATCCTGAACAATATTTAGCTCTTATTCCTTATGCTCCAACTCGCTCCAAGCAACCCTTAGAAGTTTCTAAACAACTTCTCTTAACACTTTAACTCCAAAAAGTGAAGAATACTAAGGCTATAATTTGGCAATGTTTCGGCCAAGGGGTAGTTTAGGGGCTAGAGGTGTGAAATCTTTTCTATGTCTTGGTTACTAATCTTCCTAATACACTAAGGAAGAACACTTAGAAGTTTAAGAATTTTTGGACAAAGTTTGGTTAAGGGAGAGGGGTGTTGGACGAGAACAACAAGAAGAGGGGAGGGAGTATTTCAAGTCTTGAAATCTCTAAGTGTGGATGAAGAAGTCTTGCTATCAAGGGGGGTATTTATAGAACACTCAAGGGTCAAGATTCAACCAAATGGATGGTGTATATTAGGACAAGTGCTACCTTATCTATCTACTACACAAATATCTTCAAGACTTTGACCAAACATTTTAAGCCTTTAACATGAAAAAAACGTGCAACTCATGGTCCACCAATTCGTCCACTTGAGGGAGACACATGTCGCCCTCTCGTTGGTCCAAAATATTTCATTTTCCGAAAATATCCGTAATGCCAAAAATCCGAAAATAAAGTGGGCCTCACAAAACCGTAAATTATCTCGTTGGCCCCACGTGACCAATTCCGGAAATTAAAATTCCAATACTTCTAAAATATTCCAAAAAGTCCGAATACCTAATCTGGTAATCCAATTCCCATTAACGAACCTTTTTACTTCACAAAAAACGGAAACTTTTCCGTCGAAAAAAATCACATCTTTCTTCCTTTCCAAAATTACTGTCGTATTCTCGTACGTACGTCCTCACATACATACCATGGAACTATGGGGTGTAACATTCTTCCCCCCTTAGAAACATTCGTCCCGAATGTTCCTTCTAAGTCTCAAAACATACATGCGTTGGTATAGTCTTCACTACTATACTTACGAAACCAATTATGCCACACCTGGCAATAATAACACACGCGTAAATACTTAAATCCAAGTCCACAAGGAATCACCTCTAGCATCACAAAAGCTCCCACCCAAGGTCTAAAAGATATTCCCTTCGCACCTTTACTTCACAAAGGAAATGATCACCTCTATTCTCTTAACACATGCTCGCTTCTTCCCTTACTCGTCGTACCCTTATCGTACCCAAACTCCCTATAGTATATGTATCATATTTCCGTCATCGCTATAGGGATATCCTCATACGATAACCCCCCTGTCACCCGGTCACTAATAACTGGGAACACTCCGATACTCTTCCGAACATAGCAACATGAAAGACCGGACGTACTGCCTCCTACGTCGGACGACAAAGCTAACTTATAGGCAACCTGGCCTATTCTCCTAATTATCTGAAAATGCTCAAAGTACCTCGGGCTGAGTTTCCCCTGCTTTCCAAATCTCGTCACGCCCTTCCGGGGTGGTACCTTTAAGAAGACCGACAGTCAATCTGAACTCCAAGTATCGACGCAGATTATCCGCCCGACTCATGTTGACTCTGAGCTGGCAATAACCTCTCCTGGATAGGCTTCACCCTATCCACATCCTGCTGAATCAAGTATGAACCAACTATCTGAATCTTGCCAACATCGAACCAATCGACCGGCAACCTACACTACCGCCCATACAAGGCTTCATAAGGCGACATCCGAATACTGAAATGGTAGCTATAATGATACTCACTCAACAAGAGGCACATAATCCTCGCTGCTACCCCTGAAATCAAAACACCGGCCCGAGGGTGAATGCAATACTGAGACTCACCTGAGTTCCTAACCTCGCCTGGTAAAATCTCCAGAAACAAAAGAAATAGCCATAAACTGGCTCCACCGTCACATAAAGTGAAAATAGGAACCCTGTGCAGCCTTACAACCTTCCTGATATATAACATCTCGCATAACCCTCTGCCGAGTAAACCGTCCTGACTGAAAGACAAGATGGGCTGACCTCTTCGGCCCGACTACTGGTCGAACGCATCCACGAACTCGTACGATGGTTAACTAAACTTGGGCCTAGCACCCTCGTGACCCTATCACAAAGCGGGACCACCACAATATTTCCTTAATTCAAACCGGGCTGCGGGTTGACCCGCAATCTGGCCTCAACCCGACCCATTTATTACTCCAAGCTCTTGTTTCCCGATCCGGAACAATCTCACCATCGAGTCACGAAAACCTAGTGGTCTTCTTAGCTCAACTACCCTCTTTCATTTCACACTACTCAGGGACTTATCACACAAACATATCTCACGTATACTATGCACTCTGATAAGGGTCAAACATAAAAATAATGTTGATTACTTGATTTTACAAAGGGAAGTGTTTTGGTTTACTTAAAAAGATAGTCACTCTATTTTTATACTACGGGTATTGTGTGACTTTTGTGAAAGAAACAGATCTTTTAAAGAGTTAATGTATGAAGTACTTTGGGGATAAAAACCCGAACTTGTTAACATAAAGTAGAAAGTACCTTGTGTGAATAATTTGATTGTGTTGGTTTGTGATAGCCTTGTAATACTTTCTTGTTGATTTGGTAAGTAAACATGTTAGGATGTTACGTGTGTTAGTATCTTGTGATGTTGTGTAAGGGGGTTATTCTTGTTGTGCTTACGTTGTTAAACGTTAAGCCCAGATCGTTATTATATCACATACCCCCTTGACTTGTTATACCGAGGGCTTGCCACCCTTGATGCGGGTCTATACGGCCTATGCGGTCTGTGTGACTATGCGGAGCAGCGGTATGCTCCAGGATTGATCATTCCGGGTGTATTATCCCGATGCGAGGAGTGCCTTATGCGGTCTGTGTGACTATGCGGACTGCGGGAGTCCAGGAGGGTACCGCGGGCTAGCTACCCCCGATGCGAGGAATACCTCATGCGGGCCTATGTGTGGCCTATGCGGAGCAGCGGTATGCTCCAGGATTAGACGCGCACATTGATACTGAGGGCGAGTGGCCAGCTTCGATCATGTGGTGCGGTCTAGAAAGACCTCGTGATACAGTTTATGGCATTGTTGGTACTGTGGGTCTTAGTAGTCGGCTATGCCTTCGTACTTACCCCGTACGGTTTTATTATGACACAGGTGGGACCTGGTGTTCATGTGTATTCCTTGGTGCTTGTTATATCATGGACTGCCGGCAGTGAGGAAGGAATTCCACGGGCATGATTGATATTGTGGGCATGAGACCCATGGTTATATTTGAGTGATAACTTTAAGGGCGTGAGTCCCTGACTTGACATGACTGCTTACATATTGTGTATCGTAAATTGTGTTATACCCCGTATTTTCAGAGTATGTACGTGAGGACGTACGTAGAAAATTTGAGCCTTAAGTTAGGCAAGTTTCGAAATTTGTACACAACACCCGATTAGAGTCGTTTTTCGACGAAACGTTTCCACAGCTTTTGTTTGGAAAAATACGGCTATGTCATTTATAATTTTTTCGGATTTTTACGAGAGACGAAAAAATTTGGACCAACGGGAGGGTGACAAGTGTCACCTCACATTGGAACAAATGGGGCAATGGTGGACGAAAAAGAGGGCTTTAGTTGGTAGGATATTTTTTGTGCAAGTTGTGTGGTAGATGGATAAGGTACACATGGTGGAAATCTAACCCTACACTTGCACCACACTTGTCTTCATCTTGGCCATTGGTTGGCCATGGCTTGACCTATAAATACCCCCCTAAGCTTGAAGAGTTCTTCATCCAAAAATGTGCCTAAGTCTTGAAATCTCCCTCCCCTCTCCTTGTAGTAGTCGTCCGCCACACCCCTCCCCCCTTTGAGAAGGCCCCTTGGCCGAAAGTATCCCCTTGCCTAGTGGCTCTGGCGAGAGCAACCCCCCCCCTAGCCTAGTTGTGCTAGTCAAAATACTACCCCCCGTGGTAGAAATGTATTCTACAAGTATCGTTATAATGCCCAAAATACTTTAGCCAAATACCTTGTAGTACTTTCCAAAGTACCCTTTATACTGCCCTAAAATACTATTATACTTTCCTTTAGCCACTAAACGAAACCCTAAGGAAAAATCTTCACCCGTAGTTGAAGTATTAAGTAGAAGTTGTGTAGACACTTCTAAGGGTTTCTTGGAGCGTTTTGGAGCGCACGAAGTAGGAGCTAAACCTTGTTCAGGAACGACATATAAACTCGGATAATTTTGGGCTTATCGAGGTAAACATTCTTGACCTTCTGTTGTAATTGGAAATTACATGTTGTTGGAATATATAGTTGAAGTATACTATATATAGAATGAACATTATAAATGTGCGGCAATGTCTTTTGACTTAAGCTCGAATAATACTTACAGCAATGTCTTGCGACTTAAGCCCAATTTAAAGAAGAGAATCGAATCAGAATTACATAGGATCAGTATTACGAGACTTGTGTATCATTAATATATTGTAGAATTTTACGCTGCCTCGTCGACGTGTTAACCCCTCGGTTGGCTTGGTAGCCTCGATAGAGAGGAGATTTACGCTGTCATGCGGGGAGGTGTCACGAATTTTCGTAGAATATTCTACGTCGGGATCTAAAGATATTAATAGGCGTTTGTGGCCTTTATAGGTGAAAGTACTAAGAGTAGCGTATTCTACTCGAGGAGTGGAAAGGGCTAGCAAGGTTGTAAGATTGGAGCTTTTTGCTTATTGTCGATAATCGTCGCGAGGTATGTGGACCTCTTCCTATCTCTCTAGCATGATATGTGTGAACTATGTAGTACGGTATACGCATACGTGCTAAATGTATTTGATTGATTTAAAACATAAAGTGTTATAACGGCTTTATGGGAAGTTGGTTATAATAGCTTTATGTGGATAAGCACATACTTTGTGGTTTTTAAAAGGTAAATCGATTTGAATAATAACTGGCTTGATATGTGTTAATAAAGACTTGAAGCATTTCAAAAGATTTATGAATCGTTTTGAAAGAATGAGTATTACTTGGTTTTGAAAGCTTAAGAGTTATACTAGCTTTATGGGAAGTTAGGTATAACGGCTTAAGAATGTTTTACCGATTTGAAATCGAATGTGTATCGACAAACCATCGCAGCGTTAATAAAAGGAAAATGTATTGACTAAAGAAGTATTATTAAAACCAAGAGAAACCTCCATCTGCATAGAAGCTAAGATGAGACAAAATGATATTACATTTCCTAGATCATGGCTGCTTAATAAGATTGATTATAAACAAAGAATACCTACTCACTTATAAGACATAGGTTTCTCAAAACGTTTAAAGGAGAATTATGTTTTAAAGGATTTAAAACTATGAACTACGAAACCTTTTTCTAAAATGAGAAACTTGAGCATTCGAAATTAGGCAACTTGAACGTTTGGAAAATAAGGTTGTCACTTGATTTTACAAAGGAAAGCATTTTGGTTTACTTAACAATGTTAGTCACTCCAATTTTATACTACGGGTATCGGGTGACCTTTGTAAAAGAAATGGATCTTAAAAGGAATTTAACGGACGTAGTACTCTAAGGTTAAAATCCGGACGTTGACATAAAATGAAAGTACCTTGAGTCGTGTGTAACTTGCTTATACTTGTTGTTATGAAACTTGACCATGTTACGTGTGATAGCCTTGTTGTGTAAGTACTGTGTTCTACTCGACTACCGGTTCATCCGGGAATGTATATCACTTGACTACCGGGTCATCCGGGAATGTATATCACTTGACTACCGGGTCATCCGGGAATGTATATCACTTGATTACCGGTTCATCCGGGAATGTATTTCACTCGACTACCGGTTCATCCGGGAATGTGTTTCACTTGATTCACGGTTCATCCGGGAATGTATTTCACTTGAGTACCGGTTCATCCGGGAATGTATTTCACTTGACTACCGGTTCATCCGGGAATGTATTCCACTAGACTACCGTTTCATGGGATGAACCGGGAATGTATTCCACCCTTTTCTATATTGGGTCCATAAGATGGGCCGAGACCTGTTATACGTATCACATGATTTGTACCTAGACTGCCGGCAGTGAGGAAGGAGTTCCACGCATGAGGATGACTTTGTGGCGTGAGTCCACGACTTGACATGATTGCTTCTATGTTGTGAATTGTAGTTTGGTTATCATACATGTCTCCTGCTTTATATAGACTATTATGATTTCATTTACAGTATTTTACAGTTTCACATACTTGGTACCTGTTGTACTGACCTCCTTCGGGGGGCTGCGTTCATGCCGCAGGTAAAAGGTACATCGGCTGTCGATCCCCGCTTTTAGGATCACCTTTCAGCATATTGGGAAGCTCCGTTCCTTCGGAGGCTTATCTTTTGGTATGTTACCCTGAGTCTGTAGATGCTTATACATTCAGGGGTATGGCGGGCCCCGTCCGTCATAGCCGTTGTAAAATCTTAGAGGTCTCAGAGCATCGCCAAGTGTGGTTTGTAAAAAGGATAACTGTTCGGGTATTTATGTATATATGATGAAGGCAACTGTTTTGGTTGGCCTGTTTATTTATCTTTTCTCTTAATTCATGTTCATGTTTCTATTTCCGCTGATTTTCTCTGATGTTGTATCACTAGGGTGCCCGGTAGGCACGATCACGGACCGGATCGTCGTGACAAAAGTGGTATCGAGCGATTAGTCCTCGGAAAGTGTCTACAGACCGTGTCTAGTAGAGTCTTGATTATCGGTGTGTTGTGCACCACATCTATAATCAGGAGGCTGCAGGACATTTAGGATTGGTTTCCATCCTTCTCATTCTGAGATCGTGCCTTAGAGTTGTGTGATAAATTGGACCCCTCTGACGTATTCCTTTCCTTTACCAGTTATGCCTCCGCGTAAGGCAACCCAGGCCCAGGTGGGCAAGGCGATCGAGGAGTTAGTGAGATACTGAGGAGTACGAGGCGCAGCCCGGCCAAGACTGAGACAAGATTCCGACGGCGGGTTTCGCGACGCCGCAAAGACCAAAGAAGTTTAGAGCCGCAGCGGTGGCCGAGACTACTGATACTGAGCCTCCAGTCCCACAGCCTGGAGCCGATGAGATGGGGTACAAGGAGATGGCCGCCATCGCCGTGGTCGTGGCGATATGAGGATAGGCCGGATGCAGCAGATTCCACCCGATAGCACCGTAGTACACCCCGAGCGCATTTGAGGCTACGTGACTTACTGAGTTGTAGCCTCCGATGTTCTATGGATCGAGAGCCGAGGACGCACTGTGAGTTTATCCGACAACTCAGCCGGATCATGAGAGTGATCGAGCCTCGCAGGCGTAGTCGGTGGTATTGGTTCGCATCACCGCGTGATCTGCAGATTGATCGTTTGATTCGTGGGAGCTGTCCCGGGAAGAGCATGCACTTCCAGCAGTTTGGGACGAGTTCTCGAGGGCATTTCTTGCGCATTTCTTGCCCCCACAGATGAGGAGGGCTCGGGCCGACAGATTTTTGACGTTGAGGCAGGACGGGCGGACGGTTAGAGAGTACAATGTGGAGTTCGACTCATTAGCTCGGTATGTTCCCGCTGTAGTAGCGGATATGGAGGACAGAGTACACCGCTACGTCACCGGCCGACGATTGGCGAGGCTTGTACGGGTGTAGCTCTTCAGCCGGGCATGGACATTGCCCGCATGCAAGCTCATGCACTAGGATGTGAGGCACGGAGAGGTCGACGGAATGACCGAGATCAGCAGAAGAGGGCGTAATGCAGGGTCCTTTGGTAACTTTCGAGGCGGACCGCCTCAGCAGCAGTCTAGTTATGTACCTCCACCAGTACAGAGTGGTCCCCCTCAGTCTTCGGGACGTCCAGGGTATTCGGGAGCTGGTCAGAGCTCCAGGGCTTCTGGTTCACAGGTATACGTGAGTGCTAGCGGCGGATTCATGTCCCTCGGTGTACGCGATGTGGCAAACATCATCCCGGAATGTCGTCTTTTATCGGTGCTTGTTTCACTGCGCCGCCGTGGCCATGTGACGAGATCGTGCTTATAGGAGAGGTACCGGCAGCTGGCGCAGCTCACGGATCGATGGCGTGTTCATCGCCTTCATACATGCCTGCAGGCAAACTTATGATTAGAGTGAGCGGTAGCTTCGTATATCTTTAACCATCTAGAGTTTTGTTTGTTATGATAATGTGTTAAGTGTTATGTTCGGATAGCTTGGTGCTAAAATGTGATTTAGAAACATGCTTAGTGAAAGGGTAAGCCTGGGGGTGAGAAAATGATGAACCTTAGAATATTACCGCTGAGACCTTAGATGTAAGGCCGTCTTGAGTACAAGATTTTGCGAGTGATCCTTGTCGAGTGCATTTTATGCCTAGAATGTATTGTGTGATAAGTCCTGGTTGGGTAAATGAAAGTGGTAGCTTTCATGATGTGTTTTAGCAAGATTGTTCCGTGTCGGCGAGCAAGAGTTGGGCGCGATAGTGGTCGGGTTGGGGCCATGTTGCGGGCCAACCCGCCCCGTTCGAGGAAAGGTCACTCTGGGTGGTCCCGCCAGTGGCGGGTCACGCGGTGCTAGGCCCAAGTTTAGATGACCATCTTATGAGTTCGTGGATACGTTCGACCAGAATCAGTTCGTGAAGGCCGAGAGTGGCCTTAGAGGAAATCGAGGTTAGTAAGATGACCAAGTTTGGAGGTAGTGACTCCAAGGGTTGGAAACAGAAGCGTTGACTGAAGTGTGGTGCGTGTACTGGGAAGAGTTCGAGTGTTCGAACAGGTACGACGGTAGGGAGAAGTGAACGAGTGTGATCGTTTCTTTTGTGATAACAGAGGTGATTCCTCGTGGACTTGGGATTTCGTATTTTGTGCATTTGTTATTTCATGGCCAGGTGTGGCATGATTGTTTTCGTACGTATAGCAGTGAAGACTATACTGGCGCATGTTTGTGTTGAGACTTGAGAAGGAACATTCGGGACGAATGTTTCTAAGGGGGGAAGAATGTTATACCCCGTATTTTCAGAGTATGTACGTGAGGACGTACGTAGAAAATTTGAGCCTTAAGTTAGGCAAGTTTCGAAATTTGTACACAACACCCGATTAGAGTCGTGTTTCGACGAAACGTTTCCCCAGCTTTTGTTGGGAAAATTCCGGCTATGTCATTTATAATTTTTGCGGATTTTTCCGAGAGACGAAACATTGTGGACCAACGGGAGGGTGACATGTGTCACCCTCACATTGGAACAAATGGGGCGGCAATGGTGGACGAAAAAGAGGGCTTTAGTTGGTAGGATATTTTTGTGCAAGTTGTGTGGTAGATGGATAAGGTACACATGGTGGAAATCTAACCCTACACTTGCACCACACTTGTCTTCATCTTGGCCATTGGTTGGCCATGGCTTGACCTATAAATACCCCCCTAAGCTTGAAGAGTTCTTCATCCAAAAATGTGCCTAAGTCTTGAAATCTCCCTCCCCTCTCCTTGTAGTAGTCGTCCGCCACACCCCTCCCCCCTTTGAGAAGGCCCCTTGGCCGAAAGTATCCCCCCCCCCTTGCCTAGTGGCTCTAGCCGAGAGCAACCCCCCCCCCTAGCCTAGTTGTGCTAGTCAAAATACTACCCCCCTTGGTAGAAATGTATTCTACAAGTATCGTTATAATGCCCAAAATACTTTAGCCAAATACCTTGTAGTACTTTCCAAAGTACCCTTTATACTGGCCTAAAATACTATTATACTTTCCTTTAGCCACTAAACGAAACCCTAAGGAAAAATCTTCACCCGTAGTTGAAGTATTAAGTAGAAGTTGTGTAGACACTTCTAAGGGTTTCTTGGAGCGTTTGGGAGCGCACGAGTAGGAGCTAAACCTTGTTCAGAACGACATATAAACTCGGATAATTTTGGGCTTATCGAGGTAAACATTCTTGACCTTCATTGTAATTGGAAATTACATGTTGTTGGAATATATAGTTGAAGTATACTATATATAGAATGAACATTATAAATGTGTGCAATGTCTTTTGACTTAAGCTCGAATAATACTTACGGCAATGTCTTGCGACTTAAGCTGAATTTAAAGAAGAGAATCGAATCAGTAATTACATAGATCAGACATGAGACTTGTGTAGCATTACTATATTGTAGAATTGTACGCGTCTGGTCAGACGTGTTAACCCCCCCCTGGTTGGCTTGGTAGCCGGCCTCGATAGAGGAGGAGATTTACGCTGTTGCGGGGGGGGGAGGTGCTGCCGAATTTTCTGTAGAATATTCTACGTCGGGATCTAAAGATATTAATAGGCGTTTGTGGCCTTTATAGGTGAAAGTACTAAGAGTAGCGTATTCTACTCGAGGAGTGGAAAGGGCTAGCAAGGTTGTAGTACTTGGAGCTTTTTGCTTATTGTCGATAATCGTCGCGAGGTATGTGGACCTCTTCCTATCTCTCTAGCATGATATGTGTGAACTATGTAGTACGGTATACGTACATGCTAAATGTATTTGATTGATTTAAAACATAAAGTGTTATAACGGCTTTATGGGAAGTTGGTTATAATAGCTTTATGTGGATAAGCACATACTTTGTGGTTTTTAAAAAGGTAACTGATTTGAATAATAACTGGCTTGATATGTGTTAATAAAGACTTGAAGCATTTCAAAAGATTTATGAATCGTTTTGAAAGAATGAGTATTACTTGGGTTTTGAAAGCTTAAGAGTTATACTAGCTTTATGGGAAGTTAGGTATAACGGCTTAAGAATGTTTTACTGATTTCGGAAATCAGAATGTGTATCGACAAACCACTGCAGCGTTAATAAAAGGAAAATGTATTGACTAAAGAAGTATTATTAAAACCAGTAGAAACCTCCATCCGCATGAAGCTAAGATGAGACAAAATGATATTACATTTCCTAGATCATGGCTGCTTAATAAGATTGATTATAAACAAAGAATACCTACTCACTTATAAGACATAGGTTTCTCAAAACGTTTAAAGGAGAATTATGTTTTAAAGGATTTAAAACTATGAACTACGAAACCTTTTTCTAAAATGAGAAACTTGAGCATTCGAAATTAGGCAACTTGAACGTTTGGAAAATAAGGTTGTCACTTGATTTTACAAAGGAAAGCATTTTGGTTTACTTAACAATGTTAGTCACTCCAATTTTATACTACGGGTATCGGGTGACCTTTGTAAAAGAAATGGATCTTAAAAGGAATTTAACGGACGTAGTACTCTAAGGTTAAAATCCGGACGTTGACATAAAATGAAAGTACCTTGAGTCGTGTGTAACTTGCTTATACTTGTTGTTATGAAACTTGACCATGTTACGTGTGATAGCCTTGTTGTGTAAGTACTGTGTTCTACTCGACTACCGGTTCATCCGGGAATGTATATCACTTGACTACCGGTCATCCGAATGTATATCACTGACTACCGTCATCCGAATGTATATCACTTGATTACCGGTTCATCCGGGAATGTATTTCACTCGACTACCGGTTCATCCGGGAATGTGTTTCACTTGATTACCGGTTCATCCGGGAATGTATTTCACTTGAGGACCGGTTCATCCGGGAATGTATTTCACTTGACTACCGGTTCATCCGGAATGTATTCCATTTCGACTACGGTTCACGGGATGACCAGAATGTATTCCACCCTTTTCTATATTGGGTCCATAAGATGGGCCGAGACACATTATCGTATCACATGATTTGTACCTAGACCGCAGCGGTGAGAAGGAGTTCCACGGGCATGAGGATGACTTTTAGGCGTGAGTCCACGACTTGACATCGCTTCTATGTTGTGAATCGTAGTTTGGTTATCATACATGTCTCCCGCTTTATATAGACTATTATGATTTCATTTATGATTTTACGCTTTCACATACTTGGTACTGTGCATCGACCTCCTTGAAGCTGCGTTCATGCCGCAGGTAAAAGGTACATCGGCTGTCGATCCCCGCTTTTAGGATCACCTTTCAGCGTATTGGGAAGCTCCGTTCCTTCGGAGGCTTATCTTTTGGTATGTTACCCTGAGTCTGTAGATGCTTATACATTCAGGGGTATGGCGGGGCCCTGTCCCGTCATAGCTGTTGTAAAATCTTAGAGTGCAGCCTGTAATGTGGCGGTGGTTTGTAAAAAGGATAATCGTCGTATTTATGTATATATGATGAAGGCAACTGTTTTGGTTGACCTGTTTATTTATCTTTTCTCTTAATTCATGTTCATGTTTCTATTTCCGCTGATTTTCTCTGATGTTGTATCACTAGGGTGCCCGGGGTAAGGCACCAGTCACGGACCCGGGATCGGGTCGTGACAAATTGTTTATCATATATGTCTTTTGTTTTATATAGACTATTATGATTTCATTTATAGTATTTTCAGTTTCACATACTTGGTACCTGTTGTACTGACCTCCTTCGGGGGGCTGCGTTCATGCCGCAGGTAGAGGTACACCAGTCGTCTATCCTCGCTCATAGGATCACAGTTCAGCGTTTTGGGAAGCTCCGTTTCTCCGGAGGCTTATCTTTGGTATAGTCCCTGAGGTTGTAGGTATTAATGTTCATTCAGGGTATGGCGGGGCCCTGTCCCGCCATAGTTGTTTTACTTCCTTAGAGGTCTGTAGTCCCGTTGTAAAGTTGGGATGTAACTGTTCACTTTGGGTTTATATATTTATGCCGAAAGGCAACTTTTCCTCAGATAAACTGTGTCTCTTTTACATTGTTTCATGTTGTGTTTTTATATTCCGCTGATTACTCTGATGTATGTCTACTTGGGTGCCCGGGTAAGGCACCAGTCACGGGCCCGGGTTCGGGTCGTGACAAAAGTGGTATCAGAGCAGTTAATCCTCGAAAAGTGTCTACAGACCGTATCTAGTAGAGTCTTGATTATCGGTGTGTTGTGCACCACACCAATAATCAGGAGGCTATAGGATATTTAGGATTGGTTTCCATTCTTCTCACTCTGAGATCGTGCTTAGAGCTGTGTTATAAGTTGGACCCCTCTAACGTATTTCTTCCCGTACCAGTTATGCCTCCGCGCAAGGCAACCCGGGCCCAGAAGGGCAAGGCAGCCGAGGGAGCTGCGAGTAGAGCACAGAGGGTTACGAGGGCACAGGCCCAATCATCACCTGGGGTGGTGCTTCATTCGGGGAGTTCTGCGACGTCGCCAGCCCCAACAGAGTTTAGCACAGCGGCAGCAGTTCCTACTGCGGCCATGATATATGAGCCTTCAGTTCCACGACCGGGAACAGAGAATATGGATTACAAAGGAATGGACCTGTTACTAGCTAGGATTTTAGCAACCAGAGAATATAGAGTGCACCGATATATCACAGGTCTAGACAATTATCTAGTAAAGGGTTGTACAAGAGTAGCTCTTCAGTCAGGCATGGATATTGCCCGCGTACAGGCTTATGCGCAGCACACAGAGGAACGTAGAGATCGACGGATTAACCAAGATCAGCAGAAGAGGGCCAGATCGGCAGGGTCCTTTGGTAACTTTCGAGGCAAATCGCCTCAGCAGCAGACTGGATATGCACTTCCGCCAGTGCAGAGTGGTCCTCCACAGGGTTCAGGACGTTCGGGGTATGCCGGAGTTGGTCAGAGCTCCAGGGTTTCTGATTCACAGCTATACGTAGGTTCCAGCCAGCCGGATTCAGTAGTTCGGAGAGGAAGGGGTGTTAGCCAGAAGAGGCCACCGCCATCTCGGTGTGGCCGTTGTGGTAAGTGTCATTGTGGGGAGTGTCATACTTCTTCGACATCTTGTTATGCTTTCGGCCAGCAGGGCCATTTTGCGAGAAATTGTCCGACCAGAGGTGGCGCGGATGTAGAGACTCAGCCTTCAGGATCAGTGGCTAGTTCATCATCTTCCCTAGCTATGCGCCCGACAGGGCAGGATTGATTAGAACGACAAAGGGGAGTGAAGCAGTAGATACAGGTATATCCTTAACCCTCTAGAGATGGGTATGTGTGATGAGATGAGTATATTTTAAGTATTATGTTCAGATAGCATTGTGTTAATTGTGAGCCTTAGATTTTTTTCGTAGAGACCTTAGAGGCGAGGCCATCTTGAGTAAAAGATTATTTTTATGTTTGACCCTTATCGGAGTGCATAGTACACGTGAGATATGTTGTGTGATAAGTCCCTGAGTGGTATGAAATGAAAGAGGGTAGTTGAGCTAAGAAGACCACTAGGTTTTCGTGACTTGATTGTGAGATTGTTCCGGATCGGGGAACAAGAGTTTTCTTGCGATGCAGTCGGGTTGAGGACCGATCGCGGGTCAACCCGCGGCCTGTAATGTGGTGGGGTCAATTCGAGGTGGTCCCGCCAGGTGGTGGGGTCATGAGGGGGTTAGGCCCAAGTTTAGTTAACCAGCATACGAGTTCGTGGATGCGTTCGACCAGTAGTCAGACCGATGAGGTCAGACCACCTTATCTTTCAGTCAGGACCGTTTACTCGGCAGAGGGTTATGCGAGATGTTATATATCGGGAAGATTATAAGGCTACATGGGGTCCCTACTTTTACTTATGACCGGCAGTGGAGCCCAGGTTATGGCTGTTTCTTTTCTGGGGGTTTTACCAGGCAGGGTTAGGAACTCATGTGAGTCTCCGTATCACATTCACCCAAAGGCCAGTGTTTGGATTTCAGGGGTAGCTGTGAGGATTGTTGCCTCCTGTCGAGGGAGTGTTTTATAGCTACCATTTCAGTAATCGGATGTCGTCTTATGAATCCTTGTAGGGGCGGAAGTGTGGGTTGCCTGTCGATTTGTTCGATGTTGGCAAGGTTCAGATAGTTGGTCCAGACTTGATTCAGCAGGATGTGGATAGGGTGAAACTTATCCAGGAGAGGTTATTGGCAGCTCAAAGTCAACAAAAGTCGTGCGGTTAATCTGCGTCGATACTTGGAGTTCAGGTTGACGCTCGGTCTTCTTGGAGGTACCACCCCGGAAGGGTGAGACGAGATTTAGAAAGCAGGGGAAACTTAGCCAAGGTACTTTGAGCGTTTTCAGATCATTTGGAAAATAGGCCAGGTTGCCTATATGTTAGCAATTGCCGTCCGACGTAGGAGGCAGTACATCCGGTCTTTCGTGTTGCTATGATCGGAAAAATATCGGAGATCCATCCAGAGTGTTCCCAGTTAATGATGACCAAGTGGGAGATGGTAACCCCGAGATTTTAGAAATTGAAGCAATGACAGAAATATGGTACGACGAGTAAGAAGTGAGGCGTAGATGCGTTAAGAGGATGGAAGTGTCCTTTTTAATAAGTAAAGATGTGAAGGAAGTATCCTTTGGACCATGGGTGGAGCTATTAGTATGGTTATACGCTTTAGAGATGATTCTTCGTTGGGCTTGGATGTGAGTTTTTGCGTGTATGTTGTATTGTGGCCATGTGTAGCATTTGAAAACTGTTTAAGTTATGAGGAACGTTATCGTTATCTGTCTTAAGAAGGAACATTCGGGACGAATGTTTCTAAGGAGGGGAGAATGTTATACCCCGTATTTCCGGAGTATGTACGTGAGGACGTACGTACGTTTGTACAAACCCTAATTAGGTTAAGAATGAGATTGTAAGCTTTCGACGGAAAAGATTCCGAACCTTGTGAAGGAAATTCTACGTTTTTAATATTGTAACCGATTACGGATTTTTCCAAGAGACGAAATATTTTGGACCAATGGGAGGGAGACATGTGTCACCCTTAGTTGGCTTATGTTGGACGAAAATAATGGCCTAGTGGACAAGTCAATTGGTCAAGTCTTGCAAGACATTTTTGGGTAGTGGGAGTAGGTGAGGCTTGGACGTTTTTTGTGAAGATAGTGGAGTCCACATGGCTCTTTGTTGTGGTGATCAAGTGTTCCAATATTGTGGTGGAAGACCTCATCTTTCACTTGGATCATAATCCCAACCCTCAATTTGTTGTAATCTTGGCCTTTGAGGGCTCTATAAATACCCCCCTTGAGTGAAGACTTCTTCATCCACTCCACACTTCTCTAAGTCTCAAAAAAAAAATCCCTCCCCCTTAGTTGCTTTCTCGTCCCAACTCCCTCCCCCCTTCCTAGTAGGCTTCGGCCGAGAAATTCCCTCCCCCCCACTTTTGTAGAAAGTTGCCTTCTAGTATAGTTACTATTCCAAAATACCCTAGCCCCAAATCCCTTATAGTATTTGAGTATAAGTTGTGTAGAACTTCTAAGGGTTCTTGGAGCTATCGGAGCGTGCAAATTAGGAGCTAAACCTTGCTCAGGATCGACATTTAGCTTGGATAATTTTGGGCTTATCGAGGTAAACACTTTTGTCATTCTATTGTAATTGGAGATTACATATAAGAATAGATAATAGTTGAGTATATGATATAGAAGGATATTAAAGAATAGAATTGAACTGTACTTACATAGGACTGTATCTATAGTAGACTTGAGTAGTTTGACGGGTAGGGAAATGCTGCCCAATTTTCCGTAGAATAGAGAACCCTCTACTTAGAATATTCTACAGATTAGTCTAGACGTTGATAGACGTATATGGCCTTTATAGGTTGAATGGTCAGCGAGTAGCATGTTCTACTTGAAAGGTGGACAAGGCTAGCCGGGTTATAGCGGTGGAGCATTTTGCTATTAGTCGATAATCGTCGCGAGGTATGTGATTCTTCCTATCCTCTTGAGCATGATATTTTAAAGAATATATATAGTACGGTAGACGTACGTATGTTAACTGAACGTGGTGTTACCGCGATGTTTTTTGACTTGAGTCTAATAATAAGAATCTTGAAGTATTTCAAGAGAATTAAGAAACCTTTTTGAAAGAAGAGTAAGGCTTGGTTTTAAAAGCTTAAGAGTTATACTAGCTTTATGGGAAGTTAGGTATAACGACTTAAGAGAGATAAAAACAATGGTTTATTGATTTTAGAAGTTAAGAGACTTGATCTTAAAAGATAAGAGACTTGACTTAATTAAATTAATATGAATTTTGTTAAAAAGTGTGAAACCTCATTCGTGAGTAATGAGTACTTGGTTTTTTAAAAAGGAAAAATCTTTTACTGATTTCGGAAATCAGAATAAGTATCGAACGAACCACTGCAGTGTTAATAAAGGGAAATGTTTTGACTAATAAAGTATTATTAAAACCAGTAGAAACCTCCATCTGCATAGAAGCTAAGATGAGACAAAATGATATTACATTTCCTAGATCATGGCTGCTTTAATAAGATTGTTATAAACAAAAATAACCTACTCACATATAAGGCATATGTTTCTCAGATTGTTTTAAAAGAGAATTATATTATTAAGTGATAAAGACTATGAACTACGAAACCTTTCGAAAATGAGAAACTTGAGCATTTGAAATTAGGCAAACTTGAACGTTTGGAAAATAATGTTGATTACTTGATTTTACAAAGGGAAGTGTTTTGGTTTACTTAAAAAGATAGTCACTCTATTTTTATACTACGGGTATTGTGTGACTTTTGTGAAAGAAACGGATCTTTTAAAGAGTTAATGTATGAAGTACTTTGGGGATAAAAACCCGAACTTGTTAACATAAAGTAGAAAGTACCTTGTGTGAATAACTTGATTGTGTTGGTTTGTGATAGCCTTGTAATACTTTCTTGTTGATTTGGTAAGTAAACATGTTAGGATGCTACGTGTGTTAGTATCTTGTGATGTTGTGTAAGGGTTATTCTTGTTGTGCTTACGTTGTTAAGCGTTAAGCCCGTTATCTTGTTATTATATCACATACCCTTGACTTGTTATACCGAGGCTTGCCACCCTTGACGCGGTCTATACGGCCTATGCGTCTGTGACTATGCGGAGCAGCGGTATGTTCCAGGATTGATCATTCCGGGTGTATTATCCCGATGCGAGGAGTGCCTTATGCGGTCTGTGTGATTATGCGGTCTATGTGACTATGCGGACTGCGGGAGTCCAGGAGGGTACCGCGGGCTAGCTACCCCGTCGCGAGAATACCTCATCCGGCCTATGTGGCTTTATCGCGCAGCAGCGGTATGCTCCAGGATTAGACGCGCACATTGATACTGAGGGCGAGTGGCCAGCTTCGATCATGTGGTGCGGTCTAGAAAGACCTCGTGATACAGTTTATGGCATTGTTGGTACTGTGGGTCTTAGTAGTCGGCTATGCCTTCGTACTTACCCCGTACGATTTTATTATGACACAGGTGGGACCTGGTGTTCATGTGTATTCCTTGGTGCTTGTTATATCATGGACTGCCGGCAGTGAGGAAGGAATTCCACGGGCATGATTGATATTGTGGGCATGAGACCCATGGTTATATTTGAGTGATAACTTTAAGGGCGTGAGTCCCTGACTTGACATGTCGCTTATATCAGTGTATCGTAAATTGGTTATCATATATGTCTTCTGTTTTATATAGACTATTATGATTTCATTTATAGTATTTTCAGTTTCACATACTTGGTACCTGTTGTACTGACCTCCTTCGGGGGGCTGCGTTCATGCCGCAGGTAGAGGTACACCAGTCGTCGATCCTCGCTCATAGGATCACAGTTCAGCGTTTTGGGAAGCTCCGTTTCTCCGGAGGCTTATCTTTGGTATAGTCCCTGAGGTTGTAGGTATTAATGTTCATTCAGGGTATGGCGGGGCCCTGTCCCGCCATAGTTGTTTTACTTCCTTAGAGGTCTGTAGTCTCGTTGTAAAGTTGGGATGTAACTGTTCACTTTGGGTTTATATATTTATGCCGAAAGACAACTTTTCCTCAGATAAACTGTGTCTCTTTTACATTGTTTCATGTTGTGTTTTTATATTCCGCTGATTACTCTGATGTATGTCTACTTGGGTGCCCGGGTAAGGCACCAGTCACGGGCCCGAGTTCGGGTCGTGACAATAAGTGCATGAACTATTCTGCCGATTTGGGAGAAGGGAAAATATCCAACACTTCATGTTCTTTAGGCCACCCTTTTGTGACATCCATTGTCACGACCCGGGCCCGCGACTGGTTCCCTACCTGGGCACCTCTTTCGGTATACATCAGAGAATAGCAGCGGAACATACACAACTGATAAAATGCTTAACATAAAATAACAACAGGCTAGCCGATAAGACCACCTTCCGTAAACTATACATAATAAAACAGTACATTTTTTTCTTTACAACCCAATCCACAAATGTGACTACAGCACTTAAGAATAACAATCGTGGACGGACAGGCCCCGCCATACCCCTGAATATACAACAATCGACCATACCATGGATAATCCTTCGAAGTAAAGGAGATTCCCAACAGCTGAACAATGATCCTAAGAGTGAGGATCAAGAACTGATACTCTACTGCGCGTTAACGCAGCCCAAGGAGTTCAAGACAACATGTACCAAATATGTGAAACCAAAGCATCGTAATGAAATCATAAGTCTATAATAAAAGCGGAGACAGTATGATAACTCAATTAAGATTAATCGTGCCTTACTAACAATGAGAGTAATCAAGAGTATACTTACAACATAAAAATAGGAAGCTCACGATCAAAGCGGACCACCCATGCAGATCATTAAGCAATCCTACTCCTGGGACTATTTCACCCGCATAGGTCGTGTGGACCCGCATGAGGTATTCCTCGCATAGGCTGTACCCACCCGCATGGGACTATTTCGCCCGCATAAGCCCATAAGGACTCGCATGAGGTATTCCTCGCATCATGGGTATCAAATCCACGAAACAGGTGGTATAACGTCTTGGGGGTTTACCCCTCATTTATACTCTTACCCTGAAGCTGGTGGTATAACGTCTTGGGGGTTTACCCCTCATTTATACTCTTACCCTGGAGAAGGTGGTATAACGTCTTGGGGGTTTATCCCTCATTTATACTCTTACCCTAGCTCAACCGGCCATCATACATAACATAAGCCCTACCGGTTTATCATACATAAGATAAGCAATACCGGCTTATCATACATAACATAAGCCCTACCGGCTTATCATACATAACATAAGCACTACCGGCTTATCATACAATAAATAAGCAAGTTAAGAAATCCCCCTAACTTCTTATTAGTCTTATTCATATACACTCTCATTTTAGTTTACTTAAGGCACTAACATGTCATTATAAATCCGGGAATTTAACCCAAAGTACTACGTACTTCTATTCTTTTAAAATGACTCCTTTTCATATAAAACTTCCAAGATACTAATAACCGTAGTATCAAGTCATAACTACATTTCAAGACAAGTCACAATACCTTTTAGAAATACAATTATAGGCTTCTAAATCAAGTGACTTCTTTCCTTTAAAACTTTAAGCAATTGATGCCTTTAAATCAATTTGCCTTTCATTATTTCAAGTCATTTATCATACTTAAATTACTTAGAGTAAATCACTCTTTTTAACCTTCCATAAAGCTATTATAACCAACTTCCCATAAATCCGTTATACTAGTTTTATACCTTAGAAACTTACATTCTTCTTTAAAACCAAGAGGCTTAAACTTTCCAACAAAACAAGTATCAAAAATACTTTCAACATACTTAAAGTCTCTTAACTTTTGAAAACCAAGATATCCTTAATATTTAAACAAGTGAGTTAATTCCCTAACTCAACCAACTTGAACATTCTTAAAATAAGCCAAGGATATCAATGGACTAGATTGTCAAAATCTTCAGACGCTCACCGCACTATACATTTACAACTTATTCATGCTCAAGAGATAAGAAAGTTCCACATACCTCTTCGGTTTAATCCACTTGCTAAGTCCAATACGCCGTACGTAGTATGTCAACCTATAATGACCATAGTACGTCTATTAACTTCTAGTTTCAAACGTAGAATATTCCAAGTGCAAAGCTACTAAATTCTACGGAAAATCGGACAGCACTTCCTTTGTTTCTACTTACTTTGCCACCTTTTTCAAGGCCGAATTCAATAACCAAACACGTCATATTTAAGGCTCAACAAAGTAGTTAACAATAGGGGATTACACGCTTAATCAAGACGTGTAAAATTCCTCCCCACAATAAATATCAAACTAGCCCAACATATAATGTCCATTCGGCAAAAATAGGGACAACAATACAAATTCGTTTCCAATCCCTTTTCAATCCAAGTGGTTTAATATAACATGTTATCTAGCCGCAATTGATAATAACTACTACAATCCTCAAGTAGGTAAACATGCAACGATTCTAATTAACGACCAAATTGTAATTCAATTTCAAATGACTCAACATGTCATTTTCGGATTTGAGCTTCCAAATTTCCATAACACTTATCAATCTTCATAATACATATCACATGATCATTTCTAACTTATAATAACATGGAATCTTCAATTACAAAAGTAAGACGAAGATTATACCTCATTTAGCCCAAATATGATCCAAGATTACAAGTCGATCCTTAGCAACTTTAGCTCCTCCTTTCGACGTTCCAAACCACTCCAAGCAACCCTTAGAAGCTTATGAAGAACTCCCCTTCAAGTTCCAACTTCAAAGTTGAATAAATCCTTAGGTTTTCGCCTTGCGACTAATACGAAAACACCACTTTTCCGGGATATTTCTATTGAGATACACTTACAATACCCTTAGGTACCTTGGTTTAAAGTATTGGGAATTATGGAGACAAATTGCAAAATTTTCTTGTGTGGAAAACCCCAAAGCCGAGAGCACTAAGTGCTTCTTCAAATATTTCTTCAATTTTTTCTAAGTGTTGAGAATGACAAAGTATTGCTCTACTAGTGTACATATATAACATAATGGAGGGTCTAGATTAGTACATATGGATGGCTTTGATGAGTTTCACATGGATTTTGCCCAAGTGGCCCTTGGACTTTAGTCAACAATGTCAAGCTTAAGTCTTTGCAAGACTTGGTCATCTCTCTAATGGTCAAATGACCATCTTACCCATGCCATTTTCTCCCAAGACCACTAAGGGGGGTGACACGTGTCGCCCTCCCATTCGTCGCAATATCTCGTTTTCCGACAATTCCATAATTCCGATAAATTTTTACTCGTCTCAAATCTTAACATTTTCGAGTTCTTACGTACGTTCTTATAAACATATCCTGGAATTCCGGGGTGTAACATCCATGTATCTCAGTCGAATATGGGAGATGCTCGACTAACCCTTCATGTTCTCTAGGTCAACCTTTTGTGCCATCCATGTAGATAAGTGCATGAACTAGCTAGTTCATGATTTACCTTATTGGGAGATGTTGGAAGCTTCTCTTTCTATATGGTTCTCAACTTAGTCATCCTATTTTATTACAAGGCCTAGTAATTAAGCTAAAAGGGAATCTAGTAATTAAGCTAGAAGTTAAAATCAAGCAAAAATATGATCTCGGCCAAGCCCTACATAAAATTCGAAAATTAATGGAACTTCTTGGATCCTCAAGTCTTTTCTTCAACTCCATTCCACATTAAGCATATCACCATAAGACGATTAGCAATCTTCAACACTTCTTGAAAATCACCTCGTGTCTCATGTTGGACACTTAAGCTCACGACCTTCTTTACATCATAGATAGTTATTCGTAAGGCGTCTGAGGGCATATAAGGCGATTATAATCTCAAGGATAAAGGTATAAAAGGTAAAACTTCTTTCTTGGCATGAATCGATATGTTTTTCTTGAAATGGAAATCTCTCGGCAAAATAAAGTAGCGAAAGATCTTCTTTAATGAATCAATCATAATACATGACTACTCTTTTGTTCATAATATCTCTCGGGTCATATAAGTCCCATGTTTTTATAATTGGATCCTTGAACGTAGTTCCAATAACAATATCGGAGGATAATGACGATATTTCATTACGGCTCTGCTTGTGGTATTTGATTCAATGTTTCTTGCATTGCACTTATATATGTATATATTTTATTACCAAGCCTCACTATAGTTGGTCAGGTACTGCATGTAGATGTGCACCCAGGTGTAGTTGGTTTGATATCAGACATTATCGAGTCCCACATTTGGGTAAAGTACAACCGAGTCCTCATCGAGGTCAGGTGCACCACAGAGTGGTATCATTTTTTTTATAGACATGCATACATATGTTTCTAATTATGACATAGTAGGCCCCAGGAGGTTGTTATGAGTTTCAGGTTGATTCTTATTTCCATATCATTCATGTTATATCTCATGTTTACATATGTTACCTGCTTACTAGTACATATTTTGTACTGATACCCTTCTCCAAGGTACTATGTTCATGCCCACATATACAAAAGTAGGTGATCTGCTCAACTGTGTTTTTGTCATGCTCCCTTATCTCAGAGTTGTATTACAGGAGTTTTAGGTAATGATGCATATGATACTAGTATTTTTTGGTATGTCAGGGCCTTGTCCAAACCTGTTGATATGTAGATATGACTCGTTGAGGCTTTCAGACATGTATACAATAGATATTGGTATGTCATGGCCTTGTCGGCCCATTTTCATTAGTAGTACACTCATATTGTGTCCTTGTAGGCCTTGGCTATCTATACATATGTAAATATCCTACTGGGACTCTTCTGTGTGCATGTTATCTTTTAATCTTATGGTATATGGGTAATTGGAGGCTTTGACGGCCCGAGTTTCTTTTTTCAAGGTTCGGATACTATAGTGGTATGCTCGGGCCTTCGAGCACTAGGTGCCAGCCACACTGCCCAAGGGCGGCGTGTGACAATATAGTAATAGGGATATTTTCATATGACATCATTGATATTAAGGAGTTGCGGAAGATTCTCCCAATATAATGTGAAATAAAAGGCCCAACAACAATTGGGCTAATTAAAAAGAGACATATCTTGATCAGATTGAACCTATTAGAAGATTATAAAAATGTGATGTTCACACCTGCATATTATTTGAAGGTACATGATAGATATTGTCATATGTGACCTTTGTTTTAGGATCCTTAGTTTAAACCAAAAGAAGAAATATCAATGGTAGTATCATGGATAAGTTTCCCTGAATTACCTCCAAATTTCTTTGCTAAAGAGGAAATATTTTCCGTAACAATTAGAGTTCGAATTCCCCTTACAGTAGATCTTGCAACAGCCAACAGAACCAAGACCATGAGTGCAAAGGTGAAAGTGGAGTTAGATTTAATGGCAACGCATCGAATTAGAATTAATATTGTTGAAGAAGATGCACTAACAGAAAAAATTAAATATAAATGGATAACCATAAACTATGACTATGTGCTATACTGTTAACATTGTAAACTACAAGGACATGCTGAAAGTAAATGTAGCACTTTACATCCAGATTTAGAAATGAAGTTTAGGGAAGAGCTTAGGAAGTAGAAAAAGGAGAATGAAGAGGCTCTCAAAGAAAATTACAGAGGTAGAACGTTATCCTTATCCTTATGCTAACAATCTCTCCTGGATAAGCTTCACTTTATCCACAGCCTGCTGAATCAAGTCTGGACCAACCAACTGCACCTCGCCCACGTCGAACCAACCAATCAGCGACCTACATTTCCGTCCATACATAGCCTCGTACGGCGCCATATGTATACTAGAATGGTAGCTGTTGTTATAGGCAAACTCCACAAGAGGCAAATGATTCTCCCAGCTACCCCTGAAATCAATCACACAGGCTCGCAGCATATCCTCAAGTGTCTGGATAGTACGCTCTGCCTGCCCGTCAGTCTGAGGATGAAACGTTGTACTGAGAATCACCTGTGTCCCTATTCCCTTATGGAAAGACCTCCAGAAGTTAGCCATAAATTGGGCCCCTCTGTCTGATATAATCGAAATAGGGACTCCGTGCAGTCTCACAATCTCCCTGATATACAATCTGGCATAATCCTCAGCCGAAAACGTCGTCCTGACTGGAAGGAAGTGGGCTGATTTCGTCAGCCTGTCAACAATAACCCATATGGAGTCATACTTCCTCTGAGTACGAGGTAACCCTGTAATAAAGTCCATGTTGATCACCTCCCACTTCCATGTCGGAATATCAATAGCCTGCAATAGCCCGCTAGGCCTCTGGTGCTCGAACTTGACCTGCTGGAAATTAGGACACTGTGCAAAAAAACATGTGTTACACCCCAGAATTCCAGGATATGTTTATAAGAATGTACGTAAGAACTCAAAAATGTTAAGATTTGAGACGAGTAAAAAAATTTATCGGAATTATGGAATTGTCGGAAAACGAAATATTGCGACGAATGGGAGGGCGACACGTGTCACCCCTTAGTGGTCTTGGTCGAATTTGGCATGGTTAGAATGGTCATTTGACCATAATTTAAATAACCAAGTCTTGTCAAGACAAAGAGCTTGACATTGTTGTCTTGTCAAAGGGCCACTTGGGCTTGATCCTTGTGAAACTCATCTAGGCCACCCATAGGTGCTAATCTTGACCCTCCATTGTGTTATATATATGTACTAGTAGCAAGACAAAGGCTCTACACTTAGAAAAAATTTCAAGAAATTTGAAGAAGCACTTAGAGTGCTCTCGGCTTTGAAGGCTTTCACACAAGAAATTTTGCAATTTTTGTCCATAATTCTCAATATTCAAACCCAAGGTTCCTAAGGGTATTCTAAGGGTATCTCAATAGAAAGATCCCGGAAAAAGATTGTTTTCATATTAGTCGCAAGGCGAAAACCTAAGGAGTTCTTCAACTTTGAAGTTGGAACTTGAAGATGAGTTCTTCATAGGCTTCTAAAGGTTGCTTGGAGTGGATTGGAATGTCGAAAGGAGGAGCTAAAGTTGCTAAGGATCGACTTGTAATCTTGGATCATATTTGGGCTAATTGAGGTAATAATTTTCGTCTTACTTTTGTAATTGAAGTTTCCATGTTATGATAAGTTAGAAATGATCATGTGATATGTGTTATGAATATTGATAAGTGTTATGGAAGTTTAGAAGATCAAATTCGAAAATGACATGTTGAGTCATTTGAAATTGAATTACAATTTGGTCGTTAACTAGAATCGTCGCATGTTTACCTACTTGAGGATTGTAGTAGTTATAATCGATTACGGATTAATAACATGTTATACTAAACAACTTGAATTGAAAAGGAATTGGAAAGGTTGATATGTTGTTACACCTTTGGTCGAGAAGAACACTATATGTTGGACTAGTTTGATATTTATTGTGGGGCGGAATTTTACACGTCTTGATTAAGCGTGTAATTCCCTATTGTTAACTACTTTGTTGAGCCTTAAATGTGGCATGTTTGGTTATTGAATTCGGCCTTGAAAAAGGTGGAAAAGTATGTAGAAACAAAGGAAGTGATGTCCGATTTTCCGTAGAATTTAGTGGCTTTGCACTTAGAATATTCTACGTTTGAAACTAGAAGTTAATAAACGTATTATGGTCATTATAGGTTGACATACTATGTATGGCGTGTTGGACTTAGCAAGTGGATTAAACCGAAGAGGTATGTGGAACTTTCTTATCTCTTGAGCATGAATAAGTTGTAAATGTATAGTACGGTAGATGTACGAGATTTTGACGAATCTAGTCCATTTGATATCCTTGGTTTATCTTAAGGATGATCAAGTTGGTTGAGTTAGGTAATTAACTCACTCGTTTAATATTAAGGATATCTTGGTTTTCAAAAGTTAAGAGACTTTAAGTATGTTGAAAGTATTTTTGATACTTGTTTTTGTTGGAAAGTTTAAGTCTCTTGGTTATAAAGAAGAATGTAAGTTTCTAAAGCATAAAGCTAGTTTAACAGCTTTATGGGAAGTTGGTTATAATAGCTTTATCGAAAGTTAAAGAGGGTGATTTACTCTAAGTAATTTAAGTATGATAAATGACTTGAAATAATGAAAGGCAAATTGATTTAAAGGCATCAATTGCTTAAAGTTTTAAAAGAAAGAAGTCACTTGATTTAGAAGCCTATAATTGTATTTCTAAAAGGTATTGTGACTTGTCTTGAAAAGTACTTATGACTTGATACTATGGTTATTAGTATCTTGGAAGTTTTATATGAAAAAGAGTCATTTTAAAAGAGTAGAAGTATGTAGTACTTTGGGTTAAATTCCCGGATTTTATAATGACCTGTTAGTGCCTTAAGTAAACTAAAATGAGAGTGTATATGAATAAGACTAATAAGAAGTTAGGGGGATTTCTTAACTTGCTTATGTTATTTATGATAAGCCGGTAGTGCTTATGTTATGTATGATAAGCCGGTAATGCTTTTGTTATGTATTATAGCCGTTTGTTCTAGTGATATATTGTGCATTATGGGGTCATTCCCCGGGTTTGTGGCATTTGCATATTCCGTGGATTTGCTACCCATTGCGAGGAATACCTCATGCGGGTCCGAAAGGGCTTATGCGGGTGAAATAGTCCCATGCGGGACGGACCAGTCCTATGCGAGGAATACCTCATGCGGGTCTACACGACCTATGCGGGCGGATACAGTCTATGCGAGGAATACCTCATGCGGGTCCATACGACCCTTGCGGGTGAAATAGTTCCAGGAGTAGGATTGCTTAATGATACTGCGGGCGGGTGGCCCTGCTTTGATCATGAGCCTCCTATTTTTATGTAGTAAAGTATACTCTTGTTTAATCTCATTGTTAGTAAGGCACAGTGTACTATTATATGAGTTATCATACATGTCTCCAGTTTTATTTTAGACTTATGATTTCACTGCAGTACTTTCAGTTTCACATATTTGGTACATATTGTACTGACCTCCTTCGGGGGGCTGCGTTCATGCCGCAGGTAGAGTACATGTTGTTGATCCTCACTCTTAGGATCACTGTTCAGCTGTTGAGAAACTCCTTTATTTCGGAGGCTTATCCCTGGTATTGTCGGTCGTTGTACATTCAGGGGTATGACAGGGCCCTGTCCCGCCAAAGTTGTTATTCATAGAGGTCTGTAGTCACATTTGTGGATTGAGTTTGTAAGAACAAAGATATACTGTTTTAATTTTGTTTTATCTATATGTTACGAAAGGCGGCCTTATCGGCTAGCCGGTTGATGTCGACTGTCTATGTATGATTTTTATTTTAAGAGTTGTGTATGTTCCGCTGCTATTCTCTGATGTATACCTGAAAGGGGTGCCCAGGTAGGGCACCAGTCGCGGGCCCGGGGTCGGGTCGTGACAAAAGTGGTATCAGAGCAGTTAGTCCTCAGAAAGTGTCTACAAACCGTGTCTAGTAGAGTCTTGGTTATCGGTGTGTTGTGCACCACATCTATAACCAGGAGGCTACAGGACATTTAGGATTGGTTTTCATTTTTCTCACTCTGAGATCGTGCGATAAAGCTGTGTGGTTAGGGTCGTCTCTCCCTAACAGGTTATGTTGTTTGCAGCTACGAGAAAGGCAGTAGTGACCAAGGAAAGATGATGTGGATTGCGTATCTAGGTAGGTAATGTTTGTAGTATAGTTGGTATTGTGACATACAGCTATACATAATTATGTATGATGGTCGGACGCGTGTTGCCTAGAATGGTTTTAGGTTACCAGGATTTGGTAAGGACTAAATAAATATCGGGAAGGTATGAAACAATTTAATGAATTCTCATCAAGGTTTTACGTACTAATTTGAGATAATTAGGAAATGATGGGCTGTCTGAGAAGGAAATGTGTCACGACCCGATCCCGGGCCCGTGACTGGTGCCTTACCCGGGCACCCAAGTAGACATACATCAGAGTAATCAACAGAATATAAAAACAAGACATGAAACAATTATAGAATGAGAACAGTTTATCGAGAGAAGATTGCCTTTCGGCATGCATATATATATAAGCTTGAACAGTTACATCCCTTTTACAACTCCGCCCACAACAGTACTACAGACCTCTAAGATTTTTTTACAACAACTATGATGGGACATGGCCCCGCCATACCCCTGAATGTACAAGAACTTACAAACTCGGGGAAAACATACCAAAAGATAAGCCTCCAGAGAAAACGGAGCTTCCCAATACGCTGAACTGTGATCCTAAGAGTGAGGATCAACCGATGTACCTCTACCTGCGACATGAACGCAGCCCCCCGAAGGAGGTCAGTACAACAGGTACCAAGTATGTGAAACTGGAAAATACTGTAAATGAAATCATAACAGTTTATATAAAATAGGAGACATGTATGATAACAAACTACAGTTCACAACATAAAAGCAGTCATGTCAAGTCAGGGACTCACGCCCTCCAGTCATCCCTCATGCCCGTGGAACTCCTTCCTCACTGCCGACAGTCTGGATATAAACCGTATAACATGTCTCGGCCCATCCCATGGGAATCGATGTGAAAGCGTGTAGAATACATGTCCCGGCCCATCCCATGGGACTCGGTGAAAGAATCGTATGGAATACATGTCCCGGCTCATCCCATAGGACTCAGTAAAGAATCGTATGGAATACATGTCCCGGCCCATCCCATGGGACTCGATGAAAGAATCATATGGAATACATGTCCCGGCCCATCCCATGGGACTCGGTGAAAGCGTGTGGAATACATGTCCCGGCCCATCCCATGGGACTCGGTGAAAGAATCGTATGGAATACATGTCCCGGCCCATCCCATGGGACTCGGTAAAGAATCGTATGGAATACATGTCTCGGCCCATCCCATGGGACTCGGTGAAGAATCGTATGGAATACATGTCCCGGCCCATCCCATGGGTGTTACACCCCGTAAATTCAAGAAGTTAAGATAAGAACATACCAAGGAATATAAGATTTGAAAGTTGAAAGATAAGTTGACAAACATGTGTTGGACGGATTTTGAGTCTACCTTGGAGTGTTGCACCCCAGTTGTTAAGAATTGATAGGTGTTTAAAGAGCCTAGTGTGTAGTCCGTTAAATCTAGTTCCCAACGCAACAAACCGCTCGTCGATAGGACACCGGGGTCGAAAGTTAGGGAAGTTACAAGTTCGGTCTTGTGATCGGGCAAAAGCAGTGGTTTTGGTTCGAAGTCCATGGCACGGCTGCTGTACTTGTTATACCCCGTATTTCCAGAGTATGTACGTGAGGGCGTACGTGTACAATTTGAGCCTTAAAGTAGGCATAGGTTCGAATTTGTGCACAAGTGCCGAAAAGAGTCGTTTTCCGACGAAACGTTTCCACAGCTTACGTAGGGAAAATTCCGGCTATGTCCTTTATAATTTTTGCGGATTTTTCCGAGAGACGAAACATTTTGGACCAACGAGAGGGCGACACTTGTCACCCTCTAATTGGGGCACGTTTGGGCGGTAATTGGGACGAAAAATGTGGCTTGTTTTGTCAAGTAGTTGGTAGGATATTTTGGTGGTAGATGGATAAGGTGTACTTGGCTTGATCTTGGCCTTACACTTGCCTAACACATGGATTAATCTTGGCCCTTGGTTGGCCATGGCTTGACCTATAAATACCCACCCTTTGTTGATGAAATTCTTCATCCAAATATTCTTCTAAGTGTTAAAAATCCCTCTCCCTTGTGAAGTTTTCGTCCACCACACCCCTTTGAGTGAGCTTGGCGAGAGCCACCCTCCCTTTGTAGGTTCTAGCCGTGGTACACCCCCTAGCCTTGTTGTCTCGTATAAATACCCCCCTTTTGTGGTATAGAAATACTCTCCAAGTATTGTTATAATGCCCAAATACATTGGCCCAAATACCTAGTAGTATTCCCAAGGTTACACTTATACAAAAGCCCAGAAAATACTATTATACTTCCCTCAGTCACAAAAACGAAACCCTAAGGAAAAACCTTCATAGTCGGTTGAGGTGTTAAGTAGAAGTTGGTTAGAACTTCTAAGGGATGTTTGGAGCGGGTTGGAGCGCACGGAGTAGGAGCTAAACCTTGCTCAGGATCGACATATAAACTCGGATAATTTTGGGCTTATCGAGGTAAACATTCTTGACCTTCTGTTGTAATTGGAAATTACATGTTGTAGGAGTATATAGTTAAAGTATACTATATATAGAACTGAACATAGTTGTGCGGCAATGTCTTTTGACTTAAGCCTGAATAATACTTACGGCAATGTCTTGCGACTTAAGCCTGAATTTTAAGAAGTGGTCAACTATAATTACATAGGGCGTATCAGATGGACTTGTGTAGTATTATTGTGAGTAGAATTGTACACGTCCGGTTAGACGTGCAAACCCCACTGGTTGGCTTGTAGCCGACCTCGATAGAGAAGCGATTTACGCTGTTTGTTGCGGGGAGTCTTTGCGAATTTTCTGTAGGATATTCTACATTGAGATCTAAGATGTTAATAGGCGCCTTGTGGCCTCTATAGGTTGAAATACTACGTGTGACGTGGTCTACTTGGCTTAAGGTGTAGCCGACGGTTTGAGGTACTTGAAGCATTTTGCTATTAGTCGATAATCGTCGCGAGGTATGTGAACCTCTTCCTATCTGTTCTAGCATGATATGTGTATAACTATGTAGTACGGTAGACGTACATGTGTTTAATGTATTTGATTGGTTTGAAACATAAAGTGTTATAACGGCTTTATGGAAAGTTGGTTATAACAGCTTTATGTAGGTAAGAAAATGCTTTGTGGTTTCAAAGGGTAACTGATTTGACTTATAACGGATTTGATGTGTAGTAATAAAGAACTTGAAGTGTTTCAAAAAGACCTTTTTGAAGGAAGAGTAATACTTGGCTTTGAAAACATAAGAGTTGTACTAGCTTTATGGGAAGTTAGGTATAACGTCTTAAGAGTGATAAAAAAAATGGTTTACTGATTTTTTTGAAGATAAGAGACTTGACTTAATGGTATTGATATGAATTTTGTTAAAAGTGTGAAACCTCATTCGTGAGTAATGAGTACTTGGTTTTAAAAGGAATAATGTTTTACTGATTTCGGAAATCAGAATGAGTATCGACAAACCACTGCAGCGTTAATAAAGGAAAATGTATTGAATAATGAAGTATGGTATTAAAACCAGTAGAAACCTCCATCTGCATAGAAGCTAAGATGAGACAAAATGGTATTACATTTCCTAGATCATGGCTGCTTAATAAGATTGATTATAAACAAGAATAACCTACTCACATATAAGACATATGTTTCTCAAAACGTTTAAAGGAGAATTATGTTTTAAAGGATTAAAACTATGGACTACGAAACCTTTTCTAAAATGAGAAACTTGAGCATTTGAAATTAGGCAAACTTGAACGTTTGGAAAATAAGGTTGTTACTTGATTTTACAAAGGAAAGCATTTTGGTTTACTTAACAATGTTAGTCACTCTATTTTTATACTACGGGTATCGGGTGACCTTTGTAAAAGAAATGGATCTTTAAAAGGAATTTAACGTCGTAATGTTAGGTTAAACCCGGACTTTGGCATAAAATGAAAGTACTTTGAGTTGTGTATAACTTGCCTATGCTTGTTGTTGTGAAGCTTGCCTATGCTTGTTGTTGTGAAACTTTCCTATGCTTGTTGTGATAGCCTTTGTTGTATTTCTGTACCCCCGCGTCTCTCGATGGAGGGCCGGTTGATTTGTTATGAACGATTCTACACCGAGTCCCACGAGATGGGCAGGGACACGTATTTCATTTGATTATACACCGAGTCCCACGAGATGGGCAGGGACACGTATTCCATCTGATTATACACCGAGTCCCACGAGATGGGTAGGGACACGTATTTCATCTGATTATACACCGAGTCCCATGAGATGGGCAGGGACACGTATTCCATCTGATTATTCACCGAGTCCCACGGGATGGGCCGGGACACGTATTTCATATGGTTATCATACATGTCTCCTGCTTTATATAGACTATTATGATTTCATTTAGAGTCTTTTACAGTTTCACATACTTGGTACCTGTTGTACTGACCTCCCGGAAGTGCGTTCATGCGCAGTGGAAGTACATCGGTTGTGGATCTCGCCATAGGATCACGCTTAGCGTGTCGAAGCCCCATTTCTTGGAGGCTTATCTTTTGGTATGTTACCACAGTCCATAGATTCTTATACATTCGTGGTATGGCGGGCCTGTCCGCCATAGCCGCTGTAAAAATCTTAGAAGTGCATGCTTGTTGTGGCGGGGTTTGTAAAAAGATAAGCTGTTCGGGTATTTATGTATATATGATGAAGGCAACCGCTTTGGTTGGCTTTGTTTATTTATCTTGTCTCTTAATTCATGTTCATGTTTTTATTTCGCTGATTTTCTCGATGTTGTATCACTAGGTGCCCGGTAAGGCACGATCCACGAACTGGGTTCGGTCGTGACAAAAGTGGTATCGAGCGATTAGTCCTCGGAAAGTGTCTCTGCATCGTGTCTAGTAGAGTCTTGATTATCGGTGTGTTGTGCACCACATCTATAATCGTGAGGCTATAGGACATTTAGGATTGGTTTCCATTCTTCTCATTCCGAGATCGTGCCCAGAGATGTGTGATAAGTTGGACCCTCCGACGTATTCCTTTCCTTTACCGATTATGCCTCTGCGTAAGGCAACCTGAGCCCAGATGGGCAAGGCGATCGAGAGCGTTAGTGAGATCTGAGGAGAGAAGCGCGCGAGCGATCACTGAGCAGATGCCGACAGCCCAGTTTCGCAGCCCGCCAAAGACCAAAGAGTTTAGAGCGCAGCGGTCGCTGAGACTCTGATACACGAGCCTCGGTCCCGGCACAAGCGGATGAGATGGGTACAAGGAGATGGCGATTCTTGGCGGTCGTGGCGAATATGAGGATAAATTTGATCACAGCGATTCCACCCGTAGCACCGTAGTTCACCCCGAGCGGTTTGAGGCTACGGACTTTACGAGTCAGAGCCCGCTAGTGTTCTATGGATCGAGAGCGAGATGACCCTCGGGAGTTTGTCCGACAGCTCTGACGGATCATGAGAGTGATCGAGTTTGAGAGGCGTCGGTGGTATTGGGTTCGCATCACCGCGTGATCTGCGATTGGTAGTTTGATTCGTGGGAGTTGTCCCGGGAAGAGCATGCACTTCTAGCCGTATGGGACGAGTTCTCAAGGGCTTTCCTTGCACATTTCTTTCCCCCACAAATGAGGAGGGCTTGGGCCGACAGATTTTTGACGTTGAGGCAGGACGGGCGGAAGGTTAGAGAGTACAATGTGGAGTTCGACTCATTAGCTCGGTATGTTCCGTGTGGTAGCCGATATGGAGGGCGAGTACACCGCTACGTCACCGGGCTGGATGATTACTTAGCGAGGCTTGTGCGGGTGTAGCTCTTGTTAGGGCATGGACATTGCCGCATGCAAGCTCATGCACTAGGATGTGAGGCACGGAGAGGTCGACGGAATGGCGAGATCGAGAAGAGGCGAGCAGCGGCGTCGCTTTGGTAACTTTCGAGGCGGACCGCCTCGCCAGCGATCTAGTTATGTACCTCCACCGATGCAGTGGTCCCCACGCGATCGTCGGGGCGTTCAGGTATTCGAGGCTGGTGAGCTCCGTGGCTTCGTTCACAGATATACGGGTTCTAGCCATCGGGTTCGAGTTTTCCTCGGTGTGCACGATGTGGCGAGCGTCATCCCGAGAATGTCGTCTTTCTTGGTGCTTGTTTTCTGCGGCCGTCGAGCCATATGTCCTAGTAGGAAGGATGCAAACAGAATGACTCAGCCTACCGGGTCAGTGGCAGGTTCATCGCCTTCTACAGCTATGCGCCCTGCAGGGCAGGCTTATGATTAGAGTGGAGCGGTAGATTCAGGTATATCCTTAACCCTCTAGAGATTTGTATGCATGATATAATGACCTTCTTATTGTGTGCTACGTTCGGATAGCGTTATGTTGGTTATGAGTTAGAAAGCATGGTTAGTTGAAAGGATATGTATGGGGGCATGGAAAGTGTGAACCTTAGAATATTTCGTGTTGAGACCTTAGAGGTAAGGTCATCTTGAATAAAAGATTTTACGGTTAGTCTTTGTTGAAATACTTGGTTTGCGTATAAATGTGTTCAGGGATAATTCCTTGGGTAGTGTAAAATGGAAGTGGTAGCTTTCATGACTTGTATAGGTAAGATTGTTCCGGATCGGGAAACAAGAGCGTGATGCGTTAAGTGGGTCGGGTTGGGGCCATGTTGCGGGCCAACCCGCGGCCTGTTTCGAGGTGGGGTCAGCTCTGGGTGTTCCCGCCAGGTGGTAGGGTCACGAGGGCGCTAGGCCCAAGTTTAGTTGACCATCGTATGAGTTCGTGGGTGTGTTCGACTGAGCGGTCGTGAAGGCCGGGAATGACCTTAAGGAAGATTGAGGCTAGTAAGATAACCAAGTTAGAGGTGGTGACTCCAAGGTTTTGAAAACTGAAGCGATGACTGAAGTGTGGTACGTATACTAGAAGAGTTCGAGTGTTCGAGAAGAGTACGACGAGTAAGGAAGGAAGTGAACTTGTGCTGAATGATGGAAGAAATCATTTTTGAGAAATGAAGGTGCGAAGGAAGTGTCCCTTGGACCAAGAGCGAGAGTTGGTATTGTTTTGCATCATTGAGGTGGTTCCTCGTTGGCCTGGATTTAAGAAATTGCGCGCATGTGTTATTTCGTGGCCAGTTGTGGCGTTGGCAACTTGTTAGAAGAACTTTATCGTTATCCGTCTTGAGAAGGAACATTCGGGACGAATGTTTCTAAGGAGGGGAGAATGTTATACCCCGTATTTCCAGAGTATGTACGTGAGGGCGTACGTGTACAATTTGAGCCTTAAAGTAGGCATAGGTTCGAATTTGTGCACAAGTGCCGAAAAGAGTCGTTTTCCGACGAAACGTTTCCACAGCTTACGTAGGGAAAATTCCGGCTATGTCCTTTATAATTTTTGCGGATTTTTCCGAGAGACGAAACATTTTGGACCAACGAGAGGGCGACACTTGTCACCCTCTAATTGGGGCACGTTTGGGCGGTAATTGGGACGAAAAATGTGGCTTGTTTTGTCAAGTAGTTGGTAGGATATTTTGGTGGTAGATGGATAAGGTGTACTTGGCTTGATCTTGGCCTTACACTTGCCTAACACATGGATTAATCTTGGCCCTTGGTTGGCCATGGCTTGACCTATAAATACCCACCCTTTGTTGATGAAATTCTTCATCCAAATATTCTTCTAAGTGTTAAAAATCCCTCCCTCTCCCTTGTGAAGTTTTCGTCCACCACACCCCTCGAGTGAGCTTGGCGAGAGCCACCCTCCCCTTTGTAGTGCCACTGGCCAGTGGGTACACCCCTAGCCTTGTTGTCTCGTATAAATACCCCTTTTGTGGTATAGAAATACTCTCCAAGTATTGTTATAATGCCCAAATACCTTGGCCCAAATACCTTGTAGTATTCCCAAGGTTACACTTATACAAAAGCCCAGAAAATACTATTATACTTCCCTCAGTCACAAAAACGAAACCCTAAGGAAAAACCTTCATAGTCGGTTGAGGTGTTAAGTAGAAGTTGGTTAGAACTTCTAAGGGATGTTTGGAGCGGGTTGGAGCGCACGGAGTAGGAGCTAAACCTTGCTCAGGATCGACATATAAACTCGGATAATTTTGGGCTTATCGAGGTAAACATTCTTGACCTTCTGTTGTAATTGGAAATTACATGTTGTAGGAGTATATAGTTAAAGTATACTATATATAGAACTGAACATAGTTGTGCGGCAATGTCTTTTGACTTAAGCCTGAATAATACTTACGACAATCTCTTGCGACTTAAGCCTGAATTTTAAGAAGTGGCGAATCAGAATTACATAGGGTGTATTCAGATGGACTTGTAGTATTAATGTGAGTAGAATTGTACAAGTCCGGTTAGACGGGCAAACCCCCCCCCCCCCCCTGGTTGGCTTGGTAGCCGACCTCGATAGAGGATGAGATTTACTGTCATGGCGAGGAGTGTCTTCAATTTTACGTAGGATATTCTACATTGAGATCTAAGATGTTAATAGGCGCCTTGTGGCCTCTATAGGTTGAAATACTACGTGTGACGTGGTCTACTTGGCAAGGTGTAGCCAGCGGTTTGAGGTACTTGGAGCATTTTGCTATTAGTCGATAATCGTCGCGAGGTATGTGAACCTCTTCCTATCTGTTCTAGCATGATATGTGTATAACTATGTAGTGCGGTAGCGTACATGTGTTTAATGTAATTGAGTGGTTTGAAACATAACGTGTTATACCGACTTTATGGGAAGTTGGTTATAACAGCTTTATGTAGGTAAGAAAATGCTTGTGGTTTCAAAGGGTAATCGATTTGACTTATAACGGATTTGATGTGTAGTAATAAAGAACTTGAAGTGTTTCAAAAGACCTTTTGAAGGAAGAGTAATACTTGGCTTTGAAAACATAAGAGTTGTACTAGCTTTATGGGAAGTTAGGTATAACGTCTTAAGAGTGATAAAAGAATGGTTTCTTGATTTTTGAAGATAAGAGACTTGACTTAATGGTATTGATATGAATTTTGTTAAAAGTGTGAAACCTCATTCGTGAGTAATGAGTACTTGGTTTTAAAAGGAATAATGTTTCTGATTTGGAAATCGAATGAGTATCGGCAAACCAACTGCAGGCGTTAATAAAGGAAAATGTATTGAATAATGAAGTATGGTATTAAAACCAGTAGAAACCTCCATCTGCATGAAGCTAAGATGAGACAAAATGATATTACATTTCCTAGATCATGGTCGCTTAATAAGATTGATTATAAAAAGAATAACCTACTCACATATAAGACATATGTTTCTCAAAACGTTTAAAGGAGAATTATGTTTTAAAGGATTAAAACTATGAACTACGAAACCTTTTCTAAAATGAGAAACTTGAGCATTTGAAATTAGGCAAACTTGAACGTTTGGAAAATAAGGTTGTTACTTGATTTTACAAAGGAAAGCATTTTGGTTTACTTAACAATGTTAGTCACTCTATTTTTATACTACGTATCGGGTGACCTTTGTAAAAGAAATGGATCTTTAAAAGGAATTTAACGTCGTAGTACGTTAGAGTTAAACCTGACTTTGGCATAAAATGAAAGTACTTTGAGTTGTGTATAACTTGCCTATGCTTGTTGTTGTGAAGCTTGCCTATGCTTGTTGTTGTGAAACTTGCCTATGCTTGTTGTGATAGCCTTTGTTGTATTTACGCACCCCGCGTCTCGATGGAGGGCGGTTGATTTGTTATGAACGATTCTACACCGAGTCCCACGAGATGGCGAGGACACGTATTCATTTGATTATACACCGAGTCCCACGATATGGGCGGGGACACGTATTCCATCCGATTATACACCGAGTCCCACGAGATGGCGAGGACACGTATTTCATCCGATTATACACCGAGTCCCACGAGATGGCGGGACACGTATTCCATCCGATTATTCACCGAGTCCTACGGATGGGCGGGACACGTATTTCATCCGTTATCATACATGTCTCCGCTTTATATAGACTATTATGATTTCATTTGATCTTTTCTGATTTCACATACTTGGTACTGTTATCGACCTCGCCGGTGCGTTAAATCCGCAGTGGAAGTACATCGGTTGTGGATCCTCGCCATAGGATCACGATTCGTGTCGAAGCCCCATTTCTTGAGGCTTATCTTTTGGTATGTTACCACAGTCCGTAGATTCTTATACATTCGTGGTATGGCGGGGCCACTGTCCGTCATTCTTTGTTGTAAAAATCTTAGAGTGCATGCCTTTGTTGTGGCGGGGTTTGTAAAAGATAATCGTTCGTATTTATGTATATATGATGAAAGGCAATGTTTTGGTTGCTTTGTTTATTTATCTTGTCTCTTAATTCATGTTCATGTTTTTATTTCCACGATTTTCTCTCGATGTTGTATCACTAGGGTGCCGGGGTAAGGCACGATCCACGGCCCGGTTCGGTCGTGATGATCGGGGTTCGCTGAGGTTGCAGGCCATGGCCGGAATGCAGTAACTATTCTCCGAAGTGGAGCCATGCCGCTGTGGGCCAGCGACAAGGCGGGATTTTTTCTGCGGTAAAGGGCGAAAAATAGGGGATATTTTGATAAAATCCTATGGGAGGGTGACAAGTGTCCCTCCCATCCTTTTGACCAGAAAAGGGTCCTATTTTAGGGCTAAGTCTTGGAAGACTTGGCCATTTCATCTTGGAAACCCCCCCTAAGAACCCCTCTCCCTTTCTCTCTAGATTTTTGAAGAAAACCTAGCCTAAGGAAATTGTTGAGCGGCAAGAAGGCAAAGTGTTGGTAAACTTGTGGGAAGCGTGGGTGGACGAGTTTGACGGGAAAGAAGTTGAAGAAAAAGGGCTTTTGTGGGCTATTCCAAAAGGTAAAAGTTTCCCCTTCTCTTGGATATGAGTTATAATACTAGTTATAGTAGTTTGGAAATGAGCCTGAGGCTGTTATATTTAAGTTTGAATAGATTTAGATCTTGTTGTCTTGTTGAAAACCGAAAATGGGCATGCTAGCCTTAAGATTGTAACTTCAATTTGGTTACTAATTTAGTCGTCACATGTTGTAAAGGGGAAAATTGTAGTTGTTGAAGATGTCTAGGGCTAGATATCATGTTAGACCTAAGAACTCGGATTGGAAAAGATAATTGGAAAAGATTTAGGTTTGGTTATATTGTTGGCCAAGAATGGCATAGAAAGTATTGGTTTATTTTTGTATTGTTGTGGGGCGGAATTTTACACGTATTATTAGGCGTGTAATCCCCTTGTTTTTGCTGAATTAATTGAGCCTTAAATGTGGCGTTGGTTATTGAATTCGGCCTTGAAAAAGGTGGCAAAGTATGTTAAAACAAAGGAAGTGCTGTCCGATTTTTTCGTAGAATTTAGGGACTTTGCACTTAGTTTATTCTACGTTCGAAGCTAGAGATTGATAGATGTTTTATGACCATATTAGGATTGAAGTACTACGAGTAGCGTATCCTACTTGAAGGGTATAGTACTGTGGAGCATTTTGCTAATTGACGACAATCGTCGCGAGGTATGTGATTCTTCCTATCCTCCTGAGCATGACTATTTGTGAAATATATAGTGCGGTAGACGCACGTGTGTTAAAGGAATTTGATTTCCCTTTTGTGCCTTGACTTGATATGAAGTATAAAGGTCTTGATTGTGTGAAAAAGTAGTAAACTCCTATTCATTAGTAATGGGTACTCGTTTGTTAAAGAATAAGTCCTCTTGGTCTCATAAATGCTTATAGTTGTGATTGGTTGGTTTAAAACATAAAGTGTTATAATGACTTTATGAGAAGTTAGTTATAACGACTTTATGTAGGTAGAAGAATGGTTTGTTGTTTTCAAAAGATAAAAGACTTGACATATAATTGACCTAAGTGGTGTTGAAAAGTGTGAAACCTCATTCGTGAGTAATGAGTGCGTGGTCTTTAAAAGAATAAAGTTTTATTTGATTTCTTGACATTCTAAAGTAAGGAGACTTAAAGGCTTTTTGACAGGTCATGTAACTTGATTTTGGGAAAAGAGAAGTAACTTGAGTTTAAAAGTATAAGTAACTTGTTTTCAAATATTGAACTCTTCTTGATGGAAAAATATAAGTGGCTTGGTTTTAAAAGGTAGGAGTACCTTGGTCTTAAAAGGGGTTAGTTACTTGGGTTTGAATGGTATAATTGACGTTGTGTTTAAAATGTTTAAAGTACTTGATTTAAACATGAACGTGTTTGGTACTACGGATATTAGTATCGAGTTGTTTTTACGTAAGAAAATGAGAGATCTTCTTTTTGAAAGAATTAAAGTATGTAATACTTTGGGGGTTAAAAACCCGGACCTTGGCATAAAATGAAAGCACCTTGAGTTGTGTGTAACTTGCCTATGCTTGTTGAGATAACCTTTGTTGTGCACGTGTTTGATGTTATGCTACCGAGTCTCTCGATGGAGGGCCGATTATCTTGTTATTGTTTGGACATACTGACACGTTGGGTGGCCCACGGGTATGCTTCCACAGTGAGTATTATCTTGTTATTGATTGGACATACCGACACGTTGGGTGGCCCACGGGTATGCTTCCACAGTGAGTATTATCTTGTTATTGATTGGACATACCGACATGTTGGGTGGCCCACGGGTATGCTTCCACAGTGAGTATTATCTTGTTATTGATTGGACATACCTACACGTTGGGTGGCCCACGGGTATGCGTCCACAGTGAGTATTATCTTGTGATTTGTTTGGACATACTGACACGTTGAGTGGCCCACGGGTATGCTTCCACAGTGATTATTATCTTGTTATCTCCTTTGGGCATACCGACACGTTGGATGGTCCACGGGTATGGGCCCACTAGGACGGTTCCAGGGCCATGCTTATACCGAGGTGAGATGCCGGGGCATGCGGCCATTGTGCGGGTTAAATTCCCGGGTTGTACTTGAGTGATGATTTTAAGGGCATGAGTCCCTGACTTGACATGACTGCTATATATATTGTGAACTGTAGTTTGGTTGTCATACATGTCTCCTGTTTTATATAGACTATTATGATTTCATTTACAGTATTTTTCAGTTTCACATACTTGGTACCTGTTGTACTGACCTCCTTCGGGGGGCTGCGTTCATGCCGCAGGTTGAGGTACATAGCTTGCTGATCCGCACTCTTAGGATCGCTGTTCAGTTCTCGGAAAGCTCCATATCTCCGGAAGCTTGTCCTGTGGTACGGTTCCCTGAAGTAGTAGACTTTTGTATATTCAGGGGCATGGCGGGGCCCTGTCCCGTCGTTATGGTTTTAAAATTCCTAGAGGTGCAGCCTTTGTTGTGTGGCGGGGTTTGTAAGGGATATGTCGCTCAAGTTTTCATTTATGTACAGAAGGTAACCGTTTGGGTTGCTTTGCTTTCTTATTTCACTGTTTTCTTTCATGAGTTTTTATTTCCGCTGGTTTTTCTCTGATGTTGTATCACTAGGGTGCCCGGGGTAAGGCACCAGTCACGGGCCCGAGGTCGGGTCGTGACAATGGGACTCGGTAAAGAATTGGCCATAACATTTAAACTCTCTTTTTAAGACAGATTAAGATAAGACCATTCTTTTCTTTTAAATCACAAACACTTTCCTTTTTTAAAATCAAGTAACAACATTCTTTTCCAAAAGTTCAGGTTGCCTAATTAAAATATACTCCAGTCTTTTACTTCCGAAAGATTTCATAGTTCATAGTCTTAATCAAATAACGAAATCTCTTTTTAAAACAATTGAGTAGCATATACCTTATGTGTGAGTAGTTATTCTTGTTTATAACAATCTTATTAAAGCAACCATGATCTAGAAAATGTAATACAATTTTGTCTTATCTTAGCTTCTATGCAGATGGAGGTTTCTACTGGTTTTAATATAGTTAATTAGTCAATACATTTTCCTTTATTAACGCTGCAGTGGTTTGTTCGATACTTATTCTCATTTCCAAATCAAGAAACATTATTCTTTAAAAGTCAAGTACTCATTACTCACGAATGAGGTTTCACAACTTTTTAACAAAATTCATAGTCCTTAACATTTCATAAAACGTCATTTATAAGTTAAGTCTCTTATCTTTTAAGATCAAGTCTCTTAACTTCTAAAATCAATAAACCATTCTCTTACCTACATAAAGTCGTTATAACTAACTTCCCATAAAGCTATTATAACACCTTATGTTTTAAACCAACCAAAACTCATTTAGCACATGTACGTCTACCGTACTACATAGTTTACAAAACATCATGCTAGAAAGGATAGGAAGAGGTTCACATACCTCGCGACGATTATCGACAAATAGCAAAACGCTCCACCGTACTATAACCCTGCTAGCCTTGTCCACCCTTCAAGTAGAACACGCTACTCGCAGAACTTCAACCTATAATGGCCATATACGTCTATCAACGTCTAGACTACTCTGTAGAACATTCTAAGCAGAAGGTTCTCTATTCTATGGAAATTTGGGCAGCATTTCAATACCCGACAACTACACAAGTCTACTGTAAATACAACCCTATGTAAGCACAGTTCAATTCTCTTCTTTTATATCATCCTTCTATATCTTATACTCATTTCTAAACTACTATATGTAATTTCCGATTACAATAGAAGGACAAAGATATTTACCTCGATAAGACCAAAATTATCCTAGATTAAAGTCGATCCTGAGCAAGGTTTAGCTCCTAATCTGAACGCTCCAATTCGCTCTAAGAAACCCTTAGAAGTTCTATACAACTTCTACTTAATACTTCAACCAACAATGAAGATTTTCCCTAGGGTTTCGTTTTGTGACTAATGGATATAAAGTAGTATTTCTGGGCTTTTAGTATAGAGGTAACTTTGGAATACTACAAGGTATTTGGGCTAAGGTATTTTGGAATAACAACAATACTTGGAGAGTATTTTTCTACCAAGGGGGTATTTCACAAGAACAACTAGGAAAGGGGGTTTCGTGAGAGCCTTTCTAAGGGGGTAGTTTGGACGAGAGCTTCAAGAGGGAGAGGGATTTTGAGACTTGGAAAATGTTTATGGGATGAAGATTTAGTCTTGCACTTGAGGGGTATTTATAGGCCAATCAATGGCCAAGATCAAAGCAAGTTGAGGGTGAAGATTGGATAGCTTGTGTGAGTGGAGTCTTCCACCAAGTGTCCACCACAACCTTGGGACATATGTCCACCACAACATTGGGACATATGTCCCCCACAACAAAGAGCCATGTGGCCTTCCACTTGCACCCTAAAATCGTCCAAGGCCAACCCCCACTTGCCCACAAAAAACGCCCCAACCTACTCCCACTCACCCAAAGAAAAATATCTTCCAAGACTTTGACCATTTGACCTTGTCCACTTGGCCAACATTTTCGTCCAACCCATGCCAACTAAGGGTGACACATGTCTCCCTCCTATTGGTCCAAAATATTTCGTCTCTCGGAAAAATCCGTAATCGGTTAAAATATTAAAAACGTAGAATTTCATTCCCAAGGTTCGGAATCTTTTCCGTTGAAAGTTCACAATTCCATCCTTAACCTAATTAGGGTTTGTACAAATGTACGTACGTCCTCACATACATACTCTGGAAATACGGGGTATAACATTCTCCCCTCCTTAGAAACATTCGTCCCGAATGTTCCTTCTCAAGACAAATAACGATAAAGTTCCTCATAACTTAAACAGTTTGAAAATGCCACACATGGCCACAATACAACACGCGCAAATACTTAAATCCAAGTCCACAAGGAATCACCTCTATCATCACAAAAGCTCCCACCGTCAACCTGAACCCCAAGTGTCGACGCCGACTATCCGCACGACGCTGACTCAGCTGCCAATAACTTCTTCTGGATAAGCTCCACCTTATCCACACCCTGCTGTATCAAGTTTGGACCAACTATCTGAACCTTGCCAACATCGAACCAATCGACCGGCAACCTACACTTCCGCCCATACAAGGCTTCATAAAGCGACATCCGAATACTGAAATGGTAGCTATTATAATACTCACTCAACAAGAGGCACACAATCCTCGCTGCTACCCTTGAAATCAAAAACACCGGCCCGAGGGTGAATGCAATACTGAGACTTACCTGAGTTCCTAACCTTGCCTGGTAAGACCTCCATAAAAAGAAATAGCCTCATACTGGGCTCCACTGCCTGTCATAAAGTAAAAGTAGGAACCCCATGCAGTCTTACAACCTTCCTGATATATAACATCTCGCATAACCCTCCGCCGAGTAAATGGTCGAAAGACAAGATGGGCTGATCTCATCGGCCCGGCTATTGGTCGAACGCATCCACGAACTCGTACAACGGTCATCTAAACTTGGGCCTAGCGCCCTCGTGACCCTACCACCTGGCGGGACCACCTCGAACTGACCCCACCACCTTACAGGCCGCGGGTTGACCCGTGATCGGTCCTCAACCCGACCCGCTATCGCGCCAAACTCTTGTTCCCCCGATCCGGAACAATCTCACTAATCAAGTCACGAAAACCTAGTGGTCTCCTTAGCTCAACTACCCTCTTTCATTTCATACCACTCAGGGACTTATCACGCAAATATATCCCACGTATACTATGCACTCCGATAAAGTTCAAACATAAAATAAATCTTTTACTTAAGATGGCCTCGCATCTAAGGTCTCTACGTATAATATTATAAGGCTCACAATTTCCCTGTCCCCAAACTTACCCTTCTAACTAACCATGTTTTCTAAACACAATTTTAACATAATGCTATATGAACATAATACTTAGCACTTCATCATATCATCAACGCATACTAGTCTCTGAGGGTAAGAATATACCAGATCATCGCTTCATTTTCCTTCGCCGCTTTAATCCTAATCCCGCCTACCGCGCATAGCTATAGAGCGCGATGAACTCGCCATCGACCGAGGCCGAGTTATTCGCTGCATCCTTCCTATTAGGATTTCTCATCACATGGCCCTCGACGCCGCAGCAAAACAAGCACCGCAAAAGACGACATTCCCGACGATGGCGCCGCCACATCGTGCACCGAGGGAAACATGAACCCGATCGCTAGAACCCATGTATACTTGAAACTGAAGCCTTGAGCTCGACCGGCTCCGAAT